>CM051235.1:558975090-560175090 GCA_027917425.1 Gastrophryne carolinensis
TTCGGTACCTCTTACAGGCGCTGCAGAACTAATACAGTGTAAAGATAAACGCTGGATGACAATCATGGGGGGGGGGGGGGGGTTAAGGAAAAACAAAACAAAAAAAATAGGGGGGTGGGAGAGATAAAGAAGAATGAAAGTAAAAGTGCAACCATTTTTTTTATGTTTATGATGCTTACCTGCTCTCAGGCTGCCTTGTTCCTGTGTAGTCCAGGTTGCCACACCCAATTATTTTCCCCTGTGGAGGATATGGGCAACTTAAAGGCAGATATACAGGATATACTGTATACTTTAATTAAAGCAGACCAAAGGCTACTTCAGCTGGTCTATAAGATTCCAGGGTCATCCAATTCACTGTCTAAATGGTCGGCGTGGGTGTGCACACTGCACAGAATCAGTCTGCACCAGACATTTGGCTATCCAGCTGCAGCAGCCACATACAGCAGACTGAGGGGAGCGGGAGTAGCGCCACAACCCATGTATGCGCCATTGGGTGAGAATATTGGTCAAACTCCATTCAGAATGATTGCCTGGTGGAACAACTCCCCTCCCCCACCTATGCTCAGGTCTCCCTTGGCGCCCCCCTGACCTGCTGTACCCAGGTATGTGCCCCCCCTGCCCCTCCCCTAGCTATGCCCCTGGCCAGATAACATACTCCACATTTCTGGGAGAGAGGGCATTGCACTGCATCAACATCTTTAATAATCTTGTGACTCTCAAGGTGTTACTGTGCCCTCCCTCCATCTTCCATGCAAACTAGATTGCAGTTGCTCTGCACCATATAGGGACCTTTCTTACATATTACACACACATATATTACTAAAAGAAAGTGGAAATTAGAGTGGAAACTAAACCAGCAAAAATGTCAGCACAACAGCGCCCATTGCCCGTACTCCACCCGACCAGCTCTAGGGCTAGTCCTGCCAGTGATCAGTGGCGGGCTAAGGCCAAAAATCAGTCCTGAATTTTACCTGGCCGTCCCGCAACTTCCTTTCTGAGGCCCCCCAATCATAATGCCAGGGGCTATGGCATTGGGGGCTGGGGTTCCTTGGCTTGTGGGTACAGTGGGGCTGGGTACAGGGGGCTGAGAGGGAGACTAAGGGGCAGGGATTGAATGTGAGTGCTAAAAGCAGCAGCCCAACTGGCCCCAAAGTCATGCGGCCCACTGGGCATTGTCCCCGGTCTCCCTATGGCCAGTGAGCTGAATGACTGGATAAAATGCAGTCTGGCCCATCAATAGCATCTCAGATAATGTACCTTTGTAAAGCTGAACTGACCTTTGGCTAGTGATTGGCCAGCTGCCATGCACCTTTGTAAGACCTGTGCTGCCTGGGATAAGTGGTTCTCCCAGGTCTTACTGAACACTGCAATGTGACAGTGACAACCTTTTGTAAAGTGACTGAAGCATTTTCATGGCAAAGGGTATGAAACTACATTCCTATAAATGGAAAATAAAAGCAGACCTGTCCCTAGTCTTAGAAATCAGGGAATTCTGCCAGTTTCCTCCACTTAGGCCTATGATAATTAGATAGCAGTCACGGCTTATGCTTATGCTACTAGCCTTTTAGAAGTGATAAGGGTATGTTTGGGGATAAAATATATATATATTGCGTTTTGGATTATTGTCCCAATTTGTCTCATGTGTACATTATAATTGTGTATATTGGTAAACTGCTTTCCCTTAAGTAAGTAAGTTTTATATATGCCATCCACCAGGTCCCTCATTAATATGTATAAATCATTTAACTCTTCTGTATGTAGAAGTAAATGTCAGGTTTTCCTAGTTTCATTAATATATTTACTACAATAATAATACATGTTATATTCTGCGGAGTATGTTACAAAATGTGATGTGATAAACTCCGTATGCAACAGGGTGGAAAGCTGCTGGGAAGAGAGTAAGTAGAAATGGCAGCACCTCGAAAGGGTAAGCTCAAGTAAATGCCAATTTCTGGCCACATAAGCACCTTCTGAATAATTTTATTTTGTCATCTTGGTACAGATTGTTCTGTCTCTTTATTCTTTTGTCTAATGCAACCTAAATCGTTATAAAAAAGGTGGTCTTTTAGTATTCTATTTGCAGTGTGTAGCAGTGGAAACAGTGACATCTAGAGGTCCTACCTTTTAAACAATATTGGTAAAGAAGAAAAGGACATGTGCTTCTATTTCAGGGATAGAATAAGAGACAACCCCTGGCTTTTGGCATAATCAGTAACTTAACAAAACATGGAAGAAGCTGCTCTTTACATCTACTAATGAACTTATCTAAACAATTGTAATAAATTCAATGTCGTTTGTATAGTCCAGAAATGGAAAAAATCTAAAGAATCATACTTTATTGGCTTATCATATGTGTGTTTAGGTACAATATATGGTGTAGGTAGTGGGAGGGAAGCAGGACTGCATGGTGATAGAAGTGGTAAAAGCAAAGATCGTAGTAACATAGTATATAAGGTTGAATTATTAGTCCATCCAGTTCAGCCTGTTTATCTCTTTCCAGTGGTCTAGTGGCCATTGCTGGAAATGTTATTACATGCATTCCGGCCACTTTTGAACTACCTCCTCTGACTGTTAGTTCCATAGTATCACTGCTCTTATCGAGAAGAATCCCCTCTTATGTCAGTGAAGTAAGCACCTTTCCTCTAACCTTCCTCTGGTTATGGTTACACTCCGGGGAAAAATAGATTGTGGGACAGATCTTTGTATTGACTTGAATATATTGATACAGAAGTTATGGTGTTGCATCTAGCTGACAGCAGGAGGCACAATGCTAGCAATGAAATCAAAGCATCTAGACAATTCCCAGCTTCCTATGTACAGTATATTGTGATGGATGCTTCAGCACAGTACACACTGACTGCTGACTGTACTGTAATAGCGGTTCCATCTCAAGGACAGTAAACAGTGCTTGTTAACACATTGATTGCAGGTTGATTTTAGCTTGAAATGTGCTCAGTGGTTTCCAGTTAAAGAGTACCTGGTGATTGCAGCTGTAACAGTGCATAATAATTCCCAGCCACTGCTTCCCTCCCTGTACCACCAAATGGTGCTTCTCTGTGTCACCTCTTATATGGTCATGTGGCATTGGTGCCTTTGGGCAGAATCTTGGACCAGATTGATAACATTCAAATCACTTATAGAGCCTGCCTAGTCTTCTCAGATTGCAGGAGTTCCATCTGATTTGAACTTTTTGAACATGTTTAGTGGTCAGTGTTATCACGTTTTTTGGAAAATTATATCTGGAAAATATACAAACTATTTTAGGGACTGTCCAGACAAAAAAAAAACTAAACTCACCTGTTTTCTTCTACAACAGCTTCCTCATAGTCTTGCACTCTAAAAGTCCATAAATTGGGGAGCGGTTCCTGTGGAGTTTACAGACACGATGATTCTTTGAAAGTGTGTCTGTTGTTGCTATCAAACTGGTGGATGGGACTCAGCCCCCCTGAGGTTATGGTAACTTTAGTGCACCACTTTATTCACTACATGCACAGCAGGGCTCACTTTAGTGCTCTTGGCTCCAGTTCCAAGAGGCTCTTGGAACTGCACAGGATGCTCGCGTGTGGTCATGTATTATGCCCCCCCCCCCACTGCCAGTAAAAAAACCTTCTCCCATGTGACTGGCAGCAGGGATGCCCAGCGAGGCCAGGAGAGAAGTGCACTGTTGGCACCAGAGCCTGAAAATAAAATCAGAGGGGTGCAGTCCATGAGATTAAGGTAAGTGCCCTTTCTTGTTTTCCTTCCTGGACCGGAACTTTAGGGTTTATCTATGTTTGCAATGGAAATCGCTGTGACACTATTTATGTATCATTTGGAAACTTGTGACTATTTGGCTGAATGGCTTTCAGGCTGAATAAACACCAGTCTGGCTCATCACTAGTGTCTCATATGTTATACCTTTGTAATATTGAACTGACCTTTGGTGAGTGATTGATCAGCTGCCTTGCCCCTTATAAGACCTTTGCTCCCTGGTTCCCAGCTCATACTGAACATTGCAGTGTAGTCTAGGTGGCCACAGCACAGTGTTCTAAAGATCTGACCACAGTGACAACCTTTTGTAAGGTGACTGAAGCATTTTCATGCCAAATACTATGACACTACTTTTAAACAGTTGGAAACCCTTCCCCCAGCCTCCCACCCGTCTCCCCTGCCCCAGTACAGCTGCTGCTGGCTCGGTGGTGGCCCGGTTAAAAAAAAACAGGTTTTTCCAATGTTTTTTTCATAAAAGCAGGACTGTCCCTAGTCTTCAAAATCAGAGAAATCTGCTAGTTTAGGCCCATGATGGTTAGATAGCAGTCAGGGCCTAAAAAAAACAGAATGTTCATGCTACTGGCTTTTAGTCTAGGCCTGCTATGTTTGCACTGGAAAACACTGTGACACTATCTATCTATCTATCTATCTATCTATCTATCTATCTATCTATCTATCTATCTATCTATCTATCATTTGAAAACCATCATAGAGAACAGTAAGAGACACCTCTACCATTAATTGTTGCCACTGTTTTATTGTTTGCACCCAGCTGTAGATGTGACATGAGATTTATAATCATTACATAGATGAATGCAGTTCCTCAGTAGACAGGATTTTTGTTGGTCATTAAGCTTGTTTTGGTTACATTTCTGCACTGTGTTTAAGTATAACAAAATGTGCTTATAACATCTGCAGTACATAGTATTCTAAAAATTAAACCCATCAGTTACAAATATAAAATAAAACAATATACCTCACATCAACAAAATTGTATTGGCCTGTCACATTTCACATAAGCTCCTGTATTGCTACGCTCCCTCTACTTGAATTAAGTCCCCCAACAAGTATCATCTTGAAATTGAATGTCTGTCTGGGTGGGTGGCTTCTATTTCTCAGTGATCCTCTCCTTTTCTTCTATCTCAAATTTGGTTTCATACCATTATCAGCTACTCTTTCATTTCTCTTCCTATCCCTAGACTGATCCACCCTCACCCCATGTGGTACCCTGAACAGTGGTGCCCTGAACAGTGGCGCCTGTTACTCGCACAGTCCTTCCCTGTTCTGTACACCTTTATTCCTTTTTCTGCTTAGGCTGGAAGTGTTGACTGCTAGTCCCCTACTCATTGAGGGTCATACTATTTATGGCTTAAAGGGTAATTCCACTTTCGATGGCCTTTTAAAAGTTTCCATTATTGTGTGTCAAATTTTTGTTTGTTTGCAACTTCTTGTTATAAAGGAAAAGTTCATTTTCACCTGGCTCTGAATCAGCCCCAAGGTAGACAATGGCAGTTTTCTCTCCTAATAAATAAGTGAGAATTTGTACCTGGCTCTGAATCAACCCCAATGTGTTTATATTAGCAACATACAGCAATGTGGTGTTTTCTGCAGATAAGGGGATCACAATCTTATGTTCCAGTAGCTAAAGGGTTACTGTCAGTTTCCTCACCTGGGGAGGTCATTACTGCTGCGTAATCTTGCCAAAGCTGCTGATAAGCTCACCTATTACTGTGGGAAGATTCTGGGACTTGTAGTCAATAGTTTTTACTTAAAGCCAGAAAAGCCACTCCCCTTTTAGGATCACAGACACACAGAAATATAAGAAACTTGGAAGCAGCATGCTGATATGTAAATCACAGGTCTTGGGGCACAATCCTAACACAGATGTTTATTTTACATCCCAGAAGGGGAAAACAATGGCAGGACACCAAAAACTGACAAAAAGGGAGTTTTCCTTTAACTTTAGGTGTGAACTGAAACTTACATCTTAGTGAGATTTCACACAAAAGTGCAATAGAAAATGTTTGCGCTAATTTTCCTGCAATGGGACATTTTTACCGGTGAGGAAAGTCATTTTACTAATGAAATAAGAATCATTTTTTGCAAGTTCAGAAACAATAACAGCCTATGGGAGATGGGGCTAAAAATGTCCCATGTGTCTCTGCATACATAAGGTTCTGTTGTTTCTGACCTTAAAAAAAGTATTTAAAGCAAAACTTCAGTGACAAGGTGACCCCTCTCCACCCTACTCTGCCACTGAGGCAGGCCGGGGGGGGGGGGGGGGGAGGGCTACTAAGAAATAAAATGTTATATTATCCTCGGGCCAGTGCTGCTCCTCTGTTCTCTGTGCGGCCCCAGCTGAGCTTGACACAAAGCGGCATCCCCTGGGTCCGTGCACTCCCCTATCGCCCCATTCACCCAATTCACTTGGATGCGACTCCAGTGTCCAGGGTTCAGAAGCACCGGAAGAGCAGTGTGGGCCCCTGAATAAGGTAAGGGGCTCTTTTCTTTGTAACCCCCCGTCCTGCCTCAGCGTCAGGGTAGGGTGGCAGAATGGGGGGGGGGTCACAATGTCACTAAAGTTCCACTTTAACTCATTGGAAAAATTATGCACCTCACCTGTACACATGCCCTATTACAGATGAAAATTAGTTTTTGGAGAAAAATTAGCACAGACATTTTAATTGCACTTTTTGTACAAAGAAAAAAAAGTAAAAAAAAGCTCACTCAGATAAGTTTCAGTTCACTCCCAAAAGTGAACCCTTAAACTTTAGCATTGTACACAAGTGTCCCTGCCACAACAGTGAGGATCTACAAGCACCAGAATTCCCTGTCATTCAAGGATGTATTATTTAGATAGCAGGAGACACAGGAAGAAAAGAATCTTTGACAGTAGCATTTTCCTGCCTGGACCTTTGAAACACCCACTATAACTATATTGATTTATTGCAGGACATACTGGGGCTTGTATTGCAGTGACAGCGAGGAAATCAGTGAGGTTAAAAAGAGGATCTACATAATCATAGACACATGGAAGGTTCGTACTGTACACATGCAGAATAGCTGTAATAGTGGGCTATAGTGTTGTAGTTATATCAGTTACAGTAGTTGTTTATTACTTCTAGGGATGAGCGAATCGATCCGGACGAACCCGGATTCGTTCCGAATTTCATGGAAAATTCGATTCTGAACAAATCCGAATTTCCCCGTGATTCGATCGATCTAAGTTTTCCTTTAAACTCCATTCATTTCAAAGACAGGCATTCTAAGATGGTGGACGCACATGTCCAGACATGTACCCTGGGGCAAGGTATGATGGGACAGTCACATGCAGCCTATCAGCAGCCAGGAAGCCCGGTGATGTCACCGTGCTATATAAAGCGGCGGCCATCTTGCTTGTGCGCATTTCAGACTTGCATTCGTGAGACAGCGGTGGTTGCTGCAGACAGGGACAGACAGTTAGCGATAGGTAGGGAGAGTTACAGATAGGTAGGGAGATTTACAGATAGGTAGGGAGATTTAGAGAGGCAGACAGAGCCAGGGAAAGATAGTGGAAAACCGGAACAATCTAAGGACAGCATAAAAGTGACAGTGACAGGGTGATTTATCAGTTTACAATTCAATTTGATTTCTTTGTGCTGTAAACCGTAATCTGCCTTGCCACTGTGCATGCCATCTATGCAGTGCCTTATGTAACCCTATCTGTTACACACAAGCATTTAAATAACTGGATTAGTGTTAATATTTTTGGGTCTGCTTTAAATACACCAGGCCACTGTGCTTGCCATCTATGCAGTGCCTTATGTAACCCTATCTGTTATACACAAGCATTTAAATAACTGGATTAGTGTTAATATTTTGGGGTCTGCTTTAAATACACCAGGCCACTGTGCTTGCTATCTATGCAGTGCATTATGTAACCCTATCTGTTACACACAAGCATTTAAATAACTGGATAAGTGTTAATATTTTTGGGTTTGCTTTAAATACACCAGGCCACATGGGCATCCCAAACCTGCACTTAGCAGCCTATCGGTTATACTAAACAAGCGTTGTTCAGCCTCAGCTTTATTAAGTTATAGCATTTTGAATTGTTTTTTGTCCTGCTGTCAATACACCAGGCGCAGGGTATCCCAAACCACCACGTTGCACCCTATCTGTTATACTAAATAAGCGTCTACAGCCTCAGCTTTATTAAGTTATTGCAATTTGAATTGGTTTTGGTCTGCTTTAAATACACCAGGCCGCAGGGTATCCCAAACCTGCACTTTGCACCCTATCTGTTATACTAAATAAGCGTTGTTCAGCATCAGCTTTATTAAGCTATTGCATTTTGAATTGGTTTTTGTCCTGCTGTCAATACACCAGGCCGCAGGGTATCCCAAACCACCACGTTGCACCCTATCTGTTATACTAAATAAGCGTTGTTCAGCATCAGCTTTATTAAGCTATTGCATTTTGAATTGGTTTTTGTCCTGCTGTCAATACACCAGGCCGCAGGGTATCCCAAACCACCACGTTGCACCCTATCTGTTATACTAAATAAGCGTCTACAGCCTCAGCTTTATTAAGTTATTGCATTTTGAATTGGTTTTTGTCCTGCTGTCAATACACCAGGCCGCAGGGTATCCCAAACCACCACGTTGCACCCTATATGTTATACTAAATAAGCTTCTACAGCCTCAGCTTTATTAAGTTATTGCATTTTGAATTGGTTTTGGTCTGCTTTAAATACACCAGGCCGCAGGGTATCCCAAACCTGCACGTTGCACCCTATCTGTTATACTAAATAAGCGTTGTTCAGCATCAGCTTTATTAAGCTATTGCATTTTGAATTGGTTTTTGTCCTGCTGTCAATACACCAGGCCGCAGGGTATCCCAAACCACCACGTTGCACCCTATCTGTTATACTAAATAAGCGTCTACAGTCTCAGCTTTATTAAGCTATTGCATTTTGAATTGGTTTTTGTCCTGCTGTTTATACGCCAGGCCGCAGGGTATCCCAAACCACCACGTTGCACCTTATCTGTTATACTAAATAAGCGTTGTTCAGCATCAGCTTTATTAAGCTATTGCAGTTTGCATTGGCTTTTGTCCTGCTGTCAATACACCAGGCCGCAGGGTATCCAAAACCACCACGTTGCACCCTATCTGTTATACTAAATAAGCGTCTACAGCCTCAGCTCTATTAAGTTATTGCATTTTGAATTGGTTTTTGTCCTGCTGTCAATACACCAGGCCGCAGGGTATCCCAAACCACCACGTGGCACCCTATCTGTTATACTAAATAAGCGTTGTTCAGCATAAGCTTTATTAAGCTATTGCATTTTTCATTGGATTTTGTCCTGCTGTCAATACACCAGGCTGCAGGGTATCCCAAACCACCACGTGGCACCCTATCTGTTATACTAAATAAGCGTCTACAGCCTAAGCTTTATTAAGTTATTGCATTTTGAATTGGTTTTTGTCCTGCTGTCAAAACACCAGGCCGCAGGGTATCCCAAACCACCACGTTGCACCCTATCTGTTATACTAAATAAGCGTCTACAGCCTCAGCTTTATTAAGCTATTGCATTTTGAATTGGTTTTTGTCCTGCTGTTAATACGCCAGGCCGCAGGGTATCCCAAACCACCACGTTGCACCCTATCTGTTATACTAAATAAGCGTTGTTCAGCATCAGCTTTATTAAGCTATTGCATTTTGCATTGGCTTTTGTCCTGCTGTCAATACACCAGGCCGCAGGGTATCCCAAACCACCATGTTGCACCCTATCTGTTATACTAAATAAGCATCTACAGCCTCAGCTCTATTAAGTTATTGCATTTTGAATTGGTTTTTGTCCTGCTGTCAATACACCAGGCCACAGGGTATCCCAAACCACCACGTGGCACCCTATCTGTTATACTAAATAAGCGTTGTTCAGCATAAGCTTTATTAAGCTATTGCATTTTGCATTGGTTTTTGTCCTGCTGTCAATACACCAGGCTGCAGGGTATCCCAAACCACCACATGGCACCCTATCTGTTATACTAAATAAGCGTCTACAGCCTCAGCTTTATTAAGCTATTGCATTTTGAATTGGTTTTTGTCCTGCTGTTAATACGCCAGGCCGCAGGGTATCCCAAACCACCACGTTGCACCCTATCTGTTATACTAAATAAGCGTTGTTCAGCATCAGCTTTATTAAGCTATTGCATTTTGCATTGGCTTTTGTCCTGCTGTCAATACACCAGGCCGCAGGGTATCCCAAACCACCATGTTGCACCCTATCTGTTATACTAAATAAGCGTCTACAGCCTCAGCTCTATTAAGTTATTGCATTTTGAATTTGTTTTTGTCCTGCCGTCAATACACCAGGCCACAGGGTATCCCAAACCACCACGTGGCACCCTATCTGTTATACTAAATAAGCGTTGTTCAGCATAAGCTTTATTAAGCTATTGCATTTTGCATTGGTTTTTGTCCTGCTGTCAATACACCAGGCTGCAGGGTATCCCAAACCACCACGTGGCACCCTATCTGTTATACTAAATAAGCGTCTACAGCCTCAGCTTTATTAAGTTATTGCATTTTGAATTGGTTTTTGTCCTGCTGTCAAAACACCAGGCCGCAGGGTATCCCAAACCACCACGTTGCACCCTATCTGTTATACTAAATAAGCGTCTACAGCCTCAGCTTTATTAAGTCATTGCATTTTGAATTGGTTTTTGTCCTGCTGTCAATACACCAGGCCGCAGGGTATCCCAAACCACCACGTTGCACCCTATCTGTTATACTAAATACGCTTGTTCATCCTTTTTCAGCTGAATCAAACTATTGCAGAATAGCTGTAATAGTGGGCTATAGTGTTGTAGTTATATCAGTTACAGTAGTTGTTTATTACTTCTAGGGATGAGCGAATCGATCCGGACGAACCCGGATTCGTTCCGAATTTCATGGAAAATTCGATTCTGAACAAATCCGAATTTCCCCGTGATTCGATCGATCTAAGTTTTCCTTTAAACTCCATTCATTTCAAAGACAGGCATTCTAAGATGGTGGACGCACATGTCCAGACATGTACCCTGGGGCAAGGTATGATGGGACAGTCACATGCAGCCTATCAGCAGCCAGGAAGCCCGGTGACGTCACCGTGCTATATAAAGCGGCGGCCATCTTGCTTGTGCGCATTTCAGACTTGCATTCGTGAGACAGCGGTGGTTGCTGCAGACAGGGACAGACAGTTAGCGATAGGTAGGGAGAGTTACAGATAGGTAGGGAGATTTACAGATAGGTAGGGAGATTTAGAGAGGCAGACAGAGCCAGGGAAAGATAGTGGAAAACCGGAACAATCTAAGGACAGCATAAAAGTGACAGTGACAGGGTGATTTATCAGTTTACAATTCAATTTGATTTCTTTGTGCTGTAAACCGTAATCTGCCTTGCCACTGTGCATGCCATCTATGCAGTGCCTTATGTAACCCTATCTGTTACACACAAGCATTTAAATAACTGGATTAGTGTTAATATTTTTGGGTCTGCTTTAAATACACCAGGCCACTGTGCTTGCCATCTATGCAGTGCCTTATGTAACCCTATCTGTTATACACAAGCATTTAAATAACTGGATTAGTGTTAATATTTTGGGGTCTGCTTTAAATACACCAGGCCACTGTGCTTGCTATCTATGCAGTGCATTATGTAACCCTATCTGTTACACACAAGCATTTAAATAACTGGATAAGTGTTAATATTTTTGGGTTTGCTTTAAATACACCAGGCCACATGGGCATCCCAAACCTGCACTTAGCAGCCTATCGGTTATACTAAACAAGCGTTGTTCAGCCTCAGCTTTATTAAGTTATAGCATTTTGAATTGTTTTTTGTCCTGCTGTCAATACACCAGGCGCAGGGTATCCCAAACCACCACGTTGCACCCTATCTGTTATACTAAATAAGCGTCTACAGCCTCAGCTTTATTAAGTTATTGCAATTTGAATTGGTTTTGGTCTGCTTTAAATACACCAGGCCGCAGGGTATCCCAAACCTGCACTTTGCACCCTATCTGTTATACTAAATAAGCGTTGTTCAGCATCAGCTTTATTAAGCTATTGCATTTTGAATTGGTTTTTGTCCTGCTGTCAATACACCAGGCCGCAGGGTATCCCAAACCACCACGTTGCACCCTATCTGTTATACTAAATAAGCGTTGTTCAGCATCAGCTTTATTAAGCTATTGCATTTTGAATTGGTTTTTGTCCTGCTGTCAATACACCAGGCCGCAGGGTATCCCAAACCACCACGTTGCACCCTATCTGTTATACTAAATAAGCGTCTACAGCCTCAGCTTTATTAAGTTATTGCATTTTGAATTGGTTTTTGTCTTGCTGTCAATACACCAGGCCGCAGGGTATCCCAAACCACCACGTTGCACCCTATATGTTATACTAAATAAGCTTCTACAGCCTCAGCTTTATTAAGTTATTGCATTTTGAATTGGTTTTGGTCTGCTTTAAATACACCAGGCCGCAGGGTATCCCAAACCTGCACGTTGCACCCTATCTGTTATACTAAATAAGCGTTGTTCAGCATCAGCTTTATTAAGCTATTGCATTTTGAATTGGTTTTTGTCCTGCTGTCAATACACCAGGCCGCAGGGTATCCCAAACCACCACGTTGCACCCTATCTGTTATACTAAATAAGCGTCTACAGTCTCAGCTTTATTAAGCTATTGCATTTTGAATTGGTTTTTGTCCTGCTGTTAATACGCCAGGCCGCAGGGTATCCCAAACCACCACGTTGCACCTTATCTGTTATACTAAATAAGCGTTGTTCAGCATCAGCTTTATTAAGCTATTGCAGTTTGCATTGGCTTTTGTCCTGCTGTCAATACACCAGGCCGCAGGGTATCCAAAACCACCACGTTGCACCCTATCTGTTATACTAAATAAGCGTCTACAGCCTCAGCTCTATTAAGTTATTGCATTTTGAATTGGTTTTTGTCCTGCTGTCAATACACCAGGCCGCAGGGTATCCCAAACCACCACGTGGCACCCTATCTGTTATACTAAATAAGCGTTGTTCAGCATAAGCTTTATTAAGCTATTGCATTTTGCATTGGATTTTGTCCTGCTGTCAATACACCAGGCTGCAGGGTATCCCAAACCACCACGTGGCACCCTATCTGTTATACTAAATAAGCGTCTACAGCCTAAGCTTTATTAAGTTATTGCATTTTGAATTGGTTTTTGTCCTGCTGTCAAAACACCAGGCCGCAGGGTATCCCAAACCACCACGTTGCACCCTATCTGTTATACTAAATAAGCGTCTACAGCCTCAGCTTTATTAAGCTATTGCATTTTGAATTGGTTTTTGTCCTGCTGTTAATACGCCAGGCCGCAGGGTATCCCAAACCACCACGTTGCACCCTATCTGTTATACTAAATAAGCGTTGTTCAGCATCAGCTTTATTAAGCTATTGCATTTTGCATTGGCTTTTGTCCTGCTGTCAATACACCAGGCCGCAGGGTATCCCAAACCACCATGTTGCACCCTATCTGTTATACTAAATAAGCGTCTACAGCCTCGGCTCTATTAAGTTATTGCATTTTGAATTGGTTTTTGTCCTGCTGTCAATACACCAGGCCACAGGGTATCCCAAACCACCACGTGGCACCCTATCTGTTATACTAAATAAGCGTTGTTCAGCATAAGCTTTATTAAGCTATTGCATTTTGCATTGGTTTTTGTCCTGCTGTCAATACACCAGGCTGCAGGGTATCCCAAACCACCACATGGCACCCTATCTGTTATACTAAATAAGCGTCTACAGCCTCAGCTTTATTAAGCTATTGCATTTTGAATTGGTTTTTGTCCTGCTGTTAATACGCCAGGCCGCAGGGTATCCCAAACCACCACGTTGCACCCTATCTGTTATACTAAATAAGCGTTGTTCAGCATCAGCTTTATTAAGCTATTGCATTTTGCATTGGCTTTTGTCCTGCTGTCAATACACCAGGCCGCAGGGTATCCCAAACCACCATGTTGCACCCTATCTGTTATACTAAATAAGCGTCTACAGCCTCAGCTCTATTAAGTTATTGCATTTTGAATTGGTTTTTGTCCTGCCGTCAATACACCAGGCCACAGGGTATCCCAAACCACCACGTGGCACCCTATCTGTTATACTAAATAAGCGTTGTTCAGCATAAGCTTTATTAAGCTATTGCATTTTGCATTGGTTTTTGTCCTGCTGTCAATACACCAGGCTGCAGGGTATCCCAAACCACCACGTGGCACCCTATATATAGAGAAGCCCACTGTGTAAATCTGAGGAGCAATAGTTTATACAGTATTGTGAGGTAAATTCGCTGTTTTGTACCCTATCTGTTATACTAAATAAGCGTTGTTCAGCATAAGCTTTATTAAGCTATTGCATTTTGCATTGGTTTTTGTCCTGCTGTCAATACACCAGGCTGCAGGGTATCCCAAACCACCACATGGCACCCTATCTGTTATACTAAATAAGCGTCTACAGCCTCAGCTTTATTAAGCTATTGCATTTTGAATTGGTTTTTGTCCTGCTGTTAATACGCCAGGCCGCAGGGTATCCCAAACCACCACGTTGCACCCTATCTGTTATACTAAATAAGCGTTGTTCAGCATCAGCTTTATTAAGCTATTGCATTTTGCATTGGCTTTTGTCCTGCTGTCAATACACCAGGCCGCAGGGTATCCCAAACCACCATGTTGCACCCTATCTGTTATACTAAATAAGCGTCTACAGCCTCAGCTCTATTAAGTTATTGCATTTTGAATTGGTTTTTGTCCTGCCGTCAATACACCAGGCCACAGGGTATCCCAAACCACCACGTGGCACCCTATCTGTTATACTAAATAAGCGTTGTTCAGCATAAGCTTTATTAAGCTATTGCATTTTGCATTGGTTTTTGTCCTGCTGTCAATACACCAGGCTGCAGGGTATCCCAAACCACCACGTGGCACCCTATCTGTTATACTAAATAAGCGTCTACAGCCTCAGCTTTATTAAGTTATTGCATTTTGAATTGGTTTTTGTCCTGCTGTCAAAACACCAGGCCGCAGGGTATCCCAAACCACCACGTTGCACCCTATCTGTTATACTAAATAAGCGTCTACAGCCTCAGCTTTATTAAGTTATTGCATTTTGAATTGGTTTTTGTCCTGCTGTCAATACACCAGGCCGCAGGGTATCCCAAACCACCACGTTGCACCCTATCTGTTATACTAAATACGCTTGTTCATCCTTTTTCAGCTGAATCAAACTATTGCATTTTGAATTGGTTTTTGGTCTGCCTTTAACAAAAAAAACACCAGGTCGCAGGGCATCCCAAACCTGCATTAGGCAGCCTATCTGTTATACTAAATACGCTTGTTGATCCTTCCTCAGCTTAATCAAAGTATTGCATTTTGAATTGTTTTTTGTCCTGCAGTCAAAACACCAGCCCACATGGGCATCCCAAACCAGCACTTCACCCTATCTTTTATACTAAATAAGCATGTTCAGCCTCAGTTTTATTAAGCTATTGCATTTTGAATTGGTTTTTGTCCTGCTGTCAAAACACTAGCCCACATGGGCATCCCAAACCAGCACATGTCACCCTATCTGTTATACTAAATAAGCTTCTACAGGCCTTTTTTTTATTTATTTCTATATAGAGCTGTAATAGATTATATAGTGAGGTAAATTCGCCATTTTGCACAATTATATAGAGAAGCCCACTGTGTAAATCTGAGGAGCAATAGTTTATACAGTATTGTGAGGTAAATTCGCTGTTTTGTACTATAATATATATCAACCTAAATCCCTGTGTAAATCTGGGGAGCAATAGTTTATATTGTGAGGTAAAATTGCCATTTTATAGAGCAGGCCCTGTCTGAAAATCTCATTTTGCAATCTATGTTATATTGTGAGATAAATTCGCCATGTTGCACCATTCTTTAGAGTGGCCCTCCTGTGTAAATCAGAGCAGCAATAGTTTATATTGGACAATACATTTGCCCTGTTTTGCACCATTATATGGAGCAGCCCCTGAGTAAATCTGGGAGGCAATAGTTTATATTATGAGGTAAATTCATGGTTTTGCACCATTACATAGAGCAGTCCCTATATAAACCTGAGAAATAGGTTATATTGTGTGAGTTAAATCCGCTCTTGGTTTTGTAGCATTCTATAGAGCAGGCCCTGTGTAAATCTGAGGGGCAATAACTTATATTGTGAGGTAAATTTGCCATTTTGCAGCATAATATAGAGCAGCCCAGTTGCCATCGAAATCAACTACTGGCCGGGCAGGACAGCTTTTCCAGGGCAAACTCTGCTAGTTGCGGCAACAAGTCAAGTTTGGCTTCCCAGAAGTCCAGAGGATCCTCAAGGTGTGTTGGCATGGTCATGTCAAGGTATGACATGACCTGCTGGTTCAGGTCCTGCTCCATGAGTAGACTCACTATGCGGGTGTAGAAAGCTACTCATTAGCGACTGAAGACTGAGTCTGCTGCTGATGGAGCTGCTGCTCCTGCCACACCCCGACAGCCATGGCAGTGGAAGGTGAGCGCAGAGGTCCCCCGAGTCAGACCTGCGAGAGTATGGACCATGGCGCAGATAGACATCGCCCAACTGACTATGTAGGATATCTCTGTAGTAGGTCAGTTTGTCCTCCCTCTCAGTGGGTGTAAAAAATGCCCCCATTTTGTGCTGGAAGCGAGGGTCCAATAAGGTGGAGAGCCAGAAGTCATCCTGCTGACAAATGGAGACAATTCTGTGGTCACTACGCAAGCACGTGAGCATGCATCGTGCCATTTGTGCAAGTGACTCGGAGGGACTACCTGTCTCCATCTCCACTGCAAACTGCCACGGTGTGTCTGGGTCCTCTGTCTCGCCTTCCTCACAACCCTCTAGCTCCTCTGGCTGCTCCTGCTCCTCCTCTCCTGTCAGATGACTAGATAAAATGGTCATTTTGTCAAACCTAAACTGTGCTTCACTGTGCCCCACCCCCTCCTCCTCCTCCACTTCAGCCCCCACAGGCTTCATGTGGCTCTGAAATGTATGCGCCATGTCTCTAGTGCCCTGACCAGCCATGGTTTCCAAAATGTGTTGTAGTACATGAAGCAGTGGAATCTCATCGTTCATTTCATAGTCCTGGCGACTGACTAATAAAGTAGCTGTCAGTCTCCTCGCCTTTCCTGCCCTTTAAGGCATCGTGAGCGCACCATACCACGGACTGCATGCAGCAGCAGACATGCTCGGCTGCATGGTTTTAACAGAGCAGGCTCTTCTTCTGTCGCATGCTCCACAGTGACACCTGCTGTTCAGCCCATTGGAAGTGCACAAGGCCTAGAGTGTAAGCTCTTGGACTTGATTTCACTTCCCCTGGTGTCCTGAGTTTGAATGGACAGGAAGTGACTTCACCAGACTCTGGCACATCCCTCCCTGTGCTGATTGATAGCCCTATTTAAGAGGACAGCTGGCCTACAGCCAATGCTGTTCTATCAGCTTACTTCCTGGACCTTGTTTCCCTGATTCCTGAATACCTGATTGAATACCTGGATTTATACACGGACGGATAACCTGATTTTTGATGCGGATCGCTTATGGACTTTGCCTGTTTTCTGCCTGCCTCTGACCCGGGATTCACCTTTGGACTCTGCTCAGACTTTTTATTTGCTCTTTGGAGTTTTTTCTGCTTCACTTCGCCCCATACCTGGAGCTCAGCTCAGCTCTCCCCATGATTGTAGCCAGGAGGCTTGACAGTATAACACAGCCATAACATGAGCTTCGGTGGGGAACCCTGTCAATTTGATAATTTGATGCAGCAAGTCTTTTCCCTCTGTGCAGCCGTCCAGGGCTTACAGGGAGGCTTTACTCAGCTTGTGGATCGGCTAAATCAACTCACGCCCCGACAGTATCTTCTGCTACAGCTGTTCCTACCACACAGGGGGCAGATTCCGGGGTCACCCCTGAACCCCAAGTTTCTTTCCCGGAATTTTTCTCAGGAAATCGCCAGAAGTTTCGTGCTTTTAGGAACAGTTGTCAGTTATTATTTTCTCTGCAACCACGAACCTATGCTGCTGAGGAAGTCCGGGTCAGAATTGTTATTTCCCTTCTGCAAGGGCCTCCCCAAACATGGGCCCATTGTCTTCTGGAGCAAAATCATCCTTGTCTGGCCTCTGTTGATCTTTTCTTTTCTGCTATGGCAACCATCTATGACGATCCCGGACATGTTGCATCCAGTTGAGGAGTATGTTGCCGATTTTCATTGCAGGAGTTTTGACACCAAGTGAAATGAGCCAGCTTTAAAACATCAGTTTCGTTTAGGTCTTTCTGAACTGATTAAGGATGAACTGGCCCACTTCGACACTCCTGAAACTTTAAATGAACTTATTCTTGCAGCCATTCAGGTGGATCGCCGGCTGCGGGAACGCCGTGAAGAGCGGTCAGCCTTAGCCTAATGGTTTGCTCCACGGTCCTCGCCTGCATCACCTGACTCTCCGCAGACCGATTCGGGGGTTATCAAGCCCATGCAACTGGGAACCATCCGGGCTGCTTTGTTCAAGAGGAAAGACTGCGCCGGAGGTGGCTAAACCTTTGCATGTACTGCGGGAACCCCGGACACTTTCAGGTTAATTGTCCCACCAGACCCGCAGCTATGAAGAGATCAACACCTCTTGTTAAGAGCACACCACTTTCTGTGCCTGGTTCTCACCTCTGTGCTTCTTAGTTTACAACTTCCCGGAGGAAGGGTTGAGACCAGGGCCATGATTGACTCCGGGGCCTGCAGCTGTTTCATGGAATTAGAATTCGCACAGACTCACAATATTCCATGTGAAGTTCGGCCTACCCCTCTGCTTCTCACTTTGGCCGACGGAACTACCGTCAAGTCTGGACCGGTGTCCCATAGAACTAAATCGCTTGGCTGCTCTACTCCTAATGGACACTCAGAATTAATACACTTTGATTTAATGCACTCTCCTTTGTACCCTATTATTTTGGGTTTCCCGTGGCTCTCTATACATAACCCCGTCATCGACTGGTCTTCCGATTCAGTTTCTTTGTTCTCTCCCTATTGCAACCAATTTTGCAGACAGCAGGAGAGTAACCTCTCTGTAGTAACCCTTAATCCACCGGATTCCCTTCCGCCTGCGTATCTAGAGTTCCAGGATGTGTTTGACAAAAAAGGTGCAGACCAGCTACCTCCTCACCGCTCTTATGACTGTCCAATAGACCTTCTACCTGGGTCGGCCATCCCTTTTGGACGTATTTATCCGTTGTCTGAAGCCGAGTTACAGACTCTCCGTGAATATATTGATGAAAACCTGGCTAAGGGTTTTATTAGACATTCCACTTCGCCTGCAGGAGCAGGGATATTCTTCGTGGAGAAGAAGGATGGGTCTCTGAGACCCTGTATAGATTACCGGGCCCTCAATCAAATTACAGTCAAGAACCGATACCCTTTGCCCTTGATTTCTGAACTCTTCCAGCGTTTGGGGTCCGCTCGGTTCTTTACCAAGTTGGACTTGAGGGGAGCCTACAACTTAATTCGGATCCGTCAGGGTGACAAATGGAAGACGGCCTTCCGCACACGATCTTTTGTGGCTGTGCAGGAACCACAATCACCCAGTGGTCCTAAAAGGATATTTATTGTCCCTGACCATAGTTACAGCTCCAGACGTAGGCACTGCTGTGCACTTTGGTATACACTGACAGGTTAAAGGACTGCCCCACCTTCTGTTCAACAAAATTGTACAGGGCTGGTACTGCCTTCTTCGCAAAGAAATGACAGCATGGGACTCTCCACCTGGGCTCGGCACAAGCCATCAGTTCTCTGAAAGGTCCACCAACTCAAAAGGGAGGGACTGCAGCACCAGCAACTTATACAGGAGCACATTTAGCTTCTGCACGTTGGATGAGTGGGCACATACTGTTGTCTCTTGGACATGGCTTGGTAATGGATTGCTGGCGGAATGACTGACTCGGATTAAGAGGAGGAGGAGCATCTGGAGCGACAGAGGATGGGTATGACACACAGGAGGTGGTGGAGCTTTGGCTGGCTGGAACAGAGAGCGGTGTGCCACTGGGTAATGCAGGAGGCTGGACCACCACTTTGGAGCCAACTCTCCCAGGCCGCTTTATGGTGACGCTGCAAATGTTGACGCAGGGCTGTGGGTCCAACATTGGGACCCTGGCCACACTTCACCTTCTGCCTACACATCTTTCATATAGCCATGTTAACCTCCTGCGGATGCTTGATGAAAAACTGCAACATGGGCTTGTAGCTGATTTCTCCTACCAACAGTCCGCACTAATTCACTGATGCTGCTGCCGCCGCTGCCGCCAGCTCCAGGGACCCTCTTCCACTACCTCCTGGGAAGATAGCCTGCCGCACGAGTGGTCTACCCCGAGCACATTTGCCTCCATACTTTCCCCTTCTGCCACCATGCTGGCCGCTAAATCTGTCACTCTCCATCACTCCAAGCCTTTAAAAGTGCCCTCAAAACTCACTGATGTCCTCCTCAGGTTCCTCAACAGTGTCTGCTTAAGGAGCCAAAACGTTTGCAACACCTCCTCCCATGACACTCGCCTTATCACTACTTGCCCACCTAGTGGAAGAAGCGGCAAGTGTCTCCTCCACTTCTTGGCTGGCCAGTGGCTGCTGATTTTTCTGATTATCAGATCGTCCTCACTGAATAGTGGAGCTGAACCCAAAGCATAACATACAACAGACAGTTGACTGGGGGTGTCAGATGTCACTTGTGATGCAGTGGATGCTCGTGTTAACCAATGGATGAGGGCAGATGGGTTGCTGTTCAAGACACGACCGCTAGCTGATCCCGGGAGATCAGGCCTCTCACTGAGACTCCTGCTGCCACTCCCTATTCTGCAGAGACCTCTGCTTGATGAAATGAGGCCTTATATGTTACTATGTTACTAATATGTTACTATGTTACTAATATGTTACTAATCTGTCACTCTCCGGGCATGGATCAGCCAAGATTTCCACCCACCAATGCCTGATGCATTAGAGTAGATTGATGATGGGGCCAGACCAACACTAAAGAAAAATGGATCGTGCAAAACAGATTTAAGGCGTTGCTCTCCAGTTACAGACATTCCTCCGCATCAGACCACAAGTAATTATTGAGAAAATGCTTTACGTTAGTCTTACTTTTTATTAATATTCTTTGGATAAGATATATGTGCCGAAAATCTGTATATGTTCTCTTCATGCGGCTGCCAACTCCAGGGTGTGTCTTTCTGGCAATTTTGGTCTCCTGCTGCTGCTGCTGCTTGCAACTCCAGGGTGTGATTCATCCAATTTTTGGGCTCCTCTAGCCAACTCCAGTGTCACTTTCAAGCTATGTTTGGGCTCCTGCTGCTTGCAACTCCAGGGTGTGAGTCATCCAATTTTTGGGCTCCTGCAGCCAAATCCAGTGTCTCTTTAAATCAATGTTTGGGCTCCTGCAGCTGCTGCTGCTGCTGCTGCTGCTTGCAACTCCAGGGTGTGATTCAGCTAATTTTTGGGCTCCTGCTGCTGCCAGCTCCAGGGTGTGTTTTTCAGGCACTATAGGGGCCCCTCATAGTGATGGCACTTTAACTCTCTGCAATTGTGCTGCTCTGCGATTCTATTAGCGATGCCTCTGATCTGCATGTCCTAATTATTTACAGTATTATTTAACTAACCCAGCACATATCCTATGCGTGTTACAGCAAGGCAGAATGGTTTACAACCCTATTGAGGCTCTAGGAGGCTCAGAAATAGCCGTTTTTAATAGCGATTCGTCGCGGGTAGATTCGGGTCAAAACTATTTTTGTCGGAAAATTCGGCAAATCAGTCGAATTTTTCAAAAGTTCGATCAAGACACAGGCAAGACCTTCTACTGAACAGTTATCATCTTCGGGATTTTTTAAACCTCTGACTCTAATGACTAAGTAATGATTTGTAACAAGGTTTAAAGATTGGGTTATATGCAGCATGTTGCATGCATTTCAGGTGACTTTTTTTGAAGAGGAGCAACCACCTCCCTAGGTTCTAAAAGACTTTCAGGCCAGTGGTCTCCCTCTTGGGCTGCTCCACTCTGTGAAACCCCAGCAAACTCACTAGTGATCCAATGCCACATCTCCGGGCCACGGCTGCCTCCCTCCTATACCTTTAACTGGAGAACATCAGGCATTACGAAATGGCTGGCGTAGGCACTCCCCACAGATTTAGACTAGCAGGAATGTGGGTGGCGCGGCATGCTCCATTCAGCTTTCCTTGCCTCTCTGGAATGCGAGCCACTGATTGGCTGAGTGGCTTGTTCTGCATCATGGGAATGAGAAAAAAGTGAGGGGGCAGAACCCAGAATAGTGAAATTATTGTTTCTGTTTAAGGAGATTGTCTAGGCTAGTTGGCCAAGACATAAATATAGACTGAAAAACTAGGGGTCCCAGGACAGAGCCTTGAGATACACCAACAGACAAAGGACAAGGAGCAGAATCTGTGTTTAAATAGAGTGCACTATTTTTATACCCGTTAGGTTGTGATAAGCTCAAAACTGGCACTAGAAGTGTAGGTCTGTAGTCTCTTTACATCATAGGAAAAATATCTACAAAATCTGGTCCTTAAATGGTTAACCCAATTAATTGAAAAAGCATTAGGTTTGCTTACTGGAGACAAAGACAGCAGAAAATGCTTGTGCTGATTGCATCTGAATGTGTGGCAGCGTGTAACCTCCAGCTACTATTTGTCATTACACAATGAACCAGCCAAGGAAGTGCACTGGAATCTTGGCTGTAACTTTCTAAAGCACTTTATCTGATTAAATATCTGTTTTAATCAGAGATACGGCAATTTCCTCATTCCTAAATGGAGCTGGGCAGGGTCGCGTCTGGAAATTGCTGGAGTAGCTTTTCTTGTTCCTGTCTCAGGGGAGCCAGATGTCATTTATTATTGTTAAAGCAGAGCTGAATTATGTTTGTAAAGTATTGCTAAATTAATTTAGGTGCTTCAGTAAATCAAATAATTGATCAGCTCATGCTAAAAACGTGCGTCACTGCGGGTCAGACTCGCTTCACAAAGCGGGCAATGCTTCTGCTTGTTATTGCTGGAGTCAGACACTCAGCTGCTTTACTGAATATTCAATGAGGACAGTCATGGCGGCTGTAATATCTACAAAAAGCAAGGTTAATTGAAACATATTGAAATGTAGAATAATTTCCTATAATTATCAGTATTTATGTTCTGTACTGTAATGCACCTTGTAAAATATAGCGCTTAACCTAGGCCCTGTAAGATGAAAAAAAAACACATTTTATAAGGGTTCATCTTTATCACAATTGTTAATATGAAGGGGCTAGATGCAGTGTTGGACTGGCCCACCAAAGTGCTGGCCACTATCAGGGCAGTAGAACAGATCAATGTCTAAAACAGTATTTCTGGTTTGCCTTCAGTAAGTTACATTTGTTATTTGGCCAATAAACATCATTTTTTTTTGTATTATGCAACAATCTAATTATTTTATAACAGGAGGCTGGGCACCAAGGTAGATTTCTTCAGGTGAGCAGTGGGCACCAAGGATAACGTACTCTGATGGGCCCCAAAAATGATATTCTGACCCTGGCTAGATATATATATAGGAATAGGTGGCACTCTTCAAAAAACTACCTTATCAAGGTTAATCTATCGACCTTATATGGGTGCTGCTCTAAGTGATGTTTTCTCCCACATCATCAGTATCCAGTTAATATAGTAATTAGGCGCACACCAAAACATATGCATTTAAAAAGATTTACTTAGAAAAATTCATAGTGTTATATACAGACAATGGTAATGTTCCAAAAAAGGTATAAAGTTATGTACAAGCAGTGACATGGATGTCTACACCTTCCTCTGTTCAATGCTAAAGGTGATGAGCTTATAGCCGAAGTATTTGATACATGTAAAGCAACACAGCCGTTCTGACAAGCAACAATGTATCTATCTCATCAGCTTTGCAATACACAGGAAAGGCCAGACAGCATGTAATCCTAATACAGCTGAGAATCATAGAGCTCCGTGGAGCATAATTATACCTGACATTAACATGAACATATAAGCAATGTTTACATTTAGACAATCGAGTCTTGATCAATAGTTAGGTATAGCCTCCACACAATCAGACAATGGCATCACATATATGCATTTTTATACGCTATCTATCTACAAACATGATGCATAACTTGTGATTGTAAGAGCAATCTATCAAGCATATTTTAAGCATAGCAAAGTTACCCAGTAATAGTATAGGATAAGTAATGGTGGGGGCGGTCCTCCCACGTTTCGGGGATCTAGTCCCCTTTCTCAAGGAATGCGCCCTCCTTGAGAAAGGGGACTAGATCCCCGAAACGTGGGAGGACCGCCCCCACCATTACTTATCCTATACTATTACTGGGTAACTTTGCTATGCTTAAAATATGCTTGATAGATTGCTCTTACAATCACAAGTTATGCATCATGTTTGTAGATAGATAGCGTATAAAAATGCATATATGTGATGCCATTGTCTGATTGTGTGGAGGCTATACCTAACTATTGATCAAGACTCGATTGTCTAAATGTAAACATTGCTTATATGTTCATGTTAATGTCAGGTATAATTATGCTCCACGGAGCTCTATGATTCTCAGCTGTATTAGGATTACATGCTGTCTGGCCTTTCCTGTGTATTGCAAAGCTGATGAGATAGATACATTGTTGCTTGTCAGAACGGCTGTGTTGCTTTACATGTATCAAATACTTCGGCTATAAGCTCATCACCTTTAGCATTGAACAGAGGAAGGTGTAGACATCCATGTCACTGCTTGTACATAACTTTATACCTTTTTTGGAACATTACCATTGTCTGTATATAACACTATGAATTTTTCTAAGTAAATCTTTTTAAATGCATATGTTTTGGTGTGCGCCTAATTACTATATTAACTGGACCCTGGCTAGATAACCATAGTATTATATTGTCTTCCCTCATGGCCGCATGTGTGCTACCGGGCCAGTACAGCCAGGACTCTTGTAAGGGACCAGTCACCGGTCTTGGTGGCAGCTCTTAGACACTTACCCTTTAAAAAGGAGCAACTACCGGCCTAGAGTCTTTTTAAAGCATACCAATTTGACACGTGTCGATGTGGAAAGTCATTGGGATCACAGTAAAACTCACCTTTATGTTGATCCCATGGCGCAAATGCTTATACTATTGTAGTTTCCCTGGCATCCCTCCAGTTGATGGGCTCAGCCATGTCAGACAGCCACAGCCAGAGGGAATCGGCTGTAGGGATGCCTGCAACTCCCCCTCCATTCCGTTGGCCAATATGTACAGCATAGAAAGCTGATCGGAGGAGAGCCTGCACATGCGGCATGGAATTGCAGTAGAGGTAAGAATGTGCAGCGTTCCATAGGGTTTTATAAAGTAGGGCATCCAGAATCAGGGGTCTCTGCCTGCAACCTTTGACTTATTCAGGGCCTCTTTTGGGCCGAGGTCAGAACCAGTATCTGGTATTTTCTGTGGCCTCTGTTCCAGCTGACGCCCACTGACATCTTCAGTGGGTGCCCACTGGCGTCTTTTTTTCTTTTGGGGATTTTCTGTCCTAGCCTAGGAAATATTCCAAAAACTGGGCAATACTCACAACCTGGACCTAAGACCTGGAACTAAGGTCTTCCACACCCCCTAGCCAAGTAGGCAGTGTGAGGATAAGGCATCAACAGGTCACATGCTGACCATGGCAGATGGGTGGCCTTGCACCCATGCTATCTGGGCTCCCAGACCCCTTGGCAGTTTGCAAGAGGTAAAGGTGAAAATTAAAATGCTACTGACAGCAGCTTTCAGCAGGGTTATCTTTTACACCTCCTGTCCTGAAGGCTTCCAGTCCACATAACCCACATGGGCCATGGGCTGTTCTGCACTTTCCTGGGCTTTTAGGATGCAGGTAATTGTGCAGGGATTTTGCAGGTCACCCAGTTGACTTGCCAACCCCTCCTGCCCTTTGAACTGATATAGAGGTCTCAAGGAATCCTTTCCAGTTCACAAAGTGTTAAATGTAATACATGCACACAAAGAAAAAAGCTTTTGATATTTTTTTTTTCTACTACTTACCTCTGGGGGATGTCCCGCACCATAGCTGCTGCCACAAACTGGAAGTGTTCAGTGGAAGCTGGGAGAAGGACAAATGATTGGTGTCCCCTACTCCCCTACTCACTCCTGGCTTCTGAATCTCACTCCTGCTGCAGGGAGGAGCCTTTTATACCTGTGAGGGAGATGACGTCAGCTGCAACTGCAAGTGAGCTGTCAAAAGCCAGCATGTTGGGCACAGGATGGGTGTTTTCTGCCCATTTTCCTTACTGGCTGGAACTGGATAAAAATGCCTAGAACATAGCTTAGCATGTAATGGATTAATACGCAAGCAGGTAGAATCTGCGTGGTTGGCATTTAAAGGGTTACAGTGGACTAAAACCTGTATTTGCCACTCCTGAAGTCCAAAAGGCTCCAGTGCCGGTTGTTGCCAATGTGGGATGCCCCACTGTGTAAAACCACCAAGCATTGCTGGTATACTTACCTTACAAGCAATCCCATGGCACTTGCATGGAACACACCTAGTTTATAAGTGGCAGGAAACTGGGGATGCCAGCTGCTCTGCGCTCCCTATGCAGGGCTCAGTGAACAAAAAGAGTTCTTTGCCCTGCATTAATATATACAGCATAGAGTGCTGACTGGATGAAAGCCTGCTTATGTGCCATGGGATTGCTTGCAATTTGGGTATGCCTGTGGATCCCAGGCAGCTTAACAATGGGGAATCCCACAATGAGATGACTCAGGGATAGGGAATCAGTTGGTTTGGTCCCCTTTAAAGGGCAGAAATGAGGTGAGAATGACACTTTCTTCTGACTCAGCTAACCATGCACCCCCAGTAGCTCCAATTGAAATCAAGCTGGTGGGTGAGGAGGTTATAGGGAAATGAGTCTGAGGATGGGCAGGTTAAGGCAGGTAGCAGATGGGCACAACTGTATGGCACCCTCTGACCATGGAGTCCTTTGCAATGGCACACCTCACACATTCTTAAGGCTGGCCCTGCCATCAAACAGGTTCTAGTGAAAACTTTGCTGAAGACATGGACAGGGGCCCCACATAGGATGGGGCCATTAGAAGATATAAGATTCAAGCAGGGACCCCACTGAAGACAACAGCTGAGTAAAATGTTTTTTTACCTTTACCAGTTCAAATGACATACAGTAAGGGAGTGGGCGAGATGGAAAATGATCACTTACAACCACCAAGTAATTAGGTTTTCTGTAATAGGAACAAACGTGAAGGATAAGATTTTACCAGGAATCACCAGGTAATCTTTAAAATCTTTTCTGAAACCACTGATCATGATCTTTTTAATTGAAAGATTTACAGATAGGGCAATGTTGATTTTAGCGGAATGTAACATTGTATATCCCTCTCTCACTCTCCTTGCCTAACTCCTACCAACTGCTCCTCTCTTACCTGGGATAACCACTTTTTACTAAAATGATATTGCAGCTAATATATTATACCAGTTAAAATACCTAAGCTGCACTCACCTCTTTCACCTGATCTTGATCCTGATGTAGGTGAAGGTAGTTAGTGCCGCTCAGTGCTGGTTAATGGACCTGGGATGAGTCTAATATCAGATCCTGGAACCCCCGAGTGACACTATGTTTTATGCAAGCAGTTTTCTCTACCTTCATCTGTTGCTATTGGCAGCTGTACACCAAGCTCTACAAGAGAGAAGTGAGCCACATACACACAAAACACTGCTGCTATGGCCATTGCTGGTGTAAGGGGGCTCACTTAACCTCACACATGCCCAGCAGCACTGTTCTGTGTGTAAAGGACTTGTGTCTCTCTTTTTGTAGATCTCGGTGTACAGACTTGGTGTACAGTTGCTAAAAACAACATATTGCAGTTAGTGGAATCTGCATCCTTAAAACACACATTTACAAAAAAAAAAAATCCTGGATCAACTCAGCACCTTGAGGACATCATTTTGGCACACAAAAAATAATGGTATCTAAAGTGGACTTTCACTTTAAGGTTCTTGACTTTTTGCTTTCCACTTGAATCTATATAGCAAGTATTCTTTTTCATTTGCCTTTATGTAAAGCTCATTGAGAACAGCTCATAGTCTGGCATTTTTACATACAATCTTGATTCAGCATTATTCCATTTAGATAAAACCAATTGGCTTAGGCTCTTCAGAATTTCCTATCCCTGATAGTAATGACTCACTTTGTAACAAAGGCTTTAATTTGGTAAAAATTGCCTCTTACCTAAACATTACAAAGCTAGTAAAAAGGCTGAGCTGAATGAAGGGACATTTGTAAGTAGGGTGTTATGGCACTGAAAACATTTTAGTTGATTTGAATGCACCCACCGTACTTACTAAATGCTTTTAGTAGAATAGTCTTAATTTTGAAAAATAACTTTAGGAGAGCCCTTCAACGCTATTAGGGCTGTTTGTACTTGAGAGTGAGAGTACACATGTGCCAATGAAAAAAGTGTATGCATGATTACCTAAACCAATCTATATATAGAGAGAGATTTCAAGAGAATTAAAGATTTTGAAAAATGTTGCTACGAGACCCACCTGCAGTGTTAGCCTGCACTTGTTTCTTCTATATATGCTCCAATGTATTTATATGCACAATAGGATCATATGCTTTTTATTTCAATATATTTTATTTAAAGAAAGAGTGTAAAACAGCCTTATGTCATTGTGCAATAAATTAGTATACAGCCTTGTGGCCTATTTTACATAGTTGTAAGCATTCCTATTGATATATCAGAAGATTTGTTACTGCCATATAAACTTCTAATAAAGATTGAAGCTGAGCCTATCCTTGTCTAATTATTCAATGCATCTGGGAATCCATAAGCAGATATTTAGAGGCCACATACTCATAATTATTCTGGTTATGCAATTGTGTGACCTAAGATATGAGGAATAGGAATAGGAGTGCAAAGTAGGAAAGAGTGTAGAAAAGGGCCAGAAGGGATAGGGTGAGAGGGAACGTGCCCGACCAGGAACATTTCCATAACTATATGGTACGGGGAGGCCGATTCATTAACAGCGGCAGGTAGCGACAGTTGAGCGACTGTAGCGGCATTTTCAGAGCGCACGCTAGTAGTCGCTGTGCTTGGCCGTTGTTCGGTAGTTGATAGCGACGCAGTCGGTTTGCCGTAATGTTGAATATTGGGTGAGGAGTCGCTATTTGACAGGTTCCGCGCTGTATGGGATAGCGACTGGTCAGAGCGACCGGCTTCCACCATATTCATTAACAAATCACGCTCAAAAAATTCTCGCGCTGTAAAATGCCCCAGAGCGCTGGCGGCGATGGGTTAAAAGTAGTTTTTTAACCCCCAAACAAGCATATTTTTGGAAACCAAAAAAAAACAAGTTTTTAAAATAATTATGAATACATTAATATTAGACATGTAATATCAATTCTGTACATTTTTTATTTTTTTATTTTTTTTACCTTAAAAAAATTATTTAAAATGGCAGAAGTGGTCACAGAATTTTTCACATAAAAGAAAAAAAAAAATAATAACAATTAATTATGAATATTTAAAGATTGTTCCATTGAAATGCATTGGAGAGCGCCAGGTAGCGAGAGGTCATACCTGTCGCTGTTCAAGGTCGGACGCTGGCGCTGTGGGCTGAGGCTGGAATAATGATGAATGAGTGGCTATCTGGCGCTATCTCAGTCGCGGAGCAGGATTGGCTTGATAAATGTGTGACTGTGGTGGGGAGCCGGCGTTCTCGTGGCGGGGTCCGTCATTACCGGCTGCTCACCAGTCGCTACCTGTCGCTATCCGTTGTTAAATAAGGGCCTTAGTCTAGTATTAGGTACACCATGGTGGGCATATTCCAACACGGAAGCCCAAACATTGTGTTTATCCAGAAGTATAGCCATAAGTTTTTCGTTTATCATAAATGCCATGGTTGCAAGCTTTAAATGCATTTCCATGAACCCACAATTAATTGTTGGGCATAATAACCGTGGCCATCCAA
The DNA here is from genome assembly GCA_027917425.1 of Gastrophryne carolinensis. Lineage (NCBI taxonomy): Eukaryota > Metazoa > Chordata > Amphibia > Anura > Microhylidae > Gastrophryne > Gastrophryne carolinensis. Next base: position 559,004,902 of record CM051235.1, read on the forward strand.
AAAGACCTGAACCCAGAACCCGATCACCCTCAGGCATGACCACCAAGTGTGGTGCATGGTGTCCTCTGTGCCACAGCCCCGAAAGCAATGTGAGCTGGAACTAGGTACCATCGCATCATGACTTAGCAGGGTTTCCAGGGTTTTTACATTGATGGTGCTTTACCTATCTACAGTCTAAGTCACTTCTCAGTCTCCTGAGTCCGGGGGCTCCGCCTTCAATGGGGAGCCTCCATTGGAGATCGTGCGTAAAGTGGGAAAGTCAGTTGGATCCTCAACTGCATAGCTCAATGTACAAGCATTGTGCTTTCCTAAAATGGAAAGTATTTGTACAGGGAATACAAACCAAGGATAATGGAATGCCTTCCAAAATCCCTTGCAGTAGGCGGGCCCATGCAAATGATTTTACACCTCTTAAAACTATGTCCAAATCGCCTAGATCTGCACGATGCTCTGGAATAGTATATTTAGAAAAATGTCACATCCATTCCTACATGTGGACTGCCTTTTGCCTTTTGGTCCTCATCGGCACAAGGCTGAAGTTAGGTGGTGACATGGAGGTGTGAGGCTTGGAGTGGCAAAACATTATCATAAGCCTGGATAGGGAGAAACCCATGATAGGTGCATCCAGATGCTTTGGATATACCTTAAAGAGGTATAAAGGGATATCAGGAGAAATTCCATTATCCTTGGCATGTATGCTTGGTGCAAATACTTTCTGTTATATAAAAGTACTCTCTGCCTTGTACCTTTAAATAGAGGGCTTTTTGATCCCTTCATCCCCCCCTATACTGCCTAACATGGGTCTTCTCCCTAACCAGGCTTATGACGATCATCTAGTTCAAGGCACCATCAGCAGAAAGAGGGAGGTTTTGATGATGCGGTATTGAGAATACTGTGTAAAAACAGAAAAACATTGACCAAACAGAATGAGTCTAAAGGAGGTCTACAAAAATGGGGAAACACAAAGACAGTCAAAATGGACTATGTGGTCTCCTTTTTTCAGCATTTTTTTTACTTTCTATTATTCATTGAGAAATATAGCTTTCCTTACACATGAGCTATTCCAAAGCAGTGTGACCATGCCCATGCACAGACCATCCTATATTGTACCCAGCCCTCTGAAGGATTTTGTTCAGGTAATCATCCAAATCCTTAGTTTCTTTAAAGAGTAAAAAAAACCCTGGATTTTCACAATCCAGAAATTTGTTGCTTCTGCTTCCTGGGTGGCAACACCTCCGCTTATCCTTGGACCCGCGCCAGCCATTAAGAAAGGGCTGGTGCAGGTACGCTCCTTGCAAAGAGCTAAAGCAGTGTTTGGCTGTGGCCCAAACATGTACTTTGGGAACGCAATGCAAAGTGAGTTCATGGGCGATTCCAGGGTTTTCACACATCAGGGTATTCCAATTCAGGATGCCCCACCACGAGGGAGACCACAAGTCCTAGAGTTGCTTGTTTTTTAAGTCAGCAGGACACATTGGTGTGTCAAATGTTAGAAAGCTAAGAGGCATGTTGAAATGTGAACAAGGACGTAAACCTCTTATGTCCTTCCAAAGTTCCCTCCACGTTGCAGAAAATAATGCCCAGCTTCAAGGTAGGGGCAGATTGGCAGCACATACTGAAACTCAACCATGTGACTGTAGAAAACCACTTGTGGTGATCACTCCTCAGACGCAGGAAATCAAACCAGAAACCTAGCAAGACCTTTTAGGCTGACCCTGGCTTTGACTCTCAACTGACTCCAATTTGCTTTGTAAATGAATATTGTCACAATAGGAGACCTGGTCCTACTCATGTGCACCAGCAGGTACACAATCGCTTCCGAAAGTGTGCGTGCACCCGGTTGCACCTCTCAGGTGTCTCTGTTTGAGCTGTGCATGGCTGGGGGTATGTAGGTGACCAGTATGCTGGTCGGCGCATGCCTGGGTGGCCCATGACCATGTGCGCACTCTGCGCATGCACGGCAGGCACTTCCTGGATGCCGCACTAGGAAGTTGCCCACAGATCTTCTTGGAGTGAGGCTTGCCTTGCTTTGTTTTTGTGTGACCATCTGGTTTGACTTTCGGCTCTGACCTCTGGCTTTGGATTGTGACCCACTCCGGCTCTGGCCCCCTGGCTCTTGGATTATGACCCTGCTCTGGCTCTGACCCTCTGGCTTTGGACACTGATCTTTCTCTGTCTCTTTACCCCCTGCTTGGATGAGTACCTGGCTCTCTGAACTTCGGCACTGGATTATGGCTTTCCCTGGCTCTGGACACTCTGGCTTCCCTGCATCAGCTTCCACGAAAACCTGGACTGGACTTTTCCCATATTTGGGCTCACTGGCCACTGGCGTCAGTTGTGGGACCCCGACTTTTCTACAGCAAAGTCTGACCCTCCTTGCGGAAGGCTCTGACGACAACCAGGTCTGTCGGCAGACTCCCCACGCTGAAACCAATGCGTGGTGTAGCACTCTAAACGTTACTCTCCGCTGGCGCTCCTCAGTTACAGTTTTAATTCACTATTGCTTTTCAGATCTCCCTCAGTTCCTCCTTGCGTGTTCCTGATTCTGCATCATACTCACATTTGACACTCCGGCCCTCCCCTCTGCTGAGTTTCCTCAGTCTGCACTCTCTGGCGGGGTGTAGGTGGTATTGCTGGCAGCTGTCTGTATCTACATCGGCCTGGTCTCCAGAAAGGTACGTGACAGATATGTTGTAGATACAGTATCTTGTTGACTAAATGGGGTTGTAGAGACACACTTAGCCACTCAACGCTATAATTACTGACTCCAATGGTAGAGGTTGTAGGCCTCTACACAAAAGGATGATTGGAAAACATCTACAGGCACTTGTGTAGTAGGTCCATAAAAGCTGTGACATCACTCTAGGGATTAGTGATGAATAACTAAAATGTAATCCATACCCATGTAGTACAGCCCTTAGGTTCTGGGCAAACTAGTCTGGAATATTCTACTCCTGTATGATATCATTAACTTAAGGGTTAGAAATAAACCTATGGTCACCTCTGGGAGAAAGTAAAACAGACTTGTGCCAATACTGGCTTCTTTAAACTCCTAAAGAGGAAGTAAAAACAAGATACCACTTCCTCATTCACTTGTATGGAGGCAAATGTCAGCAATTATGTGACAGCTAGCCACCATTCAGGTTTGATGTGCAAGCCCAATCGGCACACTTGACTGGTCCCCATCAGTCACATGAATGAGCTGTGACGTCACAACTTACTGCCACTATAAATTCTCCCCACAGAGGTAAGCTAATTTTCTTTATTTCTTGAGTGCATTTGTTAAAAATTCGGTTTGGATGAACCTGAATTTCTTGGGGAAATCGCCCCCATCTCTTATCAATGGTTATCTATACAACCAATTTGTACAGAAACACAGACTCTGACAAGCTTTTCCTAGGGAGATCAAATCAGATCAAGTGTAACCATCATCAGATAGGGTACCCATGGCAACTCCTGGATAATCACAGGATTAGGACCAGAAATAAATATGCATGTTCTTTAGCTCTTAACATATATACTGATTTTTAAGCAGGCACACATTGGGGTTGATTCAGAGCCTCTGTGAAATGTTTTTACCAAAAAGTGAACTTGCCAGTGTAAATTCTAGCAAACTCGGGTGATTCAAAGCCCCCTCCGATATGAATTCATTTGCGCATAATAGATGTGAGAATTCATGTTTGGATTTTCATTTTTATATGTGATTTTACAACTCGCCTGACAGTTGAATGAATCAATCTAAGTGAGTTGTACATTTTTTTCATTGTTTTTTAACTGTAACTTTTTTAACTTCTTGGGATATTTTAGATACAATTTTAGATACGTTAGATACAATTTTTATCTTGCAAAAAATTGCCTGCCTTATTTTTGTTTTATTGTATTTTAAACATTTTCAGTAATAAAATGAATGCTGCTTTAATGAAGGTTGGTAAGGTTTCCCTCGTACCATCCCTGCTCCTGGTCTGGGGCCGGCGAACTTGCCTTTGAAACTAAGAGTCGGAGCCTCTATGAAATCTCCCCCACACGTGACTAATGATGTCACAGAAGCGGAGGGGCAAAATCCCCTCTCGACCCCCCACGACAATATAAGTGATGTAGGGGAGATTCCATGGAGGCCCCGCCTAGAAATATAAAAGCCGGCTCCCCTAGCCTTCACTACAGTTCCTTGCTGCATAGTGATGATGAAAGATGGGGGAACCTATGTGGGACACAGCAGAACAAATAAGACAGGGACTGGTGAATAGTGAAATTTATTAAACTTCCTCTACAGCCTTGCTTGGATCCGGGCTGGTTGTCTCGGGGGGGGGGGATAACATGATTTCTTTTTTTTAAACAAAATTATTTCACATAAAAAAGCCCCTCTGTGAGTTTCAATGCTAAAATGAATGCATTATTTTAACATTGAAAGGTGATTTAAAAAATTCAGTCGAACTTTCTTTCATTAGATTTCATGAAAAAAATGTTAAAAAATAGTAATGCCAGATGTAATTTTATTTGGTAAACATCATGCCATTCTGAGCAGCATAGCTTTTTAACAAGTTCACCCAAGTTAAGCCGACCAGCTTAGTAATTTATCTTTTGGAGTTCTCACAGCTAAACAAAAATATCATGCAAAAATGAAAAAATTCACACAAACATTAACAGAAAAAAAAGGCTTGGCTGAATCAGACAGGGGGAAAAATGGTCAAGAACAGGATTTTTCACAAGAAAATGGGTGAGAAAAGGGATCTGAAACAACCCTACAATATACCCCTGACCTATTCTTATCGGCAGACTTGCAACTTGCAGCTAAGTATTTATCTTTTCCCACAATCGGCAAGTATTCGGGACATACCTGTACACACTGACTATAGACCTGCCACAGGTACAGGGACTTCCCAAGTCTCTACATGGTTGACCTAATATCAGTATTGGCATGGCGGGTTGCTAGCACACAGGGGTACCTAGTGCCCCAGGCAAAAAATAAAACCCAGACCGTGATGGGGGCCTTCTGGTACTGGTGTCCCATGTAATTGCTTTATCTGTCCTGTAACTGTCCCAGGAGTTTCATCGAAACTGACTATACAGCATTTGGGGAGTAAATAAGTATCATTAGGTAATAACTCTTATAGCACTGCAATCCCATGATCTGTATATATAGAAGTGTGTAACACATTAGTCAATCATATTTTTTAGTTTATGATGTTATTCCTAATTGCCATATCTTTGCTTAATTTCCAATTGCTCTTTCTTTAAATACAGATACAAAGATCTGTTAGGCAGTTTCTTTGAGAGCAGGGGTGTCAAACTCATTTTCATTGAGGGCCACAGCACCATTTTGGTCTCCTTCAAAGAAACACAGAACAAAATGCAAACACAATTCAAATATATGGTTATTTTTGTGCAGTGCATTGCATCTGTCCCGGGCAAAAAATAACCATACATTTGAATTGTGTTTGTATTTCCCAGTACAGATGCAGATGCTGAATTATTTTGCCTAGGGCAGGTGCAGGCACAGAATTTACCCTGGGACAGAGGCAGATGCTTTATAATTTTGCCAAGGACAGATGCAGACACTGAATTTTACCCAGGGCAGCACTACAATAATTTTTTCTCATCCCACCTGCCAATAGCTAGTAATAACCCCTGCAGCAGCTGTGCCTCATCTGCTATGGCAGTTTGTTGGGTGGTTGCACAGAGACACAGGACAGTTGCAGACACTACCCCCCCCCCCCAAGAATGTTAAAAAGGTGCACACCAGCTGTTTTTATAGGCACCACGCGCGTGACAGAATTAGAGGCGCAATGTTTCAGTGCCTCAATCTGCACAGCCACACACAGGTGCAAAGAGGTGCTGCTGCTGGAGCCTTGGATTGACCAGGCTGACTAGAAGAGGTGCCACCCAGTCACCACCATTTGGCACCTGTTAGATAGCCACATGGAAAGGCTTGGAGGGCAGCATCCAGCCCCCGGGTCTTGAGTTTGACACGTGTTCTAGAGGGTTGGTACAACTGTGCCATTTTTTCTTGTCTCCCTGACCTTGACCATTACTCTATGGGAAGGACGAAAGTAATTTTATAACTTGTTCTATTCATATTTTAACCCCACTGCTGCAAATGTAATACATTTTCCCTAATCTGGACCTTCACCCTGAATAAGAGTCTATATCGTATGTTTCCCACACCCTGTACATACAGATTGTCCACATTAAAATTCATCCTACCTGCATCTACTGCATTTTCTAAACCTTTAAACATCCCAGATGGCAGCCTGTGGAGTCGCAGGTTGCCTGCAAACAGGAAGTGTCTTCTGACTGTGCTGCTCTGCATTCTGGGATTGCTGTCCTTTCCCTGACCCCAGCTCTGCTCTGTCTGTGCAAAGCCCAGCTATAACCCTCCCCCTGTACTTTTGCCCCCTCTCCTCAGTATGTGATGCTTCTGAGGCAAGATGGCTGTGTCCATATCCTAGAGTCCTGAACAGAGTTGCAGCACAGTGGCTTACTTATCATCTGTTTACTAGATTGCTGGACCTGGAATGCATCATCTTAAATTCACCCATAGAGGATGTGATGGGCATTGGCGGGGCTCTCCTTTGCCACTTACCATACCATGTGTTTTGAGTGTCTTCCTCCTGGAATAAATCTAAAACCTTGCCTTAGATCTTGCACCGCATTTTACTGGGAGCCCAGAGTCTAAGGCCAACCCTCATCTACAGGGAAGGTCCAGGTTGTGCAACCAGAAAATGTGACACCTAAATGCTAGGCAATAACTACATGATCCAGACTTAGAAGACTGGCAGCGGAAAGATGGAACTCGATAAACTAGCTGGGGTCAGAGGCAAATAGCAAAAGTTCATGGTCTAAGGTTTAGGCAAAGGTCGGGAGCCAGACAAAGCCCAGGCAAAAGGGTCTTGAAGGCAGACAGCAGAGGTTCATGGTTGGTGTCCAGGCGGGGCCACAGTCCAACAGTTGAAGGTAAAAACAAGTTTAATGGAATACATCAGGACTTCCTATTTATCAACCTATATGCGTTCTCACTGATATGCACACCAAGTGGCACCTAGATTGTAAGGCTGCCTGGGTAGAAGAGGCCCAGTACACTGAGTTTCAGGCTCTACATTACCAACTAGCTATTTGTTTGCATTTCCTGGCACTGGAACTCCTCCAATACCATGTCCGGGCACCTCAGATTGGAACAGCTGCCTGGGCAGTAAGCTCCTAGTTGTGAGAGAAAAGTTTTGCTTATCTCAATTAATATCTTGTTCCAAGCCTCTATTAGCTGCTCTTCCTCCTCTCTTGCCTGGAACAGGACTTGTCCAGGCTGGTTAGAATTGTCTGCCTGGGCAGAGGTTACTGAGCTAAGCAGGCCCTTCCTCTAACCCTTGACCCTGTTTCTGTGTTTTTTACTTTCTCTGCTAATGCTGAATTGGTTAACTGTTAGTCCCCTATCTATTGTATCCTTGTACCCTCTCTGCCATAACAAATACAAGTACAATCTAAATCAATGGATTATTTTGTATCTGCTATACCAGACTTAGTGCTCCAGCACCATCTACTGGCCATTTGTATGTGACTGTCTTGTGCATTCTATTTTCCTTGATTGCTCTGAATTTACTGAATTAGTTTCATGCCCCTACATTGACCATATTATCTGTTATTTTCATACTATTCACGATGTTATTTTGTGAAAATATTTTGGAGGATATTGGTCAGTGTTAGTATGGCCTGATTGGTGGGAGAGCCCCATCATTTTCAGCAAAACTCTCTTCATAATAACACACATATGAATTTTATGGTATAACCATTTGGTATCAGAACTGTAAATGGAAATATGAAATATCAGATGACAAATTGAAATGGACTTGCTCGCTCTATATCATTTCACCTTAAGATATGAGGCTCAGATGTTATAACACCCAGTTTGTGTATTACATATAGATGGTTGAGTATATTACATATTGCTTTTTTTGAAACAATTACACCTGCTGAATCTAGGTCTTCCCCTGGCTCTTGGACAACTCTTCTGGTAACTCTTTTCTTTCCTCTGTCTAAAATTAGGGGGGGGGGGAGGGAGCATGTGGTCACCAGGATCGTGGAGTCGGACCTAGTTTGGGCAAAAAGGTACTGACTCTGACTCCAGCATATAAAGTAAAATCTCTTCCTAACTTTGTATAATGAATGTAACTTTCATAGGAAGTTTAGGAATATTAATCATAAATATATTTTTGTTTCTCTCAATGTAAGGCCCTTGTTTATGACAATCGCTGATAAGCAGCAGCACAGTGTTCTAGTGGTGACAGATAATGAGTTCTCCAATCTCCCCCGACTCTTATACTGGATGTCTATGGAGTTTGTGAAAACAGTGGCTATCTTGGTGTAGAAACTTCTTATGCTGTTAAAAATCAAACATTTTGAACCTATTTATTGTGGCCCACGACCAATTTTCAAATCGCTTATATAGCCTGCATTCTCCATAAGGTTGAGCACCACTGCTTTAAAGCGGACTAAAACCCACAGAGATCGGCCTGGGAATTCACAAGATTCCAGGGACGCTTGATTCCCTTCCCCCGGGGCAACCCCCCCAGGCTGGCCAGAAACTCGCCTTCTTTCCCAGTCCAGCGGTACATGCGCAAGCAGCAGGCGCATTCCCACTATCCCTTTACCAGGGCATTTGTGAATGGCTGACGCGGGCACGCTCCCTGTTAAAACGTAGCGGGGGATGCGGCCAACAGCGCGATGATTTTAACATGATTTTAATGCTAATATAGTAAAAGTTATGTTTTAATTAGGGATGAGCGAATCGATCCGGACGAACCCGGATTCGATCCGAATTTCAGGAAAAATTCGATTCGGATCGAATCCGAATTTCCCCGCGATTCGATCACTCGAAGTTTTCCTTTAACATCCATTCATTTACATTACAGGCATTCTAAGATGGCGGGCGGGACATGTCTGGACATGTATCCCGCGCCAGTGCAAGCTGGGGCAGTCACATGCAGCCTATCAGCAGCCAGCAAGCCCGGTGACGTCACACAGCGGTATTTAACGGCGGCCATCTTGCTTTTCCTCATTTCTCTATTGCATTCGTGACAGACAGACAGAACGCTGTGTAGCTGAGGCAGTTAGACAGGCTGGAGACAGGCTGGAGACAGGGACAGACAGGGACAGGCTGGAGACAGGCAGGAGACAGGCAGGAGACAGACAGGAGACAGACAGAAAGCCAGGGAAAGGTAGGAAAAACGGAGCTGGCTGACAGGGAGATTTTTTTTTTTTCATCCAGCCTTTGTTAGCGTTTTCAGGCTGCTTATAGTAACTAACTGTGCATATATACTGAACTGATCTTAAGTCTGCTGTGAGGCATCCCATTCTGTGACTAAAGCAGCCTCTGTTTAAGACCATATAAGCATTTGCTCTAATCATATTTGAAATTAGGCCTGATAAAGACACTTTTGCTGGCCAAAGCACTACTGTACCCTGGCAGCTCGATTCCTGCCCGGGGCATCCCATTCTGTGACTAAAGCAGCCTCTGTTTAAGACCATATAAGCATTTGCTCTAATCATATTTGAAATTAGGCCTGATAAAGACACTTTTGCTGGCCAAAGCACTACTGTACCCTGGCAGCTCGATTCCTGCCCGGGGCATCCCATTCTGTGACTAAAGCAGCCTCTGTTTAAGACCATATAAGCATTTGCTCTAATCATATTTGAAATTAGGCCTGATAAAGACACTTTTGCTGGCCAAAGCACTACTGTACCCTGGCAGCTCGATTCCTGCCCGGGGCATCCCATTCTGTGACTAAAGCAGCCTCTGTTTAAGACCATATAAGCATTTGCTCTAATCATATTTGAAATTAGGCCTGATAAAGACACTTTTGCTGGCCAAAGCACTACTGTACCCTGGCAGCTCGATTCCTGCCCGGGGCATCCCATTCTGTGACTAAAGCAGCCTCTGTTTAAGACCATATAAGCATTTGCTCTAATCATATTTGAAATTAGGCCTGATAAAGACACTTTTGCTGGCCAAAGCACTACTGTACCCTGGCAGCTCGATTCCTGCCCGGGGCATCCCATTCTGTGACTAAAGCAGCCTCTGTTTAAGACCATATAAGCATTTGCTCTAATCATATTTGAAATTAGGCCTGATAAAGACACTTTTGCTGGCCAAAGCACTACTGTACCCTGGCAGCTCGATTCCTGCCCGGGGCATCCCATTCTGTGACTAAAGCAGCCTCTGTTTAAGACCATATAAGCATTTGCTCTAATCATATTTGAAATTAGGCCTGATAAAGACACTTTTGCTGGCCAAAGCACTACTGTACCCTGGCAGCTCGATTCCTGCCCGGGGCATCCCATTCTGTGACTAAAGCAGCCTCTGTTTAAGACCATATAAGCATTTGCTCTAATCATATTTGAAATTAGGCCTGATAAAGACACTTTTGCTGGCCAAAGCACTACTGTACCCTGGCAGCTCGATTCCTGCCCGGGGCATCCCATTCTGTGACTAAAGCAGCCTCTGTTTAAGACCATATAAGCATTTGCTCTAATCATATTTGAAATTAGGCCTGATAAAGACACTTTTGCTGGCCAAAGCACTACTGTACCCTGGCAGCTCGATTCCTGCCCGGGGCATCCCATTCTGTGACTAAAGCAGCCTCTGTTTAAGACCATATAAGCATTTGCTCTAATCATATTTGAAATTAGGCCTGATAAAGACACTTTTGCTGGCCAAAGCACTACTGTACCCTGGCAGCTCGATTCCTGCCCGGGGCATCCCATTCTGTGACTAAAGCAGCCTCTGTTTAAGACCATATAAGCATTTGCTCTAATCATATTTGAAATTAGGCCTGATAAAGACACTTTTGCTGGCCAAAGCACTACTGTACCCTGGCAGCTCGATTCCTGCCCGGGGCATCCCATTCTGTGACTAAAGCAGCCTCTGTTTAAGACCATATAAGCATTTGCTCTAATCATATTTGAAATTAGGCCTGATAAAGACACTTTTGCTGGCCAAAGCACTACTGTACCCTGGCAGCTCGATTCCTGCCCGGGGCATCCCATTCTGTGACTAAAGCAGCCTCTGTTTAAGACCATATAAGCATTTGCTCTAATCATATTTGAAATTAGGCCTGATAAAGACACTTTTGCTGGCCAAAGCACTACTGTACCCTGGCAGCTCGATTCCTGCCCGGGGCATCCCATTCTGTGACTAAAGCAGCCTCTGTTTAAGACCATATAAGCATTTGCTCTAATCATATTTGAAATTAGGCCTGATAAAGACACTTTTGCTGGCCAAAGCACTACTGTACCCTGGCAGCTCGATTCCTGCCCGGGGCATCCCATTCTGTGACTAAAGCAGCCTCTGTTTAAGACCATATAAGCATTTGCTCTAATCATATTTGAAATTAGGCCTGATAAAGACACTTTTGCTGGCCAAAGCACTACTGTACCCTGGCAGCTCGATTCCTGCCCGGGGCATCCCATTCTGTGACTAAAGCAGCCTCTGTTTAAGACCATATAAGCATTTGCTCTAATCATATTTGAAATTAGGCCTGATAAAGACACTTTTGCTGGCCAAAGCACTACTGTACCCTGGCAGCTCGATTCCTGCCCGGGGCATCCCATTCTGTGACTAAAGCAGCCTCTGTTTAAGACCATATAAGCATTTGCTCTAATCATATTTGAAATTAGGCCTGATAAAGACACTTTTGCTGGCCAAAGCACTACTGTACCCTGGCAGCTCGATTCCTGCCCGGGGCATCCCATTCTGTGACTAAAGCAGCCTCTGTTTAAGACCATATAAGCATTTGCTCTAATCATATTTGAAATTAGGCCTGATAAAGACACTTTTGCTGGCCAAAGCACTACTGTACCCTGGCAGCTCGATTCCTGCCCGGGGCATCCCATTCTGTGACTAAAGCAGCCTCTGTTTAAGACCATATAAGCATTTGCTCTAATCATATTTGAAATTAGGCCTGATAAAGACACTTTTGCTGGCCAAAGCACTACTGTACCCTGGCAGCTCGATTCCTGCCCGGGGCATCCCATTCTGTGACTAAAGCAGCCTCTGTTTAAGACCATATAAGCATTTGCTCTAATCATATTTGAAATTAGGCCTGATAAAGACACTTTTGCTGGCCAAAGCACTACTGTACCCTGGCAGCTCGATTCCTGCCCGGGGCATCCCATTCTGTGACTAAAGCAGCCTCTGTTTAAGACCATATAAGCATTTGCTCTAATCATATTTGAAATTAGGCCTGATAAAGACACTTTTGCTGGCCAAAGCACTACTGTACCCTGGCAGCTCGATTCCTGCCCGGGGCATCCCATTCTGTGACTAAAGCAGCCTCTGTTTAAGACCATATAAGCATTTGCTCTAATCATATTTGAAATTAGGCCTGATAAAGACACTTTTGCTGGCCAAAGCACTACTGTACCCTGGCAGCTCGATTCCTGCCCGGGGCATCCCATTCTGTGACTAAAGCAGCCTCTGTTTAAGACCATATAAGCATTTGCTCTAATCATATTTGAAATTAGGCCTGATAAAGACACTTTTGCTGGCCAAAGCACTACTGTACCCTGGCAGCTCGATTCCTGCCCGGGGCATCCCATTCTGTGACTAAAGCAGCCTCTGTTTAAGACCATATAAGCATTTGCTCTAATCATATTTGAAATTAGGCCTGATAAAGACACTTTTGCTGGCCAAAGCACTACTGTACCCTGGCAGCTCGATTCCTGCCCGGGGCATCCCATTCTGTGACTAAAGCAGCCTCTGTTTAAGACCATATAAGCATTTGCTCTAATCATATTTGAAATTAGGCCTGATAAAGACACTTTTGCTGGCCAAAGCACTACTGTACCCTGGCAGCTCGATTCCTGCCCGGGGCATCCCATTCTGTGACTAAAGCAGCCTCTGTTTAAGACCATATAAGCATTTGCTCTAATCATATTTGAAATTAGGCCTGATAAAGACACTTTTGCTGGCCAAAGCACTACTGTACCCTGGCAGCTCGATTCCTGCCCGGGGCATCCCATTCTGTGACTAAAGCAGCCTCTGTTTAAGACCATATAAGCATTTGCTCTAATCATATTTGAAATTAGGCCTGATAAAGACACTTTTGCTGGCCAAAGCACTACTGTACCCTGGCAGCTCGATTCCTGCCCGGGGCATCCCATTCTGTGACTAAAGCAGCCTCTGTTTAAGACCATATAAGCATTTGCTCTAATCATATTTGAAATTAGGCCTGATAAAGACACTTTTGCTGGCCAAAGCACTACTGTACCCTGGCAGCTCGATTCCTGCCCGGGGCATCCCATTCTGTGACTAAAGCAGCCTCTGTTTAAGACCATATAAGCATTTGCTCTAATCATATTTGAAATTAGGCCTGATAAAGACACTTTTGCTGGCCAAAGCACTACTGTACCCTGGCAGCTCGATTCCTGCCCGGGGCATCCCATTCTGTGACTAAAGCAGCCTCTGTTTAAGACCATATAAGCATTTGCTCTAATCATATTTGAAATTAGGCCTGATAAAGACACTTTTGCTGGCCAAAGCACTACTGTACCCTGGCAGCTCGATTCCTGCCCGGGGCATCCCATTCTGTGACTAAAGCAGCCTCTGTTTAAGACCATATAAGCATTTGCTCTAATCATATTTGAAATTAGGCCTGATAAAGACACTTTTGCTGGCCAAAGCACTACTGTACCCTGGCAGCTCGATTCCTGCCCGGGGCATCCCATTCTGTGACTAAAGCAGCCTCTGTTTAAGACCATATAAGCATTTGCTCTAATCATATTTGAAATTAGGCCTGATAAAGACACTTTTGCTGGCCAAAGCACTACTGTACCCTGGCAGCTCGATTCCTGCCCGGGGCATCCCATTCTGTGACTAAAGCAGCCTCTGTTTAAGACCATATAAGCATTTGCTCTAATCATATTTGAAATTAGGCCTGATAAAGACACTTTTGCTGGCCAAAGCACTACTGTACCCTGGCAGCTCGATTCCTGCCCGGGGCATCCCATTCTGTGACTAAAGCAGCCTCTGTTTAAGACCATATAAGCATTTGCTCTAATCATATTTGAAATTAGGCCTGATAAAGACACTTTTGCTGGCCAAAGCACTACTGTACCCTGGCAGCTCGATTCCTGCCCGGGGCATCCCATTCTGTGACTAAAGCAGCCTCTGTTTAAGACCATATAAGCATTTGCTCTAATCATATTTGAAATTAGGCCTGATAAAGACACTTTTGCTGGCCAAAGCACTACTGTACCCTGGCAGCTCGATTCCTGCCCGGGGCATCCCATTCTGTGACTAAAGCAGCCTCTGTTTAAGACCATATAAGCATTTGCTCTAATCATATTTGAAATTAGGCCTGATAAAGACACTTTTGCTGGCCAAAGCACTACTGTACCCTGGCAGCTCGATTCCTGCCCGGGGCATCCCATTCTGTGACTAAAGCAGCCTCTGTTTAAGACCATATAAGCATTTGCTCTAATCATATTTGAAATTAGGCCTGATAAAGACACTTTTGCTGGCCAAAGCACTACTGTACCCTGGCAGCTCGATTCCTGCCCGGGGCATCCCATTCTGTGACTAAAGCAGCCTCTGTTTAAGACCATATAAGCATTTGCTCTAATCATATTTGAAATTAGGCCTGATAAAGACACTTTTGCTGGCCAAAGCACTACTGTACCCTGGCAGCTCGATTCCTGCCCGGGGCATCCCATTCTGTGACTAAAGCAGCCTCTGTTTAAGACCATATAAGCATTTGCTCTAATCATATTTGAAATTAGGCCTGATAAAGACACTTTTGCTGGCCAAAGCACTACTGTACCCTGGCAGCTCGATTCCTGCCCGGGGCATCCCATTCTGTGACTAAAGCAGCCTCTGTTTAAGACCATATAAGCATTTGCTCTAATCATATTTGAAATTAGGCCTGATAAAGACACTTTTGCTGGCCAAAGCACTACTGTACCCTGGCAGCTCGATTCCTGCCCGGGGCATCCCATTCTGTGACTAAAGCAGCCTCTGTTTAAGACCATATAAGCATTTGCTCTAATCATATTTGAAATTAGGCCTGATAAAGACACTTTTGCTGGCCAAAGCACTACTGTACCCTGGCAGCTCGATTCCTGCCCGGGGCATCCCATTCTGTGACTAAAGCAGCCTCTGTTTAAGACCATATAAGCATTTGCTCTAATCATATTTGAAATTAGGCCTGATAAAGACACTTTTGCTGGCCAAAGCACTACTGTACCCTGGCAGCTCGATTCCTGCCCGGGGCATCCCATTCTGTGACTAAAGCAGCCTCTGTTTAAGACCATATAAGCATTTGCTCTAATCATATTTGAAATTAGGCCTGATAAAGACACTTTTGCTGGCCAAAGCACTACTGTACCCTGGCAGCTCGATTCCTGCCCGGGGCATCCCATTCTGTGACTAAAGCAGCCTCTGTTTAAGACCATATAAGCATTTGCTCTAATCATATTTGAAATTAGGCCTGATAAAGACACTTTTGCTGGCCAAAGCACTACTGTACCCTGGCAGCTCGATTCCTGCCCGGGGCATCCCATTCTGTGACTAAAGCAGCCTCTGTTTAAGACCATATAAGCATTTGCTCTAATCATATTTGAAATTAGGCCTGATAAAGACACTTTTGCTGGCCAAAGCACTACTGTACCCTGGCAGCTCGATTCCTGCCCGGGGCATCCCATTCTGTGACTAAAGCAGCCTCTGTTTAAGACCATATAAGCATTTGCTCTTATCATATTTGAAATTAGGCCTGATAAAGACACTTTTGCTGGCCAAAGCACTACTGTACCCTGGCAGCTCGATTCCTGCCCGGGGCATCCCATTCTGTGACTAAAGCAGCCTCTGTTTAAGACCATATAAGCATTTGCTCTAATCATATTTGAAATTAGGCCTGATAAAGACACTTTTGCTGGCCAAAGCACTACTGTACCCTGCCAGCTCGATTCCTGCCCGGGGCATCCCATTCTGTGACTAAAGCAGCCTCTGTTTAAGACCATATAAGCATTTGCTCTTATTATATTTATATTATAAGACACTTTTGCTGGGCATAGGCTTACTGCTGCCTGCCAGGTGCACTTCTGTTGAGGCATCCCATTCTGTAACATAGCATACCCCTCTTTATTTACACTAAGCAGCTCTCTTATTTACACTAAGCAGGCCTGTTGGAGGCTGAGTGTTACTGCTCACTTTTGGTGTGCATTATATTCTGTTTCATATAGACCCACCGCTGCCCGGGGTTTTTTTAAATATCACCTACTACCACGCCAGTTAGACTATGTCGGGCAGACAAGTGCCTGGAAGTGAAAAGAGGAGTGGCAGAGGCCAAGATTCCGCAGGAAGAGCTCGCATCAGACTGGGGGCCAGTAGCAGCAGGAGTCACGCTGAGAGACCTAATCTGCCAGTATCTGCTAGCGGTCGGGTCTCCACCAGTAACGCATCTGCCGTGGTAGATTGGTTGACGCGCTCATCAACAACATCATCACAACTTACGTCTGAGACCCCCAGTCTAGGGTCGGTAGGTTCCTCTGACACAACCCTGAGTTGGCATGCCCCGAGAGCAGTCCCTGTCCTCCCATTGCCTCTGGCCTACGCCGTTCCCTCCCCCAGCGACGTATCCTATGCTTTGGGTTCAGCTCCACTCTTTAGTGAGGAGGACCATCAGATAGAGGACAGTCAGCAGCTACTGCCCAGCCAAGAAATGGAGGTGGCTTCTTTAGCTAGGCAGACAAATAGTGATGTGGACAGTGTCGTGGGTGCTGCGAGCGTTCCAGCTCCTGCGCCAGACACTGTTGACGAATCCACGAACATCAGTGACGTACAGCCACAACCCGGTGATGATGATGATGATGACGATGAAGCCGATCGCACTTGGGAGCCGGGTGATGAAGGGGCTTCATCGTCATCATCAGGAGAAGAGGGGTGCAGGTTGCCCCGGAGTCAGCAGCTGAGGCAGCAAAGTGGTAGCAGTCAGCATGGGGGCACAATTCCAAAGGCTGGAGCCGGCCGGGGCCGGGGTAGAGCACCTGCTGTGCGGCAGTCTACCTTATCGGGAGGTAGTGGAGCAGGGGTTCCTGGAGTTGGCAACAGCAGCAGTGAATCAGTGAGGCCAGGGGGTGGGAAAAGTAGCTACTCGGCAGTGTGGCAGTTTTTCCTGAGGCATCCGCAGGAGGGTAACATGGCCACATGCAAGATATGTAGGCAAAAGGTGAAGCGTGGCCAGGGTCCAAATGTTGGCACCACGGCCCTGCGTCAACATATGATGCGTCACCATAAAACGACCTGGGAGAACCGAGGCTCCCAAGGGGTGGTCCAGTCTGCTTCCTCACCAAGTGAGCTCCCAATTTCTGCCAGCCAAGGCTCCAGCACCTCAGCCGAAGGCAGCTGTGCGTCATACCCATCCTCTGTCGCTCCTGCTCCTCCTCCTCCTCCTCCAAGTCATGCATCCCGCCAGCAATCCATCAGCGAAGCCATGTCCAAGAGACAGCAGTATGCGCCCACTCATCCTACGGCGCAGAAGCTGAATGTGCTCCTGTCCAAGTTGCTGGTGCTGCAGTCGCTCCCTTTTCAGGTGGTGGAATCTGCACCTTTCAGAGAACTGATGGCTTGTGCCGAGCCGAGGTGGAGAGTCCCAAGCCGTCATTTCTTTGCCAAGAAGGCAGTACCAGCGCTGCACACTTTTGTTGAACAGAAGGTGGGCCAGTCCTTGAGCCTGTCGGTGTGTAGCAAAATACATGGCAGCGCCGACATCTGGAGCTGTAACTACGGTCAGGGGCAGTACATGTCGTTTACGGCCCACTGGGTGAATGTGGTCCCTTTGCAGCAGCAACTTGGACAGGTCACGCCGCTTCGGCCTCCGCGCTCTCTGCCCATTGGGCCTGTGACACCGTGCGACTCGGCCTCCTCATCCTCCGCCATCTCCTCACCCTCCACTGTAGGCTCAAGTCTCAGTGCCCCTCCAGTCTACCATGTGTGCAGGGCACGGAGGTGTCACGCAGTGCTTCACATGGTTTGTCTTGGCGAACGGAGTCACACAGGGGAGGAACTGCTTAAATGTATTCATCAGGAAATCCAAACATGGCTTACTCCGAGAAAACTTAAAATGGGAATCATGGTTACCGACAATGGGAAGAACATTTTGTCTGCGCTGCGCCAAGGAAGCCTGACCCATGCCCCCTGCATGGCTCACGTCTTCAATCTGGTTGTCAAGCGGTTTCTGAAGTGTTCCCCCCATCTGCAGGACATCCTAACAACTTCACGGAAACTTTGCATGCACTTCAGCCACTCCTACACTGCCAAACACACCCTTCTTGAGCTACAGCGTCAGAATGGTATCCCCCAACATAGTCTGATTTGCGATGTTTCCACCCGTTGGAATTCCACCCTTCACATGTTGGACCGATTATATGAACAGAGAAAAGCCATCACGGATTTCCTGATGATCCAAGCAGATAGGGGGACTCCCCTGTGTAACTTCAATGTCAACCAGTGGCAGCTCATACGTGACACCTGCCGTTTGCTCAGGCCCTTTGAGGAAGCCACTTTATTTGTCAGTCGGCAGGATTACGGGATGAACGACGTGATTCCACTGCTTCATGTACTGCAGCACATGTTGGAAACCATGGCTGGTCAGGGCACTGGAGACATGGCGTTTACATCTTACGGCCACATGAACCCCCTTGGAGCTGAACTGGAGGAGGAGGAGGAGGAAGAGGAGGAGGAGGAGTTGCCCAGCGAAACACAGTTTAGGCTTGGCGAAATGGCTGGTTTATCTAGTCAGCGGACAGGAGAGGAGGAGCAGGAGCAGCCAGAGGAGCTAGAGGTTTTTGAGGAAGGAGAGACAGAGGACCCGGGCACACCGTGGCAGTATGCAGTGGAGATGGAGACAGGTAGTCCATCCGAGTCACTTGCGCAAATGGCACGAAGCATGCTCACGTGCTTGCGTAGTGACCCCAGAATTGTTTCCATCTGTCGGCGGGATGACTTCTGGCTGTCCACCTTATTGGACCCTCGCTTCCGGCACAAAATGGGGGCATTTTTTAAACCCACCGAGAGGGAGGACAAACTCAACTACTACAAAGACATTCTACGTAGGCAGTTGGCCGATGCCTATCTGCGCCATGGTCCATACTCTCGCAGGTCTGACTCGAGGGGACCTCTGCGCTCACCTTCCACTGCCATGGCCGCTGGGGGGGTTGGCAGCAGCAGCAGCAGAAGCTCCATCAGCAGCAGCAGCCTCAGTCTTCAGTCGCTAATGAGTAGCTTTCTACACCCGCATAGTGAGGCTACTCATGAGCAGCAGGAAGACCTGGAGCAGGACCTGAACCAGCAGGTCATGTCATACTTTGACATGACCATGCCAACACACCTTGAGGATCCGCTGGACTTCTGGGCAGCCAAACTTGATTTGTGGCCGCAACTAGCAGAGTTTGCCCTGGAAAAGCTGTCCTGCCCGGCAAGTAGCGTGCCATCTGAGCGGGTGTTTAGTGCGGCGGGGGCCATAGTTACGGCGAGGAGAACTCGTCTGTCAACTAAAAATGTGGAGAGACTCACCTTTGTCAAAATGAATCAGGGATGGATCAGCCAGGATTTCCACCCACCAATGCCTGATGCATGCGACTAGATTCAGCATGGTGCCACGTTTTACACTTTCCAAATGGTGCAAAACATATTTATGTCTTTAGGCCATTTTTTGGGCTCCTGCTGCTGCTACTGTCAACTCCTGCCAACTCCAGGGTGTGATTCATCCAATTTTTGGGCTCCTGAAGCCAACTCCAGTGTATATTTGGGCTCCTGCTGCTGCTGCTGCCAACTTCTGCCAACTCCAGGGTGTGATTCATCCAATTTTTGGGCTCCTGAAGCCAACTCCAGTGTATATTTGGGCTCCTGCTGCTGCTACTGTCAACTCCTGCCAACTCCAGGGTGTGATTCATCCAATTTTTGGGCTCCTGAAGCCAACTCCAGTGTATATTTGGGCTCCTGCTGCTGCTGCTGCCAACTTCTGCCAACTCCAGGGTGTGATTCATCCAATTTTTGGGCTCCTGAAGCCAACTCCAGTGTATATTTGGGCTCCTGCTGCTGCTGCTGCCAACTTCTGCCAACTCCAGGGTGTGATTCATCCAATTTTTGGGCTCCTGAAGCCAACTCCAGTGTATATTTGGGCTCCTGCTGCTGCTGCTGTCAACTCCTGCCAACTCCAGGGTGTGATTCATCCAATTTTTGGGCTCCTGAAGCCAACTCCAGTGTATATTTGGGCTCCTGCTGCTGCTGCTGCCAACTTCTGCCAACTCCAGGGTGTGATTCATCCAATTTTTGGGCTCCTGAAGCCAACTCCAGTGTATATTTGGGCTCCTGCTGCTGCTGCTGTCAACTCCTGCCAACTCCAGGGTGTGATTCATCCAATTTTTGGGCTCCTGAAGCCAACTCCAGTGTATATTTGGGCTCCTGCTGCTGCTGCTGTCAACTCCTGCCAACTCCAGGGTGTGATTCATCCAATTTTTGGGCTCCTGAAGCCAACTCCAGTGTATATTTGGGCTCCTGCTGCTGCTGCTGCCAACTTCTGCCAACTCCAGGGTGTGATTCATCCAATTTTTGGGCTCCTGAAGCCAACTCCAGTGTATATTTGGGCTCCTGCTGCTGCTACTGTCAACTCCTGCCAACTCCAGGGTGTGATTCATCCAATTTTTGGGCTCCTGAAGCCAACTCCAGTGTATATTTGGGCTCCTGCTGCTGCTGCTGCCAACTTCTGCCAACTCCAGGGTGTGATTCATCCAATTTTTGGGCTCCTGAAGCCAACTCCAGTGTATATTTGGGCTCCTGCTGCTGCTGCTGTCAACTCCTGCCAACTCCAGGGTGTGATTCATCCAATTTTTGGGCTCCTGAAGCCAACTCCAGTGTATATTTGGGCTCCTGCTGCTGCTGCTGCCAACTTCTGCCAACTCCAGGGTGTGATTCATCCAATTTTTGGGCTCCTGAAGCCAACTCCAGTGTATATTTGGGCTCCTGCTGCTGCTGCTGCCAACTTCTGCCAACTCCAGGGTGTGATTCATCCAATTTTTGGGCTCCTGAAGCCAACTCCAGTGTATATTTGGGCTCCTGCTGCTGCTGCTGTCAACTCCTGCCAACTCCAGGGTGTGATTCATCCAATTTTTGGGCTCCTGAAGCCAACTCCAGTGTATATTTGGGCTCCTGCTGCTGCTGCTGCCAACTTCTGCCAACTCCAGGGTGTGATTCATCCAATTTTTGGGCTCCTGAAGCCAACTCCAGTGTATATTTGGGCTCCTGCTGCTGCTGCTGTCAACTCCTGCCAACTCCAGGGTGTGATTCATCCAATTTTTGGGCTCCTGAAGCCAACTCCAGTGTATATTTGGGCTCCTGCTGCTGCTGCTGCCAACTTCTGCCAACTCCAGGGTGTGATTCATCCAATTTTTGGGCTCCTGAAGCCAACTCCAGTGTATATTTGGGCTCCTGCTGCTGCTGCTGTCAACTCCTGCCAACTCCAGGGTGTGATTCATCCAATTTTTGGGCTCCTGAAGCCAACTCCAGTGTATATTTGGGCTCCTGCTGCTGCTGCTGTCAACTCCTGCCAACTCCAGGGTGTGATTCATCCAATTTTTGGGCTCCTGAAGCCAACTCCAGTGTATATTTGGGCTCCTGCTGCTGCTGCTGCCAACTTCTGCCAACTCCAGGGTGTGATTCATCCAATTTTTGGGCTCCTGAAGCCAACTCCAGTGTATATTTGGGCTCCTGCTGCTGCTACTGTCAACTCCTGCCAACTCCAGGGTGTGATTCATCCAATTTTTGGGCTCCTGAAGCCAACTCCAGTGTATATTTGGGCTCCTGCTGCTGCTGCTGCCAACTTCTGCCAACTCCAGGGTGTGATTCATCCAATTTTTGGGCTCCTGAAGCCAACTCCAGTGTATATTTGGGCTCCTGCTGCTGCTGCTGTCAACTCCTGCCAACTCCAGGGTGTGATTCATCCAATTTTTGGGCTCCTGAAGCCAACTCCAGTGTATATTTGGGCTCCTGCTGCTGCTGCTGCCAACTTCTGCCAACTCCAGGGTGTGATTCATCCAATTTTTGGGCTCCTGAAGCCAACTCCAGTGTATATTTGGGCTCCTGCTGCTGCTGCTGCCAACTTCTGCCAACTCCAGGGTGTGATTCATCCAATTTTTGGGCTCCTGAAGCCAACTCCAGTGTATATTTGGGCTCCTGCTGCTGCTGCTGTCAACTCCTGCCAACTCCAGGGTGTGATTCATCCAATTTTTGGGCTCCTGAAGCCAACTCCAGTGTATATTTGGGCTCCTGCTGCTGCTGCTGCCAACTTCTGCCAACTCCAGGGTGTGATTCATCCAATTTTTGGGCTCCTGAAGCCAACTCCAGTGTATATTTGGGCTCCTGCTGCTGCTGCTGTCAACTCCTGCCAACTCCAGGGTGTGATTCATCCAATTTTTGGGCTCCTGAAGCCAACTCCAGTGTATATTTGGGCTCCTGCTGCTGCTGCTGCCAACTTCTGCCAACTCCAGGGTGTGATTCATCCAATTTTTGGGCTCCTGAAGCCAACTCCAGTGTATATTTGGGCTCCTGCTGCTGCTGCTGTCAACTCCTGCCAACTCCAGGGTGTGATTCATCCAATTTTTGGGCTCCTGAAGCCAACTCCAGTGTATATTTGGGCTCCTGCTGCTGCTGCTGTCAACTCCTGCCAACTCCAGGGTGTGATTCATCCAATTTTTGGGCTCCTGAAGCCAACTCCAGTGTATATTTGGGCTCCTGCTGCTGCTGCTGCTGCCAACTTCTGCCAACTCCAGGGTGTGATTCATCCAATTTTTGGGCTCCTGAAGCCAACTCCAGTGTATATTTGGGCTCCTGCTGCTGCTACTGTCAACTCCTGCCAACTCCAGGGTGTGATTCATCCAATTTTTGGGCTCCTGAAGCCAACTCCAGTGTATATTTGGGCTCCTGCTGCTGCTGCTGCCAACTTCTGCCAACTCCAGGGTGTGATTCATCCAATTTTTGGGCTCCTGAAGCCAACTCCAGTGTATATTTGGGCTCCTGCTGCTGCTGCTGTCAACTCCTGCCAACTCCAGGGTGTGATTCATCCAATTTTTGGGCTCCTGAAGCCAACTCCAGTGTATATTTGGGCTCCTGCTGCTGCTGCTGCCAACTTCTGCCAACTCCAGGGTGTGATTCATCCAATTTTTGGGCTCCTGAAGCCAACTCCAGTGTATATTTGGGCTCCTGCTGCTGCTGCTGCCAACTTCTGCCAACTCCAGGGTGTGATTCATCCAATTTTTGGGCTCCTGAAGCCAACTCCAGTGTATATTTGGGCTCCTGCTGCTGCTGCTGTCAACTCCTGCCAACTCCAGGGTGTGATTCATCCAATTTTTGGGCTCCTGAAGCCAACTCCAGTGTATATTTGGGCTCCTGCTGCTGCTGCTGTCAACTCCTGCCAACTCCAGGGTGTGATTCATCCAATTTTTGGGCTCCTGAAGCCAACTCCAGTGTATATTTGGGCTCCTGCTGCTGCTGCTGTCAACTCCTGCCAACTCCAGGGTGTGATTCATCCAATTTTTGGGCTCCTGAAGCCAACTCCAGTGTATATTTGGGCTCCTGCTGCTGCTGCTGCCAACTTCTGCCAACTCCAGGGTGTGATTCATCCAATTTTTGGGCTCCTGAAGCCAACTCCAGTGTATATTTGGGCTCCTTCTGCCCCTCATAGTGATGCCACTTCAACTCTCTGCAATTGTGCCGCTCTGCGATTCTATTAGCGATGCCTCTGATCTGCATGTGATATTTCTTAAAAGTATTATTTAACTAACCCAGCACGCATCCTGTGCGTGTTACAGCAAGGCTGAATGGTTTACAACCCTATTGAGGCTGTAGGAGGCTCAGAAATAGCCGTTTTTAATAGCGATTCGTCGCGAATTTATTCGGGTCGAAACGATTTTTGTCGGAAAATTCGGCGAATCAGTCGAATCGAATTTTTCAAAAGTTCGCTCATCTCTAGTTTTAATATTTGGAGCACTGGTGCTGAAAGCTTTATGGATGAACTTTGTACTTTTAAAAATATACTTTAGAAAATTGGTGATGTGTTCAATAGTTATTTCCATATATATATATATATATATATATATATATATATATATATATATATATATATAGTTATAGACTAAATCCTAAGAGTACCCTGCAGCCAAAAGCATACTTGTATATGGTGATTTCGGACATCTGTGTGTTTAGCACAGTGATAGTCCAGCACAGAAAACTTCATTCACACCTCTAGCTCAAAATAAAGAAAAAGAAAAATGTTTAAATGTTTGCGGTGACCTTACTTTGCTTAAGCTGGACCTTCAGCATCATTTAATGAAAATCCCAAACCCTTAAAAAACTATTCCCCAGCATCTAAAATTAATATATTTTAAGTTTTTAGTCACTAACTTATAATTCTTTCCCGCACCGGGCTGTAACTCTGTTTAGGACTTGCATACAGGCGCCGGCATCTTGACTCAGAAGCATCACACATACTGAGAAGAGGAAAGTGGGATAAAGTGCAGGGGTGGGGTTATAGCTGTGCATGACAGACAAAGCAGAGCTGGGGTCAGGAAAAGGTCAGCAATCCCAGAATGCAGAGCGACATAGTCAGAAGGCACTTCCTGTTTGCAGGCTGCCTGATACTCCATGAGCCACCATCTTGGATGCTTAAAGTGGACCAACACCGAGAGGTGATCGGCCCGGAAATCTATAAGATTCCCGGGCCGATCACCTCCCACCCCGCGGGACATCCGAGATCGGGATGTCCCGCGGGGTGAAACCCCCCCAAACACCCCAAATCACCTACCTTATCTTCCGCCGCCTCCCTCGCGCCCCTCTAGGCGTGAGCGCCCCCGCGCCGGCCGTCTGTGAATGGCCGGCACGGGCGCGCGCGCGCCGAAAGTGACGCAAGGGAGGCGGCGGCGGCGGAAGCCGCTTGGACGTTCCTGTTCCCCGCCTGGACGTTGGCGGGGATTGGACCGGGCAGTCACGTGGGAGCGGGGAGAGGTGAGTTTATTGGGGTTTCTGGGGGGTTTCACACAGCGGGGCACCCCCGATCGGGGTGCCCCGCCGAAGTGGACCAAAACCCAGGATAGTCAAAATCCTGGGTGTTGGTCCACTTTAAAGGCTCATAACATGCAGTAGATGCAGGTAGGATGATTTTTAATGTGAGCAATCTATATCTACAGGATGTGGGAAACATATAAGACATGCTCTTATTCAGGGTGAAGGTCCGCTTTAAATACATATGTGAATATTCTAATATTCTCAGATTTACAAATAACTAAAACAGCTGATGGATAAAATGGATATGTAACCCACCTACCACCACCAGGTTAGTGACCATGTGGCGAGAAGCGTGTGTTCTTTGAACCAAGGATGCCCAGGGTTAGTATATGAGGAGCACTGTAAGTGTTGCGCAGTCCCCAAAGTTATTCACAATTCTGCTACACCAATGTAAAGGCAGGGCTCCACTATATAAAGCGATACTACAGTCATCATACTAAAGTCATAGAATGTAACTCCCCCAGCATCAGTGCATTCCCATGGGGCTCCAGCTTCACAGATCACCATTCCCTGCTGTGCAAGCACCAGGAGCACCATGGCAACCCATTGAAGCTGGGACAAGATGAGTTATAGTGTTTTTAAACTAGACTTGAAAAGTGTCTTTAATTGCACTTTAATTACAATTGCAATAACCAAAAACCAACCTGCGGCTCAGCACACCGCCAAGATGGGATATGAATCCAGAAGGCACCACTCACCCTCTACAAATCATTTGAATAATAACATCAATAATTCATAACAATCCTCTTTAATTGATCATGATTAAAACGACATATACAATGCAATCACTTACAATTTAAAAAAGACGTACACAATTCATCCCCCAGCAGGAGCGACCTAATAAACCCCCATAATCCATAATATAATCACATAACCATTATTCTCCATAATGAATCCTACCATCAAATACCTAAAGTGCCAATGCAATATGTGCAACAACAAAAGTGCTAAGTGCCAAGCTAAATATATGTGCAAAAAACTGCAAAAATAAGCAAGGTAACCATCAATTCACCTCAGTGCAAAATATATGATTCCCTCCTACTGGATGATCAATGCTCTACCGACCACGCATTCCGTGACAATATGTCACTTTCTCAAGGTGCCATGAATTAAAGAGGATTGTTATAAATTATTGATGTTATTATTCAAATGATTTGTAGAGGGTGAGTGGGACCTTCTGGATTCATATCCCATCTTGGTGGTGTGCCGCAGGTTGGTTTGTGGTTACAATATAAATTTGGGATACTGGATTGGCACACTTTTTCCCTCTTTTGCTATAGTTTTGTGTGGTGGTGTTGGACAGGGTGCGCTTCTATCACTTTTCAAGCTCTCACACGCCAAATGTTACATTTTCTCTTTTCATTGAAGATGGTGAGAGCTGAATCTGCTCCTGTATGTAGGTTTCTACTGGGTGCTGATTTTAACCCGAGACGCGATTGGGCTGCTACTGGGATTTCAGTCACTGAGCTTTGCTCACAGCTGTTATTCCTCTTTAGCCGTCTCTCTGATTCAGCTCTGTTTTACAACTCAACAACCTGACTATCCTGGGTTATAGAACTTTGCCCCTGGGGAACACTGATGCGACATGCATGTGTGGAACATCCCAGATCGCCCACTCCAACTCACCTTCCCCGGTCCTACGGCACTTGCATGGACTCTGGTTCAATCAGTGTGCTTGCTGACATGAACTCATCTAGTCTAGCCGAGTACCGATGAGCGAGCTAGCAGCTGCATCGCTGCTACCCTCTGACAGGGAGCCTTTCACAATTGCCTGGCGCTGGTGCGTACCATGCCAAAGTTATAGCTTGTGCATGCACCGTTGGATCGGGGGAGAGAATGAGTTTACCCGGTGACCTGGGGGGTTTCAGACAGCGGGGTTTTGGTCCACTTTAAAACCCTATGATCTGGCCCAGTTGCAACAATGCAGTCAACTCACATGCTGCACATTTTCACCACATTAGCCCGAGTCAACCTTGTATGTGTTAATTGTTCTTTCCTCTCCATTACCTTACTTTTCATTCATTGGCCTTGATTCACAAAGAGTTGAAAAAAACTCTCATGGTAGTAAAAAATTCAATTCATGAGAAAAAAGCCTGAGAATGTCACTGTTAGTGAATCACCAGATAGGAAGACAATGCAAATCAATTGCAGCATTTTACTACAGGTAAAAAGTTCAATACCTTTTTCAAGAGTAAATTGACTTTCATTGTTTTCCTAGTTGGTGATTCAGTAACAGTGAAATTCTCAGGCATTTTTCTCATGAATTGAATTTTTTACTACCATGAGAGTTTTTTTCAACTCTTAGTGAATCAAGGCCTTTGACTTGCATTTTAGATAAAAACCTGTTCTCACTCCTGCCACCCCGTGTTCTTATTGCAAACTGCATTCACTTACTGAAACTGAATCCAATTCCTAACACTCCCAATCTAATTAATGAATCTGATTAATACTGACTACAGGAGAGCTTTAATCTTTACTAATTCTATTCCTACTGTGCAATAGTAAATCTTTGGTAGTATTTCCCATAGGGGTTCTGGGGCATCCCCATTTCTTGTAACTATTCCTACTGTTGTTAACTGACAATCTCTACTAGGCCCGAACTTAGATTAAAAAAAAAAACATATCATTTCTTGAGTCTTACTCTGCGCAATCTTAATAATGTGCTGTAACTAAAAATGAATTCAGGTGAATTCAGCAAATAGTAGGTGAGCTGTCCGGTCTGCACTCATTCAGTTTGGTAGTAAATCTGAAATTCCTTCAGTATGTGAGCTCACCAAGGCAGAAATCATTTAAAGAATACTACTTTATCGGTGTGCATGCTTTGCCGGGCTATGCAAACCTATGGTATGGCAGACTCACGCAGCATGACATAGCTTAAAGGGAGAGTCCACTTTTGATGGAATTTTTGAAATTGTATATTTTTTTGCTGCCAAAATGGTGTCCTCAATGTGCCGATCTGAATTTTAGTATATTTTTTTTCAAAAAAGCAAATGTTTGATATATGGAAACTGTTTTTACTACCTCTATTTGTTATTGATTTTGGCAACTGTACACGGGGAGGCCGATTCATTAATAGCGCCAGGTAGCGACAGATGAGCGACAGTAGCGGCATTTTCAGAGCGCCCGCTAGTAGTCGCTGTGCTTGGCCGTTGTTCTGTAGTTGATAGGGACTCAGTCGGTTTGCTGTAATGTTGAATATTGGGTGAGGAGTCGCTATTTGACAGGTTCCGCGCTGTATGGGAGCGCATGACAGCGAATGGCCATAGCGAACGGCTCCCAGCATATTCATTAACAAATCACGCTCCAAAAAATCTCGCACCGTGAAATGCTTGTTTAAACCCCAGAGCGCTGGCAGCGATGGGTTAAAAGTAGTTTTTTAACCCCCAAACAACCATATTTTTTGAAAAAAAAAACATGTTTTTCAAAACATTTTGTAATATGAATACATTAATATCAGACCTGTAATATCAATTCTGCACAAATTTTTTTTTTTTCTTTTACCTTAAAAAAAATATCTAACATTGCAGAAGTGGTCACAGAATTTTTGACATTTAAAAAAAAAAAAAAAAATTAATAGCAATTAATTATGAATATTTAAAGATTGCTCCATTGAAATGCATTGGAGAGCGCCAGGTAGCGAGAGGTCATACCTGTCGCTGTTCAAGGTCGCTCGCTGGCGCTGTGGGGTGAGGCTGGAATAATGATGAAAGATTCGCTATCTGGCGCTCTGTCAGTCGCTAAGCAGGATCGGCTTGATAAATGTGTGATTGCGGAGGGGAGCCGGCGTACTTGTGGCGGTGACTGACCATTCGCTACCTGGCGCTATCCCTTGTTAAATTAGGGCCCTAGTTTCCACACCAAGATCTACAGGAGGAGAGAAATGATCCCTGTACACACAGAACATTGCTGCTATGGCCGCTGCTGTGGTGAGGGAGCTCACTCCACCTTACACATACCCAGCCCAGTGTTCTGTGTGTACAGGGCTCACTTCTCTTTTCCTGTAGATCTTGTACAGACTTGGGCCCTTATTCATCAAGCGATAGCGCCAGGTAGTGTCTGACGAGCGCCAGGTAGCGGCAGCTAACGGCGACTACCGACTCAAGTACGCCCGGCGGCGGTCACAATGACGCATTTATCAAGCAAAATGAGGCTAGCGCCGGCGAGAGCGACAGCTAGCGCGGCATTCATCATGAAGCCGCCTGGACCGAACAGCGCCGCTGCAAATTCCCTCACAGCGCCAGGTATGAGCTGTCGCTCCCTGGCGATGTCCAATGCATTTCAATGGAGCAATCTATAATTATTCATAATTAATTGTTTTTTTTTTTTTTTTTTTTTTTTAATGTCAAAAAATCAGAGAACACTTCTGCAATGTTAGGATTTATTTTAAAGTAAAAAAAAAATAAAAATAAAATATGTGCAGAATTGATCTAACAGGTCTGAGATTAATGTATTCATATTACAAAATGATTCTAAAAACATGTATAATGTTACATTCCAAAAATATGGTTGTTTAGGGGTTAAAAACTAGTTAATACAGATCGCCGCCAGCGCTCTGGGGTTTAAACAAGGAATGGACAGCGACAGCACGTTCGGAGCGTGATTTGTTGATGAATATGAAGCTAGCCGTTCGCTCTGGCCATTCGTTGTCAGGCGCTCACATACAACGCTGGACCTGTGAAACAGCGACCCCCCAGCCCGTATTCAACATTACCGCACACCGACTGAGTCGCTGTCATCAAGCTAACGCCGGCCAAGCACAGCGAATACTGGCTGGCGCTGAAAAAATCACGCTACAGTCGCTCATCTGTCGCTACCTGGCGCTATTAATGAATCGGCCTCTTGGTGTATGTTGCCAAAAGCTTCCATAAAACACACATTTCCTAAGATGAGAAAGAGTAAAACATACTAGAGCAGTTTAGAATCTTCTTGAGGACATAATTTTAACACAAAAATAAACATTTTAAAGAATTCCATCAGAAGTGTACCCTCCCCATTTAGGTAAATCAGAACAAACAAAAGCATGGATGGGACAGAAAATCTAAAAGAGAATGTGATATATGTGACAAAATAAATGAACAAACATGACCACAGTGAAACCTCTCTGTCATGTTAGCCCTAGTAGTTGCCGCTGATTTGTGTCAGGAAGACCTGCTAGGCTGATTATAAATGTAACAGATTGCCTCATATTACAGCAGTAAACCCCGTAAATGTCTTCCCTGGCCTTCTTAGCCCAGACTGTAATTACATTGAAAATGCTGATGGGTCTGGTCTTGGTACCAAATATTTTCTGGCGCTATGTTCTTCTGGATAAAGCACAATGCTAATATGGCCATGAAGGTCTCACACTTATTGAGTTCAACATTATGATTAGTGTTGGGTTCCCAAACCGGAACACAGACAACCAGAAGTCCATTTTTAGTTCGCTGATTGTCCCGAACCCGGCATCCTATCAACCAGCTTCACCTAAAGGGTACAGCAGCAGGAAGATGCTGTACAACTTACCTCAGACCTGTGATACTGATGGCGGTCGGTCAAAATGTGTCAAAATGTCTATGGCAGGGGCTTCACTAAAATGGCACTCACAGCAGCTTACAATATAAAGTGTCCTCACTCATGGGGGTGGCCATTTTCCTATAGCCCACAGCAGCGGACATTTTGACAGCGGAATGCCCACTGCCAAGGGACAAATCGTGGGGCTCAGGTAAGTTCCTGCTGTTGCTGCACTCTTTATTAAGGGGACCCCCTTCTCACCCACTTTACTTTAATTACGGCGGCGGGTGAAGAGGCATGGGCAGCAGGGAGCGGCCCCCTATCATTTTTGGGTTCCAAAGTTTGGGTCCCCATTGATTTCAATAGGGACCAAGTTCGAGTTTGGGTTTGGTTCTAGTTTGGCCAACTTGCCGAACCTGAAATTATACCTGTTTGCCCAACACTAATTATGATTATTATTAATCATATTAATAGTTGGCTGTCTGCAGCAACCTCCTCTCATATACCATGGCTGTTTCACAGCTACTCTACTGTACTTTTGTGAATAAACAGCACCCTCTGGTGGCTGCTATAGGGCATCAGTTTATATATACTCTATCTCCTTGATTTAGGCCCTTATTTATGAAGGAATAGCGACAGGTAGCGTCTGGTGAGCGACTGGTAATGACGGGCCCCGCCACGAGTACGCCGGCTCCCCACCACAATCACACATTTATCAAGCCAATCCTGCTTAGCGACTGAGATAGCGCCATATAGCCACTCATTCATCATTATTCCAGCCTCAGCCCACAGCGCCAGCGTCCGACCTTGAACAGCGACAGATATGACCTCTCGCTACCTGGCGCTCTGCAATGCATTTCAATGGAACAATCTTTAAATATTAATAATTAATTGTTATTAATGTTTTTTTTTTGTTTTTTTGTTTTTTTTAAATGTGAAAAATTCTGTGACCACTTCTGCCATTTTAGTTAATTTGTTTAAGGGAAAAAAAAAAATTGTACAGAATTGATATTACAGGTCTGATATTAATGTATTCATATTACTAAATTATTTTAAAAACTTTTTTTTTTGGTTTCCAAAAATATGGTTGTTTGGGGGTTAAAAAACTACTTTTAACCCATCGCCTCCAGCGCTCTGGGGTTTAAACATGCATTTTACAGCGCTATAATTTTTTGAGCGTGATTTGTTAATGAATATGGTGGGAGCCGGTCGCTAGGGCCAGTCGCTATCATGCACTCCCATACAGCGCGGAACCTGTCAAATAGCGACTCCTCACCCAATATACAACATTACAGCAAACCGACTGAGTCGCTATCAACTACCGAACAACGGCCAAGCACAGCGACTACTAGAGGGCACTATTAAAAAATTCCGCTACACTCGCTCAACTGTCGCTACCTGCCGCTATTAATGAATCGGCCTCCCAGTAAACTAGCCTAAATATATCTAATAAACATTTTTAGGATGTTTATTTTAGGATAAGGCATGATTCAAAGATGAGAGAAAACAAGAATTTATACAAGCTTCAAGATGCTTATATGCTAGCTATTAAAGCAGACCCAAACCCTTGCCGGCTGGCCCTGGAATCTAAAAAATTCCAGGGCCAGCTGCTAGCCTGCTCCTGAGGCATCCTATAGTGGCGTGCCCCACTGTGTGAAACCCACGGGGTCGCTGGTAAACTCACTTTTACCGGCAGCGCCTTCAATGCTATGGTCGCCGGATGCCGCATCCCCTGCATTCTTGTAGCTACACGCACTCCCGCGCCAGGCCATTCAGATTTGCGAGCCCCTAAAAAGGAAGCTGGCTGGTGGCCTTCTCCTGGCACCCTTAAGATCAGCCATTCAGATTTGAGCCAGCAGCACTGCCCAAGGTACTCTGGTGGGGAGAGTAGGGAGGGCGGGTGGGGAGAGTAGGGAGGGCGGGTGGGGAGAGTAGGGAGGGCGGGTGGGGATGGGGACCTAGGGATAGTTTTGTGCTGCATTAACTTCTATAACTTCTACTTTCAATACATGGCCTTCGAAAAGATTCACTAACTGTAAAACTAAGAATTTAGAGTGAGTAAAAAAACTTTCCCCCTTCACTAAAATCCACCCTAGTTTATCTTATGCCTCATGAAATAAAGCGAGGAAAAGACCAAATTTTCATGAGCTATTTTAAGGCAAGCTTCAAGAATTGAGGCCTATATAATAATAATAACGTGTTTATATAGCCATTGTTCTTGCGCACACATAGGAATTTGAGCTCTACACTTCTCCCATCTGCACAATAAGAACACACACAAGTGATCCATACCAGTGAGTGGACACACGTGTCCAGAGCGTTGAGCCCTAGCCACAGTGCCTCTCCAGCAGTTGGGGGAGCAGTTGAAAAACATAAATAAACGACCACATGCAGGGCCGGATTAAATGTGGCGGGGGCCCCTGGGCAGAAAATCTGGTGGAGGCCCCTTATTTTTTTCCATTGTCCAGTGTCTTCATAACCTCATCCTTACATTGGTGGGCAGGTGCGTGCACAGTGGGCAGGATGCGACCTGTGCCCCGGTTGAATTATGGGAGAGGTAAGGCTTTTTGTTGTAACCCTCCCCCCGTTTCAGCAACTGGGGGGGGTTATAGAGACACTGGACATCCTATTTAAAGTAATAGTCCAGCCAAGTAACTAATATAACAATAAAAATGCTTGTCTTTGCTTGCCCACTACACGGAATGTCAGATCCAGTCCCATGTGTCATCCTGGTCGTATCATCTCCAAGCAGCCTCACTCCATTCACTGCAATAGAGAGGGCATGCCGGGGCTTTGCATGTACGTAGAAACAGGTTACCTACCCCTTCACTACTGCGGGCCATATGACAGGTTCTCTTGTGCCCCCATATTGGGCTCAGTCATAGGAAGGGGACACTGCCTACTGCTAAGGAACAGGTACAAAAAATACTGGTATGGAACAGAAAGGGTTTTAAGATGGGTGAATCCCGCAATGAGTGCTATTTTGCCTAGAAACTGCCCTGGCCAAGCTGCACAGGATTTGTTAGGTTGCATAAAGTGCGTTCCCAATCTACCGTATTTATCAGATAGAGATCTGGATATTTGGCTTATAGCTATTGGAAACCCAAAATGTTGTTTCTCAGATATTAAGAATATTATTTAAGACCAATTAAAAAAATTATTTTCTAATACAGAAACATTCGCCTACTGAAAAGTATGTACGGGATGTACACTGAATGCTTGGTTGGGGCTCCTTTGGTGTGAATTACAGTGTTATTTTTGTATAGCATGGAGGCAATCAGCGTGTGGCACTGCTTAGGTGTTATAAAAGCCTTGTTTGCTTTGATAGTGGCCTTCAGTTGTCTGAAAACGCCCTTCAAAGTTCAAACTGGGCAATCAGCCCAAGAATTGTGTAAGCACCAATAAGACACACTCCCCTTGTCCAATCCTGTTCAGTTTAGCCCTATAAAGGTTTTACCCCTCCAGTGTATCAGTGCTCGTGATAGCTTTTAGCTGGGTATGACTGATCCTGTAGTGTCTATTTGTTGCCAACTTTTGCTAGCCCAACTATCCTGATTGCCGCCTGTACCGACCTCAGCCTGAATCTCGACTAGACCTCGTCTAACCCCTGTTGCCGCAAAGCTCTCTGATCTCCTGGTTTGACCCTTGCTGTGACCTTTGACCTTGTCTGCTTTCTCCCTTGGTGTTCCCTGAACTGTATCCTGTACTTACCTCGGCTACCCTACTACGCTCAGACTTCGGTTCATCTGTCTTCACCCCCATGAACCTACATCCTTTGAGCTTATTAGTCCTGGGGGCTAACTGTGTCCGGTGAGGCGCTTAAAGCATCCCGGCAAATGGGGGCTTTACTAAAAGTGAAGCTAGCTGCGGAGATTGGTGGTTGTAAGCTCACAAAGAAAACGGGTGTCCTCGAATTATGACACCCAGGCCTTGTTTAAAATGAAATCCCCATCTCCACAAAGCCTGTCAGAAGAGGGAAGCAAGAAGTGCTCTATAATGTCCTGGTAGATGGCTGCTCTGTCATGTGACATGTGTCATATGATAAAACACAATAGAGCAAAACTAGATGACATGGCTCCCCACACCATTACTGACTGTGGAAACTTCACACTGGTCCTGTGGCTTGACACATGGATGTGACAGTTGTAGCTCATGTACTGGATACATCTGTGTGTGATATCTCTAGAAGCTCTGACTCCAGACACATCTCCCCCAAATTTTTCAACTTTCAAGGCTGCATTTTTCCCCATTGCTTGTGCACCTTTTTTTCTACCACACTTTTTCCTTCAACTCTCACATCCTATTAATAAGCGTCTTTAGCAATGACCTTTTGTGGTTTACCATTGATACCCTTGTGGAGGGCATCAATGACTGTCTTCTGGACAGCTATCAATTTGCAGGTGTTTTGTGTTAATGGGCATATAACACTGACCCTTTTTCCAATATTATAATTTTCTGAAATTTTCTTTACAACATTCTCTTGTTCTCTCCAACACAGCAGTGTGATGCACACATCACATAATGCTGTAAGCTATCTGTGAGCTATTTACATTTCAATAGCAGGCTCATGACTGCTTTACAAAGTATCGAATAGTATTACAATATAAACAATTATTATACATCAGCTGCTCTTTGGCTATAACTATGTAACAGAATGTAACTGTGACCAGGGAGCAGGCAGGCTTTTCAAAATGACGGAGCAGGATTTTGGATTTTCATTAAGACTCAAAATAATAAATGCAGTACAAATGCATTAAATATATCCCTCTGTGTGTAATGAATCTATAAAAC
Source organism: Gastrophryne carolinensis (assembly GCA_027917425.1). Classification (NCBI taxonomy): domain Eukaryota; kingdom Metazoa; phylum Chordata; class Amphibia; order Anura; family Microhylidae; genus Gastrophryne; species Gastrophryne carolinensis. The sequence goes on from CM051235.1 coordinate 559,040,282, forward strand.
ATATTTCACTTTTTGAATTCAGTTACTAAAATCAAACAACTTTGATAATATTAAAATATATTGAGAGGCATCTATAAATGACATACCACTGATTGACCATCTAAATAAGAAAGCAAAAGGGTACTGTAAGCAGTTGGGCGAACGGTAGTGACTCAAGCGACAGTTCTTCAAATCAGATGTATTTTTTTGAAAAATAAGAATTCCACAGCCAAAGCGTCTCTTACATCAGAGATGGTTGCAGCACAAAACGCAGGATAAGCGGTTACCTCACAGGCTCTTAGAAAAGTACAGGGTAAGAAAACACAGCAAGCTGAAAAAGTCCTTGTTGGACAAGGTCCACTTTCAGGGCACACGGGCCCACACCGTTAATCTCCACAAGTCCAAGTTTGGGGTCACAGAAGCCAAGTCCTTCTGCATAAATCCAGTTCTCTCATTCACCACTGAGCAGTACAGCCTGGGGCTCCTTCCTCCAGGCTGGTCAACAGCAAACTGACAGGCTCAGCAGCTCCTTTTGTTTTGGCTTCCCCTGCAATCAACCTCATTACCTGTGCGAGGCCTAGGATCAGGGAACAAACCTGTATAGGACTGGGGAATGTGAACTGGGTCCTGAAAACCCGGCATGGATCGTGCCTGATACAGCCTAGCACCATTTATTACTTTTCCATACACCTTACCACATATCCTCCCTCTTCTTCAGACCCGTGGTCTGACCATTTTCACCGACCATACAGTAGACTCCAGACAAAGCATCTGCATTCCCTTGTAACTTCCCCGGCATATTTTCCACCTTAAATTTAAAGTTTTGCAAGGAGAGAAACCATCTGGTCACCCTTGCATTTCTCTCCTTATTTTGCTTCATCCAGGCCAGCGGAGCATGATCTGTCATCAGGACAAATTCTCAACCTAACAGGTAATATTTTAGGGCTTCTAACACCCACTTAATGGCGAGACAAACTCTTTCTACTATCGCGCAATTTCTTTCTGCCGGGGTCAGCTTACTGCTCAGGTACAATACTGGGTGTTCTTCCCCATTCACCTCTTGTGTGTTAGAACTGCACCCAAACCTGAATCAGACGCATCTGTCTGTACCAAAAACTGTTTGCTGAAATCCGGGGACACCAGGACAGGCTGTTTACACAGGGCAGTTTTTAGGCTTTGAAAAGCCTTTTCTGCCTCTGGGGTCCATTCCACCATTACTGACTTACTACCCTTTGTTAAGTGAGTTAATGGGGCAGCCATTGACGCAAAATTGGGCACGAACCAACGGTAGTAGCCCGTTATACCAAGGAAGGCTCTCACTTGTTTTTTTGTAAGAGGTCTGGGCCAGTTATGTATTGCCTCCACCTTATTAATCTGGGGTTTAACCAACCCGCTATCAATGACATAGCCCAGGTATTTCGCCCCCTCTAGCCCCAGTGCACACTTCCCAGGGTTCATGGTTAAATCAGCATTACTGATGGAGTCTAGGATGGCCTGTACCTGTGACTCTTCCAATTAGGGGAAAAAATGATCACATCGTCCAGGTAAGCAGCTGCATAATTACGATGCGGTCTCAAGATCATGTCCATCAGCCTCTGAAAGGTAGCAGGGGCCCCATGTAACCCAAACGGCATTACCAGATAGTGAAACAGCCCTTCTGGGGTGGCAAACGCGTTTTTCTTTAGCATCCTGCGGTATCTGCCAATACCCTTTTGTGAGATCCAGGGTTGTGATGCATCTTGCCCTCCCGAGCTTCTCAGTCAATGCATCTACCCTGGGCATGGGATACGCATCAAACTTTGAGACCTCACTGAATTTTCTGAAATCGTTACAGAATCTCCAGGTCCCATTGAGCTTTGGTATTAGGACAATGGGACTGGACCAGGCACTAGAAGACTCCTCAATGATGCCCAAATCTAACATGCGCTTTATTTCCGAGGAGATCGCCTCTCTATGTGCTTCAGGTATCCTGTGCTAAGGTTTACCTTAGTGCAGGGTTCAGTTTTGATCTGATGCTTTATTAAGTGAGTTCGGCCCGGCAGGTCAGAAAACTTATCTCTATTTCTCTGCAGAAATTCCCTGACCTCCTGCGTTTGGTGGCCAGACGAAGACTCACCTATTTTGACTTGGGGGAACGGTCTGCACCGTCTCTTTAGGGGTAACTACTAAGGCTTCATAATCCTTCCACGGCTTGATCAGATTTTTATGGTAAATCTGGTAGGGCTTTCTTCTACCAGGTTGATGAACCTTGCTCACCTTCTCTACGACCTCATAGGGACTCTGCCACTTTGCAAGAAATTTACTTTGAACCGTGGGCACTAATACCAGGACCCGGTCCCCAGGATAAAAGGCCCTCACCCTGGCCGATCTATTATATATTCTGCTCTGGGCCGCCTGAGCCCTTTGCATATGCTCCTTGACTATCGGCATTACCTTTTCTATTCAGTCCTGCATCTGGGCCACATGTTCAATTATACTCTTGTATGGGATGGCCTCAGTCTCCCAGGTTTCCTTGGCTATGTCTAACAAACCCCGGGGGTGCCTACCATACACTAGCTCAAAAGGCGAAAACCCTGTGGACACCTGGGGTAACTCCCGAATGAAAAACATGAGATAAATAAACAGTCCCAATCACGGCCATCCCGTTCTACAACTTTCTTTAGCATGTGCTTAAGGGTTTTGTTAAATCTCTCAACTAAGCCGTCTGTTTGAGGGTGGTACACTGAGGTGCGGAAATGGGTAATCTTAACCAGCTTGCACAATTCATGACCTTTGACATGAAAGACGCACCCTGGTCAGATAGGATTTCCTCCCGAATCCCCACATGTGAGAACATAAGAAACAGTTCCTTGGCAATATTCTTGGAGGCCATGTTTCTTAGCGGATCTGCTTCCGGGTAGCGGGTGGCATAATCTAGCACCACTAGTATATATTGGTGTCCTCGGGAAGACTTCACAATGGGCCCCACCAAATCCATGGCAATTCTCTCGAAGGGAACCTCTATAATGGGAAGTGACACTAAGGGACTCCGGAAATGTGATGTTGGGGCACTTAACTGGCACGTAGGGCAGGACTCGCAGTACCTTTTTATTTCCTCATACACACCTTTGGAGAACCCTCTCCTGGGTCTTATTAGTCCCCCAATGCCCTCCAAGCACATGACTATGGCGGTCTTCAGCACCATGCGACGGTATGGCTTAGGCACCAGAAGCTGTTCCACGATTTCATTATTAATTTTGGAGACCCAATATACCAGATCCCCATTCATGGCAAAGTGTGAAAATTTCTGGTCAGCTTCTGGTTCCTGAGGCACACCATTCAACACTGACATTTGGTCTTGCGGTCCCCAGCAACCATTTACTTTCAACATCACCATATGGGGCTCAGTCTGTGACTGCGGGCTGGCGGTGCAAGAAGGTTCGGCGAACAGCAGAGACTGGCGTCACATTCCATGGGCTCAGGGAAGAGGGGGAAATCAGCGGTCTTGTGTCCCCACTCATGGCATCTCCAGCACTGTGGACCACGGAACCTCCTCGCTTGGGCGTCCTCCCTAGGACTAGGGGGCCTCTGGGGGTCGGGGTCAGTCTTTTGCCCCCTTACACTCTTCCACACACCTCTAATGGGAACTTGCTTACCCGCAGTAGTCACAGGTCTGCTGGTCTTGGTGGGTGCTGTTGCTGTAGGGGGGTCCCGAAGGTAGCCCTCCGTCGCAACAAATCTTTCAACCACGTTGACTAGTTTCTCAGCAGTCTGCGGGTCACCTTGTCCCACCCATCGTTGTAGTTTTGGCGGCAGGGTCCGGAAGAAGTGGTCCACCAGGACTTTCTCGACGATCTGCACAGGTGTGGAACGCTCTGGCTCCAAACATTTTTGAGGTATGCCTCAACATCATTCTCAGGGGTCATCTATTGTAAGACCCGCTGCACGGCTCTCCTCACACCATCAGACTCAACTGGGCCTCTCTCCGGTTGTGAGACTTTAGCCATAACCGTCTCCCTGAGTGCAGCATCCTGCTCCATCAAGAGGCGGTTTGTCTTCTGCTGCGTTTGGTACTGTTGTGGTATGGCCTGCTGCTGTTGTGCCAAGGCCTGCTGCTGTTGGAGATTAGCCTGTACCAGCTGCTTTATCACTTCCTCCATGTGAGACATCTTGGTTGCCATTTTCGCTCAAGACATCCACTGTTAAATGCAGTGTGTTGTCACTGTTGTGCTATGGCCTGCTGCTGTTGTGCCAAGGCCCGCTGCTGTTGTAGATTAGCCTGTACCAGCTGCTTTATCACTTCCTCCATGTGAGACATCTTAGTTGCCGTTTTCGCCCAAGACATCCACTGTTAAATGCAGTGTGTTCTCCCGTTGCCCCTAGCAACAGTAACCTTGCCCGCATTCTCCACCAATTGTAAGAGGTTGGGGCGAACGGTAGTGACTCAAGTGACAGTTCTCCTTCAAATCAAATATATCTTATTGAAAAATAAGAATTTGACAGCCAAAGCGTCTCTTACATCAGAGATGGTTGCAGCACAAAACGCAGGATAAGCGGTTACCTCACAGGCTCTTAAAAAAGTCCAGGGTAAGAAAACACAGCAAGCTGAAAAAGTCTTCGTTGGACAAGGTCCATTTTTCAGGCCACACGGGCCCACGTCCAAGTTTGGGGTCACAGAAGCCAAGTCCTTCTGCATAAATCCAGTTCTCTCATTTACCACTGAGCAGTACAGCCTGGGCTCCTTCCTCCAGGCTGGTCAACAGCAAACTGACAGGCTCAGCGGCTCCTTTTATTTTGGCTTCCCCTGCAATCAGCCTCATCACCTGTGTGAGGCCTGGGATCAGGGAACAAACCTGTAGAGGACTGGGGAATGTGAACTGGGTCCTTAAAACCCAGCATGGATCGTGCCTGATACAGCATAGCAGGGGAAAAATAAACAACATTTATTACTTTTCCATACACCTTACCACAGTACTCACTTTTTGTCCCCCACAGCTGATTGGTCCATCTTCACTGCTCAGCAACTCAAGCAATCGCTGGATCGTCTGAAGTCTGAGCCTAAAAACACGGACTCCATTTCGGACTCACTCCCCTAGCCATTAGGAACACTACTATGCCATTGCACTGAATGGAGAAGGTGTGACATCATCACTGGGATTCCTGTTTATCCAGACTGATTTTCAAAGATTGCAGCCACTCTGGCTTTGCACACTCCAATAGCCAAAGCAGGATGGACAGATTGAGGAAAGAACAGATTTTCTGCAGTGCATGTCTTCTCAAATGATTATGGTTTTGTCCACTGTGGCGGCTCTGACACATCTGAAAACTAAAGTTAAGTCATTCAATGCTTAGCACTTCCTCATTCTCTTGTATGGCTATCAATCCTGTGATTGCTGGATAGGCTTACATATTCAACATGTATAGTTGCCAGAGGTCCCATGATTGGCCACCTTATGAAGAGACAAGGGAGTGGAAAGCATTGGCTGACTTGACTTAAGCCATCTTTAAAGGAGCAGTGTCGCAAAACTGTGTAATATTAAAAATACATATAAACACGCCGGCTAATGAGAGGAGGGGTCACTTATACACCCAAACTGAATAAAACTACCACCAAGCTTGTGATTTATTCTATCATGATAGATATAAAATCCAGGGGTGACAGGTTTAGTCTATTGGGGTGACAGAGTCTGTCACCCAGAATGTCCTTTTCCATCCATTAAAATAAAGAAAAAAAAGCCTTGCTGGATATTTCTTGATGCAAATGTATATGGATTTTTATCATTGGGACATTTTAAAGAGGAACAGTGGACAGTCGGGGGAGTGCTCAAAATGCAGACATTCCAGATATACTGTATAGGACACTTACCTGTCAGCCTGGAGGGCCAGCGCACAGAGCCCTCTGGTTTCGGTGCACAATAAGTAGCCTACGCTAAAGGTAAATGAGAGAGGGATGCGCATGAGAGGCTGCTGGCAGGGCTTTTGTGGAGAGCTCCGCAAATGCCTGAAGTGCATTTAAAAAGCGCCCATAGATTCAGGGGCGGGCTGGCCAAAGGGCATACCGGGCAAAATCTCGGTAGGCCGGCACTAGCAAAGGCCACGAATGACAGATGCAGGAGGGTGGGCGGCATCTGCCATTTGCAGCCCCTCACTGCTGTGCCCCCCGCCGCTGCCGCTCTCTCACACACACACAACACACACGCTTACCGGCACTTCCTGGTTGTTACGCGGTGTGTGTCTATGGGCGGCGTCCATTGTTTTCATTGGACACTGGCCATCTGGGGCCCGCCTACCGACCAGGAAGTGCCGGTAAGCATGTGTGTGTGCTATGTGTGTGTTTGCAAGCGACGGGAGCGGTGGCGGCAGCAGCTGGGGGAACAGCAGAGAGGGGCCGCGAACAGCAGAAGCTGCCCATCCTCCCGCATCTGTCATTCGCAGCCTATGCACGGCTTCGGCGGCAGCGGCAGAAAAGCATTGAAGGGCAGACCGGCCCTCTGCCCACCGGGAACCAGGGTGAGTGAGTGTGTGTGTGTGTGTGTGTGTACAGCTGGGGGGGGAGGGGGTAACAGCAGAGGCAGGCATGAACCGGTTACTATGCCAGTCTGCTGCTTTAATATTGTCCAGCATAGGGGGGAGGGAGTGAAATGAGGGATGCCCCCACTGCCTGCACTGAGGGATGCCCCCACTGCCTGCACTGAGGGATGCCCCCACTGGCTGAAATGAGGGATGCCCCCACTGGCTGTAATGAGGGATGCCCCCACTGCCTGCACTGAGGGATGCCCCCACTGCCTGCACTGAGGGATGCCCCCACTGGCTGTAATGAGGGATGCCCCCACTGGCTGTAATGAGGGATGATACTTAATGGTTGTAATGAGGGATGCCGCTCACTGACTGTAATGAGGGATGCCCCCACTGCCTGCACTGAGGGATGCCCCCACTGGCTGTACTGAGGGATGCCCCCATTGCCTGCACTGAGGGATGCCCCCACTGCCTGTACTGAGGGATGCCCCCACTGCCTGTACTGAGGGATGCCCCCACTGGCTGAAATGAGGGATGCCCCCACTGGCTGTAATGAGGGATGCCCCCACTGGCTGCACTGAGGGATGCCCCCACTGCCTGCACTGAGGGATGCCCCCACTGGCTGTAATGAGGGATGCCCCCACTGGCTGTAATGAGGGATGATACTTAATGGTTGTAATGAGGGATACCGCTCACTGACTGTAATGGGGGGATTTTATCACATTCAGAATATTTTCTTTATTTTGTCCTCTAAACCTTGGGTGCGTGCTATGGACCGAAAAATTAGGTTTATATATAATGTGACATTAGGATACTATACTGGGCCAGGAACAGTACAGCAGGGCCAGTGTGCCCCAAAAAGTCTCGGGCCATTTTTTAGCCCCAGTCCGCCCCTGCATAGATTACTATGGCCAGCTTTTCACATGTGGCTGTGGGGTGCTTACCTGAAAGTGCGAGCGCAGATGTGAGACCAGTCATAAAGTAATCCAACCTACTATGCATGTGCATCCAGCAACAGCATCTTTCACATCTTTTAAGGTCTGTGTATGGCCATATAGGAATGCAGGGGATGCTGCACAGTAAGGATGCACCTGTAATAGGGCCATGTGAGGCAGTCACTCACTACAGATGGCACGGCTAAAGAGGTAGCAATCACTGAAGCTGCTTTATTTAATTTATTTATTTTAAAATATATATATTTCTAATTTTTCTCATTAATGGTTCAGTGGAGATCGGGGGTGCCGCTGCATGCGGTCATGTTTTTGGGTCAGTGGTGGCTCACCAGCCATTGCCCTGCCACTTCTCCCTACACTTCATGCTGTTTTATTGAAGAGTGAAGCAGAAATTCCTGGTGAGACACATTTCTATAGTTCACCTCAGAAAGCAAGGAGGCTAGGTTCACCCCGGCCCACAGCAAACGCTAGTACTGCCGTTTGCGCTGTGGCAATGCCAGCGAGATATGTATATCTGGCAACCAGCAGGTTTCATACAGGGATGCCCCAAGGGTACCAGCCAAAACACAGGATTAGATAAAGGTTTAAGTCCACTATACCTACAGTAATTATGTTTTAGTGGATATTTGAAAGCAAATCCCCTCTGTACCACCAGATGTCGCCATTGCTAAGCAATACAGCTAGCAAACTCAAACTGCATGAGCAGATTATTATTATGAGATTAGAATACTTTGCTTAATGCCTGCAAAGTGTTTTATTTTATATTATTACACTTGACATGTGGTGTATATAAAGTTGAGGTCTGAAAATGAATTTGCGTGACAAGCTTAGACAGATTGTGAAGCAGAAGCAGCGTCTCTGGGGGTCATTGTGGTGATGTTATGGCTAACATTTCTGGGTCTCTTATACCATTTTCCCAGAGGAGGCTGCATAACATTCCAACAAATTCATTTAAATTGAAGTGCTAAGGCCTTGCTACAGTATGTATCAGGGTTTCCGTAAAAGATCACAGCTGCTAGTTAGGCTCAATTCAAAGAGAGACTTTACTGATGTTTCTATGTCCTGTATTTTGACTATCCTGGGTTTTGGACATTGCTCCTGGGGCACCCCAATCGGGGATGCCAAGCTATGTAAAACCCCCCAGGTCGCCCAATCTCAGCCTTCCACAATCCTACAGCTACAGGTCCTCTCGTCCAATCAGCATGCTCAGATCCGCTCCTGCTCCTTCCTCTAATAGTTTGTCTAAGGCTAGCCAATCCGAGCCGCATCCCCGCTATCCTCTAAAAGGGAGCGTGCCTGCACCGGCCATTCACAAGTGCCTGGCGCGGGTACGCGCCCTGCTAAAGGTATAGCGGGGATCAGGTTGCAGCTCGTACATGCACCGTTGGACTGGGTAAGAAGGTGAATTTCACACAGCAGGGCATCCCGATGGGCAGTGGCTTTTGGTCCACTTTAAAGCAGTCCATTGCCCAGGCATTGTACTTACCTGGGTTTTGGTCTGATTTACAGGAACATCCCAAATTTTGCATTGCATTTTAGGTGAGTAAACAGACGATTACAGGGGTCGAACAATGTTTCAGAGCTCTGCTAATGTCACATTTAGTATGATCCTGTGAGCATTGCTGTATTTACCATTAGGCAACCCTAGGCATGTGTCTAGGGTGCCTGCTTGCAGGTGGGGTGCTATGGAGTGTGCTGTTATGGCTATATTTAAAAAAAAATAACCATTGCTGGCACCTAAAAGCTCCCCTTGAGCCCCCCCCCATCCACAGAAAGATGCAATGTGTGTGCACAACCTTGCTACCTTGCTCAGCTCCAAAGAGGACCTGATTTCCCTGCTCCCAGGCTGTGTTCATGAGACTCCTGGGTATCAGGAACCTGAAGAGCCAGTAAAAAGTATAGGGCTCTGCATTTAACCCCTTGCACCCTTTCCTCTCCTCCTCCCCACACACTATCTGCATAGAGCTGCTTGCAGGGGCGGACTGGCCATAGGGTGACCTGAGACAATGCCCAGTGGTTTGGGGCCAGTTGGGCTGCTGCTTTTAACACCCACATTCAGCCCCTGCCCCCTTAGTCTCCCTTTCAGGACCCTGTACCCAGCACCACTGAACCCACAAGCCAAGGAACCCCGGCCCCAATGCTATAGCCTCATGCTATAGCATCATGGTTGGGGGGGGGGCATCAGCAGAGATGCCCCGGGCTTGCCAGGGGCTTCTAAAATCCACGGCTGATTTTTGGCCCCAGCCCGCCACTGGCCCCTTGCACTCTCCCCCCCCCCCCACACTCACACTGTCTGCATTTAAACCTCTTGCGACCCCCGGCATGTGGGATGCAAGCAAAAAAGTGCAGTCTGTATACAAAATACGGCCAAAAAAGTGCCCACAGCCCAAGACTGGAATAAACCATTATTTTACCTGGATGGTGGCCCTGGATGCAAACTTTTATATTGCAAAGCTGTAACTCAGCCCTGGAGTCTTTTAGAACCCCCTGCCATAGCCACATGCAGACTAATTTCTTCCTGGACCAACGGCGCCTGCATAGATCCCCCCGCTGAAGTGATGTAATTCAGCAAGCTGTTTCGATTGGAGTGAATAGGGAGTGAGAACGACCGCATGCCTCCCCGCTCGCATCCCAGCCTATCTGAATGGCTAGGGTGGAAGCGTGTGCACAGGCTGAGGATGCAGGGATGTGGCTGCTCTCGCTCCCCATAGTAAACAATCAGAGGCGAATTACGTCAGTTCCTTGGGTGGCTCCGATTGGATCAGAGCCTGCGCATGCATCATTGGCCCGGGGAAAGGTGAGTAAATACCAGCGCCCTGGGGGGTTTCACACAGCAGGTCATTCCAAACCGGGAAACCCGGATGAAAGCCAGCAGCCGGTCCTGGAATCTTTTAGATTCCAGACCTGCCACTGGTGGGTTTTGTTCCGCTTTTAAGGAGCATTAAAACAATCTGCAGGAATGTACCTGGGATTGGGGTTTATTCATCCAAACTGTGTAAAATTATTAAAACATTTAGAATGTGGATCGCATTACGAACAATTATACTACTAAAGTATGTTTATGGAGCAAAAATATTACTCCTTAGTTACTTTTCTTCTTTTCAGTATATTTTATTGATATAACCAGTTTTTGAAGTGGACCAAAACCCATGCCGATTGGCCTGGGAATCTATAAGATTCCTGGGCCAGTAGATTCCCTCCCCCTGGGGCATCCAAAATCGGGATGTCCCGCTGTGTGAAACCCCCAGGTCACCCCATACACTTACCTTATTCCCCGGTCCAGCAGCCGCGGCTTCATCCCCGCTATCCCTCTAGCAGAGCATGTGCCCGCTGCAGGCCTTTCCGAATGGCCGGCGCAGGCACGCTCTCTGTTAGAGGGAAGCGGTGGATGCGGCCACCAGCGCGCTCAGAGCCGCATGGCGTGACATCAGCGGCTCTGAGCGTGCTAATTGGATGAGGGGCGCGCATGCGCCATAAGACCGGGAAGAGGTGAGTTGACATTGGTGATCTGGGGGGTTTCACACAACGGGGCTGGGGGGGTTTGGTCCACTTTAAAAATTGCATACAGAATTATAATTGGCACAAAAAAATGAGAAATACAGTAGAACACAATAATTTTTTTGGTTTGAAATATGTTATCATATTGTAATACAAGTATAACAAATGCATAAACAAAGAACAGAATAAAAATAAAGATAAAAAAGAGGGGGGGGGATGGCAGAGCTAAGAGGGGAGGTGAAGAGGAATAAAAAAGAGAAAGATTCTGTACTGCTGTACATCCTGCTTTCCTCATTTGGAAGGCAATGGCAAGTGACTATTGAAATACCAGTATTAGATTTATTCCATAGGTCCCAGCTCTCTTCGAAGGGGCCTAATTTGTTATTAAACCGGACCTTTAGCATCATTTACTGAAAAGCCCAAACCCTTAAAAAACTATTCTCCAGCATCTAAAATTAATATATTTTAAGTTTTTAGCCGCTTACTTATTATTCTTTTCCCCGCTGAGCTTCAACTCTGTTCAGGACTCTAGGATACAGAAGCTGCCATCTTGCCTCAGAAGCATCGTATATTTGCACAGACAGAGCAGAGCTGGAGTCAGGAAAAGGACAGCAATCCCAGAATGCAGAGCGGCATAGTCACATGCCGCCATCTTGGATGTTAAAAGGCTATGCAATAGGTGCAGGTAGGATGATTTTTTATGTAAGCAACCTTTATGTACAGGGTGGGGGAAACATACAAGATAGACATTATCAACCCAGGAATAAAATTCATGGATCATGATATATTTTTTCAGGCCCAACAAGTACCTGTTTGGCTGCTATAAGAAAATGTCAGGCAAGGATGAATTTGTACCAGCAAACCTTAGTAAGATCTTCCTTTAAACAATACATTACTTTCATCATGATGTACTGGGATTATACTAACCCTGGCCAACCCATGATCAGCCCAAGAGCTGCTGAGCCCCCCCTTCTCCATGTGCTTCATTGACAGTCAATCAGTGTTGATCAGCTGAGGATATAGTTACAGGCAAAGGTCATAGGGCTTTATTCATCAAGAGATAGCGGCAGGTAGCACCTTGTAAGTGGCAGGTAGCGAACGGTGAACGCTGGGCGCTGTACGCAATACCACACTTATGAAGCCGAATCTGGTGAGTGCCTCTTACATTGACGCGTAGCGACCCATTCATCATCATAGACGGCTCAGTGGATCCCGGTGGCTCTCTGGCTTCCAGAGCGCCTGGTATTACCTGTCGCTACCTGACGCTCTCCCATACATTTCAGTGGCCATTCATGTTCTTCTCTTTAAACAGTTTTTTTGTTTTTTTTAATTTTTGAAAAGTTTTTTGATTTTTTAATTTTTTTTATGCAGAATTGTCATTACAGGTCTGGCATTAAAGTGTTAATGTCACAATGTAATAACAATGTAATTCCATGTTTTTGTTACTAGTGGATATGTGTTCAAAAACGTACTTTAATCACACAGCTTCTGGCTCTCTGGGCTACAGCGACACAATTTTGAGTGCCGGCGCTGTGTGAGGCTGTTTTCTTGATGAATATGGTTTGAGTTGCTCACACTGACCAGTCGCTACTGTTCGCTCCCATATAGCTCTGTACTGGTGTTATAGCGACTCACACATCAAATTCATCAATGCTGGCAATGTTACTACAGCGACTGAGGCGCTCTGTAATAGTGACTCATGGCCGATCAGAGCGACCACTAGCGGTCGCTCTTAGCAAAGCACAGCCCCCTGCACTCCCCCCTCCTCCTCTCCTCAGTATGTGATTCTTCTGAGGCAAGATGGCGGCACCCGTATCCTGGAGTCCTGAACAGAGTTGCAGCCCAGTGGGGGAAAGAGTAATAAGTAAGCAACTTAAAAATATATTATTTTTAAATGCTGAGGAATAGTTTTTAAGGATTTGGGCTTTTCATTAAATAATGCTGAAGGTCCAGTTAAATGGAGTCCTTTCAAGGTTCAAACTTTTTTCTAACTTTTACCTCAGTTGGATGCAGTTAGACAACTAAAGACTGAAATAGAGGCAAATGGCGCTTCCTTTCTCTAAACAATGCCAAGTGAGCACAAATATGATAAATAAGGAGGAGGAGCAACAATTATCAGGCCCAATGACATTGTAGGCCCCAGTGAGGTCGCCCTTGATGAAACTTGTGTCCACAAATGTGAGTGTATATCTATGTATTTATTACCTATACGCAAGCACTGCCTCGCTTTGCGGTTTCCAGGAGCTTTGGGAATAGCCTCATATGCAAAGAGGTCATTTGCATAGCGCTGTCTACTGTAAAGGATTATGGGATAAATCCTGTTATCATTGGTTGGTATGCACCATGTAAATGCTTTATGTTTTACCCTGTACTGTCAAATAGGGTTTGGATTTATTTAAACGCTCTGTATCACCTGAAATCCCTCTGTATCACCTAACAGATCTCTCCCTAAAGTGGAGCGTGACATGTCCATTCCATAGGTTTGAATGGTAGTCTGTCAGATCAGAACATTCCATATAAAATTAGGGAAACTTCATTAGAAAAGAACGTGGAGGCTGATTCACTACTAGCGTCACGTATCGGCATGTGAGCGCCTGTATAGCAGCGCTTAGAGCGGCCACTAGTAGCCGCTGTAAGCGGGTAACGGGCGCTGTAACATAGCGTTGCGGTCGTTGTAGTAACCTGGCCGGCACTGATGAATGCAATGTGTGTTGCGGGCTCTAACAGTTTAATACTGCAGCGAGCGACAAGTAGCGCCAGCTCAGTGTGGTAAGCACTTGGCGCTCCACACCATAAAAAATTGCGCACACAGCATTGGCGCTCTAAAGCTGGGCGCTGTAGCATAGAGCGCCAGACGCTGTGTGATCAAAGTCTGTTTTTGAACACATATACACCAGTAACAAAGCGAAAACACATGGAATGACATTGTTTTAACACTGGGACAAGTCAAAAAAATGTTATAAAAGTGCAGCCAGGAGAGGTCACACAATGATTTGAGCAAAAAAAATGCCAAACACGCTATTTTAACACAACCAAATGAAAGCCCATTGAAATGTATGGGAGAGCAACAGTGAGCAAAAGGTAATACGTGGCGCTCTTGAACCTAGAGCGCCGGCGCTATACGCTGAGCCGCCTGTAATAATACATGTGATGCTGCATGGCGCTGTTAGAGGTGCTCACCAGATTCACTTTCATAAATGTGGTTTTGCGTACAGCACCCGGCGTTCACCAGACGCTGCCTGCCGCTACCAAGCACGACCTGGCGCTATCCCTTCTTAAATAACCCCCAGAGGCAAATTGCAGCAACACTGCCAATCTCTAAAGAAATCTCTAGCTGCTCCATCAGCATCGACACATAAGAAAATGCCTTGAAACAGATGTGCTCTGTTAACTATAAGGATTTTTTTTGCAGGCTGTACTAGCGCTATGTTTATTTATTGTCAAATCATTTGACCAGAACGTTAAGATGTCACAGACTTGTGGACCTTCTCTGTCATTAGGACAAGAAGGGAATCACCAAGGCCACGGCGTTTTGTTTTCCCAAATTACTGCTGACTGACAGCTGAGGAACCGGAGCAGCCGGTCGGGATCAGGGCTGTCAGAATTTAATCATAGTTGGAAAACAAGTCAGGATAAAAAGACAAGTATTATCAGAGATTTAACTGAATCAGGATGGAAACACTGTTGTGGGTCTAGATACTGGTTTTCCTAAATTTAAAGGGATTTTCCAGGATAGGTGTAAAAACACATCATTTTTCTGTACCTTCTATACATAAGATTCATCCTAGTGAAATTCTAAATAAAACTACTTTTGCTGAGATCCAGCTACTCTGTAGCCCAGCCCCTGTATTGTATTAATTCATGACCATCTTTTTTTTGCGGAACTGAAAGGTGGACCTAGACAAAGAAGTAGGGAAAAGACAGACAAGCAAGAAGCTATCCTGTACCTACCAACTTTTTACTGGGAAGAAGGGACAAATTAGGCCACTTCCGCTCTTTGAGGGGTGGATAAGAGGTAGGCTGTAACGGTTGCAACAATAGAACAATACTTTAAATGAATCATTTATTGATGCTGATCTGCATGTTACACCTCAAAGAGGGACAAATGAGAACAAGACAGGGGGACATGGACAAAGAGGGACAGTCCCCAAATCAGGGACACTTGGGATCCTCTATTGCACACAAAGTATTGGATTGTCCCACACAGTCTAAGAGAGAGGTGAAGATAGGTGGGCATAAAAATCCAGGGGCTGGGCTACAAGAAAGCGGTGAAATCTCAACAACCACAGCTAAATTCAGCAGCACAGCAGGATCAGGCCTTTGGATGACAGGTAAAACAATTATTTTTTTTAACTTAGCCAGTAAAGCCACATGGTGCATCCAAGAATGGTAAAACCCCGGGGGTGTCATTAAACTTACCTTTCCTAGTACCTCCAATAGCACTTCTGCTTCTTCCCTGTAGTACCCATGCCCAGTCATTCAGTTAGTTCTTTTCCTAGATTACTAGAAAGCTGTGGATGCTAATAGCAGGTTGGCCACGTCAACTGGCACTCTTGATGTCAGCAACCTCAGAAATGCTTAGTGTGCGTGGCCACCGCAGTAAAAAATTCAGGGTGGGTATCCTTAACCACAACTTTCTGCCATGGCCTTTTAGACAGTTTTCAGTTCAGTAACAAACTTTTTTGCTAACCGTGAGGACCTTAAATTCCCCAAAAGGGCTACTATGAAGGACAGTGTCAAATGCCTTTGTAAAAGTTTGCAAAAGACTTCTGGTGCACCAAATATGGCCCCTAGTCAGTATATGAATTTGGGATGTCCCACAGTAACTGCTTAAAGTGGACCGTCACCCTCCCGTGATCGACCCGGGAATCTATAAGATTCCCGGGCCGATCACCTCCCTCCCCGCGGGACATCCGAGATCGGGATGTCCCGCGGGGTGAAACCCCCCCAAACACCCCAAATCCCCTTACCGCCTCCCTCGCGCCCCTCTAGACGTGCCGTCTGTGAATGGGTTTCACACAGCAGGGCACCCCGATCGGGGGTGCCCCACCGAAGTGGACCAAGACCCAGGATAGTCAAAATCCTGGGTGTTGGTCCACTTTAAGAGAAAGCCAGAAAGCATACTCATTATTGTCAGAATGGAATGTCTGAGGCCCACCAGTAGAATTGACTTAGGTGCGAGTATTACTGGCTCACATTCAGGGCCAATATACATAAACATCAAGCCTGGCTGTACTGTCTCTGTTTGTACACTAGGGATGTCACAAATAAGTTATACATAGTTTGGGTCTTGGTGATTAGGCCCCTCAAAGAAGCCCCTGGGATCAGGGGCGCACTGAGGGATTTCCTTGTTACCCTGTGGCCCAGTCCGAGCCTGATACTCACCGTCTTCCAGGTTCCCACGGCTGTCATATACAGCAGCGAGCCTAGTTCAGCTTACTACATACACCCAGAAGAGGATGAGATGTAGTACAATCTCAGGCTTTTTCCTTAATTGGGATGCCCACTAGGGAGCTCATTAAGAAGTCTTCTGACGTTTGATCCACTTGGAAGCACATAAAAGCATTAGAAGAACATTACAGCACAGTGACAGTCATCTGCCTGGTGTTCTCTAACACTGTAACTTCAAACAATGGAGAAAATGCTCTTTACTGCCATTCTGCTCGTCCCCTTCTACTGTACTTTTTTATTTCGACTTCCAGGAAACAAATCTGCTTTCTATTAGCCATGTCAAAGTTATTATGGCTCTTTTTTTTTCTGGTTACTCATTCATCAGCTAGGCACAATTAAATCATCAGAGGACAGCATTCGGGTAGTTGGGCAGGAAATGTTTCTCTATTTGAAATGCTGCCGGTGTCAGGGGATGGGGGAGGCAGATATATTTCTAGGGAAATGATCCGATGTTTATTTTTCAGATATTAAAGAGACACCCGAAAGAGATGTTGGATTATTTACAGATGGTGATGTATACTATAGGCTTTGCCGGATATAATTTGCATCTATTAAATGCAAAGCTTACATTCATAATAAAACATTGCGCACATGCTGTCACTGTTTTATGAAATAACACATATGGGGGATTCCAGCTGCTTGAATTAATAGAATCCGTTTTTGGGAAAAGTTGCAAGCTTTCTGGTAGCAATTTAATTCTTAATTACATGAAGACAAGATTCAATTATTACTTAATAATCATTTAAGTGTATTTAGTTTATTATGTGGCTTTAGTGGGATAAAATAAAATGTTCCCTCTAGCTAACTGTACAGTTGCTCATGGGTTTTTATAGCTATAATGTGTGTACTCCCGGCTAACGAATAGCATCCTGATTAAGTGGAACCTATATCGTCCATGCAACGCGTCGGTGTGTGATAGGCCTGCCTTGAGGGGGACCTGGACCAGATATTAATGGTTATATAGTTCCGCTTTATTTCATTACCTTGCCCCGGTTTCAATTTTGTAATCCAATATCTATTGGGAGGCCGATTCATTAATAGCGGCAGGTAGCAACAGTTGAGCGACTGTAGCGGCATTTTCAGAGCGCCCGCTAGTAGTCGCTGTGCTTGGCCGTTGTTCGGTTGTTGATAGCGACTGAGTCGGTGTGCAGTAATGCTGAATATGGGGTGACGAGTTGCTATTTGACAGGTTCCGCGATGTATGGGTGCGCATGATAGCGACTGGTCAGAGCGACCGGCTCCCACCATATTCATCAAAAAATCACGCTCAAAAAATTATCGCGCTGTGAAATGCATGTTTAAAACCCAGAGCGCTTGCGGCGATGTGTTAAAAGTAGTTTTTTCACCCCCAAACCACCATATTTTTGGAAACCAAAAAAAAAAATTTTTTAAGAATTTAGTATTATGAATACAATAATATCAGACCTGTAATATCAATTCTGCACAATTTTTTTTTTTTAAATTATTTAACATGGCAGAAGTGGTCACAGAATTTTTCACATTAAAAAAAAACAATAACAATTAATTATTAATATTTAAAGATTGTTCCATTGAAATGCATTGAAGAGCGCCAGGTAGCGAGAGGTCATACTTGTCGCTGTTCAAGGTCGGACGCTGGCGCTGTGGGCTGAGGCTGGAATAATGATGAATGAGTTGCTATCTGGCGCTATCTCAGTCGCTAAGCAGGATCGGCTTGATAAATGTGTGATTGTGGTGGGGAGCCGGCATTCTCGTGGTGGTGCCCGTCATTACCAGTCGCTCACCAGTCGCTACCTGTCGCTATTCCTTCATAAATAAGGGCCTTAGTTCGCACAATTTTTGTATTTGCATTTTTGCACAGCACATATAAACTTTAGCGCACAATTTTGCACACATTATCGTTTCATTCACTAACTGCAATAGTCACTTTTTTGCTCTATTCTTATATTATTAATTATCTGGCTGGTTTATAGTTGTCAGTTGACACTATGGCACTTTAAATGTATTTAATTATTTATAGCTCTCTTATACTGGGGTCATGGATTAAAAAGGTTTTTTTCATGCATTGGATACATTTGGGAATTGTGCAATAATTATATTAGTTATTCAATCAGGTCCAGAAATTCTCGGCAGGTGTCTTTTGTGGTTTTAAAATTGTCTTAAGTGTATGTGTAGATGGTTATGTTTCATGTATTCTTCGATGGGATTTAATTAAATATATTTTTTATATTAAATTTTTATGTTGTGCGGTCTTTTATAGTTGGAACCTATGGGCCAATCTGGTGGCCCTTCTGTTTAATTTGCAACTTTTCTGACACATTTGTGTCTTAGTAGACCAGCACACTATTGTCATTTAAGCAGTGCGGAATCCCATGTTTTTGTCTGTTTGTTAAACTTTCTGGTAGCAATTAAATTCTTAATTACATGAAGACAAGATTCAATTATTACTTAATAATCATTTAAGTGTATTTAGTTTATTATGTAGCTTTAGTGGGATAAAATAAAATGTTCCCTCTAGCTAACTATACAGTTTCTCATGGGCTTTTATAGCTATAATGTGTGTACTCTGTGTACTCTGCTGTTAGGTTCTTTTTTCTGATGTGAACTCTCAGTAACTCTTGCAATTCTTCTTCCTACATCTCTCAGTAACTTTGCTCTAATTATCAGACTAGATGGACCAGTTGCCCTCCTGGACATAGGAGGGCAAAGAAAAAGAATTTAGAATCAGATCAGAGGAAAAGGTAAACTCGCTGGTGCGATTTACATGATTATGTTCAAGGTGATGCTTTAAACTCTCACAATTCAACAGTTGAGAGCAGGGGCATAACTTGAGGGGGTGCATGGGGTGGGACCACAACTGAGCCCAGAAGGCCAGCGGGCCCCATCATTGCTTCCCCACCTTATGTATCATATTTGTGCTCACTTGGCATCATTTAGATAAAGGAAGCACAATAGAGTGGATTCATGCCCGTGCCCCAAAAACCATGCACAACTGCATCTGCAAACTTTCTGTGATTCGGTGTACAACTCATGGCAGTGTACAAATGGTTCATGTACTGTACATGCACATTGCATGCATTTATAACTTTCTGAATCATGCACAAACTTGTGCATTGCGCATGAAATGCAGCTCTTTTTATGCGATAATGGCCAAGCTCTGTGCGCTTTGTGCAGGTTAAGACAGACGCTGATCCCCATGGTCTCCATGTTTCTTTCTGTCTGTTTAGAAGTGGCAAATTTGTTTCTCCTGCTACTGTGGTCGAGGTGATTCTCTATTCTCAAATTCACATGTGTTCTCCTTGTTTTATGTGTAGTGTTTTAGTGTGCGTTATTTTGAATCCAGTTGACCTACAGTGTTGTGTTTCCTAATGTTTTGTTTCAGACGTTCTCTATACCCCTCCCTCCCTGTGTTGCTTATTTAGTGTATTAGTGCTTAATAATTGAGTTGCTAATGTATTGTTTCTTTATGTTTCTTTTTTTTTATTGAATTGATACTGCAGGAAAATGTAATTGTTACACCATTGCTTTGGACTACATTGGGCACTGTGCTAAACTGCTTTCCTTTTTTAAATTGAAGCAGAAATGTCCGATATATCGGGGTTTACTGGTTCAGCCAATGACATTCTCTTTTTCATCCTGTCCCCAAATCATTTCAGTAGATCGGGACAGGATTGCTGGTCCCTCCCTCCTCCCGCCCCTTCTCTGCAACCTCCTCCGCCTCCATCACTTTGCTGTCAGCACAGAGTGCTGGTTACTATGTAGCATCATGCCCACTTTTTTTAAGAAAAAAATTCTTAAGCTGAACCTGTAAATCTCAATATATTGGCCATTTCTTCTTCAATTTAAAAACAGAAAACAGTTTAGGACAGTGGCAAATGCAGCCCAACGCAATGGTGTAACAATTACCTTTTGTGTTTGTATCATAAAACCATATTTACTTTGTAAACTTTTAAAACTATTTCCAAAATTTTTGTTTTCACAAAAATGGGAAAAATAGTTAAAAATTCTGAAGATTAACTTATGGCTGGCACTTTCAGTGATAAAAATCATGGTGGATATTGCCAGCATGTTTTTAATGAATGAAATAAGCATGATATTGAAGTCGTCATTTTCCTCCTGCTTTTTGCTGGAGAAAGGCACATGAAAAAAACACATTTGTGCACACTTTTCACTTCTCAAAACAATTCCTGAATTGCACGAAAGTATACTCTTTGAGTAAAATCTAAGTTTAGGTATGGAACCATTCATTAGATAGTGTTATAGGGAATTACTGGAGCCCATCACTCTTAGTATGGAGCTGCAGTTCTTACCTGATCGCTGGATCCAGGTCTTTCGCCGCCCGGTCAAGCATGCATAGGAGAAACAGAAAGAGACGCGTGATCCACCGGGCGGCAATGGATCTGCATCCAGCGATCAGGTAAGAGCTGCAGCTGCGTACGAGGAGCAATGGGCTGTGTGGGAGAAAAGGTGAGTATAAGTCTTTTTTGTAATTTGCCTAAAAATTTACTTTAAGCTTCTTTGGGACCTAGACCCTCCAGTAATTCCCTTTAACGCTTTCTAATAAAGGGTTCCATACCTAAACTTACCAGCTACATGGCATCCTAAAAGAAATGCCATTTCATACACATGCTGAATAGTAATTCTCCAGATTAATATTTCACAGTGACAGTAATTAGGCCACAAACCTCACAGATGTTTTCTTCTGAATCACACATAAAAATGATTGTTTTTTTTGTTCTGAAACATCACAGCTGTGCAGGAGCACAACAGCCAGAGAAAATAAAATAGATTTTCTGAATAAATTGTACATGCATCAGTTTGCACAGACATTCGACCTGATTCAGAGCCTCTCTCAGAGCCTCTCAATTATTTGGTCTATTTTCCATGTCGTGTGATTCAGAGCCTTGGTTTTGTGGCCAAATTGTCCTTTTTGCAGGACATTACGGTACACCAAACCAAGTGTTCACCGCATAAATAAGGTTTAAGGTGTCCGAAATTTTATGGGTTTAGCCTACGCTTGTGTGGGATTCAGAGCCCTGATTTGTGGTGTTTTGGACCTAAAAAGGTCGTAGGTTTCTGGTTTGAACTTACACCATCTTTTTGCTAGCATGTTTGTTGCTTGATATTTAGATGATTAGAGGGTTAAACGGGGCGGTAAATTAGTTCCCAGGCACTGAATAATAATAATAATTTTGTATAAATAATAGTGATTTAGCTGCTCCCACCCCCCTTTATTCGTTTGAATTGCCATGAGCACAATCAGGGAGGAATTCAGTCAATATGGATTTCTCCCTGTGAAGTGTTCTAAAGGGAGGCTGGCAGCTTCCCAGGTGAGTAGCTCTCAAATATTTGTCTGCATTGCATGTCCCAACTTTGGGGACTCAAAATTAAGAGTAGGGACCACACTAAACACAGAGTGCCTTGTCGGGGCAGTGTGGCTTCCACATGTATCTGCAGATATATGCAACCAAATCTCTGTCTTTCCACACAGCTAGACATGTTTGTTGCTTGATATTTAGATGATGAGAGGGTTAAACTGGGTCGTAAATTAGTTCCCAGGCCCTGAATAATAATAATAATTTAGTATAAATAATAGTGATTGAGCTGCTCCCACCCCCCTTTAATGTTTTTGCTAGCAGTTGGCATGTCCCAGCTTTCGCTGAGCTGCGCCCTGATAAAATTACTCAGTGGCATAGCTGACCTGCAGGAGAAATACATCTCTTTTCCTGACAGCATGGCAGCCAGGAATGCGGTGGGGGATTTTTTCAAATAGCAACTATACCATGTGTCATGGGTGCCATCGATTGTACGCTTGTGGCCCTGGTTCCCCCAGCTGCTCAGGAGTATATGTTTCAGTATATTTAGGTCCAAATTGCTCCTCCTTGTAGGCCACTCTTCTCTCTTGAGGCTACCCTATCTTAACATCCCCTAAACAGCTTCCCTGTGTCTCAGTCTGTTTAGGTCTATATCACTCCTCCTTGTAGGCCACTCTCTTCCCTTGAAGCTAACCTATTTCCCCTCCCCCCAAACAGCTTCCCTGTGTCTCAGTCTGTTTAGGTCCATATCACTCCTCCTTGTAGGCCACTGTCCTCTCTTGAGGCTAGCCAAGCTCCCCCTCCCCCCAAACAGCTTCCCTGTGTCCCATTTGGCCATTGTTTTACATTATTTTTGCTGTTCATTTGCTGTTGCCAGTCTAGTGATCCTTTTTTATTTGTGGCTTCTTTACAGAAACCGCAATATGAGCCTCTCTCTTAACGTCCCCCTTTTTGTAACTGGTCCAAGTTTATTGTGTTTGCCAATTGGTCTCCCTGCCCTTCATTACTTTGTGCTCATTCCCTTCTTTGAATGTCCCCTTGTTGTAGTCATAAATGCTTAGTCTGAGCATCCTGCCTTACCTTTAGCTTGTTTGGCCCTACTCTTCTGTAATACTTAATATTTGGTCTAGGCTGTTTTGATGTTGTGTTGCCTGTTAATAATTTAATTTCCATTTTCATTTGTCTTTTAGGTGATTCAGGTTATCCATTGCTGCCCTGGCTCCTGACACCTTCTTAAGGCCCCAGACACCTGGCCAGGAGGCTTATAATGGAGCCCACAGGTTGTAGTTGAATGTGCCTTTGGCTGTTGAATCTGGACCACACAGGGGGCGTCCTTCAATACAAGCCAGAGAAGGTTGTGCAAATTATTATGGCGTGCATCAGCCTTCATAATTTTGCCTTGAGTGAGAGGGTGGCAGCATATTTGGAGGAGACAACCTCTGCTCCTGCTCCAGAGATTCCTGGCCATTCGTATGCTGGTACCCAAAGCCGTGCAGCCCAAAGCATTCAGCATCATTTGGTGGTTACCTCTTTTTCTTGAATTGTTTATTTTTTGTCCACTTATGTCATTTTTGATTAATTACATCCCTTGCCCTGTCTGAGTGTGATTAAACAACATCCAAACAAAGGTCAGGTTTTTAGTATTTATTGTCTAATAAATTGGGGTGGAGCATTCCCAACACCCGCTCCTCGGCATGGGTAAATTGTAGAGTTTTGCGGAGTCCCCCACCAGTTTGCAGGATTCAAACAAAGGAATTGGTGGCTTTAGTGAGTTGTCCAAAGTTTCCTGTACAAGCAGCCTTCTGGTTGTTCAGCACTTACCCCTCAGCCCGTCTGGTGCTGAGTTTCCACCGAACCACCACCTTCAGGTCATCCAACTTTTTCCTGGCCTTGCCCCCGTCATGTTGCAGGCAATCTCCAACCATAACTGCTCCCACAAAACACTTTGGGTATTGAGCAGGATCAGGACCCAGCCAGTCGTGTTGGCAACATCATCCAGCAGAACCTCCAGCTGGGCATCATTTAATCGGTCACTCAACTTGCCCCCTGTTAGTTTGCACCCAGGGTGAGTGGCTGATGCTGTGGTCTGCTGCGTAATGTCTTAGCTGAAGGAGGAGTCATTATGCCCACTCCCATGCCCAGAACACATGGATTCAAGACTACTGGCCGGGGAAACAGCAAGCCTGGCTGTGGCAACGCTGCTCAGCCTTTAACCCCCCCCCCCCCTCCATTGGCTCTGCATTGTGCTCCGCTGTGGACTCCACACTGGGGTTTGTCCTGGTGTCCGCATAGTGCTCCACTATCCTGATTGTTTGTCGGTCCATGGTGGGCTGTGCCGGGAGCCTCGGGAGCCCTGGTTTTCTGACTTCTGCTGCTGATGACTTAAACTTCTGCGGGTGACCTGCTCAGAGTGGCTAATGTGGGTATCACTAGGGGAATGCCTGCAAGATGAACTGGGGGTCCTGGGGCTGCGGTATCAGGGACTGGCACTGCCAGTTCCTCGGCCATGCCTGTGTTCCTGTCTCTGGGGTCCGTGGTGGCGACTATGGTGTAGCATAGTGAGCTCCTAAGTCAGCCGTGGCAATAAAATCTGACCCTCAGCTGTGTTCTTTTATACCTAATTGAGCGGCTAATTGTATTGGAAGCTATTTGGTTTATTTAACAGACCATCAAAGATGTAAGTAACCTATAGGCTACATGGGCGTATGGATGCAAGTAAACTTCCGGGATCCACCAGCGCGTGCTGGCACTTGTGCTCCCCGCACAGGGGTGCGTCATACAACATGGCACCCACAGTGTTCACCCGTGAGCAGGAGGAAATTATGACGGTAAGTCACACTTTCATGCAACTCACCTACACATGTGTGCCGCATTACATTCCTGCCAAGGTGCAAACAGGTGACAGAGTGGTATGAAATATGAGTGGAGGCATGTGGCACCACAGTAATGGCGGAGGTCTGGCCTTCCAACATTACAGGCCCACAGTACTTTGCTTACACTCTCACATGGACCACTCTGGCATGTTTGTATGCGATGCAGGGGTGCCTAAGTAATTTATGTTTTGACATTTCTATGCAATTCTCTACTATTGTGGCATGGGAGAGCTGGCTTCTCTTTGTTGCTGGCTGTGGTCAGTGAGTCCTATCCGACAGCAGAGTGGAGCGTTAGGTGCACCTTTTGGCCTAAGTGTGTCTGCACCTGTAATTCCCTATTATTGTGGGATGGGAGAGATGGATTAGTTATCATTGGCATACACTAGTGTATATGAGGCTTGGTGCTCGCACTGAACCAAAAAATTACCTAAAGAGACAGGGGCATGCATGTGGAGCTAAAGGAGACCGAAACAGAGGACTTAAGTTAACAATGCACATCTGTTTGTTGTTTGCAGACTTTGCAGACAGAGGAAGTGACAGTCCTTGTGAGTGGCGAGGGGACATTGCCTTAATAATGCAGCACTGGTCGGACCTCAAACTGCGAAAGTGGCCCTGGGTGAGAGAGTTCTACAGCCTAAACTTCATAGGTAAGGGGATGTACAACAGAGAAGGTGAGCTATCAGGGTTATGAGAAACATGTTTTTTCAAAATTATATTTTCTTTTGTAGCTGGGGAGTTCTGGCTGTGGATCAAGCCCACCCAGGGATGAGAGTTCCGAGTAGTGGGGTCAAGAAGACAGGGTGTGGGTGTAAGGCTGCGGCCCTGAACCCTGCCAATGTCCTCTTCCTCCTCTGAAGCAGAACCACCACCAGCCATGGAGGCCGCTGAAGAGGAGGGTATGTTGGGTTTGGGAGTCGCCCACAGCCCCTGCACACTTCGGTAGGCCAATACCCAAGAAAACACCCAGGTTGTGCTGCATGTAAAGTCTAATAACATGTTTGCTAAGTGTTGGTGTGTTGTGCTTCTCTGTCCCTACAGATTCATCAGAGGGTGAGTACGGGGCGATGGGGCCACCCGAGATGGAAGCAGCGCAAGAAGCAGGTGGGTGTCAAGCCAGTGAAGCAGAGCAATAGCAAATCATTACACAAACAACAAATGCCCATAAAAACTCAGGATCTTTCCCTCCACAGAATCTGGAGATCTGGATAAAAACTCAGGATCTTTCCCTCCACAGAATCTGGAGATCTGGATAAAAACTCAGGATCTTTCCCTCCACAGACCCTGGAGAAGGGATAGTGCCGCAGAGGAGGGTGGCCCCCTAAAACTATGCGTCACCCAGTTTGGGTAAGTATGTGAAAATGTGCGAGCATGTACAGCCATGCATGTTGACAAACAAGTGGAAATGTATTATTATCGCTCTTCGCAGGTGCCATCTTGGTCCCTGGAAAAATATTTTACAAATGTTGTATATAGTTAATTTATTTTTTAATGTATATCTATTTAAAATAAATAAATACATCAATAGTTTTAAAGTTATATGCTGTGTGGTGGCATGTTTCTATGCAACTTCAAAAAGCAAACACAAACCAAACAGCGGTGTAAAACAGAAGACCAAAACATTAGGTGGCCGAAGTATGAGGTGAGTAACAGTGGGTAGAATTGATTGGAACTGATTAGAGATAAGCTGAGTCTGTGTTGTGGGTTTGTTGGACAGGTAAGAAAACCGGGCAAATGGCGGGGTTTCACACAGTGGGGCATCCCAAGCCATGGTGCCCCAGGAGGATGGGACAAAACCTGGAATAGTGAAAATCAAAGTTTTGAGTCAACTTTAAAGTAAGATCTCCTAGTTTGTTTGAATACTGAATAGAGTGTATTTATTAAAGCTTTTGTAACCTACAGTTTTCAAAAAAGAACCAAACCCTTTGTCATTCCTACAGGCATCCTGATTGCATGGAAATTACTTGCAGAAGTGACTTTGTTATATGCAAGCTTTTGGTGTGAAAAAAAATGGTTGGATAGAAGGTGGTTTGTGCTTCACTCATTTTTTTATGCATTAACATCATTTATAATATTTATAACAATGCTGGCACTGACAAAAAGGGTTTTAGTAGTCATTATGAGTAATTGTGTATTATTACCTTTAAACAGGAAACCACATTCATTTGTAGAAGCAGATCTTTGTTAATATGTTTCATCTTCTACAGGAAGTCGACATATAAGCAGATCTCTGAAGGGACTACAGCATCTTGAGGTTTCCACATGCATTTGTAAATGTGTACAACTGAGGTGCCTGTATCTATTACAAAGTTTGACATGCCCTTATTATGCATATTGCTTTTATGAGTTTGTTAGGTTGTTTCAATTTGCTCCTCCAAGACTGGTTACAAACGTACAGAGAAACTTGACTTTTTTTTGTACTTGCCTGGTGCATGTACAGGGTTGGGGAGATCAGCTGTCACTATTCAGCCTGTATTCGTCCCCTACCTAGTATAGAATAGGGTAAGCAGCATCTGGGAAATTGCTCTAAATATACTTATTGCAATGCATGAGGTTTTCACCAATTACAGTAGAAACTAATTTCCAGAGCAGATTGTCATTTTTATTACATTTGCATTTGACTCCAGCAATAATCCAGGACTGGATTAACAGGCTGATTCATCATTAGCGGCAGGTAGCGACAGATGAGCGTCTGTAGCAGCATTTTCAGAGCGCCCGCTAGTAGTCACTGTGCTCAGCCGTGGGTCGCTAGTTCTTATAGACTCAGTCGCTGTTCAGTAATGTTGAATACATTATGAGGAGTCGCTATTTGACCAGTACAGCGCTGTATGGGAGCGCATGTTAGCGACTGCTCATAGCGACCAACTCACACCATATTCAGCAAAAAAACAGCCTTACTAATCTCTGTCGCTGAAAAATGTTTGTTTGAAGCCCAGAGCGCAGGAGGCGGTGTGTTTAAAGTGTGTTTTCCAGCATCTATCAACTAGTAACAAAGCAAAAACATATGGAATTACATTGTAGCAACATTGTAACATGAACACTTTAATGCCAGACCTGTAATGTCATTTCTGAAGAAATATATAAAAAATGAAAAAAATGTGAAAAAACTGCTTTTTCAATGCAAGAATAGGTCACAGAATTATTTGTGATTTTTGGAAAAAATAAAAATAAACAAAAACCCTGTTTAAAGAGAAGAAAAGGATCGTCCTTTGAAATGTATGGGAGAGCGACAGGTAGCGAGAGGTCATACCTGGCGCTGTGCAAGGCTGAATACCGGCGCTGTTCGCTGAGGCTGTGAAAATGATGAATCAGACGCTACATGCCACTATCCCAGTCGCTAAAGATTCTGCTTGATAAATGTCTAATTGTGTGCCGTGTCCGGCGCTCTCCAGTCGCTACCTGTCGCTACCTGTCATTAACCAGCCACTACCTGACGCTATTCCTTCTTAAATAAGGGCCTAAGTATGGTGAAGGCCCCTGGGCAGAAAGTCTAGTGGAGGCCCCCATAAGTAACTGTGGATTCATTGTTACACTTGATAACAAGTGGTCAAGTCACTGCCCTTGTTAACGTTAACATGGAGGGCTGGATAATTCATTTATAGTGCTAGCTTAAAAATACACACAGCGGACTGTATCGCTAACCAACTAAAATGCATACAATGTATCCAATAGCACACTGATACAGAATAATAAAATTCACCTCTCAGGTATGTGTTATATCTTTGTTATTTCCATTGGTCACCATTAGAGATGAGCGAACTTCTTGAAAGTTCGATTCGGGCGATTCGCCGAATTTCCCCAAGAAATTCGGGTTCGCCCGAATCGAACTTTCACGAATCGCTCATCTGAAAAAAAAAATGCCGGCATGGTGGGAGCAGGCAGGCCGGCTACGCCTGTCAGCAGCGGCGGCCCGTTTAAAAAGCAAACACTTACCTGCATGGTCGGAGCGTGGAGGCCGGCGCCACTCTCAGGCGCCCTCTGATGACGCGCCCTCTGATGACAGCTGAGAGCGGCGCCGGCCTCCACGCTCCGGTGCCGCTCTCAGCTGTCATCAGAGGACACGTCATCAGAGGGCGCGTCATCAGAGGGCGCCTGAGAGCGGCGCCGGCCTCCACGCTCCGACCATGCAGGTAAGTGTTTGCTTTTAAAAAAAATGCTGGCATGGTGGGAGCGGGCAGGCCGGCTGCGCTGTCAGCAGGTCGGCTTCCGCCGCCCGCTGACAGCGTAGCCGGCCTGCCCGCTCCCACCATGCCGGCATTTTTTTTTTTATTTCAGGGAAAATTCGATCGGCACGAACCAAAAAAAATTCGGGTTCGTGCCGAATCGAATTTTCCCTGAAATTCGGAGCGAATTCCGGTTCGTCCGAACCGGTTCGCTCATCCCTAGTCACCATATGTAATAAATTTTAATGTATCAGAGCAAACACAACAATCTTATGGTATGCATACAAATAGTTAGCAGTATATTACCCATAGAAACGTGATAGTACACGCCACCACCCGCCCCCACATGTACTATCACGTTTCTATGGGTAATATACTGCTAACTATTTGTATGCATACCATAAGATTGTGTTTGCTCTGATACATTAATATGTATACAATTCTTGTCTGATTAATTACACATGGTGACCAATGGAAATAACAAAGTTGTAACACATACCCGAGAGGTGAATTTTATTCTACTTTACATACTTTGTATGCATTTCAGTTGGTAAGCGATACAGTCCACTCTGTGTATTTTTGTGCACTATAAATACATTTTTTTCTAGCCTTTACATCGCTTTGCTACCTTTTGTGCTAAGCTTGTAACATAGATGGACTGTTACCTCATATATGAACTTTTGTATATATCTTCTGGTGCATTGTTGTTGAAATGGCGCTTATGAATTTGCACTGTGGCTATTTGTTACCCAATGTGATGTACTATTTCTATTTACATGTAACTTATGTATAGCACTTTTTGCACAGTAAAATAATCATTTTTATTTGCATAATCTTTGGTGTGCGCCTAAATCTTTAATATATGGTATCCACTGTGTGTTTCCGAAAGGATTGCCTGGCATGGTGCCCGTGTGGCTTGGCTAGAATGTCTGAATAAAGCATGCACAAGTATGCAGTAGGAAGCGCTGCTGAACCCGGTCCGGTCCCTTTGAAATGGTCTACAGCAGTGCTAGCACTAGGAGTATTCTCACTAATGGGAGCGGCTGCCATCTTTCTGTGGCCTTGCACATGGCCCATTTTAAAGGAACTGCGCTGCTGACCAGGTACCACAGATTGGGGCTCAGGTGAGTTACAGCAGCTTCATTTATTTTCATATTCCATGCTCTGGCGACTTGCTTTAGACCACATATACTCCTCTGAAGTTTGCCTACTACGGCTGGCCTTTGTTTGTCTTTGAATCCTGGTGGCTGTTTCATGTAGTTATCTACTATTAACTTGTCGATTACTGTCAGCATAGTCCTTATTGTAGCATGTTTGACTACTGGAGCAAAAGTCTCATCATAGTCCTCTCCATATTTTTGAGAATATCCCTTGGCTACAAGTCTTGCTTTATATCACTCTTCTGTGCCATCTGCATTATACTTCACTCCATTTACAACCTATGGCTTTCCTTCCAGGTGGTAGCTCTGTAAGTGTCAATGTTTTGGTTTCATTTATGGATTTTAACTCTTTCTTTGAAGCCTTTATCCATTTACTGGCTTCCCTTTCTGAAAGCTGAGATATGTCTTCCCAAGTTGCAGGTTCATTAGTACTGACAGTGCTCGCATGGTATGAGAGATGTACAGGTGGTTTACCTTCTGTGTCTGCTCTTCTGTACTGGTAGGTTCTGTACTCACTTCAATTGTTTGTTCAAAAGTCACAAATGATGGCTAATCAGTGTAAGTTTTCTCTTCTGTTCTAAATTACCCTGTTGTCATCATATTGTCTCTCAGATCTTCAACAAATGTTATGCTGTTGCTAATGGTAACCTTGTCTGTTTTGGGATGTAGGATTCTGTAACCCTTAACATTGTCACTGTATCCAACAAAGATTCCTTTGAATGCTCTGTTTTAGAATTTGGTGCGTTTTTCCTCTGGAATGTAGATGACTGCTTTTCATCCAAAAACTCTCAGGTGTTTTACACTTGGCTTCTCATTATGCTACAGTTCATATGGAGTTTTCTCCACTGTTCTGACAAGACAAGAGTCTGTTCTGAAAATAAGTGGCTGTCACTGCTTCCGTACCCTAGTATTTCTGTGGTAGTCCAGAGTCTGTCAGCATACATCTGATAATTTCAGTCAGAGTTTGGTTCTATTTAGCACCACCTGCCACCAATAGCGCAGCATCTTCTAGGGGCAAACTTCTGTATTTGCAGTGCGCATCCACACAACCAGAGGGGAGTGAGGGAGGTGGCATTTGCAGATTGCCGTGTGTTCCAATTTCCAGGAGAGGTGCGTTGAGACCAGACCAGCTAAGGAACTTACATGTGGCCCGTGTCTGACTGTTTTTTCTGTTCCAGTTGTGATTTTTGTCCTGTGGCTTCTCTGTAGTGATAACCTCCCACAAGTCATCTCTGGATAATAACATTTCCACTTCCATAGCTAATAATTGTCGTTGTTCAGCTTGACCACTGAGAGTTTAAACTCTTAGCTGCTAGCCATTGTCACTCATTCATTTATAAGTCTTACTTGTATACAGGAGATGTCTCTGTGGAAACTTCTCTATGTCGATCTCCGCATCGGCCACGCTGTCTCCCATTCAGGCTTTGCTGTGCCTGGACCACGTCTGGTCACAGGGCTCTATCTGGCCTCATTCACTGGGCCCATAACATGTGTGAGTGCTGGGTTCAGTGGAGTCAAATCCAGATAGACATTTGTGGTGTAACAGGAACTGGCTTTACAGGAACATGAGTGCAGTAAGTGAAGGTTACCTTACATGGTGGATAACACGGACAGGAAAAATCATAGAGTCATAGAGTCATAGAGATCATCTGCATGTAGGGGGAAGCACAACACTGCAGAAAATTGCATAGAGAGACTATAGATAAGCATGGTATCAGCAGCATCTAGTGTCATAAATGTAAACTGCAGCCAATCCAGCAAAATTCACAAATCACATTCAAAGACAAGCAGGAGCTGTTGCACAGTATCTCCAACAAACTATACCTCTCAGGCCAAAATATCTTATGGCTTCTGACTTGTGTTCCTGACTGTCTAAAAGCTATTGCTTCATTAATGTCACCTTGCTTGCTACAGTACTCACCTCCTGCCGTCTCCTATTCACCTGCATACATTTCTTATGCCCGACACCACTTAAATTTGTGTGCACACCCTGATCTTATTCTGTGTAGGCTACTGCAACACTCTCGTCTATATTCTACTATAAGACTGTCCCCTAATCTATACTCAGCTATGATGCTCGGCTTATCCACCTCTTTTCTCACTTCTCCAGTGCTGCTTTCCTGAAACCAGTATGAGGTGCGTAGGACTTTCATGATTCCCTGGTCCTATTTTATTACACACTAAAGGCCAGAGGGGATGAGCTAACCTTGTTGCTGTGTGCTGCCCTACTCATCTCCCAGGCCTTTTTTTCTTTGGCTCTCTCTTTCCCCACTTTTTCTTCCTGCCCTGTGTCTGTTCTCATCTTTCCCTTATCTCATAATTATTTCTTAAAATTCTTTTATAGTAAAATGTCTGTTGGGCTTGGCTAAGTCAATGTTTCTTTTATTTGGATTTAATTACCAGGCCTCTTATTGCTAGTGGCTATATGGCTTATGTATATTATTATAATATAACTTTTCGTAACTCTGGTTTGTTTGTTTGTCTCCTTGCCTGACATTCCTAAATTAAGAGCAAAAATCTGCAGCTTGAAAAAGAGATGGAATTGTTTTGTGAGCTCAGAACAAGCCAAGGCAGGCATCTTTGAAAAGAATAATTATTTCCATCTATTTGGGGATAGGGCAAGAACATTTACTGTTTTAATTACCGCTTGTTTTATCTATGACATTATAGTAGTAGTCAATTAAATAGGACCTGGAACCTAGCTTGCAGACTAGATATGCCCTTAATCGTTTCACCTTAAAGGCTTGTCAGAGAGGTTTCGGTGGTCTAAAATGTCATATATAGAATGGGGCAGGCTGATTCATCACTAACGCCAGGTAGCGACAGAAAAGCGTCTGTAGCAGGCATTTTCAGAGCGCCCGCTAGTAGTCGCAGTGCTCGGCCATGAGTCGCTAGTTTATAGCGACTCAGTCGCTGTGCAGTAATCTTGAATACATTGTGACGAGTCGCTATTTGACCAGTACAGCGCTGTATGGGAGTGCATGGGAGCGCATGGTAGCGACTGCTCATAGCGACCGACTCACAACATATTCAAGAAAGAAAAAGCCTCACACAACTCTGGCGCAGAAAAATGCTTATCTGAAGCCCAGAGCGCAGAAGGCGGTGTGTTTAAAGTCTTTTAAAGTCTCTGTTTTTCAGCATCTATCAACTAGTAACAAAGCAAAAACATATGGAATTACATTGTAGCAACATTGTAACATGAACACTTTAATGCCAGACCTGTAATGTAGTTTCTGAAGAATTATGTAAAAAAAGAAATAATTGTGAAAAAATGCTTTTTCAATGCCAGAAGAGGTCACAGAATTTTGATTGTGATTTTTTGAAATAAAAAACACAAATACCCCATTTAAAGAGAAGAAAAGGTTCGTCCATTGAAATGTATGGGAGAGCAACAGGTAGCGAGAGGTCATACCTGGGGCTGTGCAAGGCTGAACGCCGGCGCTGTTCGCTGAGGCTGTGAAAATGATGAATCAGACGCTACATACCGCTATCCCAGTCGCTAAACAGATTCTGCTTGATAAATGTGTCATTGTGTGCTGTGTCCGGTGTTCACCAGTCACTACCTGTCGCTACCTCTCATTAACCAGCCACTACCTGATGCTAAGGGCCTATGTGAACTGATGACTTATATGCATCAAACATGTAATAAAAAGGAAAAGTATTGCAGCAAGAACTACATGAAAGTTTTGTCTCGTATCTACACATTAACAAAACAGAGCCTACACATTACAAAAGCTAAACATTAACAACACCGGAACTTTTAATGGTATGCAAGACAGGGTTAGAATACTAATTGCTCTATTGGAGTGTGAGAGAAAGACACTAATAGGGAGGTTTCCAATGGTGAGTACCTGCATAAATATATTATGGAATGTTAGATCCTCTGGTTGTTAATAGTTCCTGTCCCTACCTAGAATAAGATAAAAGAAAATAACTGACACTTTGATAAATAGATAGAAAGGATAAGTAAGTTGAGAGATAAGGAGTGGAATGTAGGAGGCGGTTAGTACCTTATATTCATCATTCATCTAGCGCCAGAGTTGGTCATCAGTGGGTGAAATTGTTGGATGATTTACATGATTCAGTGGGGAATTGTTGGGTGATTTAGGTAGTAAGCTGTGAATGACCATAATAGATTGGGTCAGTGGCCTACAAGGTGTTAAACAGAAAGTGCAGTGAAGTCCCGTGGGGTGGATAAAGAGGTTAGGCAACATAGGTGTTGTGAAGTGTGTGAAACAGAGGATTTATGTCCTGTTTCACATATGCAATTGTGAGTAGGTATCTTAACCCCTTCCAAACAGATGACGTAACAGATTAACCTCTGGTGTAGGATGCCCTGGGGGGTAGGTCAGCGTCCAGGCCTGGAATCTTTTAGCCACGTGGGTTTTCATCTGCTTTAATGTACATCATTTTCAGATAGAGCTAAGTGCAATGTGTTAACTCCGGTGAAGCACCTAAAAGGTGCAGTAGGATGAAAAAAAACACACCCACACCTTTGTGTCAATAAAAGGAGATTTATTTCGGAACAGGGGATGCAGGAAAGTTAAGGGTCAGGAAGGGTTAACAGGGTACACCGGGATCTTCTCTTCTGGGTCTGGGAAGAGAGAAGGGATGCAGATGCCTGTCAAGTTATAAGAAGGGTTGTGTCTAAACTGGGAAACTGTACACCCCAGGCATGGGTGCTCCAGGCAGCAGAATTAGTCTGGGTCTTTGTGGTTGGCAATGGGAATGGTTAGGATACTAGAGTCCAGAGGGTCCCCTAGTCCTAGAAGGGGAAGGTGAGGGTGTGGCTTTGCTAGGCTGAGGATGTGAATTCTTGGCCCTAATTTCCCGATGGCGCTGTTTCTGGATGGGTCAGGGGGTGGTTGGTTGCCCCTTGGTGCCATGGGGATGCTATAGGGACCTCTTGCACAGATTGGCTGCCTTTGTGGCATGATGCTGCAGGAGCTCGGGTTGTCCGGCAGGGTTGAGCTGCATCTTGCTGGACGGCTTCGTCCTGGCTTGGGAGGCTGGTCTTTCCCAGGTGTGGGATGCCCCTTTGGGGTGTGGTTTTTCTGGTAGAAGGTGGGTGGTCTTGCGTGGCAAGGCTCGCATTGGGCAGCCTCTCCCCCTGCTGTTGTTCTTCATTAGGATGGTGGATGAGAGAGCAGTGGGAATAGTCTCCTTATATTATGACACAAGAAATGACACAGGGAGTTGTCTTCGGTACAGGTAGATAGCAGGAGGAGCTGTTATATAACCAGAGAGAAGGGGTGGGACACCCATTAATAAGGGATCAGATGGGGTTGAGTTTAAGCCAGAGGGAAGACGGTGCAGTTAGGCCTTTAGCTATATGTAGTTGGTGGGGTCTCCATATATAACAGGGGTATGGTGGGTGAAGGTTCTGGTAGATCACTGGGTGGGTCATCCCATAAAATCTTAGTTTGGCACCAGATCTGGGAGTGGTGGGAACAGAAAGCACAATGCAGGAGATAGTGCTTCAGTGTGCCTTGGTGCCTTTAGCACTAACAGAGAAAGAGGTACCTGTTGACGTGAGTGTGCAAGACCCAACGACGAGCCTGACCTCCGGTGCGGCTGCCCCCATTGGTACCCCTTCCAGTGACTCCATAACAGGCAATGTGCCGAATCTCTCCAATTACCCCACAACAGGCAGTGTGCAGAATACAGGTAGCAAGCAGAATCCCCTCCCAATCACCCCATAACAGGCAGCGTGCATAACCCTCCCAATCACCCCATAACAGGCAGCTTGCAGAATCACCCCATTTAGGGGATTCTTCACGCTGCCTATTATGGGGTGATTGGGGTGATTCTGCACACTGCCTGTTGTGGGGAGAACAGAAATAAATGTCCGACCAAATATTAGAGATTTTGACCAGCCACTGGCTAAGCTTGAGGGGAATACAATAGGGCTGTGGATCAAAACTGGGTAAAGTGGATCAAAACTGGTATCTAAGAGGCTCCAGGGATGGCCGATTCCCTCTACCTGGGTCATCTTGGTTTGGAATGCCCCTCTGTCTGAAACCCCCAGATCTCTGCATACACTTAATTAGCTGTCGATCCAGGAGTGCATGCGCAGGCCATGGGCCAGGGCCCACTATGCCTTAAGCTAGACGCATGCCTGCGACACAGACATTTGTGAATGGCCGACACCTGCATGCCCCCAGCTAGAAGCTAGCAGGAATGCGGCCAGCAGCACATTTGGCTCCATTTAGCTCCTTAGACGACCTGATGTCATGTTGGCGAAGAGAGGCCGAATGGACCCGAGGCAGCTGATCGGTTGCCCGGCCATGCCTGCACCATGGGAATGTCGGAAGAGTGAGTTTATGCAGTGATCTGTTGGGTTACACACAGCAGGGTATACGCAATCAGGATACAGCAGTGCACCTGTAATGAGGCATATGAAGATGCTGCCTCAGACGGCACTGCAGGGGGGGGGGGGGGGGTAGCTGGACCTGTTTTTTTTTCTACTCATTAGTGGCTCAGCAGAGATTGGTGGGCAACACTGCATGTTGTCATGTTTTTACAGTAAATCATTGGTGGCTCAGCAGCTTTCCCTATCAGCGTGGCGGCGCTGCTCCCATCATAGCAGCCAGGTGGGGTGGTGGTGCACTGCTCTATGGAGGAGTGAAGCAGCATGTCCTGGGTGGGGGTTGACTATCCCGGGTTTGGGTCCTTGCCCCCTGGGCACCTCGATGCAGGATGCCCCACTGTGTGATACCCCCAGGTCGCTCACTCCAAATCACTTTTGCCTGGTCCTACGGTGCATGGTGCCCTCCTGTCCAATTAGTGTGCTCGACTCCGATGACAGAAACTCGTCTAGGCTCATCTAAGCATTCGGCTCCAGCTGAGTCTAGCCGAGCGCATCGGTGGACACATCCCCCCTCTAGCAGGGAGCGTGCCGACACTGACCATTCACAAAATCCTGGCGTGGGCACGTGCCCTGCTAAAGGTATAGCAGGGAGCATCCGTTGCTAGCACATGTGCAGTTGGATCGGGAAGAAGGTGAGTTTACTAGCTGCCCGGGGGCTTTTACGCAGCGGGGCATTCTGAACCTGGATGTTACGGGGTGGGGGGGGGCGGAAGTATGCCTGCCGTGGAGTTTTATAGACTCCAGTGTGGATTTTGCTCCACTTTAAGTAAATGTCTTTTAGCTGTCTATGGTGCTTATGTGTAGCTTGAAGCAGAATTTACAATGTCTGATTTCTCCCCCTCCCCCTGGGCTCTGCTTTGATGGTCACCAAATAGAAATTCTTTGTCTCCTGTGACCATGGGCTCCCTCTCAGCTTGTACACAAGCCCTCCCCCCCAGCTTCCTCTCAATTTGCACACCAGCACATCATTACATTACCCCTGCTCTGTGTGGCCATGCCCACTCTCTGTGTGAGAAAGAGAAAGCAAAAGTAAAACATTCAGACTGTAATATCTCAGCAATAAAAGCTTCTTTTTAAAAATAGAAAACAGTTTAGGAGATTGCCAGGGGTAGCCCTACACAATAGGCCAAGCTTGGTATTGCCCACGTTAAGTCAGGAACACTGTAGCCAGCACATTGCCCACATAGGGTTTAATAGATTTGGAATTTTATGAAGAAAGTGTGAAGGGCCGTGGCAGGGTCCCCCATCCCAAAAATTAGCCCATCTCCTGCCAAGCAAAGGCAGTAGGCCACAGCAGCCCGCGGATTCAAAATATATTTCAGGATGAAAGTGAAGAGGTCTCTGGCAGGGCTGCCCCAGTCCAAATTTTGTCATTGTAGCATGGATTAAGGAGGGTGGATATCCAGTAATGGTCTATTTGTTTAATTTGGATTATGTGTGGGTATTTTTGTAAACATAGCAACATAAAGTGCTCACCCTCTTCGAGCTGTGGGCTAACTACAGTGTCCTGTGGCTGGTCCTGCCATTTGTGGACAATAGCGGGGGTTTGTGAGGGTCGGAACAAAGACTCTGTAGCCTCAGCTATCTGTTCTGTAAATAAAAGTTGTCATCATCCTCCATGTCCTCCTCCGCAGCTGCCTTTTCTTGCATGGTGACCTGATATTCATGTTGCACACCTGTTGCCCGGTCTTGTCCCTTGTCCCTGT
The DNA here is from genome assembly GCA_027917425.1 of Gastrophryne carolinensis. Taxonomy (NCBI): domain Eukaryota; kingdom Metazoa; phylum Chordata; class Amphibia; order Anura; family Microhylidae; genus Gastrophryne; species Gastrophryne carolinensis. Next base: position 559,078,221 of record CM051235.1, read on the forward strand.
TGTGCTCTCCTGATGGCCTACAAGACAAGAAACAGGTTATCACTGATGACTGCCTTGTCACTACTGACGATTTTGTCCCAAGCCTGATGGGGGATAGATAGACACACAGATACTGCGTCTGTCACCATTCCCCAGGTGTAAAGCTGTGATCCCCAGAAAAAGTGACAGTGTCTGCTCAAAATGGTACTGAACTAGGGCTCTTTTCTGTTGACATCGCTTCTGCAGCATGTATACTTTTGAATTCCAACATAGAGGCAGATCACAAAAGAGGCAAGTCACAGGCAGAAATCTGCTGCTGAATCTCTGCTAAACGGGAGGCAGAGGGGCGAGAATGCTAAAGGTGCACCTTCTCCAGCAGTGCCTGTAATCCTCAAGTTGTTGAGGAAATCACCAGGTTCAGCATGCAAGCCAAGCAAGCTACATAACTCTCCAAGGTGAAGGTTGGATCCACTGTCACACATGACTTGCCTGGCTTGCACCCGTGCGGGGTCAGCTATATCTCAAACTGGTTCTCTAGAGCTTCCATCAGCTCTTGGGCTATGTGCTTGCATGCTACTAAGCATATCAGTTTGAGTACATTGTGGTACCATTTGACCAGGTAAGATTAATATGTCACCTCATTTTCTCATGTGTTGGGGGCCACAGGGATGTTGTTGATGTTTTATTTCATCATTCAGTCATTTAAAAATATATGAATTGTTTTTATGGAATCACCTACCTGCACTGGGCACCTTTTGCACTACAATTAGGTGTATATTTAGAAGTATCTTTGTCTCCTGTTCGCTCTCTTCCTCCAAGGAAAGTAAGAGTTGTGCATCAACACGTGAAATTTGTGTCTTGTCCCAATCCTCTTCCTGTCTTTATTTGAAGCTCCCTGTCATCTGTAGACACAAGGGATGGTTGAAAAATGGCTCCATCTCCACTACTTCTGAAACCCCTGGGTGGGGTAGTGGTAGCATGTTAATGTCTCTCTGCTAGAGGAAGGAGCAGGGGTCGCATTGTGTCAGCCAAACTTCATCTTGCTTATGCCTACCACCTTTTCTCCTTCCGTGAGCTGTTTACAGTACCTTTTATAAAATTGTTATTTTTAAAAACGATGTCCAAATATAGTGCAATTCCTCACCTTTGGTTTTGACATGCAACTAGGTAGAATAATGATTTTTTTTTATAAAAACGTGCCCCAAAATATACTGCAAGGGAATGAAAACAGCAGCTAACTGCTGGTATAGGCCATGGAATACACTTTAAATTTGGCATTCAACTATGTAAAATAACTTTTTTTTAAATTAAATAATAGTGCCCCCAGTCATACTGCAGGGGAGTGAAAAAAGCAGCTAACTGTTAGAAGAGGCCATTGGATGGTATATGCCACCTTTGGTTTTGCGGTGCAAATAGGCAAAATATGTTTTTTTAATGAAAGTGCCCTTAAGTATAGGGCAATGGAGTGAAAAAAGCAGCGAACTGTTGGTAGAGGACACTGGATGGAATACACTTGGCAAGCAACTAGGTAGAATATGTTTTTTTTTTAATTAAAGACTTGTGTTCCCAATTATACTGCAGGGGAGCGATAAAGGAGCAGCAAACTGTTGGTCGAGGCCACTGGACAGTATACCTAAAAAATAGAGATTATTTAATCACAGAAGTTTTAAACATGCACAGCACGCAATTGTTTGAAATGGTATATTGTAACAAATGCATTATTCTGACTCACCAGATGGCAGTAATGTGGATCCTGAAGACAGCTTCACCTTGTCTGTGTGTGTCTGTGACGGATGTGTTCTTACTCCATAAGGCTTGGCAGATTGCTTACTCGGCTTTGTCATGAGTCATGAAGAATAACTTTCAGAAGCTTTATTTAACTACAGAATCTTGCAATAACACTTCTTACAACATGAATCTTGACATGTACAGTTTAATACAGCAGGAAACTTGTGATGTAAACCCACAGCAGGTAAAAGACTGTAGACTGCAAAAGGGAGCAGCAGGTGTGCACTGCTTGGATGCAAAACTAGAAATGGCTGAAAGAAGAGAGGGAGAATGGAGGAGCTGCTTGCATCACAGCTAGACTAAGGGTACCTGGAAGGCAGAAATGCAGTTAAATGCACACTGATCAGCCTATGTAAATAAACACTATATCAAGCCTGTCCCCCGGGTAAAATGAAACACACGTCATGGGACAAGACATGCATAGATAAATGTTTTACAGATAAGCTTATTTTTATGACAGCATAAGAAGCCAAACACAAAAGTAGCATGAGGGGGTGGTGAGTATTGCAGTGGAATTACCATGTGATCAAAAAGATCAAAATGATTTGAGGTATGCATTAAAGTCATGCATGAAAGGATTGGTCAAATAACGGTAAGACCACACTGCACTGCAAAACACCAAATGATTAAAGTGCTCAAAAATAGGTCCCCAGCTGGACTGCATAAATACAAAAAGATATATACATAAGCAGAGCACAAAAGAGAAGTGCTCAGGTATGAGTGACACAGCATGCTGTGCTGTGTGGCATAATGTATGCAAAGTGTACAAATGTACAATTAGTCAATGAGAGCTTGATCATACAAGAATAAATATTGCCCACAAAAAAGTAAGATCACTGGTTTTCAACGTTTCGGGGTAATCCTCTTCCTCAAGGTCCCGGCCAAGCGGATGACAGAGTGGTGAGCATGTCTGGAGACATCTGCCTGCTCATCGATTCTGCTTCCTGCAGTCACGATCTGTAGCCACCGAGAGTTTGGCAAATCATCACCATCACAAGTTCGGGTCCCCATTGATTTCGGTAGGGACCCGTGTTCTGGATCGGGTTCGGTAAGTTCGACCACCCGAACCGAACTTTTGTTCAAAATTCGGCTGAACTTGCAGAGTTTAGCTCCTTGGGGTTTTGAATACCTAGAATGGTGTTTGCCAATACAGATTGCAACCGTGGGCAAGCATATTATATATTAGGTATGGTACTAATGGACAAATAGAACTATCCCAGTAATATCTACTTTCATACTGCTGGAATAAGAAATTTGAATATAGATATAGGAGTCGATTCAGAGCCTGTTGAAAAAAACTCACTTCTTTTTTAGTAGAGAAAACTGCCAGTCACTTTCATTGTCTACCAGGTGTAAATATTCATCTGACTCTGAATCAGCCCCAAGGTAGACAAGGAAAGTCAATGGCAATTTTCTCTCCTAAAAAAGAAGTACGTTTCCTCACCAGGCTCTGAAACAACCCCATAGCTTCCTGGTAAGATAGCCATTGACCTTAAACATAAGATTACGTGATGTATTAACACTTGATATCTATTTCACACAGATACCAGGGGTGCTTTTGTGGTAGAGCACAGGGTAACTTGGCAATCAGATTTACAGGTGCACTAGCAGCTGAATATTTAAAGAAATCGGCCTCGACTTAAATAGATCCAGAGTGCCTCACCACTTGACACTCCAAAGCAGCATCTAATAGGGAATGGGGTTGAATCCAAAGCACACCATAAACAAGACAGTTTTCTTTGCAATTAAAAGTGTATTAGGGTATCAAAAGGCCTTGAGAAAGGGGCAGAGGGCCCCGAAACGTTGGCATGTACACTGCGATCACGGTCTGAATTGCTACCTATTGGTAATACTTTCCACATTTTCACATTGTATGATCACTGCTGTTTACGTTATGATTACACTGTGTACCTATATGTATATACTGTATGGATCGTTTCTGGAATGATACAGGGCAAACCATATGCGTTTTACTGACCAGAAACGACTGATTTACATGTTACTTGCATTGTTTGCCTTGACTTAGCTCTGTAGCCTGCATCCCATGTTTCATCATTAGGATCGTGACAGTATCACCTCAAAGTTCTTTATGGTAATGCATTATTACCCTAATATAGCAGCTAGAATCTATACTATATATGTTAGTGCTAATGCCACAATTCTCTCTTTCTTCCTATTGAGGTAATCAAATGCTCCTGGTTACATCCAAAAATCCATATACACAGAATTATTCACTGTACTCTTTTTTTTGTACTATATGTGTGATCTGAGAACTGTTGTTACTGTTTTTGATACCCTAATACACTTTTAATTGCGTGGTGTGCTTTGGATCCAACCCCATTCCCTATTAATTGTTACTGAATCACCAAATAAAAAGACAATGAAAGTCAATCGAAGCTTTTACTACAGTGTAGAAAGGAGTAAACAGTTCTCTACTTTTCTTAGGAGTACAAAAGTGCCAAAGTCCTCAGGCTTTTTTCTAATGAATTGAATTTTTTACTACCATGAGAATTTTTTTCAACTTTAATTGAATCAAGGCCATGGTGTTAAAACTGTTTCCTCATTGAGGCCCTGTGGGCTTTTGGTGCCCAATCTGTAGATCCACTTTAACTTGCGCTCTAACAAAAGCTTATCCATATCTCCACCTCTTTTCAGGGGGTGAACCTGGTCTATTACTGTAAATCTGAGCTGTGAGATCCAAAAAGTGCTGAGTAATAGGAGATTCAAAATTGTTCCTGCATATAGCACTCCCCTGCTGCCGGTTCCTATACCAAATCACACTTGAGGTCTTGCCCATGGGCATTTAATGAGGTATACAACGTGGGTACTTGAGCAGTTAAAAAAGTGCAGAATATGCATTCTTCTGCTTGTTAATGGGTGAATAAAAGTATCCCCTCTAGATACATAACCACACTGACTGCAGTTTCCACATGGAAACATTTAGGTGGGGGTTTAAATGCAAGCCAAGTATTGCCTTTTGGGATCCTGTCGCCTGTTGTTATTGCCATGTATCAGTTGGTTGCATAAAAAAGAATCTTTTCTTGCAAGCTCTTCTGCTTTCTTATATAAGAAACATATAATCTGACTATGGTACAGGGCAGTGAATGCTATTCAGGTTTCCCTGAATTAGCTGACTATGTAGATTGATTCTGCTCCCTGACCTGTACTACCTTAGATATGCTATCTGTCTAGATGGTAAGTCCCAGCTCCAACGCCTGTCTATGTAGGTATTCCGAACATATTCAGACCATTGCTGTGTGTTAGCAAGTGAGGATTGCTAGCTCTTCTGGCCATAGCACCAGTCAGACGTTTTCCCAAATGCTAGGTGGTGGAAATAAGTAACATTTGGACATTATGAGGGAGAGGAGGATTTGCTGTAGAGGACACAGGAGACACAGTGCTGTATTCTGGGAAAGGTCACAAATTTTGCACCAGGATACACTTGGTAATTGGGTTTTGCCGAACCAAATAACATTTCTGGGTCAAATCTACCTTTGACCTGGATCCAGAGCCCATTACTACTCTGCACCTAAACACCACCTCTATCTCTCCAAGTGGTGGGATCCCAATTTTAAATATCACCCTACACATACCCACATGCATTACCTTGTTGAGGGTTCTCTATCTTAAATGACAGCCATTGGACCAAATAGGTTGGCATAGTGGGCAGAGATCACATGTGCTGACGAGTCAGTGGCCAGCTGCACTGGAAAGTGTGTGTGTGTGTGTGTGTGTGTGTGTGTGTGTGTGTGTGTGTGTGTAGGTATCCAAAACAGGTATGTCGCTCCCCTTCCCAGCAATCTAAGTAGTCCAGCAGTAGTTTTAGAGGCACTGAGACCACTTTTATTTTTTATTTACTTTTTATTTTTATTTCTAACTTCACCCACTTACTTGGGCTGAGCCATGGTTCACGCAGATGTGCACTATGGCAGAGAGGGAGAACAGGAACTGTGCCTTATGTTAAAACCACACAGCCGCCCAGCTGCTTTTTCAGTCCCCCTGGAAACAGCTGTTGGGGGTTCTCGTATCACCCGTCCTGTATATTTTTTTCTGCTTTGCGCATGGGACAAATCTAAGTAGATCACGGGGCAGAGTTTGACACCCTTGTGGTAAAGCATTTTACTTTTTCTATGGGCTACACATTTTTCTCAGGTTGGACACATGCACAACCCTACTCAGCACTAGTTCTCCTTTATATATATACAGCCATTGTTACGAGATAAAAAAGCCCCATTTGGTATTCTGAAAAAGGACATTTTCCCCGCTGTGGCAGTCAGTCTTAGTCTTAGTCATCGGCAGTTATGTGCTATTTGTTTGCCATGATCGGAAAGAGTAGATTTGCTGGACTGAAAGAGGACTGATTTGCTGGTGTAGAATGTCGCACTGACCTGTGTGGTGCTGCTTCAAAAACTCAAGGCTGGTAATTAGGATTTAAACGTAAAAAAAATAGCTGATAATGACTAATGTGTATTAACCCTTTAAGTGCCAGCCTACCTAGATTTTTTGTTACACTCTGTTGCCAGACTACTTTTCACTTTTTTGCGCTACACATGTTCAACCTTGATTTATGAAGGGATTTCCAGGAATTTTCCAGGAAAATTATATATTGTTTTTTTCAGCAGAGTCTGGGCTTCAACATGAAATGTCTTGTTTGGCCGTAAGTTTGTTAATAAAATCTTATTGCATTTGAAAGCCCTATTTCTCCCGGTTACAACGGTACCACATATGTATTGGTAGACACCTTTTCCTGCCCAGGAGACTCCCCCAAACTGAAAAAGCAGTTTAGGAGATTTTAGATAGGATACAACTATGCAATATGATTGCATATAGATATATAAGGGGTTAATGTAAAAAAAAATGACATAGGTTCCCCCTCCCAGGCACTAGAGCTGGCACTAGAAGGGTTAAAGAGTAACATCTGGCCAAAAATAAAAAGGGGCAATTCCCCCAGATACTTACAGCTGTTTCCTGGTCCATTGCTGCCTCCTCTGGTCTTCATCTGTGCTGCCACCTTCTCTGCAATTCTTGGGGGCTCCCAACTCCTTCTCAGTGCTGCCACCAATTGGGTGTGGCAAGGCATGTGGCTTAATTTAGAAAATTGTCCCTTTTTTCCCCACTCAGAAAAGTAGAAAGTTATGGTTTGATAGTGTTCTGTTCATACTGATATAATAAAATAAATGTATTCTTATCTCTTCTGGACTTTTTTTGTTCCATAATGTTGTTGTAGGAAATGTTGGTGAGTCTCATGATCATGTTTAATGAACTGTGAGCTACATATTTAGCAGGGCTGGCTGCATTGAAGCCAGAATGAATTAAATTGGGAACATCTAATTTTACATTTTATGTAGTCTGCTTGGTTTAGTAGTTGTTGTTTTCACATGGGTAATCATGTTTTGAATAAACTTGTTCATTGAAAAGAACACAATACCGGGTTTTCAAAATTATACCAGGGCTAGAATATGGGCAGCACAAAAATCAGAAATAAGAAATAAAAAAATAAGAGATCACAAAAATAATCTAATATTTAAAGTCTGTATAAACACACTAGATGGCAAGAGTAGGGATAACAGCCTGTGTGAAAAGGGAAGGTCAGTGGGCGCTATGAAAGACTATAGCAGTTATTCACTTTAGTCAGTAGTTAGAAAAAGGAGCAGTTAAATCGTGTACAATAGACTCTTTGTGAACACTAACATTTTATGTACATGGCATGGATGTGTGCTTTCCATGCTAATTCTGTAACAGTGTTTGCACCAAGGTGGAATCAGAGGTATTGTGAATCTGATCTATTTGGAATAAGAGTAATAATTGCTCTGGATGTTGAACCAGCAAGAAGTCTGTGCAGGAGGAACCAGCCAGAAGCTGAAAGAACCTAGAGATGGCACTAGGCCTGACATCAGCAGAACTCAAAGCCTCACTTTTGGTAGGTCTGTGGTCTCATTTTGTTTTTAAAGTTTGTCTTGAGGGGGAGGCGCAGCCTTCTCCTCTCTGTAAAATATTTTGTGGGAGGTCAGCAGAGGTCAAACATTAGCTCCTTGCATGACTCAATATACTGTAGTGTCTCAGGGCAATCTAAATTGGATGGTGAATTAGGCACTAGAGCCACACTTGATGATTCTGAGGAATCGCTTTTTTGGTCGGGTGGGTTTACTGAAGCCCCTAGGGGGGCACCATCCTGCATTCTTGCCCAAGGCACTGCAACCAGGTGACAACTGTAGCTGGCTTACAGTTGTCTGACACTGTTTTTGCCACTGTGCCCAGCAGTCAACCACTGTCTTTTTGCATCACAGCCAACCTCCAAAAATAGCTGAAGGTTCTCAAACACTACCACCAACAGGATATCTTGATTTGGCATGTCAGTGAACCTTTAGTCATTCTAGACTTTTTAGCAACACAAACTGTTATTAAAGTTATCTGAACAGAAAAACTTAGCATTAGGCTATATTGTTATAAAATAACAATGTTTAAAGCGGACCAAAAGTCTGAAAATTAAAAAAAAAGAAAGAGGATCTACCCACCATCTTTTCTTATTTTATTCTTTATTTATAAATCGTTTTTTCCCAAGGAGAGCAATTTTGTCAGACGGTTATATAACATCCATAATCCTCATCCAATATACAAACTTAAACTTAATTTTCAAGTATGCAACATTCCCATAAGCATAGATACAAATTACAATAAGAGAAATTTCAATCACTTTATATACCAGTTCTCTAATACGTATATTCCTGCAGACTTTAGGGTTGATTCAAAGACAGATACGCATGGACTTTCGCATGTGTCTTTATATTTTTTTTGTCTGTTTGGCTTGTTTTTTACGTTACTTTTTCCATTCGTATGTTCGTTCCCGCTAACGCGTATATGCGCTTTCGATCTACGGATCTAAATCTGATAATTTGCGTTAGTTTTGATAACTTACGAATCTAAATCTGATAATTTGCATTAGTTCAGATAAGTTACATTATTGGGATGGGCTTGCGTCTGATTCTGAGACCCGATTGCCACCACCGCCCTATAAAACGTCTTCATTTCCGCTCCACTTACGGGACCATTTTGGACTCGGATAGCTTGAACATGTTTTGCAGCTTTGTGGAGGAGTATGAGCGCCTTCAGCTCCAAGGCACTGCATGTATCAGCATGGCCGAGGCCAGATTGCACCGGTGACGCATGAATATCGATCGCATGCATGGCGTTGAGCTGTTCGAGCTGACCAGACTTAATAGTGTTTCCCTCCATAAATTGTAGAGTGAGCTGCGGCCATGGTTAGCCCTCACCACAAGGAAGGGGCAAGCCATTTCAGGTATGACCAAGATGCTTGGCTGCCTGCAATTTTTGGTGAATGGCTCATTCCAGAGGCTGGGTGCCCTCTCCACGGGGATGTCCCAGCCTACGCTGAGACGCACGCTATCCAAGTTTCTGAGTGGCATGGCTACCATTAGTCCCAAATATATTTCCTTTCCGGACGACGTGGTAGCCTGGAACGCGCTTAAGTTGGGTTTTTTAATATCGCCGACATGCCCAACGTCATGGGTGCGATTGATTTTACCCACGTTGCATTGGTCCCTCCCGCAACCGACGAGTACATCTATAAGTAAGTTAATTATGTAATTTGGTTATATTGTTAAGGCAAACTGTATTGTAACTATCTGTTAATCCCTCTTTCTAAAGTGTCCCTGTGCAACAATTTACAATGTATACCTTAATCCCTCCTTCTAAAGTGTCCCTGTGAAACAGTTTACAATGTATACCTTAAGCCCTCCTTCTAAAGTGTCCCTGTGAAACAGTTTACAATGTATACCTTAAGCCCTCCTTCTAAAGTGTACCTGTGAAACAGTTTACAATGTATACCTTAATCATTTTTTTTCATGTAGGCCTTATCAAACCATTTAATGCTGACCTTAATTAGTCATTATCATGTTAATCTTTATTTTCTACCACATTCATATAATATTTGTTATTTAAACTACTTATGTACTTTGTTAATGTTATTAGGATGGTAGAATTTTTTTTTTTAGGTTGTTCGGAGTTAGTGTTTGAGTTGTTTACCTTGGCTTGCTGTAATTTTTTTATTATTTTTTCAGGAACCGCAAGATGGGCCACTCACTGAATGTCCAAGCAGTGGTTGGCCCGGACATGCGATTCCTCAGTGTACTTGCCGGGTATCCAGGCTCATCCCATGATGCTTATATCTTGCGGAGCTCCAGATTATTCCGTTGGTTTGAGTCTGGAGAATTCTCTGGTGGATGGCTCCTTGGTAAGTTTCCTCAAATTCCATCAATCCCTTTTCACTGTATGAATATAGTTGATGACCCATGTCTTAACCTATGGCTGTTTATTTCCCTTGATGACATATTAAACAATAATGTTGCTTAGAATGTGTAATTTATGTAAGTATTTTTGGATTCTTTCAGGGGATTCTGGATATCCACTCATGTCCTGGCTCCTGACGCCCGTTCTTTGGCAGCAGAATGGGGCCCAGAAGTCGAAATCCAAATAATACTTGCATGCTGCGTGCTGCATAATTTTGCCCTGATGCAGCGTGTCCCCCGGTATGTCGATCTGCTCCCCTCTCCACCCAGCCAGGAGGCAGATGACATTTATGATGGCATCCCTAGTGCCCCTGGGCAATCTGTGCGGGCACATCTGATTGCCTCATATTTTTCATAACATTTGTTTTGTTTGTTTGTTTATGTTGTTGTGTGTTTTGAATATTATTTGCCTCTGTGAAGGCCTTTTTCTTTTTCTTTTTGCACAAAAATATAGTAATGAGTTAATTACTAAAAATGTTACACCTGATTTGAGCCTCATGCAGTTTACTTTCTCATGTTTGTCCTTAAAAACCTTCATTAATATTCAAACAACACAAACATTAATGCATCAACTTAGGCAAGAACAGCTAAAGTCACATTCAATCTATTTTATTGAAATATGTAAATTTATATTTAAAGGGCACTCGCAGACTCCATGTACATACATTTTAAAACATAACTATAAATTGTGGCAGACTCCTGGCCCCTAGCAATTGGCCACTTCCAGGAGTTCCTAAAGTAACTGACTACAGGGCGAAGTTTCCCCGCACATCAACATCAAGATCCATAGGGAGCAACAATTTCCAGGGGAATAGTCGGCCAGGAATACATAGGCCCACATACACACCCTCTCCTGCTCGGCCACATTTGCCACCGGCACAGGTGGAAACCAGCCATACCTATGCCGCATCCACGCCTGTAAGTTCAGTGGCCAGCCAAGAATGTCCCCAATATTGCCAACAAACATGATGAGCCATACAGCATTTTCTTAGGCCCAAGCCTGCAGCGTGGGAGCTTGAGCGACTGCTTCAGTAAGGCTTAAGCTCAGCCATTGGCTAGTGGGATATGTGAGCACTCCAATTAGCTATTTGGCCGAATTCTTAAACAAACCAGCAAAGCCAGAAACAACCCAATCTTGGTAGCGCTCACCACACAGGTAAATATAGTTAGGATGTAGAGGAAAGATGTGGAGCAGATCCAGGTCAAATAGATCTTAAAATTGATGTTGCCCATAATAAGGTTGTGGTGGGCCTTGGAGGTGGCCCAACACCTGGGCATGTGTGGCATTCATAATCTGCCACTGCTCCAGCATCTGTCTGTTGCTAGTTTGAAATTCATCCAGCATGGCAGAGAAGTTTGCATTTAAGGTGGCCATTTGTTCTGCCATCTGTCTGTTTAAGGTGGCCATTTGTTCAGCCATCTGGCTGTTGCTCATCCTAAAATCATCCTAATTGTGCAGTAAGCTGCTCTGTTGTTCATTGAGTCACCTGCCTAAAGTAATGGCTGTCATGGCGCCATGCTGACTCCATGATCGGCATGCGCCTCCCCTGGGAAACTGGTCGATGCTGTTGACTCCGTCTTCCACTTTCCTGGGTTTGAGCACCTGCAGATGCTGTGGTTCTGGGGCGAGCAACAGTACCAGATGTGCTTGCCAAAACCTCTGCAGCAGAGCTAGCACTGGGGACTGTAGCTGCCCATGATGGGCTCTCAGCATGTGTCCAGCTTCACTCTGCTGCAGAGAATTTGGTGCAGTAGGATGCTGGGGCAGTGGCAGATTAGGTTCCAGGGGGATAATTAGCGAATGTTCAATACGGCTGGCATCCTCCTCTTCCATCTCCTGGATGACATCCATTAGTGTGGGAGTCTGTTGGGACATGTAAAAAAGTGTGTCAGATTGGGCCCTAAATATCTTTAAGAACAAAATGAGTTATGTGCATTCACATGCATCAACAGTTTCAACAAAGGCCACTTATCCAAGATATCTGGTTCTGTGTCCTAGGCAGCAGGGAAGTAGATGGCGTGCTCAAACTGGAGGAGGCTTCCACACTTCCAGAGGCTGGATGCTGGGCTGTGTTAAAAAGTAAAATTTACGTAAACACACAAACATCCCTTGATAAGCATGATGAGCACATATGCTTTAGCAAACACGTGGCCAAGCAGGAATGCCAACTCCCCGAAGGGCCAAAGTTGCCCTTCACAATGAATCTTATATGTATGCCTCACCCTGTACATACAAATTGGTCACATTAAATAATACAAACATGCATGTACTGTATGTTAGGAGGCTTAACAGGTCCAAAATGGCGCCTTAGGGGCTAACAGTCAGCTTGCAAATAGCATTTGACTTCAGAGTATACTGCTGTGCATTCTTCCAATGTTGACCTTTCCCAGCTCAAGTTTGTCTGACCAAAGCACACCTACAACCCCAGTGGTAGAAACACAAAGAAGTAAGTGTTGTCTATTATTGACTAGATTCACACCACAGAGAAATTGTTTGATATTGACCAAAAATACTGTCAAAGGTGGTGTATGGCCTGCAAACCTTTTTAAGGACCACTAACTACTGCACCCTGGGAGAGTGTCCATCATGAATGATATTCCTTAGACATTAAACACCCACCGAAGACATTAACCTCCCCTCAAAGGCACTCCCTAGGGGCCTGTGTTCATATCTGCTTGTGAGCCTCATTTCACAAGTTTACAATAGTTCACATTAAAACAAACATTACTAACCTGCAGAAATGTCCTGGATGTCCGTGTCGTGTCTGCCAGAGAAGCCCTCTAATGCGACAGGGTGCATTAACGCCAGGACCATTTCTTCAGCTCAGGTATATTGTAATTTGTGGGGAAGCCTGTGCTAGATGTCACAAATACAGAAGGTAGGCCTTTATTTGTAAATGCTTTTCTTTCATAGTGTTGGAAATGGAGTACCGCATAAGACCCAGCCGGAGGCGCGCAGTCCGGCCAGTGCAGCATGAATCTGCAGCAGCAAGTGAAGGTGGTGGATCTCCAGTGCCAAGTTCCTACCCCTCCTCTGTAGCTGCGTTAGACCAGCCCGTGGACCTTTCTACAGAGGAGGGACGTGGGCAGGGAGTCGTACCAAATGACTGAGCCATTATCCTCTGGTATGTGACTCTTAATGTAACCCCACACACATACATGCTAATTAAACCAAAGCTGATTCCATTCATCTCTTTTTATAGATGAATATGTAGCAGGTGAACGATCTGTGCCAGAGACTGCAGCAGATCATGCCCTGGAGGAACATGAGAAGGTGCGTGATGTCACACACACATTCTAAGTGTCATTTGCTTACTGTTGAATCAGACATTAGAAGTGAGCCTATTTTAAATGTCTCTACAGCCTCACATTCCCAGCAGTGGCAGGCCGCAGACCGTAGGGTGGTCCCCCAAGCAGAGGTCGCCCACCACCTAAGTAAGTTGTACTGAAAATGTTTGGAGTATGTGTAAAATAACATCGGGGGGCGTGGCTTGGCCGGGGAACGAGATGGACGCTTGACCTGTGAGCTCCTGGCGAGGTCCCCAAAGAAGCTTTATTATCTGCGCGCTACCCTGACTATGGGTCGCCTAAACAAACCCGGGGCATCCACTAAGACCCCGAGATCCTCCCAGACCCCAAAGACGACCGGTAAGGGGCTTCCGGAACTGTTCCAGAACCAGAGGAAAGGGGGCCCACGTGCCTCCAACATGGCGGACGCACGTTCTGTATGCAGTTCAACGGAGAGGGAAGAAGCTGCCGTCTCCGAGGAAGAGGAGTGCGCGTTGTCGGCGCAGCTCAGCCAACTACCCACCCGTAGTGAGCTGGCTAGCTTTGCGGGAGAGATTAAAGCATCAATTACTGCAGCAATCGCAGATCTGCGAGGGGACCTGCAACAACTATCCCAAAGAGTTGACAAAGTTGAGAAGGCTGAAGCCAGCACGTCGACCAGATTGACCGAGGTTCGGGACGTGGTGCGTGCTCACAACAGACACCTGTTGGATTTTCACCGACATCTGGAAGACCTCGAGAATCGGAATAGGAGGTGCAATATCACCTCGCAAGAGGCCCTGTCTTCCATCTTTAACTCCCTCTTGGAGAGGCTGCCGGGCACCCAGATCGAATTCGTTAGAGTGCACCGAGCTCTTAGGCCCCGCAGTATGGGAGACTCTACCCCCAGAGATATTATCTGCTGCTTGCAGAGTTTTCCTTTGAAGGAGGAGATCCTCGCGAAGGCTAGAGATCGAGATAGCATCTTATTCAACAACCGTGAAATTCAGCTATACCAGGACTTGTCGAGCATAACGCTGCAAAATTGGCGGGCTATGAGACCCCTTACATCGCTTCTAAGAGAAAGGGGCATACCTTATAGGTGGCGATTTCCTTTTGCCCTGTCGGCCTCGAGCAATGGCAAGACTGTCACTCTTCGGATGCCGGAGGACTTACCTGTTTTTTGCAACCAACTGCGGATCCCTGTGATATCTTTACCGGACTGGCTTCAAGATTTTTCCATCCCGCAGCTGGTGCGAAGAATGACTCGTAACGACCGCACCGGACTATCCCAGCGTGCGGCCCAGGATTATTCCCCGAGGGCTGCCAACAGAGCAGGGAGCCGGTCCAGATCCAGGAGCTGAGTGGCTGTTTGCTGCGGCCGTCATGGCCTTTGGAGCTAAGAAGTTTTCTAATGATCCCTTTTTAGATTCTAGTGTATTGGCCCAATCCCTGTAGCTTTTAGGCCTTTTGATTGTTTAGCATTATAGGTGACTCCCTCATGACCGGTTTAGGTATCTTCGCTGGCTCCCTTTGGTGCAGTACCCCCACACCATATAACCGCTGGGGGTGCCGCTGGGGGAGTTTGGGGAAGAGAGCATGGTGGTATGTGTGGGCGGTTGGGAGGGTATGTTCGTGCAGTTTTTCGACGGTTGTTAGGCTTACAGTTAAATCCTACCGGGGACGAGTTTAAGTTGTTGGGGGGTCTTTAGCTTTACGATTGGGAGTAGTGGGTTTTCGCCTACCTGAATCACCTTGATCTCATGAGGAATCTATTTCTGTGCTCGGGGTTGGAGTATATATCATTGCCCCCCAAGTGTTCTGTTTGTTTTGTCGGGCTGTCCCTGGTTTGGTGCATTTTATTGGCGTACGGGACACCCACCTGGAGACGGCTTGCACATATACTATGTCGGTGGGGGTGGACTCTAGGGGAAGGCGGGGGGGAGTGAACACTCGCGCTGTGTCTCTTGCTGATCGCAGAGGGCGCTACGTCACGAGTTCCGTAGTCACGCTGCCTGTATCATTTGCGTGGCAGCTTTTCTGAGTGCGCTGGTGCTGGGACCTAAACTGACGTGCCGCCTTCCTTCGGTCTGTAGGAGGAGGAGGTTGATGCTGGGAGGGAGAGCGCGAAGGCGTCTCTGGATAAATTCAGGGGTCTTAGTGTGGGACACGGGCGGACGCTCGCGCTCCTCTCTCAGTGTGTAGCGGTGTCGTCGGGGGGCGGCAGCCTTGTTATCGGAATGGCAGACTTGGAGGCCGCGTAATTAGGGCTCTGGTGTTTCTGGTTCCGGGGCAATTCTGCCGCCTCGTTGGTGTCGCCTGCTGCACGCTGCTGGAGGAGGAATGCCCTGGTGGACGGGGTGGTTTCGAGGGGGCTCTTGGAGATGAGGGAAGGTTAGGTCCGGGGTCTGGGGGGGGGGAGGGAGCATATAGAGTGCTGCGGAGGGTCTGCTCCCTTTTCCCTGCTAATATCCCGGTCCTGAGACATCTGTGGTCTGATAGTAGGTATATGGATGGGGGCCTCGTCGGGTTTGCGGGTGGAGCCATTGGATTGAGAGCGCTTGGAGCTACTACTCTGGGAAGTGGTTCTCTTGGCCTTCCACATCCCCCAAGAAGGGTTTGAAGTCCAGGGGGGAACTTGAGGGGACCTGCGCTCTGTGCTCGTTCACCCTGATCTTGGAGGTAGTCCTCTTTGGTCCTGGGGGATAACTGCAGAGGGGGTGCTCCTCTCTGAATAGTTGTCCCAGTAGTCTCCGTATCCTGTGGGGGGGATTCGGTGGTAGTACCAATTCCTCCTACCCTCTTTCGGTGTGTGTTCTCTGTTGGCTGTCTGTGTGGTCGGTTTGTTTGTGGCTGGTTCCTGTTGTGTCCTTCCCTGTGTTGTTTCTATCTGTTTCTGGTGTCCTTTCCTTTTTCTTTTTATATATACTTATTCTTCTCTTTTTCTTTCTTTGCTATTGGAGGTGGGGACAGGGGTTCTGCACACTAACATATAGGGTTTTATCTTCAGCTTAAGTGGCGTACATTGGGGTAGGTTTGAGCAGTCTCCCTGGTCAGTATGGATCCCCTATGTCTCAATATCCTCTCTATAAATGCTAAAGGACTGAACACTCCATTCAAGAGGCACGCTTTGTTTAGGGAGTTGAAGAAGTTTAAAGCTCATATTGCAATGATTCAAGCAACTCACTTCCAGAAAAACAAAGCCCCATACTTGGGAAACAGAATATATTCGACCTGCTACTCGGCGCATTCTCCCAACAATAAAGCGAAGGGGATTTCCATTTTGATTGACAAATCTGTGGCACTACGGGTCACGGCTACTGAGCGGGATAAGGAGGGTAGGTTCGTGTTTGTGAAAGGGGTCCTTACAAATGGAACAGCTATCACTTTGGCAAACGTATACGCCCCAAACAAAGACCAACATAAATTTTGCTCCACTGTGCTTGCTAAACTGGAGGGTTTCGGGGAGTGTATATTACTGTTACGTGGTGATCTGAATTGTGCACTGAATCCCCTGGTGGATACATCAGACGCTAGGACAGCCATTTCCTACAAGGCATTGAAACAGATCAAGAAATCTATGCAGGATCTTGAGCTGGTGGACACCTGGCGTCTGATGAACCCAACGGGCCGGGACTATACCTATTACTCACCCATTCACGCTAAATATTCCAGAATTGATTATATTTTCCTTTCGCAGAGGGATTTGGGGAGGGTGGAACGGGCGTGGATTGGTAATATCACCTTCTCCGATCATGTGCTTGTTGTGCTCTCACTAACTATCCCATGTATAGAACGGAAGGAATGGCATTGGAGACTTAATGAAAGCTTGCTGAAAGATCCCAGGGTAGTGAAGAGGCTAAAGGAGAGTTTGACCATGTATGTTAGCGAAAATGTTTCAGAAGGGATGGATCCGGTGGTGATCTGGGAAGCCCAGAAATGCACAATGAGAGGTCTTCTGATACAAGAGGGGACGAGGCTTAAGAAGGAAAGGATGCAGAAGCTCAATGACTTAATGAGGCAGGTAGCAGTCCTTGAATCGGCACACAAACAGTCACTTCAGGATAAATATCTTGGGGAACTGGAACTGAAGCGGGTGGAGCTCAGGGACTTGATGTCCAGAGAGAATAGCAAGTGGCTCGTTAAGCATACGGGGTTATACTACGAGCAAGGGAATAAATCCGGCCGGTTGTTGGCGCGTGCGCTGAGACCCAAGATCGCTCGTAATCGGATCGAAGGTGTTAGAGGGAAGTATGGGACCTTACATCAAAAGAACGAAGCCATTGCTGATGCTTTCTGTAGATTTTACGCTGACCTGTATAATCTCAGGGACCCCCAATCTGGAGGGAGTCAAGATAGTCGTATGGCCTTGTACCTGCTAGAATCAAAAATGCCGTCGCTGCCTGAGGAGGAGGTGGCTCAGTTGGAGGCCCCGATTTTGATAGAGGAACTGCAGAAGGCCTTGAAATCAACCAAATCGGGAAGGGCCCCGGGTCCGGATGGTTTCCCTACACAATATTACAAGACCTTTTCAGGCCTGTTGATCCCTATGATGAAAAAGGCATTCGAGTCCACCTCATCCTCGGGTAAATTGCCCAACACATCTTTAGAGGCGCAGATTGAAGTGATTCCAAAAGAGGGAAAGGATCCGACAGACTGCCGGAGCTATCACCCAATTTCCCTTTTGAATGTTGATGTGAAAATCTTTGCGAAAGCAATGGCTAATAGGATAGCCTCCTTCTTACCGGATCTGGTTACGCAGGATCAAGTGGGATTCGTTCCAAGTCGGGAGGCCCGTGACAATGTCATCAGAGCTCTCAATGTGCAATGGTGGGCAAGAGCTAGGAAAGTCAAAGCAATTATGCTCTCTACGGACGCCGAAAAGGCATTTGATCGGGTTGGGTGGCGGTGGATAGGGAAGGTCTTGGAACATATAGGATTAGGCACAGATATGCGAAACAGGATTCTCTCACTTTACTCCGATCCTATTGCCAGGGTGAGAGTGAATGCTTGCACGTCCCCGGTCTTTCACATACGCAATGGGACCCGGCAAGGTTGTCCACTGTCCCCGTTAATATTTGCTCTTTCATTGGAACCGTTTTTAAGAAGGGTGAATCTAAATGCTGACATTAAAGGGGTGGTGATAGGGGCAAAGGAGAGGAAGGTAGCAGCTTATGCCGATGATATGCTCTTCTTTCTGAGTTCCCCAAGAATCTCGGTGCCGAATTTGTTGAAAGAGTTTGAGGTCTTCGGCCGTCTCTCGAATCTGAAGATTAATTTTAACAAGTCCTGTGCCATGAATGTCTCGATGCCGGAAAGGGAGGTGAGTGAATTGCAGACTGTTTTCCCCTTCACTTGGGAGAGGAAAAGTCTAAGATATCTGGGGGTCAGGATACCAGTTTCTCCCACGGATTTATTTAAACTTAATTTTGCTCCCTTGGGAGCTAAGATTAAACCTGGAAGGCTGGAATAGATTAAGGCTGTCCTGGTTTGGCCGCATAGCTGTAATTAAGATGAATGTGTTGCCGAGGCTGCTGTATCTTCTACAATGCATCCCCATTAAAATCCCCTACTCCTTTTTTGCTACAATGATGAAAACTTTTATGAGGTTTGTCTGGGCGGGTAGACCACCTAGAATTAGGAGACGTATTCTACTACTAACTAAGGAGCAGGGAGGTTCTGGTTTGCCTTGTATGTGGACATATTATCGGGCTGTACATATTGGAAGGGTTGTGGACTGGCACATCAATAGCTCACGGAAGGATTGGGTGCGCATAGAGGGGGAGGTAGTGGAGGGAGGGAGGCTAGATGTTCTATGCAACTTAAAGAATTGTGACATTCCGGCGGCTATTAAAAATCACCCGTTTGTGGGGGCCTCTCTGGAGGTTTTGGGTCTTTTCCGTAGAGGACCGAGGGCGATATCCTCCCAATCTGGCTATCTGACTCCGATTGGGCGCAACCCGGCCTTCCCTCCTGGGGGGGACCCGAACTTTTTGAGAGACTGCAAGGGTCCTTGTCCCTTGCGGGTGTATCATCTGTTAGAGGGGGGGATTTTCATGGATAAACAGAAACTACAGGTGGTTTTGGAAAAAGAGATATCTATCCTTACTTACCTTCAGCTGCAGCACTTTTTCCTGCCGAGGGACATTAGAGTAGGAGTGAAAAATGAACCTACGGACTTTGAAAGGACCTGCTTGGGACTGGGCCCCGATTCACACCTTCTATCATGGGCTTATAGGATGCTGAGGCAGGGGGAGAGGCGAGAGGGTGGGCCCTGGGAGGGGAGATGGGAATCAGATTTAGGTAGATCTTTGTCAGAGGATGACTGGGGAAATGTCTATAGGAATGCCCACAAAGGGTTGATAAGCAGTTCGATGCAGGAGACTAATTACAAGCTGATCACACGATGGTATCGGACTCCAGAATTGCTGCACTCTTTCTGCCCCGCGGTTCCAGATACATGCTGGAGGTGTGGACAGCCTGGAGCCTCGATACTCCACATCTGGTGGTCTTGTCAGGCCATAGGCGATTTCTGGGAGAAGGTTAGGGAGATATGCTCTCAGATAATGGGAGAATCATTAGATTGGAACGCGGAGACGGTCCTATTGGGGTGGTCTCCGGATGGTAAGGGGATAGCGGGTGGTGCCCCCTTGGCCAGACACCTTTTAAATGCGGCCAGGGTCCTTATCCCGAGGAATTGGAGGTCCCAGAGATCCCTATCGGTGAGAGACTGGTTCTGTCAGCTCAACCATGTAGAGAGTATGGAGGAAATTTGCTACGCTAGACAAGACAGGTTGGACGCATACAGGAAGATTTGGACGACTGGTCGCTCTTCAAAGACACTGAGGCATACAAGAGAGTTTGGGTTTGACTTCCTTTATAAGCGTGCGCTTATAGCATTGGCAGCTTTCTTGGGGGAAATGAAGGGGTCACAATCGCTGAGGTAATCGGGAGGGCAGTTCGAGGGTTTCCCCCCCCCTCCAGTGGTCTTAAGAGTTCTTGATTGTGGGGTCCCCCCCTCTTCTCCTCTTCTTCTTCCCCCTTCTCTCCTATCTCTTGTCTCTCTGTTTTTTCTCCTTTTCTCCTTCTTATCTCTTGTTCCTATCTCCCCTCTTTTTCTTATTCTCTTTTCCTCTGCTTCTGTCTCCCGTCTCTTCCCCATCTAGGTTTTAGTCATCCCCCCCTCTTGCCCTTCTCCTTGTCTTCCTGAGATATTCCCTATCCTTATGTTTCCACCCGACATGGGTGTCTGTTCTGCCTATTATGTTCCTTGTAGGTCCCTCGGTTTGTCTTGTGTGTCGTGTGTCTTTAGTGTGCCTAAATGTTTAGCATGCTGAGATCTGGTCCTGATGCTCTGTCCCTTGTCTTGGTCTGGTACTGAAGGAGGGTCTCCAGACCAGGATAATCAGCCCCTTCGGTAATGAATCCCTGGTCTATATTATGCTCGGGAGGAGGTGTGTGGAGGGGTGGGGGTGAATGGTGAGGGTGGGCAAGTTTGAAGTTAAAATGCGTTGATGGTTTCTGGACACTTGGAGACCCTCCTCCTCTATGGAGTTTATAAGATTGAAGGGCTCCGAGTGCTTGTTTCTGATTTGCTACCTGTTTTGTATATTTCCTCTGATATGTCCGCGTTAGATCAGGTCTTTGTATTTCTGTATGCTATTCATATCACCTCTGTAATAATGTGCATACTATGGCTACTGTCTGTATACTTGTTGTCTATTGTTTTGAAGTCTTAGGGCCTTATTTATCAAGGGATAGCGCCAGGTAGTGTCTCACTAGTGCCAGGTATCGCCAGCTATCAGCGGCTACCGACTCCAGAACGCCAGGCGGCGGACACAATCACGCATTAATCACGCTAAATGAGGCTAGCGCCAGCGAGAGCGTCAGCTAGCGCGGGATTCATCATGTAGCGAACCGCTGCTAATCCCATCACAGCGCCAGGTATGACCTCTCGCTACCTGGCGCTCTCCAATGCATTTCAATGGAGCAATCTTTAAATCTTCATATTTCATTGATATTAATGTTTTTTTTTTTTTTTTTTTTTTTTTTTAAATGTCAAAAATTCTGTGACCACTTCGTCAATGTTAGATATTTTTTTAAAGGTAAAAAAATAAAAAAATAAAAAATTTGTGCAGAATTGATATTACAGGTCTGATATTAATGTGAAAACACACATAGATTAGGACAGTTGGTTGTTCTACAGGGCTGGCACTTAGGACTCGCCAAGCATTATAGCCAAAAATACAAATTTTAATCAATAACAAGTATGGCACAGGACACATATTCTACAAAAATACATGATAAAATGAACACATGTAAAATAGCAATTGCTGAAAAACGAACACACATATAGGGGCCCCCGCCAGGATAGACCTGGAATACCACACCTCCTCCACACACTCAACAAACACTCAGCTGGCCAGCTTGACAATCCAGGAGTTAAGTCCTCCAATTCATTGGGGATGCCAGGTGACAAGTGATTTGCAGGGGAAGCAGGTTAAATTGGATCCTCACAACGTCTCCACACTAGGGCTTAGAAGGAGGCTGTACACCAACGGTTTTCATATCCACACAATGTGGTAAAGGGTAAAAGCCGATTTGGAAACACAGTACACAGTATGAGCCCGCAGGCACTCACGTGTCCCGTTAAGATAGAACTGCTCCACTGGTCCGGGAAAGCGATATGCTGCTATAATGGCAGACAATGATGGTAAAGGTTCAAATCGCCACTCAGGCGTATCCACTTGTTGCCTTTGGGGCACCGCTGCTGCCGCCGCCACCGCCGTCACTTAATCAGCGCGTCCCGGGTACTGTGTTACATGCGCTCCCGGTCAGGGCAACAAACAGCCTGCCGACATGAAGATTACCACCTGGCCTCACACATGGTCTCAGTGCGGTGTCATCGAGGTGGGATGATCACAGGAAGTTAGGAGGCGTGGTCGGGGGTCGTCACCGACGTACGTTTCACTCCCCACTCCCTGAGGAAACTCCCAGTGGGGAGTGAAACGTACGTCGGTGACGACCCCCGACCACGCCTCCTAACTTCCTGTGATCATCCCACCTCGATGACACCGCACTGAGACCATGTGTGAGGCCAGGTGGTAATCTTCATGTCGGCAGGCTGTTTGTTGCCCTGACCGGGAGCGCATGTAACACAGTACCCGGGACGCGCTGATTAAGTGACGGCGGTGGCGGCGGCAGCAGCGGTGCCCCAAAGGCAACAAGTGGATACGCCTGAGTGGCGATTTGAACCTTTACCATCATTGTCTGCCATTATAGCAGCATATCGCTTTCCCGGACCAGTGGAGCAGTTCTATCTTAACGGGACACGTGAGTGCCTGCGGGCTCATACTGTGTACTGTGTTTCCAAATCGGCTTTTACCCTTTACCACATTGTGTGGATATGAAAACCGTTGGTGTACAGCCTCCTTCTAAGCCCTAGTGTGGAGACGTTGTGAGGATCCAATTTAACCTGCTTCCCCTGCAAATCACTTGTCACCTGGCATCCCCAATGAATTGGAGGACTTAACTCCTGGATTGTCAAGCTGGCCAGCTGAGTGTTTGTTGAGTGTGTGGAGGAGGTGTGGTATTCCAGGTCTATCCTGGCGGGGGCCCCTATATGTGTGTTCGTTTTTCAGCAATTGCTATTTTACATGTGTTCATTTTATCATGTATTTTTGTAGAATATGTGTCCTGTGCCATACTTGTTATTGATTAAAATTTGTATTTTTGGCTATAATGCTTGGCGAGTCCTAAGTGCCAGCCCTGTAGAACAACCAACTGTCCTAATCTATGTGTGTTTTCATGTTACTATTTAGGTTGAACAGGGCGCCCCTGGGATAAGGGGCAGCGCGCAAGCCGCCTGTTGATTTTGTACGGCCATTCCCTGGTTTTTAGTTTTATAATAGTTTCTGATATTAATGTATTCATATTACAAAATGTTTAGAAAAACTTGTTTAATTTTTTAATCAAAAAATATGGATGTTTGGGGGTTAAAAACTACTTTTAAGCCATCGCCGCCAGCGCTCTGGGGTTTATACAAGCTTTTCACAGCGCAAGAATTTTTTGAGCCTGATTTGTTAATGAATATGCTGGGAGCCGTTCGCTATGACCATTCGCTGTCAGGCGCTCCCATACAGCGCGGAACCTGTCAAACAGCGACTCCTAACCCCGTATTCAACATTACCGCACACCGACTGAGTCGCTGTCAACAACCGAACAACGGCCAAGCACAGCGAATACTAGCGGGCGCTGTGAAAATCACGCTACTGGTGCTCATCTGTCGCTACCTGGCGCTATTACTGAATCGGCCTCCTAATAAAAATTGAGTAATAAAAAAATAAATAAATAACATCATCAATCAACCTAAATCTATTGTCAATGTCCTTAGCATAATGACATATGGCCTCTTGCTTTAAGAAATGCCTTAGCATAATGACATATGGCCTCTTCCTTTAGGAAATGGCTTAGCATAATGACATATGGCCTCTTCCTTCAAGGAATGCCTTAGCATAATGACATATGGCCTCTTCCTTTAAGAAATGCCTTAGCATAATGACATATGGCCTCTTCCTTCAAGGAATGCCTTGGCGTAATGACATATGGCCTCTTCCTTTAAGAAATGCCTTAGCGTAATGACATATGGCCTCATGAGTTAGCTTGCAACCTAATAATCATTCCATCCACAGCTGTAAAACATGTATTTTCAGAACAATAATTTTTTTTCTATTTTTTATAGACACCGCACCTGCGAGATTGGCACAAATCAGTGCCACGGTGTTTCGGTTGGTGGGCGAGATGCAGGAGCTGCGTGATTCGTTGGGGACCACAGATGAAGACTAATTATCTGGGGCCTGCCATTGCTTTATATATAGTTTTGATGTTTTTTAATTTTTGTAAAATATGTAAATGTTTTTAAAGTATTTAAAATTTTAACAAAAAAAAAGTTTTGTACATTTAAACATTTACAGCAATAAAAACAAAAAAGGCAACAAAAATTGCCAGTTCCTATAAAAAAAAAAAACATGAAACTTGTTTCTGTGTCAGTTTCTTTGCCAAGTACATTCATTAAGAGTTGGTTACAGCAAAACGTAGGAACAACCCAAAACTAAAAAATGAAGATTATCCAGACCGCGATGTGATTGAGGTAAGCATTAGGTGCGCAAAATGAAGAAGAATGAAACCGCAATGTGATTGAGGTAAGCATTAGGTGCGCAAAGGGAAGAAGAATGAAACCGCGATGTGATTGAGGTAAGCATTAGGTGCGCAAAGGGAAGAATATCCAGACCGCAATGTGATTTAGATAAGCATTAAGGGTGCAAAGGGAAGAAGATACAGACTGCAATGTGATTGAGGTAAGCATTAAGGGCGCAAAAGGAAGAAGAATGAAACCGCGATGTGATTGAGGTAAGCATTAGGTGCGCGAAGGGAAGAAGAATGAAACCGCAATGTGATTGAGGTAAGCATTAGGTGCGCAAAATGAAGAAGAATAAAACCGCAATGTGATTGAGGTAAGCATCAGATGCGCAAAGGGAAGAATATCCAGACCGCAATGTGATTTAGGTAAGCATTAAGGGCGCAAAGGGAAGAAGATACAGACCACGATGTGATTGAGGTAAGCATTAAGGGCGCAAAGGGAAGAAGAATGAAACCGCGATGTGATTGAGGTAAGCATTAGGTGCACAAAGGGAAGAAGATACAGACCGCGATGTGATTGAGGTAAGCATTAGGTGCGCAAAGGGAAGAATATCCAGACTGCGATGTAATTGAGGTAAGCATTGGAGCAGAAGTGAGTGATCAAAATATGGAGACGAGCACATTAATGAGTTCATTTTGATGTGCGCAGGTGTAAGGTCATAAAGATTTCCGTCTGGACGTTTATTTATAGAAAAAGGAATTCAGAATGTAACGGGAAACGTAAATCATTCGTTTGAGGCGACGTTGGAAAAAGGGAAAAAAATGGAAGCCTACGTTGTTTCATAAGTAACCTAAACGAAAAACGAAAGCTGAAAAATTCTCGTTGGCATACGAACAGACGAACACTTTAGTGAAGGCTTGCGATGCATGCTTAGAATCACTCGTACACTCATATGCAAGTGGGAAAAAATCAGAAAAAAAACAGGAGCTGCGTGATTCGTTGGGGACCACAGATGAAGACTAATTATCTGGGGCCTGCCATTGCTTTATATATAGTTGTAATGTTTTTTAATTTTTGTAAAATATGTAAATGTTTTTAAAGTTTTTAAAATTTAAAAAAAAAAAAAGTTTTGTACATTTAAACATTTACAGCAATAAAAAAAAACAAGGCAACAAAAATTGCCAGTTCCTATAAAAAAAAAAACATAAAACTTGTTTCTGTGTCAGTTTCTTTGCCAAGTACATTCATTAAGAGTTGGTTACAGCAAAACGTAGGAACAACCCAAAACTAAAAAATGAAGATTATCCAGACCGCGATGTGATTGAGGTAAGCATTAGGTGCGCAAAATGAAGAAGAATGAAACCGCAATGTGATTGAGGTAAGCATTAGGTGCGCAAAGGGAAGAAGAATGAAACCGCAATGTGATTGAGGTAAGCATTAGGTGCGCAAAATGAAGAAGAATGAAACCGCGATGTGATTGAGGTAAGCATTAAGGGCACAAAGGGTAGAAGAATAAAACCGCGATGTGATTGAGGTAAGCATTAGGTGCGCAAAGGGAAGAATATCCAGACCGCAATGTGATTTAGATAAGCATTAAGGGTGCAAAGGGAAGAAGATACAGACCGCAATGTGATTGAGGTAAGCATTAAGGGCGCAAAAGGAAGAAGAATGAAACCGCGATGTGATTGAGGTAAGCATTAGGTGCGCGAAGGGAAGAAGAATGAAACCGCAATGTGATTGAGGTAAGCATTAGGTGCGCAAAATGAAGAAGAATGAAACCGCAATGTGATTGAGGTAAGCATCAGATGCGCAAAGGGAAGAATATCCAGACCGCAATGTGATTGAGGTAAGCATTAGGTGCGCAAAGGGAAGAAGATACAGACCACGATGTGATTGAGGTAAGCATTAAGGGCGCAAAGGGAAGAAGAAGGGAAGAATATCCAGACTGCGATGTAATTGAGGTAAGCATTGTAGCAGAAGTGAGTGATCAAAATATGGAGACGAGCACATTAATGAGTTCATTTTCATGTGCGCAGGCGTAAGGTCATAAAGATTTCCGTCTGGACGTTTATTTATAGAAAAAGGAATTCAGAATGTAACGGGAAACGTAAATCATTCGTTTGAGGCGACGTTGGAAAAAGGGAAAAAATGGAAGCCTACGTTGTTTCATAAGTAACCTAAACGAAAAACGAAAGCTGAAAAATTCTCGTTGGCATACGAACAGACGAACACTTTACTGAAGGCTTGCGATGCATGCTTAGAACCACTCGTACACTCATACGCAAGTGGGAAAAAATCAGAAAAAAAAAAGGAGCTGTGTGATTCGTTGGGGACCACAGATGAAGACTAATTATCTGGGGCCCGCCATTGCTTTATATATAGTTTTAATGTTTTTTAATTTTTGTAAAATATGTAAATGTTTTTAAAGTTTTTAAAATTTTAACAAAAAAAAAGTTTTGTACATTTAAACATTTACAGCAATAAAAAAAAAACAAGGCAACAAAAATTGCCAGTTCCTATAAAAAAAAAACCATAAAACTTGTTTCTGTGTCAGTTTCTTTGCCAAGTACATTCATTAAGAGTTGGTTACAGCAAAACGTAGGAACAACCCAAAACTAAAAAATGAAGATTATCCAGACCGCGATGTAATTGAGGTAAGCATTAGGTGCGCAAAATGAAGAAGAATGAAACCGCAATGTGATTGAGGTAAGCATTAGGTGCGCAAAGGGAAGAAGAATGAAACCGCGATGTGATTGAGGTAAGCATTAGGTGCGCAAAATGAAGAAGAATGAAACCGCGATGTGATTGAGGTAAGCATTAAGGGCGCAAAGGGTAGAAAAATAAAACCACGATGTGATTGAGGTAAGCATTAGGTGCGCAAAGGGAAGAATATCCAGACCGCAATGTGGTTTAGATAAGCATTAAGGGTGCAAAGGGAAGAAGATACAGACCGCAATGTGATTGAGGTAAGCATTAAGGGCGCAAAAGGAAGAAGAATGAAACCGCGATGTGATTGAGGTAAGCATTAGGTGCGCGAAGGGAAGAAGACTGAAACCGCAATGTGATTGAGGTAAGCATTAGGTGCGCAAAATGAAGAAGAATGAAACCGCAATGTGATTGAGGTAAGCATCAGATGCGCAAAGGGAAGAATATCCAGACCGCAATGTGATTTAGGTAAGCATTAAGGGCGCAAAGGGAAGAAGATACAGACCACGATGTGATTGAGGTAAGCATTAAGGGCGCAAAGGGAAGAAGAAGGGAAGAATATCCAGACTGCGATGTAATTGAGGTAAGCATTGTAGCAGAAGTGAGTGATCAAAATATGGAGACAAGCACATTAATGAGTTCATTTTGATGTGCGCAGGCGTAAGGTCATAAAGATTTCCGTCTGGACGTTTATTTATAGAAAAAGGAATTCAGAATGTAACGGGAAACGTAAATCATTCGTTTGAGGCGACGTTGGAAAAAGGGAAAAAATGGAAGCGTACGTTGTTTCATAAGTAACCTAAACGAAAAACAAAAGCTGAAAAATTCTCGTTGGCATACGAACAGACGAACACTTTACTGAAGGCTTGCGATGCATGCTTAGAATCACTGGTACACTCATACGCAAGAGGGAAAAAATCCGAAAAAAAACAGATCGACCCAAAAACGAAATTCTTTTTATGTCTCTCTGAATCAACCCTTTTATGTACCACTTGCCAAATCCTCTGCCAAAACTCTGTACTGATCGGAACCTGTAACAACTTTTTTCAGTTCTTCCCCACCATATACTGCCCTTTATCTTATTCTACCCTTAGTATTTTGTATGTCCAAGCAAGGAGGTGTTTTTTAGGACCTTTTTCTATGCCGGCTTTTTCAATGGGGGAATTTGAGTGCCATGGAGGCAGTGTACAAGCTGCAACAATAAGGCCCTGTTGGCCTTAACAAACTCAGGCACTCACCAGAAAGAGACTCCAGTGTTCTGCCTGTTATTTTGAGTATCTCCTCCTGGAGAGGGTTTCTACCATACTGTGAGAAGGAAGCTGGCTCCTGACTGGCCTTACAGTATAGAGGCATCACATTTTGGGATGCATTTTCTTGCATGGACAGGCTCTTTAAGCACTATTGTATTGTAAACATTAAGATCTGCTGCCAAACTAAAACCAGATAGAAGTCCCTGATAATGGTCACTAACATTACAGACTATAGATACAGATTGACAATAAACCCGATTTTTTCACTGGAATTTGGGATGCCAAGTTGTGTGTATTCCCGGGGATAGCCAAATAACTCCCTTATTGCTGCTCACTGCCCAGTAAGTGCTCATGTTCCATTCTTTGAAGTTCTGAGCTCAGCACATGCCTGCTCACCACTAACTGTGGGGAGTGCCTGCTATCCAGAAATGTCTGATGCCAGTGAGCACCTCGGCTAGAGGTATAGCATGCATGGGGCCATGGCAAGGTGAGTGTTCCGGGTGATCATCGGGGATAAAGACGGCAGGAACAGAGGAAAACCACTGGTCCCATTTTTATAGACACTGCAGAGGCGGTAGTCCCTATTTAAGCAACTCTAGATCTGTAATTAAAGAGTCCATCTGAAGAGGGCACTGTTGTTACTGCTACTGTAAGAAAAAAAATCACACTATGTATATCATTTTTAAGATGTAACAGCCTGTACAGGCTGGGGTAGAGGCAGTTTGTTTATTTATTTATCTATTTATTTATTTATTATTTATGAATGTTGGGTGCACATTCTGTACTCTGCATATTATTGTTGGAGGCGTGGTCTGTGTGCATGCTGCAGGGAGAGCCAGGGGTCCTTTATTAATACTATATATATATAGTATACACACCACATTTGATCCTACTTTTTTCTAAAAAATGCTAAGGCTGTCAAATTTGCTAGCAAAAATAATCTATAATCAATTTGTGGCATTAATGCTTAACAAGGCCGTTTACACGTAACATTCATGGTGACAATTTTCTGGAGTAAATGTCCTATTCATGCTGAAAATAGCTCATGCTTGTTCTGGGCCTCGTACCGTTTCTCTTCAATGAATATAGTGAATTTTTTGTGTTAAAAAGTATGCGGGTGGAATTCAAATCATCATGTAGATTTTGCTGCACATTCTATAACTGGATGCCAAGCGCTTTTATGGAGCCACAAGAAGGCTTTATTGAGCGCAGCTCATCAAGGGCTCTTCACACGACACGAGTATACAGACGCTGAATAGGGAGGCGTGCTTACAGGTGGCGCACAAAGGCAAAATCAACAAGCCGAGGCTTCCTGCTGATTACCGGCACAATGATGGGACATGTACTAACTCAACACTGCTGCTTCAAGATGGGGGTTGCAAAAATGCTGGAAAGACAGATCTGAAAACAGATCTACAGGAGGATTATTTCACAGACTTGTTGGTTCCCACCTCTTCTATCCATTCCATATTCCTTTAGATTATAAGCTTCCAAGGCCAGGGATTCTGCACTATTATTTTTTTTAGGTTACTTATTTTTCTTTTTTTGATGTACAGGCTAAACTGGATGAAATAAAGTTATTTTCAGCCATAAATATTAGGTTACTATGTTACAACGAACAAATATGCTGTAACGCCCTTTCATGAAAAATGGTCTAATATAAAAATCCTCATAAGTAGGTTACTGTAGATGGCAAGATAGTCTACATAAATAAAATCAGCCAAACATGTTTCTTTTTCTTTTACAAGAATCAACCCTCCTTACCTTTCCATTTCTCTGCGACCACACTCCAAATGTGGTCACACAGAGTGAGCAAGCAACTGAGTCCTGAAGTACAGGAGTGGCCTTGCAACCACATTTGTGCATGAAATGGAAAGAAAGGGAAGGGAAGACTTTGGAGACCTGCTATAGCAAGCTGCAGGAAATGGCGGAGAGGCACATGAGACAGGCTTCAGGTGAGCCCCTTGCTGCCTTATTATAGCCGTTGCCTGGTCTGATCTTAACCCTTTAAGTGCCAAGCACGTAACACCAATGTGCTGGCTTGGCAAGGACCTAAGTGCCAAGCACGTAGGTGTTACGTGCTTGACTTTCCCCCCCTGCTAGTTAAAAAAAAAAAAAATACTCACCTGACCCCTCATTGGATCTGGCCGGGTTTCCTCTTTAATTTGGTGCCATCCGATCCCCCGTGGGGGCTCGGATGGCTCCAGGAGATCCCCCGGAATACCCCCCCCCCGCTTTGGCAGCAGCAGCTAACTGTAAAATAAAAAAAAAATAAAAATGACATTTACTTACCTGCAGTTGCGCTGCATCCTGCCGGGTCTCCCCTTCACTGACCAGAGCATCCCCTGCCCCTCCACTGCTCTGGCCAGCAATCATCAGGGGCATCTGACAGCTGATCGACACAGGAGCTGACAATCGGGTGAGGTGACATTTTGTGTGGTGTGTTTTTTTTAATGTTAACCCTTTGTGAACTGGTAAGGGGTCCATGAGACCCCTATATCAGTTCACAAGGCTGGGGGCTGGCAAGTCACCTGCAACTACTGGTTGACTTGCCATTAACCCCCGCACCCCCAATTACCTGCCTCCCCAAAGCCCGGGGGGGGGGGCAGAAGAGCCCGGGCCCACACAGGCTATGTGGGCTTGTAGGCTGCAGGGTGGGGGGCCCTATGTCATTTTTTTTTTTTTTTATTAACTCCTTATGCTCTGTCGCCCAGCAGCTATAAAAGGCTTCCAGCAGCAGCAGGAGAGCAGAAGGTGACTTGCCATTAACCCCCGGCACCCCCAATTACCTGCCTCCCCAAAGCCCAGGGGGGGGGGCAGAAGAGCCCGGCCCACGGAGCTTGTAGCCGGCAGGGCGGGGGACCACCAAAACTGGCCCCTTCGCCCTGTTCCTACAAGCTCCCATAGCTGGTTCTGGGCTGGTTATGATGGGTAAAGGGGGGTTTGGGGGGGGATTTTTAAGGGTTTTTAACCCTTAAAATTCCCCCCAAAAATGCCCCCCCCCCCCCCCCCCAGGAGGGGGACCCTATGTCATTTTTTTTAATTAACCCTTTATGTTTATAGTGTGGATAGTAGTATTTTATTTGTAAATGTTATAAAGTGCTCTTTTCATTTTGGGGGGTCTCCTGGGCAAGAATGGGGGGCTACCGATACATATGTGGTACCGTTGTAATCAGGAGAAATGGGGCTTTCACATGCAATATGGTTTTCATTAATAAAACCAATGTTTTATTTAAAATAAAGGGGACAATTGTCTAAAAAATATTATTTTATTTATTTTTTTGTTTTTTTACGCAAAGATATTTAAAAAACAGTAGAAAAATTACAAACAAGACATTTCATGTTAAAGCCTAAACTCTGCTGCAAAATATATATATATATATATATATATATATATATATATATATATATTCCTGAAAATTCCAGCAAAAATCACAGTTAAACATGGTGCAAAATGGGGAAAAATGACCTGTCAACAGAGGGTGACAAAACTTCAAGTAGGCTGGCAATTAAAAGGGTTAATATCGCCTATGCATGTTGGGTATTGTTCTGCTCGGCGGACCTTGCGCTTTCAGATTTAGCTTGCTTTTTATTGTTTGCATATTTATATTTTAGGAAAACATGTTATTTATTCAGTTTTTTTATTCATTTTTTTAGAAAACCCTGTGCAACCTAAAAATTCTTCGAGGGATTACTTCCAGAAAGGTGAGCCTACTACAACAAGCTGGGCACACTTAGAAAGCTTAACATGTGTACTTTCAGGGAATATATGGTTTATTGGGGATATTCCAAATGTAAAGGGTTGTTTTGTTTGAAAAATTGCAAGGTGCACACATTCCCCTCGATTCAAAGAGCAAAAGTTAATTGATTTCGCATCGAGAATCGTAAGTTTGGGTGGGTGTTTGTCATTTTTTCTTGTTTTTTTGCCCATTTCGTATTCGCACGATCGTTCGCGCATAGACGTATATGAACATACGCATTTCGTACGGAAATCGTATATTTTGCGTTAGTTCGTGTCTTTTTCCCGTCCAAATCGTATTATTTGCGTCAGATCCTATTTTTTACGTCCTTCACATGGGCTTGCGACCAATTCAGAGAGCTGATTGCTAATTGTTTTGAAGCCCATTAAAGAGCTGCTTTACGAAATGTTTGCCGGCAGCTATTTGGCCTCGGGAGTAGGATGGAGAGGAGCGAGTTTGTGGCACATCAAGGGCTTATGCTTTTTGGCATTGAGTTGATCCAGATGTCTGAGAGCAGATTGCCCCTGCGTCGTCGCATGAACATCGATAGCATGAATGATGTTGAGCTGTTCGAGCTGACCAGGCTTAATCGCGCTTCCCTCCATAAATTATATAGTGAGCTGCGGCCATGGTTAGCCCGCACCACAAGGAAGGGGCAAGCAATTTCAGGTATGACCAAGATGCTTGGCTGCCTGCAATTTTTGGCGAACGGCTCGTTCCAGAGGCTGGGTGCCCTCTCCGTGGGGATGTCCCAGCCTACGCTGAGCCGCGCACTATCTAAATTTTTGGAAGGCATGGCTGCCATAACTCCAAAATATATTTATTTTCCGGATGATATGGCAGCCATAAACGCCATTAAGCTTGGTTTTTATAATGTGGCCGACATGCCCAACGTAATTGGTGCTGTTGACTGCACACATGTGGCACTCGTACCTAGGGCAGCCGACGAGTATATATATAGGTATTTATATTTTGTTTTAGGTTATTATGTTGCCCAACGTGTAATGTAACCTGTTTTCCTTTGCGGCAGCATATTTTTTTTTGGCTCATTTGTGTACATGCCTTATTTATTGCCTTATTATTTCATTAGTAGTTTCCAATAGAGTGCAGACATGTTTTAAATTTTTGATCCTTTTTTCAATTATCAATTACCCTTTTTGTATGCTTTTCCCTTAAGGAATCGAAAAATGGGACACTCCCTTAATGTCCAGGCCGTGGTTGGGCCGGACATGCGTTTTCTGAGTGTCCTTGCCGGCTACCCAGGATCGTCGCACGACTCATATATACTCAGACGATCTGGGTTGTTTCGGAGATTTGAGTCAGGTGAATTTTCGGGTGCATGGCTGCTTGGTAAGTGTGTCCTATGTATTTGGTATTAAATTTCTGAATAATCTGTTATTTGTGGATATTTCTGTTTTTGTATTCTTTACATAAGCCTGAAACTGCATTTTAGTTGGGTCTTATTTTCGGAACTCAAAACCAAAATGCTTGCCTCACTTTGTCCTTCAGAATGTTTTCCCTTTAGTTAGGATGTCTGTAAGTTCCATGTCCCAAAATATATTGGTTGTGAGTTTATACCCAAGTATCTGTTAGTTTAGGTTCCTTTTGTAGTATTGGTCTTTAAATGTCAAAGTGGACTTAAACTGCATACATTGTATTCTTTATATAAATGTTGAGTGCCCCTAGTTCCATGTCCCAAAATATATTGGTTGTGAGTTTATACCCAAGTATCTGTTAGTTTAGGTTCCTTTTGTAGTATTGGTCTTTAAATGTCAAAGTGGACTTAAACTGCATACATTGTATTCTTTATATAAATGTTGAGTGCCCCTCAGCAGCATCCTAATTGTAACATGTCAGAAAACCCAAAATATCTTTAAATTCTAACTGCCCTTGCCCGTGCAGATGTTTTATCATTCTTTTGTATATTTAAGCGGCATTTTTATTTATGTACTACATTAGTGGCAATAGTTATTTTGCTAATGTGCCCTGGGTGTATTTTTACGCCCTTTACCTTACATCATTTGGATATATGTCAAATTCTTTGTGTTTGTTGTCTTGCCTTTTTAATGTTTATGAAATTTAATTGTCTTGTTAAGGTGATTCCGGGTACCCACTTCTCCCCTGGCTCATGACGCCTGTGCTGCGGCCCCAGGATGCCTCTCAGGAAGCGTACAACCGTGCGCACCGCAAGACCAGGGCTGTTGTGGAGAGGGCCTTTGGGCTGTTGAAGACCCGTTTTCGTTGTTTGGACCATACTGGGGGCGCCCTGCAATATGATCCCAAAAAAGTGATCGACATCATCATGGCATGTGCTGTTTTGCACAATTTTGCAATACTAGAACGTGTACCACGTTATGTGGATAGTCTGCCCTCTACAGCCCTAGAGGATGATGGAGAAAATTATGTTGGGCCACCCAGTGAGTCTGGACAATCAGTTCGAGCAAACTTGATATTGCAGCATTTTAGTTAATTTAATTTCGTTTTTCAACATTCTGTGTGTCTGTCTTAGCCTTTTTGTTCAATATGTTGTTTTGCCGTAATGTGGCATTACCTTAAATTAAAACATTTTTCCCTTAATTGTTGCCTAATGTATTTCATGTTGTTTACTTAGCTTGATATTTGCATTGTTACACCTCTTAAACCAAAAAGTATCTGGTTTAGCCCAAGCTGATTTAAAATGTGTTTCCACTAAAAACGCCACAAGTATTGTAATTGTGAAATTTGTTTTACTTTGTAGAATTAGAATTATTGTGCTTAACATAAAACATTCCACATACAACTGTGGTTAAAAAGGCATGATATAACAAAAAAAAAAACGACCACATCTACACCTGGAAGTGAGTGGCACAACCAAACAAGGACACCCAGTCCAAAGGCCAGCCTAGTCCAGTCATTAATATTGCCTGTGCCCAGGGATATTTGGGCATGGCCATAATGTCACACAAACATGTCTGCAAACAGGAGGAGCACAAACCAAATACATATTTAAAGCCATAAGTGGCCAGATACACTCCACATAGACCTATGGCATTGGCTAGTGGCCTTAATCATTACTCTAAGGAGCTATATGGGAGCAAATACAAAACACAACCTGCATGAGCAACACAAAATGGATTGTTTGAAACCTAAAAAGACAAGTAAATACAGTGGGGGGTAAGAGAAAAGATGTCCCACACAATCATGGCTTAATAGGGTGGCTGCCCATAATACCCAGGTGGAGGTCCGTGGGGATGGGACCTAGCCTGGGCCATGGCTGCATTGTGAATTTGAAACTGCTCCATAATGTTTCTCTGCATATTGGTCATCTCAGCCATGGCTGACTGGATGCCATTACTTGCAGTTACCATGTTGCTGTTGAGGGTACGCAACTCCGCGAGGATGCCCTGTAAGCTGGTATTGATGTTGACCATGTCGGCATGCCTTTCCTCACGCTCATTAACGAGCTGTGCCTCATACGAGTCCCTCTCTTGGGTCCATAATTGAAGCAGGGCACTCTGCCTCCCCTGGGAAATTGTGGGGCGGCGTAATGGAGTCCGCCGCACAATTACCCTGGCTCTTGGGTGTGCCCTGCCGCGTTGTGTCATCCCCTCAACAGCAACAGGCATGCTTGGCAAATCCTCAGCAGCAGAGTGAACACTGGGGACTGTTGTGTCAGTCTCCCCATGTGCATGCGCAATGGATGGAGATTCACTCTGCTGCTGAGGATTGGCCAGAGAAACATTAGGGAGCTGTTCCAGATTGGGACCCAGGGGGAGGTCATCGGACGTGCCCTGCAGGGAGACATCAGCTTCCTCCATTTCCATGATCTCTTCCATGATTGTGCGGGTCTGTAGGGACATATAGAAAAAAAAGGGTAAGTTGGCGTCCAAATTTGGGATTCCATCAGTTTAACACATGCTTAAGCACTTGGTAGTATTTATGGTACTAAATTAACTTACCGGAAATCTCGGATCTGGGCTCCTATGCTGTACGGACCTGGTAGGCATAAGCAACCTGGGGGGTGAGTTTACCCTTGCTGAGGGGTCATGCTGGGCTGAAGAAGAGAAAACAAAACAAGGTAAACACACACATAAGCATTGTTTTTTTAGTTACTAAAAAAGCCACTATTTGTAATATTAAGCAACTCTACAGCAATGGGGACAATTGTTAAAATACACGCAATTTTAGATAGGTGCAATGGCTCGAGAAAACTGCTAACTGACCTCAGTTCAAAGTCAGGAAGTGTACCCAGTCAGCATACTACTTGCACAGCAACTATTTTGATTTTGACTACCATTCTCTAGGTCAGGGGTACTCAAACACTTCTTGTAAAGGTCCATTTAAAGGTATGTGGTGAGAAGTGAATGTCTGGCCATGGGGCTGTCACAGGGGGTGTCTAGTTAGAAATAAACACACTGGGGGAGGGGCTGGAGATTGCCAAGTGCAAACTAATAAAGGCTGCTTGCCCTTGCTGGGCTGGATGGGGCAGAGCTGAGGGGACAGGGATTGGATGGCTAAAGGTGGGAGGTCAGGAATTGATGGTGATGGGATGGATGGAGCAAATATGTTAGAAATGTATGGGGCTTATGTGGGGGGGGGCAGATGGTGGGACTGTGGCAGATGGGGCAGAGCTGGGGCAGCGGGACAGGATTGGACCAAGAGAAAGATGCACCAAGTTACTGTGTACCTTGCAATGCCACTTCCTGTGCAGTACTTCATATTGCAATGCTATGTTTCAGGGAGCCATGACATTGGGCAGGAGACCAACCACTACATCGCCGATCAAGGGGGCAGCTCTGAGCACGTCAACACAGAAGTAACTGAGTGCAGTGCTGTCTGGGCAGGGGTCCGGGAATCTGGTGCCAAGGTCCGCATTGGGACCCCGGGCCGCCAGTTGAGTCTCGCTGCTCTAGGTCAGATATGTTTGGGGGTGTGTCATTAAATTGTTACCTCAAACACAACTCACACAACAAATAGCCAACACATCCCTAATGTTGTGTGTTTTGTGATTGAGTCCAAATCTAACACTTTTCAGGATAAACTTCGTTAGTTGACAAATATTTTTTGTTAATTGGTCTTTTACATAATGTATGTGGTCCTAAATGTGTGATTCACAGGGACCAAAACAGGACACAAACAGGCACAGTAGTGCGAGCCCAAGCAAGCCACACCATAGGGCCATACCGTCATCTTGGTACTAGTGACCTTTATATTTTGTAGCAAACAGGCAAACATGCAGATTAAGAGTACTCACCGTGGGTACGGGTCGGTGAGTCTGTGTCCCTTAGACCCGCATGGCCACCGACCGCGACCGGATGGAGAAGGCCCAGCACAATCTCCTCAGCAGGGGTAAACTCCAATTTGGTAGGAAAGCCACCTCCAGTTTTCATGCTGAAAAGAGAAAATCGTTTGGTACTCAGAAAAGGTGCATACAGTACATCCTAAACCTTATAGTTGGAGACATCATTTATTTACCTGTAATTATGCCTTTTAATTTCTTTTTGACGTACAGCATATTTGAGATCCGAGATTTTCTTTTGAATTTGTGGCACATCTTTCCTCTCTTCCCCCGCTGCATTTACTTGTCGTAGGATGGTTTCAAACAATTCCATCTTGCGCTGCTTCGTGGTGTGTTTTGATTTGCTCCCATAGAGCTCGTCATAGTATAATGTAAGGCCACTAGCCAATGCCATATTTTGGTCATGGGAGAATCTCCCACTCAACTGGCCGCGGCGCAATATGCGGCCAGATGGTTGGCTTGGGTGCTCCTCCATGTGTGCAGACACATGTGGTGACATTATGGCCTGGGGCTGGGTAGGGGAATGGACGGATTGCTGGCTTCCCAATGACTGGACTGGACTGGCCAAGGGACTGGGTGTTCTTGCGTGGCTGGCCACCGAACTTCCAGGTGTAGATGTGGTCAGGGTGGCCATTCTTTGGCCTCTTGGGGGGCTATGTTCCCGGCTGGTGCCAGGTCGGGGGCTATGTTCCCGGCTGGTGCCAGGTCGGGGGCTATGTTCCCGGCTGGTGCCAGGTCGGGGGCTATGTTCCCGGCTGGTGCCAGGTCGGGGGCTTCTGGCCCTGCTGCGTGGCCTGTATTGGCTTCTGGCCATGCTTCTTGGCCTGGACGGGCTTCTGGCCCTGCTTCTTGGCCTGGACGGGCTTCTGGCCCTGCTTCTGGGCCTGGATGGGGTTGTTGCCCTGCTGCGCGGCCTTGCTGGGGTTCTGGGCCTCCTGTCTCGTCTTTCTGGGGTTCTTGCCCTGCTGCGTGGCCTGTATTGGCTTCTGGCCATGCTTCTTGGCCTGGACGGGCTTCTGACCCTGCTTCTTGGCCTGGATGGGCTTCTGGCCCTGCTTCTGGGCCTTTCTGGGGTTCTGGCCCTGCTGCGGGGCCTGTATGGGCTTCTGGCCCTGCTTCTGGGCCTTTCTGGGGTTCTGGCCCTGCTTCTGGGCCTGGATGGGGTTGTTGCCCTGCTGTGCGGCCTTGCTGGGGTTCTGGGCCTCCTGTGTCTGCTTTCTGGGCTTCTGGCCCTGCTTCTGGGCCTGGACGGGCTTCTGGCCCTGGATGGGCTTCTGGCCCAGCTGTGTGGCCTAGATGGGCTTCTGGCCCTGCTGCGGGGCCTGGGTTGGCGAAGTGCCCTGCTGGAAACCATGGGCGGTGTGGGCTCCCTTGGGCGGCCTCTTCTGGGGGCAGAGGTGGTGGGTGCTGCTGTGGCCTGTTTTTTGGCCGCAGGGGCACGTGCCTTGGGGGCCCTTTTTTGGGTAAGGGAGGGTCCAGTGTCCCTTGGTGGGGCCGAGGTGGTACTCGCCTTCTTGGAGCGTAATTTCTTGCTTCCTTGCTGGGACCTGGTGGTTGGGCCCTCCGAGGTCTGGCTTGGCTGGGCGCGTTTTGCTGCAGGCTTTTTGGGTGCCATTTTCCACAAATGCTCAAAGAGAATGAGCTTTGGGTGCAGGGACCTTTAAATAATGAGCCCAGCGTGTGACGCCTATGCGCACGACTACGCGCTCGTACGGACGTACGTTCGAGCGGAACCAGGAAACCGCTGGGGTTTCACTTATCTGCTGCCTTGAAGAAGCATAAAGATGGCGCCCATTATCGTCACCCGTCAACAGGAAGAGATCCTCATGCTGGTAAGTGCCTGGCTCTGCGTTTTAAGCTAATACTCAATGATGGCCTAAATGTAAATGATGCGTTTGAAACTAGTTTTGGGTCTCTTAATGTTTAAGAACTGGCTCCTCACACTTCATCCTCAAGGGCGGAGCCTGGCCACGTTGTCACCTGTCTATGCTGATGTCCGAATTAGGGCAATTGCTCTGGCTTAGCACCAGTTAATAAACCTGTGGAGTAGCGGGGCTAGCTGTCAAACCTGGCCTGGCTCGGACCTTGATGCGGATGTTTGAGGAACACTGTTTGCCTAAGACCGCAAAACACAACGGCAAGCCACACACGTGGCCCAAAAGCCTAAGCATAAGCCGACATATTGGATGTTGAAACCATCCTAACATGCCATAGATGCAGGGGGGCTGATTTTTAATGTTGGCTATTATCTGTATGTACATGGTGTGTGAAACATATAACATAAGACCAGACTCTCATTCACAGTCAACGTCCGCTTTAAGGCACTCCCCAAAAATGGCTGCCACTCTAAATGTGTGTGTTAATGACATGAAATTCTCAACTTGTGATGCAACACATATGGGTCTGTGTGTAAAAGTAAAAGCTCTGTGTCCATTATGTTTTTCAGATCATGCTTCAGCGCCGGTATGACTTCGCGCCCAATGTGTGTGAAAAAAGGGACATCGCCCGGGAGATCATCGCGGAAATCCACCGTGTCACCAGCACCACCTTCACTCACACCCAGATAATGCAGCATTGGTCGGACCTGAAACGTCTGCACATGCCCCGGGTGCGGAGGTTTTTTGGGATCCAGTACCAAGCGATAGCATGTTATATGTTGCAAATGTATAAGCTATACCTTTATTTATAATGACTTTTCTTTGTTAGTGTTGGAAATGGATTTCAGAATTCGCCGCACCCGGAGGCGCACAGGCCGACCAGTGCTGCATGAGTCTGCATCTGTGAGTGAAGGTGGTGGATCTCCCGGGCGACGGACCTACCCCTCCTCTGTGGCCTCCTCAGACCAGCCCATGGACCTTACCACAGAGGAGGGGCGCAACCGCGTGGGCGTGGAGTCATGCCCGGCCAGGCATGGGGAAGGCTCTGGTATGTCACTCTTCATGTATAGGCACAAAGATATACATGGCAGGCCAAAAACTAAGTTATCCTTTATTATGTATTTGTAGAAGCTTCTGGTGCGGGTGAGATAGTGGAGGAGGAGGCAGCAGAGATGCTGGAAGTCGATCCTGACGAAGGTGAGTGATGTCAGCCAGCCTGGGAGCCAGATCTGTTTGGAATAGGGACTCTATACAACTACTAACCAAATGTCACATGTTTCTCCAGGGACTTCTTCACAGCATAGCCAGGACCAAGGGCAGCCTGTTGGCCCCAACCAGCCATCTGTCGGCCACCAACTCAGTAAGTATCCATGCCATTATTCATATTAATGTGTTGTTAGCTAATAACACACACCTAACTAAAGGCGTAGCCAATGTGTAGTTAACACTTTCATGTGGGCACTTCGTTAGCTTAAAGCGGACCCTAACTCGTATTAAGAACATAGCTAATATTTAGCCAACACACTGTACATACAAATTGGGAACATTGAAAAACAGCCTACAGCCATCTAATGCATGTTAGGAGCCTGTAAACATCCAATATGGCGGAATATTGAATGCGCAATATTTACATGCTGCATGGGATACAGATTAGAAAAAGTAAGGTGCTGCCATGCATTGTGGGACTGATGACCTTTCCCTGAACCCAGCTATGCTCTGTATTCACAAAGCACCACTGTAACCTACTCCCCTGTACTTGATCCCACTCTCCTCTCCTCATTAACTGTTATGCTTCGGAGTCCCGATGGCGGCGCAGTAATCCTAAATCCACCAAAATATACTTCGATCTGGTGCAGAATCATTTGGGACTAGTTATTGCTTTTCATTAAATAATGTGGAAGGTCCGGTTTAAGGAGTTTCAATACTTACCTGTGGAAAATGCATTTACTTTATCCCTTTGAAGAATGACATATGGCATGCATTTACATGTATTTAATTAACCCCAAATCTATTTCCAGCATACAAACCGGTCTGGTACTCCTATTTATGTTTATTTCTCTATTGCTTACAGGGATGAGGCCACAAACCGTGGCCGAAAAAAAAAACCGTGGCCGAGCTGCTGGCCATACAGGCGACGTTGGGGCCAACAGATGAAGAAGAGGAGGAGGATTAGTGCCCTTGGTCCTGGCTACTTTTGTAAAATAGTTTTACATTCTTTTGTATAAAATTGACTTTTATCTATTTTAAAAACCTAAAAATTTTACACATTTTTAAAATGTTTTTAAAAGAAACAAAAAAAAAAAAAAAATAATATTTAAAATAAATACTATTTTAAGCCTTCATAAATGTGTCATTTCTAATATGCGCACAAAAAGACATTTACACAAACACGAAAAAACACGCTTAGAAACATATAGACATATGTACATTATGTTGTTTGGGTAAGTTTTAGGGTCGTCAACATGAAGAAGGATGCAAGCGCTAAGGGGTTTAGGTAAGTTTTAGGGACCGAGAAATGAAGAAGGATGCAAGCGCTAAGGGGTTTAGGTAAGTTTTAGGGTCGTCAACATGAAGAAGGATGCAAGCGCTAAGGGGTTTAGGTAAGTTTTAGGGTCGTCAACATGAAGAAGGATGCAAGCGCTAAGGGGTTTAGGTAAGTTTTAGGGACCGAGAAATGAAGAAGGATGCAAGCGCTAAGGGGTTTAGGTAAGTTTTAGGGACCGAGAAATGAAGTTGGATGCAAGCGCTAAGGGGTTTAGGTAAGTTTTAGGGACCGAGAAATGAAGTTGGATGCAAGCGCTAAGGGGTTTAGGTAAGTTTTAGGGACCGAGAAATGAAGAAGGATGCAAGCGCTAAGGGGTTTAGGTAAGTTTTAGGGTCGTCAACATGAAGAAGGATGCAAGCGCTAAGGGGTTTAGGTAAGTTTTAGGGTCGTCAACATGAAGAAGGATGCAAGCGCTAAGGGGTTTAGGTAAGTTTTAGGGACCGAGAAATGAAGAAGGATGCAAGCGCTAAGGGGTTTAGGTAAGTTTTAGGGACCGAGAAATGAAGTTGGATGCAAGCGCTAAGGGGTTTAGGTAAGTTTTAGGGACCGAGAAATGAAGTTGGATGCAAGCGCTAAGGGGTTTAGGTAAGTTTTAGGGACCGAGAAATGAAGAAGGATGCAAGCGCTAAGGGGTTTAGGTAAGTTTTAGGGTCGTCAACATGAAGAAGGATGCAAGCGCTAAGGGGTTTAGGTAAGTTTTAGGGTCGTCAACATGAAGAAGGATGCAAGCGCTAAGGGGTTTAGGTAAGTTTTAGGGACCGAGAAATGAAGTTGGATGCAAGCGCTAAGGGGTTTAGGTAAGTTTTAGGGACCGAGAAATGAAGTTGGATGCAAGCGCTAAGGGGTTTAGGTAAGTTTTAGGGACCGAGAAATGAAGAAGGATGCAAGCGCTAAGGGGTTTAGGTAAGTTTTAGGGACCGAGAAATGAAGAAGGATGCAAGCGCTAAGGGGTTTAGGTAAGTTTTAGGGACCGAGAAATGAAGAAGGATGCAAGCGCTAAGGGGTTTAGGTAAGTTTTAGGGACCGAGAAATGAAGAAGGATGCAAGCGCTAAGGGGTTTAGGTAAGTTTTAGGGTCGTCAACATGAAGAAGGATGCAAGCGCTAAGGGGTTTAGGTAAGTTTTAGGGACCGAGAAATGAAGAAGGATGCAAGCGCTAAGGGGTTTAGGTAAGTTTTAGTGGGAGCCTGGCGCGAGGCAGTAGTGGTGAGAGTGCGCATGCGCAAGATCTTATATACATACGAACGCACGAATCTAAGAGGCCAAAAACCAATGAAAACCAGAGGCAAACGCAAGTAATTGGAAGAGGTGGACGATGGAAGCAGCACAAAAAACAGGCTGCCGCCGCAACAAGTGAGCACATGAACGTGAATTTTACGATTGTCAACTGACTGAGGCAAGTTCGGGAGATATCATACGAACGGACGTATATTTTAGGATAGAAACGTATTTGCTTATTGAATCACTCGCAAGTTCATACGAACGCACGAGCGGACGTGAAAAATAGGATGATCGGCACCCAAATCAAAGCTGTTACATGTTTCTTTGAATCGACCCTATTGTCTGCAGAGAAATTTTCAAGTAAAATTACTGTTAAGCGCACACTTTACTTTGTGGGGTTTGCCAACTCTTCTCTTGACAGAACCTATGCATGTTGGGTATCGTTCTGTTCGGGGCATGTTGCTTGTTGAGATTTTACTTGTTCTTCTTGTTTGCATATAGTTTTTTTTTTTAGGAAAATGTGGCTTGATTCTTCCTTTTTATTCTTTTTTAGGGAAACTTTGTGCAACCAAAGAATACATTGAGGGATTACCTCTGGAAAACTAAGCCCACATAAACAAACTTGGTGCGCCTAGAAAGCTTGAGGCGTGTACTTCCAGAGAATATATAGTTTGTGGGGGGTATTTCAAATGTAAAGGGTTGTTTTTCTGGAAAAACTGCAAGGTGCGCATAGCGCATAGCGCAGTTGTATTTTATCCGAAAATCTAAAGCTCTGTTTCAGTTTGGGGGAGTCTCCTGGGCTGGAAAGGGTGTCTACCAATACATATGTAGTACCGCTGTGAC
The DNA here is from genome assembly GCA_027917425.1 of Gastrophryne carolinensis. NCBI lineage: Eukaryota > Metazoa > Chordata > Amphibia > Anura > Microhylidae > Gastrophryne > Gastrophryne carolinensis. The sequence continues at coordinate 559,122,160 of CM051235.1, forward strand.
CGGGAGAAATTGGGATTTCACACGCAATAAAATTTTATTGAAAAACGTACATTTTTTATTACAAAAAAACACTACAAATTGCAAAATATAGATTTTTTTATTTTTTCACATATTTCACCAAAAGTATTGAAAATACACTAAAATTAGGCCAAACAAGACATTTCATGTTGAAGCCCAGACTCTGTTGAAAAAAACAATATATAATTTTCCTGGAAAATCCCTGGAAATCCTTTCAAAAAATCACAGTTGAACATGTGTAGCGCCAAATAGTGAAACGTGGTCTCGCAACAGAGGGTGACAAAAGCTGCAGGTAGGCTGGAAGCGAAAAAGGTTAAAGCAGTACTCCAGTGAAAAGTTGTGTTTCATTTTTTAAGCAGCAGGGCATGGTTAAATGTCAGCATTTGCTTTCTGTGTCCCCATTGAGGAGGTATAGCTTCACTCCTTATCTGGTCATTGAACACAGAAAATAAGTCGGTACCATTTGGATCAAAAATCAAAGCAGCACAGAACTGCCTGCTGAAATTTCTGACTCCTTCTTTGGTATCCTGTGCAATTCCCAATGACGCCATCGCTCTTCATATATGGATAATGGTGCGATAATGGATATGGATAATGGAGTGAAATGATGGAGCAACTGCCCAGGGTGCTGTCATCTTAGGGGTGCTGATGGGGCACCAGAATGGAGCTCTATGGAAAAAGCACAAACCTTTAAGAACAGAGTTAATAAAATATATCTATTCAAACTCCAGAACACAAAAATGCTGGACAATGCACCAGTGGTGAAGGCCTCAATTAGTAGGTTAGCAAAGCATTTAACGCTGCTTATGAAGGACAGTGTATCCTTCTGTGATACTATTGAAAGAGGAATCGATTTGGACCTCAAGAAAATATATACATTTGCAGGCATTGCTTGTAAGCTCATTCTAGCAATAACAGTTTCCAGAGCTTTAAAAGTTTGGATCACTGACATACAGGACACGGTCAAGAACCAAACAGATCCTGAAAAAATGCAAGATATTAAAATGGCAACAGAATTTGTGGGCAACATCTATGCATCTAAGGCAGCAGCCAGAGCTATGCTGTCAGATGTAATCACAGGAAGCATAATGTGGCTTAAAGTGTGGGCAGCAGATCCAGTATCTAAGATGACCTGGTCTAAAATTCCTTAAACAGTTCATTGTTGCTCTTTAATAAAATAGAGAAGACAATCTCCATTGTTACAGGTGGCAAGTCGGGTCTCATGCCCCTGTATAGGATGAGGAAGCATCTAAGAATGGCCAAAGCAAGAACTCAGTTTACCAAATTTAGAGACTTTAAGCAAATATAGACCTTCTAAGCCATCATGCAGTGTAGATCAAATAGATCCCCCTTTCGGAAGTTTACCAAAAAGCCCAGTTTCTCGTCAGAGCATACTCAACCAAAACCATTCTGACATCCAGGCAACCCAAATGTAGGCTTTTTTTTACCCCATTTGAGCATGCATAATCGAGGACAGTTGGATCTTGTCCATGATCTAGAAAGGACACAGGTGGACTTCTTCAAGCAAGAAACCTTTAAATGTATTACTTCGAACACAAATTCTTAGAGAGCAAAAGAAATACTGCTAAGACAGTTTATCAGTGCTACATATACAAAAGAAGGCTGGTTATTATTCAAGAACCCCAGAAAATTCAGAATGGAGGCCCTCTCCATTATCACACAAGTCCTTCAAAAAGAAGACTAAATGATTACAGTTCCCATATCTGCATGTTCCCATACATGCCAGGTTCCAATGCTACCTACGATTTGCAGTAAGCAAGGAGCATGGGCACTTCCATTCAGACTTTGCCCAACCCCTAAGAGTCTTCACAGAATTTTTAGCGGCCCAATCATGGCACTGTATTCCCGGCTGGGGACCAAGGGAAACTTATGATTCACAGGCGTTTGCAGGGGGTTAGGTGCAGGGAGGATTCAAAGTTCTGGATGCCCCCCCCCGTCATATTGCGGTAGAAACCAACACCCACGTCGCACGGATGTTGTTCTTTTTTTTTTTTTTTTACCCCTCAGCTCATGTAACTTATGTTTGCATTTATTTTGTCGACTTGATACTCAACTGTTTACCATAACCTCACCCAAAAAAGAGGGGGGTTTGTTTCCCTGAACCCCCTCCTCAACCACCACCTCCTATTTCCATAGTCACTTTACCAACTATCCTTCCAGCTACAATTCAAGAGCTTATTCTTCTTTTATGACATCACATATCCTACCTAGAGCTATCTGTTATTCTCTATTCCTTACTATGCAGACTCCCCCTCAATAATTGAGAGAACGGTTCTCCTCCATGATCTGATGTTGGGAGCAGACATCTTACCCCAATATTTAAGAATTGCTTTCTTTGTTGCCCACATCAAAACAAATGCCGCTTTTTTACTAGGTATTTTACTAAATACCTCTTTTTCTTGAAGAAGTGCCTCTTGGGCATCTAGATTAAAACTTGATCCCATCACAGCTTTCAATATTAAGATTACATATTTCCAGATGGGCTTAATATGATCACAGTGCCACCATATATGAAGCACCATTGCTTCTTCTTTGCCATACCACCAACACTCAAAAGATGTAAATCTAATATAGGATTGCTTTCGGTTGACAAGACAAAACTACAAAGACAAATACTGGTCCAATCTCTTCAGAAGTTTTAATGGCTGAAAAAACAGGAAGAGCCTATGTATCTAGGTGCAAGAATCAACACCAAAGAGGTCATCATCGTATTTCAAGAAGAAAATCCTAAACATCTTCTGGGGTTTCTATCCTCTACAATTCACTTAGTCAAATGGTCACATTGGAACATGGGGAAATTTCAGTAGGCCTCCTAAAACAATGGGAAAAGAAATGCATGCATCAAATGATAACCTTAGATCCTGAAATGAGAACATCTTCAAAATGTATTGCAAAATGTATTCCTATGGTTAACATATATAAATCACTCAAATCAAATCGCTTCTGGCTGACACTTGCGGTCAAATGGGCATTAATGAAAAAGGCATTTCAAAATTACAAATCAGAGCTATCAGCAGCAAGCTTTGAAAAGTATAAAGCAGTAAATAAAGAAATAAAGCTGGCAAAAGTACAACATGAAAGGGATGTGGCCAAAGAGAGCAAAACCAATCCGAAAAGTATCTTTAAATATAGAAACTCAAAGAAAACAAAATCAGAACAGGTAGGTGCCCTGATTAATGGTAATAGGGAATCCCACTGGAGGTCAAGAAAAGGCAGAGCTGCTAAATAGGTTCTTTAGCTCGATGTACACAAAAGAAGGGCAAGGTGCCAATTTAGGTGATGCCACTGCAAACAATACCCTGATACCCATGGATATAACAACTGCTATACTACAAAGGTATTGGTGCTAGGCAATATGGTGCCTATTTTTTAATAAGGGCTCTAGGTCTTCTCTGGGTAATTACAGACCTGTACGCTTAAGAACCCTTGTGAGAAATAGGCTTGAGGGACTCCTAAGTGACTACATACAGGATTATGCATAATAATAAGTGACAGTCAGCAAGAAAGAAGCTGTCAGATTAAACTGATTGAAAAAACACCCTGCATAATGTGCAATGGTCCCGCATCACCCCCAAAGGAATTGCAGGATAGGGGCCTGGCTAAAGCTTTGAAGGATTAGGTCCTATTAGGGTTAAAGGAGGAGACTGTTAACCCCTAATAAGCCGCCATGAAATTCGCAAGGAAAGGAAAATCTCTTGAGGTTGAATATGATTTTCCAATTTCTCTCTTTTCCACATTCCATTTCCTGTTCTCTGTTTTTAACATCAATAATTCTGCTTCCACATGTTTTCTGCTCCCCTTTCCACAACATCTCCATCTTTCTCTTTTCCACACCTTTCACTTTCCCCACATTCCTTTTACCCAGATTCTGTCCATTGTTCATTCTTTTCCAGATTTATCTCTCCTTCTTTAGTTTTAACATTTCTATGACCCTCTTTTTCTTCCTGCTGTCCATCTTACAGTTCTTCTCATATTCCCTTCTTCTTTCTCTCTTTTTCACATTCCATCACTCATTCTCTCTTTTTTACATCCTGTTTCTTCAACATTTCCTTCTTTTCCTTTCCTTGCATCTCTCCACATTTCCTCCACCTCATCTATTGTTCTCCCGTTTTGCATCCATTGTTCTCTTGCTCCACATTTCCTCCATCTTTCTCTCTTTTCTACACACCTTCGACCCTCGTTTTTGCCATGTTCTGGGGTCATTTTAAGAATTATTTAATGACTGCATGACTTAAATTATAGGGTGTTTATTCCATATTGGCCCTGGCTTTAATTAGGTTTTCAAAGCACCTCAGGAAAATGGTATCAAAGCAAATTGCCAGACTACATTGCTGTCCAAATATTGTGGTTCTATAGCCATAAATATTTCGTTTCCCTCCGCCAGTGTATCTGTATAGCGTGCGTTTCATGATAGCTGCCTGTTTATTATCTGTGGGGCCTGTTTGGAATAGTCGTTCCTCAGATTGTTTCTCCTCTTCCAGAGTCTATATACATGGCAGCTTTGGGGTCAAACCAGCTTTAGGCGCTTTGCCCCTCCACATGGGTCACTGAGCTGTGAAAGGGAAGCTTTGTGTGATGCTGCTATTGTGTCTCCTCCATCGGAGCTCCGCATCAAAGCACAAGAAACAAAGACGCAACGGAAACAAAAAGGCAATAGACTCATTTTAGATCGATGTTTCTTCACCTTGCTCCCATTCAGAACTCGCTATTAACCACTTGCCACTATGCTCAGCCACTAATTGAAACCAATGAGACTATGCCAAAAAAATGGTTAATTGTTTGTTCCAATAGATAAACGATTCAGCTCCAGAAAGCCATCGTTTCCACTCCATGCTGATCTCAGTCTAATCTGCTGGATGGAATCACACCTTTCACAACCTATCACACCTATGTGCCAGGCTTAGGATAACAGGTAGAGGCTTCAGTTCATGTCTCACCTTGTAGGCCCCGCTATTGGAATCAATAGGCTAACTTGAAAGCCTAAAAAAAATTAGAAAAATAAAAGGAGAATATTAACTGTGCATTTATGAATGCTTTGAAGGGCATCTGTCACCATATCTGACCCCATGAAGCAGCATCATATAAAGAAACCATCAAATGCCTAAAATGTTAGAATTAGTCTTAGAGGCCGATTCATTAATAGCGCCAGGTAGCGCCAGATGAGCGACTGTAGCGTGATTTTTTCAGCGCCAGCCAGTATTCGCTGTGCTTGGCCGGCGTTTGCTTGATGACAGCGACTCAGTCGGTGTGCGGTAATGTTGAATACGGGCTTAGGGGTCGCTGTTTCACAGGTTCAGCGTTGTATGTGAGCGCCTGACAACGAATGGCCAGAGCGAACGGCTAGCTTCATATTCATTAACAAATCACGCACCGAATTTGCTGTCGCTGTCCATTCCTTGTTTAAACCCCAGAGCGCTGGCGGCGATGGGTGTTAACTAGTTTTTAACCCCTAAACAACCATATTTTTTGATTGTAACATTATACATGTTTTTAGAATCATTTTGTAATATGAATACATTAATATCAGACCTGTTAGATCAATTCTGCACAAATTTTTTTTTTAATTTTTTTTTTACTTAAAAATAAATCCTAACATTGCAGAAGTGGTCTCCGAATTTTTGACATTAAAAAAAAAAAAAAAAAAAATAATACCAATTAATTATGATTAATTATAGATTGCTCCATTGAAATGCATTGGACATCGCCAGGGAGCGACAGCTCATACCTGGCGCTGTGAAGGAATTTGCAGCGGCGCTGTTCGGTCCAGGCGGCTTCATGATGAATGCCGCGCTAGCCGTTGCTCTCGCTGGCGCTAGCCTCATTTTGCTTGATAAATGCGTCATTGTGACCGCCGCCGGGCGTACTTGAGTTGGTAGCCGCCGATAGCTGGCGGTACCTGGCGCTCGTCAGACACTACCTGGCGCTAGCCCGTGATAAATAAGGCCCTTAGTCTAGTATCCCGATTAGATAGGGTTGCAGGTTCGATTCCTGATTGGGACAGGAATAAAGTAGTTTTAAACAAGACACTTAACCCCCAACTGCATTCCAGGCATGTGTGCACTCACTGATCACTGTTGAGTGTATATTTGTTCTCATATCAAAGATTGGTTAAATGCAGAGGACATACTCGTATGTGTCCTCATATTATATCCTGTACAGGTCGCACTGTGCACCATTTTGTTGGTTATCATCCAAGGTTTGTCTCTGACAGCCAACAGTGCCATGTTTTTGGTTATACTCAGTTTTATATGTTATATGTTATTGTATCATCTCCAGCCCGGTCTGGATGCATAACCACAGTATCTGAAAGACTGTGCATTTTACAAGGTTCTAAAATTATTTGAAGACACATATGTTCATTAATTTTGCATTTAATTCCGTACTATGTTTTTCATATATCTTTACCAGTTTAGTTCCGCTTGTGCTCTTATTTCTACACAATATTTTTCATATATTTTTCTGCTTAACCTATGGGGACTGCTTTTGTCTGTGACTGGAGTGATTGCAAGTATGTATGTTTTTTATGTTTCTATCCGCTATCTCTAGCGCCACATGGTGCCCTGGCCCCCGCTAACCTGTTAAATCTATTAATACACCAGGTTTCACTCTGTGGTCTACCCCTAAGGAGACAACAGGCAAGCCAGCAGGGGGGCCAAGGAAAAGAGAGGGCCACTGCACGTCTCAACTCCGGGGTACGGGGGGAGAGGGGGGGAGCAGGGCAACAACAGTAGTGGGGAGGAAGAAAACGTGTTAGGCGGAAGGTGAGGGGAATAGCTTTGGAGACAAGAAGGACCCGATTTCTTTATCACTAGCGGCCGCAGTGTGGGGGATTGGTGACACCTTCATTTTTACTGGATGCGTTTTTTAACAAAGAGTGTTTTGTAAGTGCATTTTATGAAGTATTAAAAAGTGATTCCGCTGTACTGACAGAGTTGCACTAGATGTGTTTCTTTGTTTTTGCTTCCTATATGGCTTGTGCATGGATATTGGCAAGTAACTAAGAAGCTCATTAAACTTTCGGTTGCTCATAAGCATCAAGTAATCTGTTGGCTTTTTAAACATCCTGGAATTGGTAAAAGTACCTTCAAGTGGTGGTGGGCACAGAAGATAATGTGCATGCACAGTGGGATTCCATCTAGAAGCTTATTATACTAATTGAATGGACTAAAAAAACTGCCATCTTGCTCTGTGCCTTTTTGTTGCTGTTTATTCTTAAAGTGGACCAACACCCAGGATTTTGACTATCCTGGGTTTTGGTCCACTTCGGTGAAACCCCCCAGAAAGCCCCGAAAACTCACCTCTCCCCGCTCCCATGCGACCGCTGCAGCCAATCCCCGCCGGCGGACAAGCGAGAGGCAGCGCCGGACAAGCAGAGCGCGTCCGCCGCCGCCTCCCGCGCGTCCCTCTTACAGGGAGCGCACCCGAGCCGGGCATTCACAAACGGCCAGCGCGGGAGCGCGCCCTGCTAGAGGGACGCGCGGGAGGCGGCGGACGCGCATGCGCCGCTGGAACGTGGAAAAGGTAGGATTGTGGGCTTCCTGGGGGGTTTTACCCCGCGGGACATCCCGATTTAGGATGCCCCGCGGGGAGGGATCTAATCGGCCCGGGAATCTTATAGATTCCTGGGCCGTTCCCCCCTGGGTGTTGGTCCACTTTAAGGAGCTACATCGCTTCCCAGAAACAACATCTAATGCTCCAGTGTGCCATGTGTATTTGAATGTCTGAGTCTGCCTCCAACGTAATTAGGAATTCAAGGATACCTTCAAAAATAGGTGACTTGCAGCCCAGCTATTGAGGTTGTTGGCAGATAGGTGTGAATATAGGTTGGTGAGGTTTGAATATAGTCTATTGTATTCATGGGGCATGGTCTGTTTTCTTATAGACATGGCAGAATTTTAGACTACATACTATTTGAGTGTAAATTTGAGGGACAGCTGTCCTTTAACAGCTAGTCTGTCTCTGGAAAGTTTTCTATTTTTAAATTCCCAAAGCTCACTAATCAGGGTTTCTATTCTTTTCTTAATCTGAGTATCCATTGTGAAGAACATAGACCAATCCTTGTTTTTGTTCAGTTCTTCACAACTGCTTGAATATTTTTCCTCTATTTTACCCAGTTGGGTTTCTTGTTGGTCTATGAGTAATTTAAGCATATTAAGGGAGCATTTTTGCAGATTCTGTTCCCATTTTTTCTCAAATATCAAGGCTATGTCTCCTATTTGGGGGAAGATCCTTATTCTTAATCCTAATGGGACTATGTTCTTCTCCAAGTACTTCTTGAGGTAGAATATGTTCCAGCATACATTTGGTTTCTTCTTCAGGGTTCTTTCTAGCAATGTGCATTTTTTTATTATTGTAGTATCACTGGCATCCTCCCTTAAACTAGTAGTGGTACATTGTTAAAGGTCTTTAACAATTTTAATTTTATCAAATTTATCAAAATGTATGTGATAAAGTATGGAAGCCTGCATCTATGTAAAGGACAGATGCTAAAGCAATTCCTTTATCCCGACCTTTCTGCATTTAAGGTACCTGGCATTTTGTTGTATCTCTGCTTGTAATGCACTTTACCTGTAACCTCTATCCCACCTCTCAGAACTGGTATTTGTAATATTTCCACCATATCAAATATATAACTTGAGCTGTCTTTTGCCTTAACTAAGAATCTGTGTGTCTGGTGAGTCCGTAAACCCCAATCTCTGCTGCTTCTTCATCTATAGACAAGCCCCTATTTGCTGGGAGGCTTTACACACCTCACCAGACATGGTTGCCCCAGGTATTATATAGCACAAAGGATGTAGACTTACGGGTGAAGACGGATGAATCAGGGACTAGACTGGGCAATGTCGAGCAAGCCAGGGTCATAAACAGAAGGAAGTCCAAAGAGAGTAGTAAGAGCAGGATCAAGCCAAGGGCAAAGCGGGGTGGTCAGAGGGTGCGCAGTACAGAGTATGAGATGGGTTCAAACTCCCCCAGAACTCCCGATAACCTCACCTTTACTTTGAGCCAGCATGGGGAGCAGAGTCCCACGACTGGCTGACTGGTGGTCACGTGTGCCCCGGCGGCCAACCGCGGGACTCCGTTCCTGGTACTGGCTCAAAGTAAAGATGAGGTTATCAGCTGATCTAAACAAGCTCAAGCATGATGGAGTCCCCTCGCAGATAACTCCCCCAGAACTCCCGATAACCTCGCCTTTACTTTGAGCCAGCGTGGGGAGCAGAGTCCCGCGATTGGCTCAAAGTAAAGATGAGGAGTTCTGGGGGGGTTATGTGCGAGGGGGCTCCCCCCCAAGCTTGTTTAGATCAACTGTCTGCGGGACCAACACCCGTTAAAGAAAAAAAAGGTGTTGGTCGGTTTAAACATTCAAATGCATACTTACCATGAGGCAGTTGTCCAGCATGCACTTAAAGGAGGTGTATTGCAAAAATGTGTAATATTAACACACGCTGGCTAATGATAGGAGGGGTAACTTATACACCCGCACTGAATAAAACACCAGCCAAGCTTTTGGTTTTCTTCTCCTGGCAGGAATACAATCTAGGGGTGACAGGTTTGAGTATATCAGGGGTAACATAGCCTGTCATCCTGATTTCCACTTCCTTCCATTAAAAGAAAGAAATGAGCATGGCTGGATATTTTCTTGTTGCATAAGTGACCCCTCCTGCCATATATATATATATATATATATATATATATATAATATATATATATTTATATGGATTTTTACCATTTAATAAGAAAGCATAGAATTTATCAAAGTGGCTTCCCTACCACATTGGGCTGACTCCTCTCTTCTTGTAGATCTTGATGTACGGACCAGATGCACAGTTGCCAATAGCCACAGATTGCAGGTATTGAAAACAAATTTGCCAACATAAGATAACAAAAAATATCCAGCACTTTGAAGACATCATTTTGGCACAAAAAACATACACTTTTTAAAAAGCTAAAAATTGGACTTTCCCTTTAATTGTCATTTTTTCAGATTTCCTGTGCATGTAAAGGAACGTGGAAGAAGAAGAATGGAGAGAAAATGGAAGAGGGATGGGGACAATGTAAAACATAGAGATAGAGGTACTGCGTGCCATGTGTATTTGAATGTCTGAGTCTGCCTCCAACGTAATTAGGAATTCAAGGATACCTTCAAAAATAGGTGACTTGCAGCCCAGCTATTGAGGTTGTTGGCAGATAGGTGTGAATATAGGTTGGTGAGGTTTGAATATAGTCTATTGTATTCATGGGGCATGGTCTGTTTTCTTATAGACATGGCAGAATTTTAGACTACATACTATTTGAGTGTAAATTTGAGGGACAGCTGTCCTTTAACAGCTAGTCTGTCTCTGGAAAGTTTTCTATTTTTAAATTCCCAAAGCTCACTAATCAGGGTTTCTATTCTTTTCTTAATCTGAGTATCCATTGTGAAGAACATAGACCAATCCTTGTTTTTGTTCAGTTCTTCACAACTGCTTGAATATTTTTCCTCTATTTTACCCAGTTGGGTTTCTTGTTGGTCTATGAGTAATTTAAGCATATTAAGGGAGCATTTTTGCAGATTCTGTTCCCATTTTTTCTCAAATATCAAGGCTATGTCTCCTATTTGGGGGAAGATCCTTATTCTTAATCCTAATGGGACTATGTTCTTCTCCAAGTACTTCTTGAGGTAGAATATGTTCCAGCATACATTTGGTTTCTTCTTCAGGGTTCTTTCTAGCAATGTGCATTTTTTTATTATTGTAGTATCACTGGCATCCTCCCTTAAACTAGTAGTGGTACATTGTTAAAGGTCTTTAACAATTTTAATTTTATCAAATTTATCAAAATGTATGTGATAAAGTATGGAAGCCTGCATCTATGTAAAGGACAGATGCTAAAGCAATTCCTTTATCCCGACCTTTCTGCATTTAAGGTACCTGGCATTTTGTTGTATCTCTGCTTGTAATGCACTTTACCTGTAACCTCTATCCCACCTCTCAGAACTGGTATTTGTAATATTTCCACCATATCAAATATATAACTTGAGCTGTCTTTTGCCTTAACTAAGAATCTGTGTGTCTGGTGAGTCCGTAAACCCCAATCTCTGCTGCTTCTTCATCTATAGACAAGCCCCTATTTGCTGGGAGGCTTTACACACCTCACCAGACATGGTTGCCCCAGGTATTATATAGCACAAAGGATGTAGACTTACGGGTGAAGACGGATGAATCAGGGACTAGACTGGGCAATGTCGAGCAAGCCAGGGTCATAAACAGAAGGAAGTCCAAAGAGAGTAGTAAGAGCAGGATCAAGCCAAGGGCAAAGCGGGGTGGTCAGAGGGTGCGCAGTACAGAGTATGAGATGGGTTCAAACTCCCCCAGAACTCCCGATAACCTCACCTTTACTTTGAGCCAGCATGGGGAGCAGAGTCCCACGACTGGCTGACTGGTGGTCACGTGTGCCCCGGCGGCCAACCGCGGGACTCCGTTCCTGGTACTGGCTCAAAGTAAAGATGAGGTTATCAGCTGATCTAAACAAGCTCAAGCATGATGGAGTCCCCTCGCAGATAACTCCCCCAGAACTCCCGATAACCTCACCTTTACTTTGAGCCAGCGTGGGGAGCAGAGTCCCGCGATTGGCTGACTGGTGGTCACGTGTGCGCCGGCGGCCAACCGCGGGACTCTGTTCCTGGTACTGGCTCAAAGTAAAGATGAGGTTATCAGCTGATCTAAACAAGCTCAAGCATGATGGAGTCCCCTCGCAGATAACTCCCCCAGAACTCCCGATAACCTCGCCTTTACTTTGAGCCAGCGTGGGGAGCAGAGTCCCGCGATTGGCTCAAAGTAAAGATGAGGAGTTCTGGGGGGGTTATGTGCGAGGGGGCTCCCCCCCCAAGCTTGTTTAGATCAACTGTCTGCGGGACCAACACCCGTTAAAGAAAAAAAAGGTGTTGGTCGGTTTAAACATTCAAATGCATACTTACCATGAGGCAGTTGTCCAGCATGCACTTAAAGGAGGTGTATTGCAAAAATGTGTAATATTAACACACGCTGGCTAATGATAGGAGGGGTAACTTATACACCCGCACTGAATAAAACACCAGCCAAGCTTTTGGTTTTCTTCTCCTGGCAGGAATAAAATCTAGGGGTGACAGGTTTGAGCATATCAGGGGTAACATAGCCTGTCATCCTGATTTCCACTTCCTTCCATTAAAAGAAAGAAATGAGCATGGCTGGATATTTTCTTGGTGCATAAGTGACCCCTCCTGCCATATATATATATATATATATATATATATATATATATTTACCGTTTAATAAGAAAGCATAGAATTTATCAAAGTGGCCTCCCTACCACATTGGGCTGACTCTAGGTGCACAGTTGCCAATAGCCACAGATTGCAGGTATTGAAAACAAATTTGCCAACATAAGATAGCAAAAAATATCCAGCACTTTGAAGACATCATTTTGGCACAAAAAATATACACTTTTTAAAAAGCTAAAAATTGAACTTTTGTTATTTTTTCAGATTTCCTGTGCATGTAAAGGAACGTGGAAGAAGAATGGAGAGAAAATGGAAGAGGGATGGGGACAATGTAAAACATAGAGATAGAGGGACTGCAGAGGATAAGCGACAGAAGAAATTCCAAAAAGAGAGAAACAGGCAACACAAAAGAGAGATAGTCAGTGAAAAAAGGAGCCGAATGAGAGATGGATAAGTAAGTAAGGTGGAAGAGAGCCAAAAGGAAATGTGGAGAGAGAATGAGGAAGAGGGAGGGAATGTGCAAAAGAGAAATGGAGGGAAGATATAAAAAGATAGCGACTAAGTGGATGTGGAAAAGAGATAGAAAGAGGAAAGGTAAAATGAGAGGAGGATGTAGAGAAGGTGAAAACTTAGGGAGATAAAGGGAAAATAGAAATGGAGAATAATTGGGAAAGAGAGATGAAGGATGGAATATGAGTTTGAAATGGGTGACAGCACATCAGAGAAGCCCATCCTACTTGCAAAGCTTGCTGAGGACTAGCGATCCCAATTAGCTAAGCAAGATGCTATATTATGGCTTGTATACAATGTATATAAATACCATGGCAACACTAAATGTCATTTATGAAAACTTACAGCAATTTAATGCCATTCTAAAATCAGAATAAAATTGCCTTGTGAGCACTGTTGCATTTTATATATTTTATTGAATCATTTAGGTGAATAAGGGCAGAGAGAAATTACGACAGGGACAGCTGTGGGGTGTGCAAAGGCACTGTCATCCAAGGGACAACTATGAAGGACCAGGCTGCTGCATTGAGTATGGATGTAGAAAAATATTTTTCTTTTTTTTTTTACATGTTCCCTCCACCCTTTTTATATCAATTATGTTGGTCTTTCTCTCTTTTCCATATTCCCTCCTTCTTTCTCTCTTTTTTGGTGTACCAGCCACAGTTCTTCAGCTTTCACATTCCCACTACCTCCTATTTTCCAGATTCCCTCCATATTTTTCTTCTCCACATTTAATTTATCATTCTCTTTTTTACACACTCCATCCATCTTTCTCTCTTTTCACATCCCCTGCCCTCTTTCTTTTCCACATTTTCTTCTTCTTTCTCTATTTTTGACGTACCAACCATCATTCTCTCTCTGCCACATTTCCATTGCCTCACCTACTCGGTTATTCCTCCGTCTTTCTCTTTTCCACATTCCATCCATCATTCCCTCCACCCTCTTTTTCAGCATTCCTGCTACCATAGTTCTCTTTCTTCCACATTTCCATTGCCTACTCCATTTTTTCTCTTTTCCGCCTCCTGTGCAGAATTCTCTTTTCTGCACATTCTCTGCTTCTTTCTCTCTGAAAGCCATTGTGTTCTCTCCTCCACATTTCCATTGCCTTACTTATTCGACAATCCCTCCATCTTTCTCATTTCCACATGCTATTAATCATTTTCCTTTTTTCACATTTCCTCCATATTTCTCTCATAGTCTGCACATAAAAAACAAAGCAGCACTCCAGATAGCATCCAAAAAGACATACATGTGGTGCAGAGATGAATGCACTGGCTCCTCCTGACTTTTTTGCTCACAGATTTAAAGCAGACCTACACCCTAAAGTCAAACATGCTTCAACTAATGCACAGGCTTCACTAGCACCCCCCCCCCCCTCCACGCAAAGCTTTCTGTTTCCCTGCTTGCTCACCTCAACAAATCCTTTTACAGTTTCTGGAAATCCATTACGGCACGGGCTGTGTCACACACCACCTACTAAACAGCAATGGGATTAAGTAAGAAAAAATGCTTTATTTCTTGGTTAGTGGTCAAGATCAGGAAAAAAAGTGGCACTGCTTACATTTTAAAACATGTATTTATAACTTTACGTGAAAAGAAAATCTGAATGTTTAAAGTGGAACCCAGGATTTTGTCCTTTCCCCGGGGGACCCCGATTGGGGGTGCCCTGCTGTGTGAAACCCCCCGGATCACTGAGCCCAACTCTTCCCTCTTCCCGGTCTTTTGGTGCATGTGAAGATGCTCGTCCAATCAGCGCGCTCAGAGCCGCTGTCAGAGCCGTAGCAGCCATGAGGCGAGTGAGGCACTGGCCTCGGGCGCAGCTACAGCTCTGCTGCAAAGGGGCGCGTCCACAGTCCGCAGGTTGCCAAGCACAAGCAGATCCACCACCACCCACCGCTCTGCGCACATACCTCCAGCCCGGCCCCGCCCCCCCATCATCTGTCACTGTCAGTTTTAAACTTTTAATTCAGGCTCAGCTAACAGGCGCGCATGCACGTGCCCGCGGCGCTCCCACGCGCGTGCCCGCGGGGTCGCCGCCAGTGCGACCAAGAAGTGCCCCCGCCGGGCCCGCCCCAACCGCCCCCCAATCAGCTGCCAGCTGCTTCGCCGCCCGCCTCCAGGAAGAAATGCCGGCGCGGGACATGCGAGAGAGGCTCCACCCACCTGAGCCTGAGTTATTTTGCTTAAAACAACAAACCCAAAAAAGGTGGACATTTGACCTAAAAAGTTTTCAAAAAGATAAAGAAACAATGCATTATTAATGCAATTATCGGGCGATAATACATTCCACCCAAAACACGGTAAGAAGGTATACAGGGAAAATCATGGACAAAACATTGGGTAACACAACAATGGAGGGCACCCGGAATTAAGATTTTACCCACTAAAGCTCTACACATAAAAACCAGGAGAAGAGACATGCTACAGGGCAAACAATACAGATTGGAGAAGAGAAATTTGCCTATAACACAGTAACTACAGAGACAAAATCGACAATGCTAGGGTAAAGACGGGGGAGAAACATGGGGGCCATGAAGAACTTAGACTGCCTAAGCCTGCACAATGCGCATGAAGTATGCCCATTTTTGCTGGTTTTGAAGCGCAATGTGAAAGTTTACACCTCAATCAGAAACTTGACAAATGGCATTTAGTGCAATCCGCACGTACGTGAACCTGGCACACGATGCCGCATGCAGAAGCACTGGCGCATGGTTTGTGGGTTTTTGGTGCATGATCATGAATCGACCCTAATGTAATCTTTGGTCTGATCAGCTGCCATTTGACCACATAGCCATCTATTTTGATTTCAGTGTGATGATTTGGTTGAACTGAACTGTTGTGATGCTCAGATCGCCATATGCATAGCCAGAGATGATAAGAGGGTGGGAAGAGCTGCGTGAAGTTGCCGTATAACGCCTGGGCACTGTTTATCCCCCTAAAAAGGCACAGAGAGAACACGAATGTAAATGGTCCTTCCCAGGCTGATGAAGAGATGACTGTCCAGAGAGAAAAGTAACTCCTCTGTGTGAGGAGAGTCCGGAGAAGCGTGTGACTGCTGGGAGAGGCGACTAACACAGGGGCCGTTGTTCCCGGGATCCCCAGAGAAAGGAGGGATACTGGGGGAGGCTGGAGGCTGAGGAGGAAGGAGAAGAGCTGCAGCAACAAGAAATTCTGCATCCCCTGTATCCCCGCTGTCGTGCACACGTCCCACTTGTGGGAAAACTGATAGGCCAGGCTGGATTTTTACTATTGATCATTTGTCCTGGTTTAATGGCTGATGCCTGATTTATCAAGCACTTCTGCCAGACATTGGCCTTTCAGTGAAAATTAGAGAGGTGCAAAATATGATTTATAATTTTTCCAGCATGTTGCTGCACTGCTAATGTTTTAGTAAATGAGTATTTTGCAGTGCAGCAACATGTGCAAGTGTAAAAAAAATAAATGATAAATTATGTTTCGCACCGATCTAATTTGTACCAATGTGGCACTGTCCAGCAGAAGTGCTTTATAAATCAGGCCCTAATTGTCCCTGTGCAGTGAGCTAATGTTTAAAGAAGGGGTGCACACATTTTTTTTGGTCTAAGTGTCACATTGTCTTATTGTTCCACTTCAAGGGCTGCAATAAAACAGAAGCAGCGAAAAAGCAAAGCATTCACTGCAGAAAATCTGTAACCATTGTACATGCTTTTATGTAGATGTACAGGCAGGGATGGACTGGCCATAGGGAGACCCCGGAGAGTTACTGGTGGGCCACACTGCATTGGGGCCAGTTGGGTTGCTGCTTCTAACACCCATCCAAACCATGCCATCCTAGTCTTCTGCCCCGACACCATTGTGCCCTCCTAGCTCGCAAACCCCAACCCATATTCCACCCCCAATGCGACAGCCTCAGAAGCATGGCAGTGTGTGTGTGTGGGGGGGGGGGGGCATACACACAATATAAAGCATCAGTGCCATCAAGCTGGCCTTATCCGACCCTGTTTGTCAGCTGCTCCTGCAATGATATAGCCTTAGCCTTGGCGGTGCAGAGGTGAGATGGGAAGGGCAGGGCAGAGGTGAGACAGGAGAAGGTAAACAGAGGTGTGGTACCGGGTCGTGGCCCAAAAATTGAAGTGAAGAAAGTGGCTTTGCTTAGGCTAATTTTACACTATTACACATAAGGTGAGAAGTTAAGGTGTGCCCGGAGAGGGACTTTAAAATTGTACCAATGGTGGACCAATCACCTCCCGTGCCCCTGAATCGGGATGGCCCACTGTGTGAACCCGCCAGGTCACCCATTAACCCCTTACCTCACCATGATTGTGGGCAGCGGCCACATCGGCTGCATCCCTGCAGCTGTGCACACTCCCGTGCACAGCCATTTAGATAGGCTGGGTGCACGGGAGCGCCCACTCTACAGGGGAGCCATGGATGTGGCCGCCAGCGTTCCCTATGCCTCCGCAAAGTCTAAAAGGAGGGGTTTTGGGCTGCACATTAGTATTGAGGGCATAAAGTGCTGATTGGACAATCGCTATGGGAACAGCGGAAAGGTGAGTGGGGGTTCTGTGGGCCCGGTGCCCACGTGGGTGCCTGCGGCCAATCGCTGTGCTGGACTCCCGGAAAAGTAAGATTTACGGGTGTTTGGGGGGTTATGTGCGATGGGAGGGTGCCACAGCCTTCTTGATGCGGAGACCAACCCCCCCGCCTTTGACAGGTAGGTGAGGTCAAGGTTACAGAAGTGGAGCATACCTGGGATCAGGGCTGGATTAAATGTGGTGGAGGCCCCTGGGCACAAACTCTGGTGGAGGCCCCAGATACAGTATTTTTTTCCTTTAAAATAATTGTCCAGCCAAGTAACTGATTAGCGGTTGCCTGGTGCACGCCTAGTTACTGGAATGTCATATCGAGTCCCTTGTGCCACCCTTGTGCGGGTGTGTGCTGCTCGGGAACGGGGGGGGGGGGTAGTGTAGTTGGGCATAGGGCATACCGGGCAAAATCCCGGTAGGCCGGTGCCAGGGAGGGCCGCAACCTCATGGAAAAGATGCTGGAGGCTGGGGGAGCAGCCGACCGCCCGGCTGGCCTGCCCAGCCCTGCGGTTCCTGCCGGCGCCGCCGCTCTCACACACACACAATAACACACATACATGCTTACCGGCACTTCCCGGCTGTTGCGCGCTGGTCGGTGGGCGCGCCCCATATGGCCGGCGTCCAATGAAAACAATGGACGCCGGCCATATGGAGCACGCCCACCGACCGGCGCGTAACAGCCGGGAAGTGCCGGTAAGCATGTATGTGTGTTATTGTATGTGTGTGTGTGTGAGAGTGGCGGCGGTGGCGTTGCCGTTTCGCTGCTGCTGCCTCATCCTCTGTCCTGCTGCCATCGCCTTACACTCCAGGTGCCCACTCCGCTGGGGGACAGGAAATGCACCGAATCAAATCACAAGTCACAGTAAAATGGAGGGTGAGGCTGGTTTCACACTAGCGCTATTGCAGGATGATCACGATCGCCCCAGGCTGCCGCTCATTGGCTGTACTGAGGGATGCCCCACTGGCTGTACTGAGGGATGCTCCTACTGCCTGTACTGAGGGATGCCCCACTGGCTGTACAGAGGGATGCCCCTACTGGCTGTACAGAGGGATGCCCCTACTGGCTGTACTGAGGGATGCCCCTACTGGTTGTACTGAGGGATGCCCCTACTGGCTGTACTGAGGGATGCCCCTACTGGCTGTACTGAGGGATGCCCCTACTGGTTGTACTGAGGGATGCCCCTACTGGCTGTACTGAGGGATGCCCCTACTGGCTGTACTGAGGGATGCCCCACTGGCTGTACAGAGGGATGCCCCTACTGGCTGTACTGAGGGATGCCCCTACTGGCTGTACTGAGGGATGCCCCTACTGGCTGTACAGAGGGATGCCCCTACTGGCTGTACTGAGGGATGCCCCTACTGGCTGTACTGAGGGATGCCCCACTGGCTGTACAGAGGGATGCCCCTACTGGCTGTACTGAGGGATGCCCCAACTGGCTGTACTGAGGGATGCCCCCACTGGCTGTACTGAGGGATGCCCCTACTGGCTGTACTGAGGGATGCCCCTACTGGCTGTACTGAGGGATGCCCCTACTGGCTGTACAGAAGGATGCCCCTACTGGCTGTACAGAGGGATGCCCCTACTGGCTGTACAGAGGGATGCCCCTACTGGCTGTAATGAGGGATGCCCCTACTGGCTGTACTGAGGGATGCCCCTACTGGCTGTACTGAGGGATGCCCCTACTGGTTGTACTGAGGGATGCCCCTACTGGCTGTACAGAGGGATGCCCCTACTGGCTGTACAGAGGGATGCCCCTACTGGCTGTACTGAGGGATGCCCCCACTGGCTGTACTGAGGGATGCCCCCACTGGCTGTACTGAGGGATACCCCTACTGGCTGTACTGAGGGATGCCCCACTGCCTTTATTGTAATGGGGTGATTCTGCGCACTGAATGGGGGAATTTAAGCACACCATTTGGTTCAGAATATTTTCTTTCTTATTTTAGTCCTTTAAACCCTGGGTGCATCTTATGGAACAAAAATAAGGTGTGCATATAGTGACATTAAGAACAGTGCAGCAGGGCCAGTGTGCCCCAAAAAGTCCCGGGCCGTTTTTTAGTCCCAGTCCGCCCCTGCCCTGATGTTTGGCCCTCGCCGGCGTTCCCACTGTACAGACATGGCTCTCCTCAGCTTCTTCAGATGCGCAGAATAATGTGCAGGTAAAGTTGTAAGGCTATGAGCAGCCATGCCGGCCATGCAGTTATGGGGGGCTGCGGGCAGTGCCAGAAAAAAGTGCCCCTGTGAAGTGGAGGGTAAGAGGGCGGCTGCACCTTTCCCCGGAGGATTTGGAGAATGTAGACTCGGCATGTTGCCCTCAGAAGTGTGGTGGTGGGTGAGAAGTGGTAGAGGGGGAGGCATGGTGGCGCCTCAGGCCAGAGCAGGGCAGCGCGCTCCCGGTCCCCCATTCTCTGCGCGTGCACGTGTGTGTGGGGCTGCGGGGGATGCACAGGGGCGCGTCACAGCAGCCATGAGGGCAGGCGCGGGCCGCTCGGATGCTGCTGATGGGGATGTGCTCAGGACTCCGCCAACTTCTCCTCACACACACAGTCACACACACACACATAGAGCCGGGCGGCTGGCGGGAGAGCCGCAGTGCCAGCGTGTGACTCCTTACTCCTCACTACTCCCCCGGCATGTGGCGGACTTACTGAGGCTCCCCCGGAGGAAGTGAGGGGCTCAGTGTCTGGAGGCTGGAGGGCACCTCGGGCCAACACAAATCCCGCCTCACTTCATTCTGGACCCCGGAGAGGCGACTGCCATCACTGTGAGTACTCGCCTGACCCCCGCCGCGTCCTGTGTCTCCTCACACATCGCTGCGCCACAGGGAACCCCCCCCCCCTCCCGGGCAACTCTGTGACCACTGAGGAGGTTACTATGGCTACACCGGTTACCTACAGCAACCACATCGGCTCTCAAAACTAGTATTATTACTAGGGACAACCATATGGGGAGTACGGGTAGGATTCCATACCTCCCAACTTTTCAGAATGGGAAATGGGGACAATATGTAAATTAAGCCACACCTCCTTATTGAGGGATGGATAGGAGATACATTGTAACAGTTACAACAATAGAAACCCCTTTAATATGCAAATGAATCATTTATTGCTGCAGATCTGCATGTTACACCTCAAAGACAGACAAAGGAGAACAACAAGGGACAGGGGGACATGGCCTCCAAATAGGGACAGTCCCTCCAAATCAGGGACACTTGGGAGGTATGGGATTCCTATATAGGGCCCAGACATGAAGGGGCCCAGCCACCATAGCAGCCCCACAGCAACTGCTGCCTCACCTTCTCCAGTGCTTCCAGCTCATCACATTAATCATACTGCTCACTTCTGCCAATCACCCACCCCCACCGAAATCCACTTACCCACCCAGTTCTACTCACCCACCCCTCATCAAGTTCCACTTACCCACCAGCTCTACTCACACATCCCCCACCAATCTCCACTTACCCACCCCTCATCAAGCTCCACTTACCCACCCCTCATCAAGCTCCACTTACCCACCAGTTCTACTCACACATCCCCCACCAATCTCCACTTACCCACCCCTCATCAAGCTCCACTTACTCACCAGCTCTACTCACCCACCCCTCATCAAGCTCCACTTACCCACCCCTCATCAAGCTCCACTTACCCACCAGCTCTACTCACACATCCCCCACCAAGCTCCACTTATCCACCAGCTCTACTCACACATCCCCCACCAATCTCCACTTACCCACCCCTCATCAAGCTCCACTTACCCACCAGCTCCACTCACACATCCCCCACCAATCTCCACTTACCCACCCCTCATCAAGCTCCACTTACCCACCAGCTCTACTCACCCATCCCCACCAAGCTCCACTTACCCACCAGCTCCACTCACACATCCCCCACCAAGATCTACTTACCCACCAGCTCCATTCACACATCCCCACCAAGCTCCACTTACCCACCAGCTCCACTCACACATCCCCCACCAAGCTCTACTTACCCACCCAGCTTCACTTACCCTCCCTTCTCCAAGCTCCACTTATCCACCCCTCTGCAAGCTCCACTTATCCACCCACTTCCTTTTACCCACCCCTCTCCAAGCTGCATTTACCCACCCACTTCCACTCACCCCCTCTCTCCAAGCTCCATTTATCCACCTCTCTTCAAGCTCCACTCACCCATCCCTCTCAAAGGCTCCATTTACCCAATCCCCCTTAAGCTCCACTTGCCCAGCCCTCTGCAAGCTTCACTTACTCACACTTCTGCAAGCTTTACTTACCCACCCAACTGTCTCACCCACCCTTAATTTACCCACCCAGCTACGCTTCTCTACCTTCCAGCTCCACTCAGGACCACCATAGAAAAGGGCCCAAGGCTTGTATGGGGCAAACAAACTCCTGATGGTGGCCATGGGTAATGCCTCCTAATGCCACCTAACTTTTCTCACCACTTCATTTCCTTTCACTCCTTTGTACTAGTGAGGTTAAGCAGAGTTCAGCACCCATTGGTACCCGAAACTAACATACATTTTGATCATTGTGTGTCCAGCCAGGCGTGAGTGAGAGCCTGTCTGGAACTATTAGAGCAGATCTAAGCCCCTAAAGCCAGCTAAAGTTTCCCAATACTAAACATGCAGGATAAAAACACTTACCTGCTTTACTGGGTACGCAAGCCTTTTCCTTGTATTTTAAGTGTGCACCAGATGTCAAAACCTGAAATACAAGGAAAAGGATGAAGTAGCCTGTAAAGCAAGTGTTGGTGTCCTGCGTGTTTATAATATTGCTGGTAGAAACAAATCTACTATGTATATAAACCCCGGGTTTTGGTCGACTTGATTATTTTTCTATAGCCCTCCATCCAAATACTGCGTGGTTTAAGAGTTCTCCCATCCCATCTCTCGTTGTGAGATGAATAGTCAATTATAGATGAAGATGAGAAGATAAACTTAATGATAGAACAAGGGGCACAACCTGAAGCTAGTGGGAGGAGAAATCAGAAAATTTTATTTTACAGAGAGAGTAGTAGTAGATGTTTGGAACAAACCAGCAGAGGTAGTTTAGAAGCCCACAGTTAGTGAATGTAAAAATATCTGGGATAAGCACACATCTATCCTAAAATATAGGGGACATACACACATAAGGGTAGAGTCAATGGACTATGCTTTTTCCTGCCATCAACCTTCTATGTTTCTATGTTATTATTATTATTTATTTATAAATTGCCGTGTTCACCAGCAGCACTGTGCAAATTAGTAATTACATACATTGTAATACTCAATGTACTGTATGTTTTACTACCAAGAAGCCACAAAGGGAATGAATGCTATGAAAACAGGATATGGGAGGGAGATCTGCCCTTAGGAGCTTACAGTCATGAAACTGAGATAAGAGCCTGGAGCTGAGGGACATTTCCAGGGACCCCATGGTTAGAAGCAGCCGTCTGTCCGCTATGATTGCTCCTGGAGTTATGGATAATTTCCTCTGCCAGCTCATCCTTTCTACTGCTTGTTTCTGACCATAATCAGACATTGCTATGTAAATATGTTCATCTCCCTCCAAGAGCTGTATTTGTAAAGGTCCTTTATTTACACATACCGGAGATGTCCTGTGTTACTGATGGAAGCAACGTTTTAAGGCTTTGCAGTACTGTTTAGGTCTGATAATAATAATAATAATAGTACAGCATACTAATGATAACTAGCCCGGACGTATGAGAGTGTATGAGCCACAGCTGGCTGTCAGTCTTGCTCTGCTCTGGATGATACATTCGCAGTATTTCTGATGCCGGGTGTTTGGTCTGACAGCTTCTCATAAAACGCGTGTATTTGGCATGCGGCGCCCACTGGCAGCCTCATACATGTCACTGTGTTACCGGCAGCCGCTCGCCCAGAACTGGAATGTGAGACTTGTGTGTGTCTGTCTGTGTGTAACTCCCCTCCATAAAGGTGACGCAGAGAGCTGCCATACTTTATATGCTATTTCTGTGCTCCTTCGTTCCTACCACCCCCAAACGCGGTTGCTTTGAGCTGACAGCATTCATACATTTTTGAGTGAGTGTTTTTTTTTTTTTTTTACAAATGTACACAATTTAAAAAGTTGTCTAGTGCAGGGATTCCCACTGGTGGTACTTAAAGCAGAATTACTCTCAAACTTATCCCCCCCCCCCACCCTCTCTTGACACTGAGGCAGGACAGGGGGGTTCCAAAGAAAAACCTTTACCTTGCCTGCGGACCATTGCAGCTTTTATGTCAGTGGACCAAATTACACCCAAAACACAGCTCAAAAGTTTTTTTAAATGCACAGATGTGAGCGATTAAAGTGGTAGGCTGCTCAAAAAAGGATTAAAGCAGTCCCACACTCGTTTTCTTCCTAATGGGTGTGGACCACATTTTGACAGGCTCGTGGGGGCATCCAGATTGCTGAAGCCCTCACTTGCGCATAGATCTTTGCAAACCCCCCAAAATCCTTACATGAACCTTGATTCCCTGACAAAATGTGGCCCTGCAATTGGCTCCCACTGGTCACATGGGCTGACCTGGACAGGAAAGATGAAGCGACCCTGGCCACATGACTAGACTTTTATTTTTAATATGAGTTGACTTCTTCCGCCTATGGGGAACTGGGGGGGGGGGGGGATACCATAATGCCTATATGGGGAATGGGAGGGGAGATGCCACACTGCCTAAATAGGGAATAGGGGGGTGCCACACTGCTTATATGGGGAATGGGAGGGGGGATACCACACTGCCTATATGGGGAATGGGAGGGGCATGCCACTCCTCCTATGGGAATGGGGGGGTGCCACACTGCCTATATCGGGAATGGGGGGTGCCACACTGCCTATATGGGGAATGGGAGGGGGGATGCCATACTGCCTATATGGGTAATGGGAGGGGGATGCCGCATTGCCTATGGGAGTGGGGAATGCCACACTACCTATGGGAGGGGGGATGCCACACTACCTATGGGAATGGGAGGGGAGGAATGCCACACTGCCTATGGGAACGGGATGGGGGAAATGCCACACTGCTTATGGGAATGGAATGGGGGGGAATGCCACACTGCCTATGGGAAAGGTGAATGACATCCCTCCTATTGGGAATGGGGGGTGGATCCCACTCTGCCTGTAATTGGAGGATTCTGCACCTTGCCTATTATTTGTTTCAAATATTATTTTTCTTATTTTCCTCCCCAAAATCCTAGGTGCGTCTTATGGGTAGGTGAGTCTTACAGAGCGAAACATACGGTAAATTATATTAATACAATTGGGACACTAGCAGAATTGGGGGGCTGTACAATTTCTACTTTTCTGGATCCTGCGAAACCGTTAGATGCTGTTAGATGATTAAATGCTCGCCATACCAGAAAATGAAGCTGCAGGGGCACTATAGTGGGAATGAGTGGCCAGCAATCAGATGCACACCAAAGTTTGGAATTGATAAAATAAAATACAGAAATTTGAGTTGTTATATTAGGTCCCTGTTTAGTGGTGCAGACATACGTCTGCTGCCGCTGCTCGTGTGCATGGAGGGGGGGATTCTGCAAAGTTTAGTGATGTGTGATTACTCCATCAGCCGGCACCCCCTGCAGCCATGATGTGTCATGGCGGAATGTCTGACCTAATGACAGGTCACAAGTGTCTGCAGGCAGCGATGACAGATGTCACTTTGCCTGTAAAGACTCCGCCTGGTGAAAGCTCAGCCATTCCGCTTCAGCTCCATGCTGGAGAGTAAACCGTCTCACAGTTTCAGATATCTCTCAGAGATAGTTATGCTTTAGCAATCTCGCCACTAGACATCTGCTGCAGCCATTAATAGGGGGACCCTGACACATTCTGTATTTTACATGGGGAGGCCGATTCATTAATAGCGCCAGGTAGCGACAGATGAGCGACTGTAGCGTGATTTTTACAGCGCCAGCCAGTATTCGCTGTGCTTGGCCGGCGTTTGCTTGATGACAGCGACTCAGTCGGTGTGCGGTAATGTTGAATACGGGCTTAGGGGTCGCTGTTTCACAGGTTCAGCGTTGTATGTGAGCGCCTGACAACGAATGGCCAGAGCGAACGGCTAGCTTCATATTCATTAAAAAAATCACGCTCTGAATTTGCTGGCGCTGTCCATTCCTTGTTTAAACCCCAGTGCGCTGGCGCCGATGGGTGTTAACTAGTTTTTAACCCCTAAACAACCATATTTTTTGATTGTAACGTTATACATGTTTATAGAATCATTTTGTAATATGAATACATTAATATCAGACCTGTAAGATCAATTCTGCACAAATTTTTTTTTTTAATTTTTTTTACTTTAAAACAAAACCTAACATTGCAGAAGTGGTCTCAGAATTTTTGACATTAAAAAAAAAAAAAAAAAAAAAAAATTAATACCAATTAATTATGATTAATTAAACATTGCTCCATTGAAATGCATTGGACAATGCCAGGGAGCGACAGGTCATACCTGGCGCTGTGAAGGAATTTGCAGCGGCGCTGTTCGTTCCAGGCGGCTTCATGATGAATCCCGCGCTAGCCGTCGCTATCGCCGGCGCTAGCCTCATTTAGCTTGATAAATGCGTCATTGTGACCGCCGCCGGGCGTACTTGAGTCGGTAGCCGCCGATAGCTGGTGGTACCTGGCGCTCGTCAGACACTACCTGGCGCTAGCCCGTGATAAATAAGGCCCACAGACTCCTTAAAGGGAAAGACCAGTCTGCAAGTAAACCCCTGCGCTTGCCGCCTCCCCTGGTGCTGAGGTGGGGGGTTAAAAAAACACCTTACCTTGCCTAAAATCCAGTGCTGTCACCTGCGCTTTTCTACACGAAGGCTGCACACAGCTGTATCTTCTGCTCTGTTCTCACTATTGCCCCACCCATTGAAAGTGGGGGTGCCCCTCTGTGCAGCCTCGCCAGGATGGACGTACTCAGGGCCAGAATATCTGGGGAAAAGCTGCTGGATTCTGGGGAAAAATAAGGTTTGAGTTAATACCAAGGAAGCTACCAAAACCTACTAACTGCATTCATGCTAATGCAATCAACACCTCCTACCTAACCCCACCCTACTGGTTATGGAAGACAGAGGATGTGTATTGTAGTTACCATTTAGTGCTGCCAGATTACTCTACGAGTCACCCTGATTAGAGAAAACCATTCATATGACTAGCAAAACTTGTTCAAGAAAATAGTCCCGTTGCCTTGATTTATTCCTACAGATATATCATGAACGAAATAAATGGGAATGTTCACAGACAAAAGGTAAGGGTTTTTTAAAGCTTCCCCCAATCCTGCCTCTGGACCAGGAGGCGGGGGGTTACATGGAGACTGGAC
Organism: Gastrophryne carolinensis; assembly: GCA_027917425.1. Classification (NCBI taxonomy): domain Eukaryota; kingdom Metazoa; phylum Chordata; class Amphibia; order Anura; family Microhylidae; genus Gastrophryne; species Gastrophryne carolinensis. The sequence goes on from CM051235.1 coordinate 559,148,813, forward strand.
TGCTATAAAATAATGCATCAATGTTTTTATTACATCAGACATTTGATAACCATTTTTGATTCTCTAAAGCAGACCAAAACTCATAAACAAATTTACCCCTATTTAAAGAGACTGTAAAGGCAAAAACATTAAACGGCCCCCGATATTCTGGGGGTCTGCAACTTGCCTCCACCAGAGATCCAGACCACTCAATCCCTGTGCTGGACCACAATCAGAGCTTGCATTGTTGTCTCCTCACTTCTTCCTGGTATCAGTTCTGATGACTGTCCCCACCCGCTCATTTGATTGCAATAGTAGCGAATGAAGTTGGCACTCTCAGTCATCATGACTGATGCAAGGGGTGGAATGCTCAGATCCAGGCTGCAGGAATGGCGGTGATGGGATCACTGATGCAGGTAAGATTCAAACTATTGACATTGTGTGATTCAGCTGTGCACTATTGGTGAGTATGTGCAGTGTATTTTGTAATTATTTTGCAGGGACTCCCTAAGAACATATCAATTTGAGATGTCCTGCACAGGGCTGTTTCTAGGGGAGGGCAAGCAGTGCGATCGCCGTGTGCACCAATGGGCCATTAGGGGAGCCTTAATTCCAGCTATAAGACAGGCCCCTCATCTCCCCCATATTGGGCTCAGTCATGGGGGTGGGGTACTGCATGCTGCTAAGGTACATTCACAGCATACCTGTATGGGACAGCAACAGCACCATAGGAGAGGTAAAGAGGTGGCAGATTTTTACCCTCCCACACTGATATTTTGTCTAGGAACTGACCTGGTCCCGCAGTATGAAACCTCATGTCTCTCCTGTAAACTCACCCATATCCCCTGTCAAACAACTGCAGCTAAGCTTAGCGGCCACTCCACAGAGCCCCACAGCATCCCTATTCCCTCTTGGACATAAATGTCTGTTGGGCGCCATAGGCCTGTGCATGCTTTTTAGGTAACCTAAAGGGAATACAGGTAAACCAGGGAGCTTTACACTATGGAGCATCCCAAATTCAGATGCCCCTAAGAAGAGGTTGTTACCCGGAGTCTTTTAGTCTGGGGTTTGACCCACTTTAAAGTGGACCAAAGCCCAGGATTTTGACTATACTGGGTTTTGGTCCTTGCCCTGTGGCTGCCCCGATGTATCAAACCCCCCAGGTCGCCGAAAACAACTCACCTCTTCCCAGTCCTGCGGCGCATACGCGGGCGCTCATCCAATCATCACGCTTGGAGCCACTGACGTCACGTCTTCTAAGCTTTCGTCTAAAGCCAGCAGCTCTGAGCGTGCTGATGGGGGAGGGAATCAATTGGCCCTGGAATCCTTTCCCGGGCCGATCTGTGTGGGTTTTGGTACACTTTAAGATGGAAAATTTGATTGAAAATAATAGAAGATTGCTTGATTAAAACAACTGAATCACAGGGTTGACTGATTCAATGCATTTGTGGCTTGCAAAAAAGTAAGCAGTGGTGGAGTTGGAAAGCGCATTTAGCAGTGCAGCCTATAAGTCATCTATAGCTACACGTTCATTTTTTCTGAAGTACCTTTTGGGTTGGGTGGTCTTTATGAGCTGCCAGTAACCTAAAAGGTTACTGGCAGCCATTTACATTTTTGTACATGCCGATTGGTCTGCAGCCTCGCCACATACCACCACCTACCATATACTCACCACTGGTTGGGAAATCGCTGCTTTCGATTGTAAGCTTTCCAGGTCAGTGCCTTCACTCCTACTCTTCCCTCTTATTTATGTAGACTTGATACATTTCTGTCCCATCTGGCTGTAATCTGTACCTCATACTGGATAAGTCATAAGATGACTTATGGACAGCCTTTGCCCTCTAAGCTGCAGGCAGCAAAGCATGGTATTATGCTAATTTAGGACTTTCTACTTTCTGGTTGTCCTCTGGTTTCTGGGTTTATTCTGCGGAATGACACATTGAGTTACTTTGTAGCCAGTCCAACCCCCAAGCTAAAGTATATTGTGCCAGGGATGCATACAAGTCAGTGTAGTATGTGGTACAGTACATGTATTGCACTGCACATCTATTTAAAGGAACTTTTAACAGTTTCAGGGTTTGGTTAAAGTGAAACTTAAGTCAAAAGTGACTTGAGGGCCCCTGAACAACCTCCCCTTGGAAAACTGAAACAGGCTTTAGTACACTGCCTTTCAGGATCAATTCACTGTGTCAGCAGCAGCCTTTTCCTCTAGCAGCCTATTAGGTTTGCTATATGGGCTCAAGCTTAGGCAGAGCTCGTAAGTTGTGGCCACTGGCTTTCTCATTTGCTAATCTTAACAAATGAATGGATAGTAAAACCAGGATGAGGTAACACGTAAGGGTGTAAAAGTTATTTTCTATCATGGATAGTGGCTTTAACGTCCTGTCCAGACACACACTATGAGGCCGATTCATTAATAGCGCCAGGTAGCGACAGATGAGCGACAGTAGCGGCATTTTCAGAGCGCCCGCTAGTAGTCGCTGTGCTTGCCCGTTGTTCTGTAGTTGATAGCGACTCAGTCGTTTGCCGTAATGTTGAATATTGGGTGAGGAGTCGCTATTTGACAGGTTCCGCGCTGTATGGGAGCGCATGACAGCGAACGGCCATAGCGAACGGCTCCCAGCATATTCATTAACAAATCACGCTCCAAAAATTCTCGCGCTGTGAAATGCTTGTTTAAACCCCAGAGCGATGGCGGCGATGGGTTAAAAGTAGTTTTTTAACCCCCAAACAACCATATTTTTGGATAAAAAAAAAACAAGTTTTTAAAAACATTTAGTAATATGAATACATTAATATCAGACCTGTAATATCAATTCTGCACAATTTTTTTTTTTTTTTAACCTTAAAAAAATATCTAACATTGCAGAAGTGGTCACAGAATTTTTGACATTTAAAAAAAAAAAAAAAAAATTAATAGCAATTAATTAAGAATATTTAAAGATTGCTCCATTGAAATGCATTGGAGAGCGCCAGGTAGCGAGAGGTCATACCTGTCGCTGTTCAAGGTCGCTCGCTGGCGCTGTGTGGTGAGGCTGGAATAATGATGAATGATTCGCTATCTGGCGCTCTGTCAGTCGCTAAGCAGGATCGGCTTGATAAATGTGATAAATGTGTGATTGCGGAGGGGAGCCGGCGTTCTCGTGGCGGTGACCGTCATTACCGTTCGCTCACCATTCGCTACCTGGCGCTATCCCTTGTTAAATAAGGGCCTATCTTTCTCCCACCTTATCCCCATTGGAAACAGTATAGAATAAGTCATTTCAATGCACCTGAAAATCTCTGATTATATGTGTTATGGTGCAGCTTTATGCGCCATAAGCATTCTCTGCTGTGGTCAGAGACAGCTGTGGGTCCACAAGGGCTTACTGTGTTTGCTCCAGCTTAGAGCTCCAAGAGACAGAGTAGTTGTAGGGACACTTTTTTGCGTGGTCCTGGAGAAATAAAATAAATAAGACTTGTTGCAGCTTCTACCCTAGGCTGCAGGTAATGAAGGAAAGGCATATGAGACAGGCATCAAGTCAACTGCTTGCTGGCTAATTATTGTCTTGCACTTACAGACTCTTTAACAGCATCCTAATCATACACTCACCTATTATAGTGTTCCATCCAGTCAATACATTCAGTTTCCATTTAAGGATGTCCTGATTGCCCAAAAGACTGCGAGGGGCAAGCAGCCAACTATTGGTCTCAGAATTTCACGAGTCACTTCTGCAACATTTTTGTGCCGCACTTCCAGGCTGGTGGAGAGATGTTAGAGAGTGTAACATATTTAAAGTGGACCAAAACCCAGAATATTTACTATCCTGGGTTTTGGTCCATACCCCAAATTGTGGTGGCTAGCTGTGTGAAACCCCGGCAGTCTCCCGTAGTACACAGCTCCTGAGCCCACAAGGCAGATGCAGCTGTGCTCCAATCCGCCTTTTGTGTTGTGCATATAAATGAGCAGCTAAGATATCCGAATTTTTTTTTTTGTAGATAAAGACATTTTCTCTATGTGTGTGTTTTTTTTACTGTTAACCCTTTGTGAACTGGTAAGGGATCTATGTGACCCCTATACCAGTACACAAGGCTCTGGGCCGAGCCCCCCCCCATTGCCTGCCTCCCCAAAGGGGGGGGGGGGCAGAAGAGCCCGTGGCCATAGGCTATGTCGGCTTGTAGCCTACAGGGCCAGGGTCCACCAAAGCTGGCCCCTGCACCCTATTCTACAAGCCCCCGTAGCTGGTCCCAAGCTGGTTATGCTGGGTAAGGGGTCCTCACTGCATTTATTTCAGGATTTTTAAGGAAGGGGAACCCTATGTGAAATAAAATGTAATTTTAAAAAATTGCAATATATCGTTTTCGAGACAGAATCAGGATATATCGGGATATATTGTATGTATCGTATCGCCAGATTCTTGCCAATTCACACCCCTACTATCTCACATTAGGTCCATTAAAGTACAATATCCTTGCTTTCAGGTTCTTTCATGTAAATGCAGCATTTTAGACTTTGCCTAACTAATGCACACAGGACTAATTACAGAGTGGCCGTGCTGATTGATTCCCCGCAGCTAGCTGAAAAGGGATAGTGATGGCAGCTTAATAGGAGGCTCTGTACCGCAGAGCAGCCTGGGCAGGAATGGAGTTCAGGGGCCCAAAGATGTTTGTCAGACATTAAAGCCCTGCTCACTACTCACATGTGAAAAAGGAAAATCAACATCAAAGCCTCAAGCATTGAGGCCCTGAATGGCTTATGTTTGTATTGTGAGCGCGTCCATGTGTCTGGAGGACTCGCAGAACAGCAGAAGCTCAACTCACAAAGCCAAAGACTGCTGTTTATACCCACAGGAAACACAAATTATTTCACAGCATGGGTTCAATTGGCAAGCTTCTCTGAAAGCCATTACAATTAAACAAATGAGGGCCATTGGACCACAACTGTTATAATTGTACACATGTGTCAGTATGAGAGATTGCTTCAGCAGTGCAATGCATGGAAGGAAATTCTCTATAGATTTATACTACATTGTTACATGTGGCGATAGGGTGACAGGCTGGGGCACACGAGTGTGAGGAGAGGCCGAGGTGGAGGGCTGCAACTCAGGGCAGCTTGAATCAGAAATTCCCCATATCTTTGGATCACATTTGTTAAAATAGAAATGACACAATTATCATACAAGTACTCAATCAATACTTCAATACTTTATTGAACCGCCAAGTAAGTACAAGGTACAAACAAGGAATGCTTTTTTGGCAAGGAGATACACCATGAGAGCTATAACAATTACATACATGACAAAGTATAACAAGAATAACGATACAGTTGAGGTAATCTATAGTGACTGACATAATTGTCAGTAATGTAGAGCAGAATGTGGTTAAGTGTCACTGGGATTATTCAGAGCCATAACGGCCAGAGGAAAAAAAGTGTTTTTGTGTCTGGAGGTTTTGGTTGAATGAGCCCTGAATCTGCGGCCAGAGGGTAGGAGCCTGAAGAAGGGGTGACCTGGGTGCGTCACGTCTCCAGATATCTTCTTTGCCCTTGAGTAGATTCTGCTCATGTATTGATCATCCAGAGAAGGTAGGGGGGATCCAATTAACCTCTCAGCATTCCTGGTTATTCTCTTCAGCCTCTGCTTGTCTTTGGCTGAGGCCCCTCCGTACCAGACTGTACATGAACTGGTCAGGATTGATCCAATGGCACCGTTGTAGAATGCCTTCAAGATCTTTTTGGACAAACCGTATTTTGTCAACTGTCTGAGGAAGAATAACCGCTGCTGGGCCTTCTTTAAGATAGCAGACGCTTGCTTGCTCCACTTCAGGTCCTGTGTGATTTGAGTACCAAGAAATTTAGCACTGGTTACAATCTTGACAGACTCCTCACCAATCAAAATGGGATGGTGTGATTGGTGAGATCGCCTAAAGTCAATTATAAGTTCAACTGTTTTGTGAGTATTCAGTATAAGATTGTTTGCTTTGCTCCAAGAGTCAAGGGTTCCTACTTGGGTCCTATAGCTAGACTCATCATTGTCACTGATAAGGCCTACTATGGTGGTGTCGTCAGCGTATTTAATGATCTTGACCGATGGATCTGAGGAGATGAAGTCACTGGTGTAAAGTGAGAAGAGTAGGGGAGACAGGGCGCACCCCTGTGGTGCACCCATGCTTGTGATCCTGGATGTGGAAACAAAGGGTCCCAGTCTGACCCTCTGGGACCTGCCTGTCAGAAAACTCAAAATCCAGCTCCATAAGTTTAGTGGAATGCCCAGGGAGAGCAACTTCTCATGAAGAATTTTTGGATCAATGGTGTTGAATGCTGATGAGAAGTCCACGCATTCAACATCTTGAATCATCTCTAGCTAGATTTCTTAAATGTATCTGCCAATGAGAGTAAAAAATAAAGAAATATAAAGTGACAAAGGACAGCATTTATTAGATCAGTGTGCACATGCTCAGTCAGATAGGCTTGCGGAAGATTCATGTAAAGGGACTGTAAACCCAAAGGCAACAAAAAGACAGCAAGCAGATCTCCCGATGCCTGTACCATGTGCCTCTTCTTCACTTCCTGCAGCACATGGTAGAAGCTGCAGCAGGGCTACAAATGTTTCATTTGTTTCGACTCCATTTCTCCAGGACCATGCAAGAAAGTGGTGTAACAGCCACTCTAGTGCTCTCAGCAGGAGTCATCATGACAAGCCACAGTTGTCCCGCAGATGTCTCTGGCCACAGCGGGACTCATAAAAGCTCGACCATATCATGCCTTTCCAGCTCAGCCACGACCAACAAATTGAAGCGAAGCAAGTGGCTTTGCCTATAAAAGGTATTTATATTAAATCAAAAGATTTGGAGATGTTATGAAATGGATCACTTTACACGATTCTGAAAGGAAATAAGGTGGGAGAAGTTAGTGCTTACTTGAGCACTAACAAAACTGGAACAAAACCCTCGGCAGCCGCCCCTGGGGTTGTAAAGAAATGGCTTATTTTACACTGTTTTGAAGAGGAGTAATGTGGAAGAAAGTTAGGCCCTTATTTAACAAGGGATAGCGCCAGGTAGCGAATGGTGAGCGAACGGTAATGATGCTCACCGCCACGAGAACGCCGGCTCCCCTCCGCAATCACACATTTATCAAGCCGATCCTGCTTAGCGACTGACAGAGCGCCAGATAGCGAATCATTCATCATTATTCCAGCCTCACCCCACAGCGCCAGCGAGCGACCTTGAACAGCGACAGGTATGACCTCTCGCTACCTGGCGCTCTCCAATGCATTTCAATGGAGCAATCTTTAAATATTCATAAATAATTGCTATTATTTTTTTTTTTTTTTTTTTTTTTACATGTCAAAAATTCTGTGACCACTTCTGCAATGTTAGATATTTTTTTTAAGGTAAAAAAAAAAAAAAAATTGTGCAGAATTGATATTACAGGTCTGATATTAATGTATTCATATTACAAAATGTTTTGAAAAACATGTTTTTTTTTTTTCTAAAAATATGGTTGTTTGGGGGTTAAAAAACTACTTTTAACCCATCGCCGAGAATTTCACAGCGCGAGAATTTTTGGAGCGTGATTTGTTAATGAATATGCTGGGAGCCGTTCGCTATGGCCATTCGCTATCATGCGCTCCCATACAGCGCGGAACCTGTCAAACAGCGACTCCTAACCCCGTATTCAACATTTCCGCACACCGACGGGGTCGCTGTCAACAGCCGAACAACAACCAAGCACAGCGAATACTAGCGGGCGCTGTGAAAATAACGCTACTGTCGCTCATCTGTCGCTACCTGGCGCTATTAATGAATCGGCCTCTTAGTGTTTACTTAAGCAAAGGCTTTAAACCGGACCTTCAGCATGATTTATTGAAAAGCCCAATCCCTTAAAAAACTATTCCCAAGCATCTAAAGTCAATATATTTTACGTTTTTAGTCACTTACTTATTATTCTTTCCCCCACTGGGCTGCAACTCTGTTCAGGACTTTAGGATAAGGGCGCCGCCATCTTGACTCAGAAGCATCACATTTACTGAGGAGAGGAGATTGGGATAAAGTACAGGGGGCGGGGTTATAGCTGTGCTTTGCTCAGACAGAGCAGAGCTGGGGTCAGGAAAAGGTCAGCAATCCCAAAATGCAGAGCAGCACAGTCAGAAGGCTGCCTGATGTTCCATGAGCCGCCATCTTGGATGTTTAAAGGCTCAGAAAGTGCAGTAGATGGAGGTTGGATGATTTTTAATGTGGGCAATCTGTATGTACAGGCTGTGGGAAACATACAAGATAGACTCTTATTCAGGGGGAAGGACCGCTTTAAAGCAGAACAAAATCCTAGGCGGTCGGCCCTGGAGTCGAAATTAGTCCATGACAACTGTTGGCCTTCCCCTGAGGCATCCCAAATGGGGATGCCCTGCTGTCTGACCCCCCCCCCCCCTCCGGGTCACTCAAAGCGCACCTTTAGCTCCCAGCATTCAGATAGGCTGGGGATGTGATCTCTGTGTCTTTGCCAAGCTATATTGCCTATCATTATTAAGCATGCTGCATATGGGGCTTATTGGACAAGAGCTGGGCTGTAGGACTGGGGAAAGATACCGTTTTATTAGTGATCTGAAGGGTTTCACATAGCAGGGCATTCCAAAACTCAGGAAAGTGAAAATCTTGGGTTTTGTTCAGCTTTAACTCTCATCGGGTTTAGAATCTAAGGAGTTCCAGTGAAATAGAATGCTACATTTCTTCTCCAACACCTCCAGTACACAGTAACACCTCTCTGCAGACTGTATCTCCCTGGGCAATGTAACACATAGGTGTGAGCTGACAGCGCACTGTGTGTGCTAATATTCATTATCACCTTCTCTTCTTGGCTGTGATTGCTTGCCTGGCGTCATTACAACTGGATGCAAAGCACAAAAGCATTTTACATTCAGCATATGAAACAGAAATACTCCCAAACTTACATTCCCCAACCCTACATCTAGCAAAAGTGAAGGATATTTACATACTGGATGGTGGTTCTAATTTCCCAAAATCTTGTCTCTGGGGTTCAGAATATTGATGAATCTTTATTTTCTAGTTGATCTCTCTAGTACACATCCTGATCACTAAGGGCCTTATTCATGAAGGGATAGCGCCAGGTAGTGCCTTGTAATCGGCAGGTAGTGTCAGGTAGCTTCAGGTAGCGGCAGGTGAATACCGGAGATGGCACGCAATTCCACATTTATGAAGCCAAATCTGGTGAGCAACTGGAACAACGCCATGTAGCGTACGATTCATCATTATACAAGGCTCAGTGTACAGCGCCGGCGTTCAGCCTTGCAGAGCGCCACGTCTTACCTGTCGCTACCTGGCGCTCTCCCATACATTTCAGTGGACATTCCTTAGAATCCCTTTCCTGGTCCCATTTTTTTAAAATAAAAACTCAAATCTTTCTGGCCTAGAAAATGACATTTTTGAATACTTTTTTGATTTATAATATTTTTATGCAGAACTGTCCTTACATGTCTGGTATTAAAGTACAACAATGTAATTCCATATGTTTTTGCTTTGTTACTAGTGGATACATGTTCAAAAACAGACTTTGGCCCTTATTTAACAAGGGATAGCGCCAGGTAGCGAATGGTGAGCGAACGGTAATGACGCTCACCGCCACGAGAACGCCGGCTCCCCTCCGCAATCACACATTTATCAAGCCCATCCTGCTTAGCGACTGACAGAGCGCCAGATAGCGAATCATTCATCATTATTCCAGCCTCACCCCACAGCGCCAGCGAGCGACCTTGAACAGCGACAGGTATGACCTCTCGCTACCTGGCGCTCTCCAATGCATTTCAATGGAGCAATCTTTAAATATTCAAAATTAATTGCTATTAATTTTTTTTTTTTTTTTAAATGTCAAAAATTCTGTGACCACTTCTGCAATGTTAGATTTTTTTTTTTTAAGGTAAAAAAAAAATTTGTGTAGAATTGATATTACAGGTCTGATATTAATGTATTCATATTACAAAATGTTTTGAAAAACATGTTTTTTTTTTTTCTAAAAATATGGTTGTTTGTTGTTAAAAAACTACTTTTAAGCCATCGCCGCCAGCGCTCTGGGGTTTAAACAAGCATTTCACAGCGCGAGAATTTTTGGAGCGTGATTTGTTAATGAATATGCTGGGAGCCGTTCGCTATGGCCGTTCGCTGTCATGCGCTCCCATACAGCGCGGAACCTGTCAAACAGCGACTCCTAACCCTGTATTCAACATTACCGCACACCGACTGAGTCGCTGTCAACAGCCGAACAACGGCCAAGCACAGCGAATACTATCGGGCGCTGTGAAAATAACGCTACTGTCGCTCATCTGTCGCTACATGGCGCTATTAATGAATCGGCCTCCCCATTCACACAGCTTCTGGCGCTCTGGGCTACAACGACCCGATTTTGAGCGCTTGAACTGCATGAGGCCTTTTTTTTCTGAATATGGTGTGAGTCGGTTGCACTGAGCTGGCGCTGCCGTTCGCTCCCATACAGCAATGTACTGGTGTTAGAGCGACTCACACAATATATTCATCAATGCTAGCCAGCGACTGAGACGCTCTGAAACAGCGACCCATGGCTTAGCACAGCGACGACTAGCGGTCGCTCTCAATGTCTCGCTACAGACGCTCATCTGTCAGTACCTGGTGCTAGTAATGAATCAGCCTGTAAGAAGCTCCTGTACATATGTATATATGTATATAAGTGAGTAGTAGGAATCTACCTCCTCCTTCCTTCCACTTGCTCCTCTGTGGTTTCTCCTATCACTAATGCTTGGGTTGTGTTGTCCCATCTATATTATCAGATATAAAGGAAGCTTTGAAATAACAATTACAGAGTGTTTTGTGGATCCTTGATAGAGGCTTGTATTTAAGTGAAACGCGGTGGATTAAACAAAAAGGAACTGTGGATGAATCAATGATGTTTTTTTAATTGTATTTTAACAGGAGATTTTGTATTATTCTGTGTCATATTGCTACAAAAAGATAATGTATGGTTAAGTGGGAAGACAATATGGGGGTTATTTAAGAACCGATAGCACCAGGTAGTGCCTCATAGCGGCAGGTAGCGTCTGTTGATTGCCGGGCGCTGTACGCAAAACCACATTTAAGAAAGCGAATCTGGTGAGCTTCTCTAACAGTGCCATGTAGCTTCACATTTATTAATACAGGTGGCTCAGCGTATAGCGCCGGCGCTCTAGGCTCAGAAGTGCCATGTAGTACCTGTCGCTCTGTAGTGCTCTCCCATAAATTTCAATGGGGTTTCATTAGTTGTGTATAAATAGCATGTTTACCAATTTATTATATTTATTTATTTATTTTTTTGCTCAAATCATTGTGTGACCGCTCCTGGCTGCAAACACTTTTATACATTTTTTGGGACTTTTTATATTTTTATGCAGAATTGTATGTACAGGTCTGGCACTAAAGTGTTATTGTCCCAGTGTTAAAATAATGTCATTCCATGTGTTTTCGCTTTGTTACTGGTGGATATGTGACTTTGATCACACAGCGTCTGGCGGTCTATGCTACAGCGCCCAGCTTTACAGCGCTGACGCTGTGTGAGTGTAGTTTTTTTTAAATGTGGTGTGGAGCGCCGAGTGCCGGACGCACTGAGCTGGCGCTACCCCTCGCTGCAGCGCTATACTGTTGTTAGAGCACCCAACACACATCACATTCATCAATGCTGGCCAGGTTACTAAAGCGACCGCAACGCTAGGTTACAGCGCCCGATATCCGCTTACAGTGACTACTAGCGGTCGCTCTAAGTGCCGCTATACAGACGCTCATCTGGCAATACGTGGCGGCAGTTGTGAATCAGCCTCTACGTGGGGGATTAATCCCTAATGTAGGTGTGTGTTGTTTTTGGTGGTAATCTCTCTACTAACAAGTTATTATCCCACAAAAAACAATGAGAAAATGCAATTTTGTAGTTCTATCTATAACATATCCAGCAGCAATATATACATTGGTTTCTACATTACCTCGCTGGTAACCTGGGACATCGATTTTCTTTTGTAACTACGTTGAATGGGGCTCTACAGATCACATGACCAAAATCTTCCTCAGCTGGCTCCTGGCCATTACTGTAGGACCTCAGCTGCGTAGTGACACCACAATGACAAGTCTGAGGTGTTCATAGCTATGGCCGCTGCTGTAATGCTTGATTTATGGTAGGAGGCACAGGCATGCGGTAGCCCTCTTTTTCCGAAAGGCCTATAAAAGGTCATCAATAGCCCAACAATAAGTAGCATCTGTAATTTTCATTTTAATATTTGGAATGAGGAATCTCTGTGTATTTTTATTGTTAATATGTTATTGTTAATAATTGTAAAAGTGTTGTAATCTTTGGTGACGTTTCTTCAGCATGCACGGTGAGAGGATAATTCTCTTTTACATTCCTACCAGTAATAATCAGCACTTTTGACGTGTGCTCATTATCACTCACTTGTGAATATTTACTCAGACTGGTTTTCACAAGGGATCGTTTGCATGCATTGTGAAGGAAGAGCACGCCTGGGCTTTTCTACAGGGCATGTGTATTAAGCCTTCAGTGATATTTTAGCCAGGGGTTCCCAAGCTTTTTTGATCCAATTCTTTGCATTTTTTTATATCTGAAATATCATCTTGATGGTACATAGGCTGTCTGACACCTAAAATTGTGTTAAAGTGCACCTATACTCAGAGGGAAGAATATGTAGTCACCTTCTATCCCATTCCCAGTGCCCCAAAACAGCCTGTGTTTATTTTTTTACCTCAGCCATTGCCCAATATTCATAACAACACAAACTAAACACGGGGAGGCTGATTTATTAATAGCGCCAGGTAGCGACAGTTGAGCGACTGTAGCGGTATTTTCACAGCGCCCGCTAGTAGTCGCTGTGCTTGGCCGTTGTTCGGTTGTTGAAAGCGACTCAGTCGGTGTGCAGTAATGTTGAATACAAGGTGATGAGTCGCTATTTGACTGGTTCCGCGCTGTATGGGAGCGCATGACAGCGAATGGCCATAGCGACCGGCTCCCACCATATTCATTAACAAATCACGCTCCAAAAATTCTCACGCTGTGAAATGCATGTTTAAACCTCAGAGCGCTGGCGGCGATGGGTTAAAAGTAGTTTTTTAACCCCCAAACATCCATATTTTTTGAAACCAAAAAAAACAAGTTTATAAAACCATTTTGGAATATGAATACATTAATATCAGACCTGTAATATCAATTCTGCACACATTTTTTTTTTATTTTTTTCTTACCTTAAAAAAAAATATCTAACATGGCAGAAGTGGTAACAGAAATTTTCACATTAAAAAAAAAAAAAATATTAACAATTAATTATTAATATTTAAAGATTGTTCCATTGAAATGCATTGGAGAGCGTCAGGTAGCGAGAGGTCATACCTGTCGCTGTTCAAGGTCGCTCGCTGGCGCTGTGGGGTGAGCCTGGAATAATGATGAATGATTCGCTATCTGGCGCTCTGTCAGTCGCTAAGCAGGATCGGCTTGATAAATGTGTGATTGCGGAGGGGAGCTGGCGTTCTCGTGGCGGTGACCGTCATTACCGTTCACTCTACCTGGCGCTATCCCTTGTTAAATAAGGGCCTAAAAATCAGCCATATTGCTCCCTGTCTGAGCAGCCCCACCTGAAGTGATGATGCAGTCAGTTAGTACACACAGCTCAGCAATGGGGAGCACTTCAACCTGCTTCCACCACTTGTGACAGTTTGTTTGTAACTGAACTAATTAGCATACGGCAGGTCATTCACCATAATACTACTTCCTGTTGTTTTTTCCTGGTTCTTTTATGAATATTAGGCAAAGGCTGAGGTGAAAAAAAAGAAACACAGGCTGCTTTGAGGCAAAGTGCTGAGGATGGAAGGTGACCAGATAAACTTCCCTTCTGAGTATAGGTGCACTTTATAATGCAGAAAACTCAGGTCCTCCCCCTTTAGACTTTTCCTCCAAACGCTCTAACAAGTGTTTAAAATGGACTGGGCTGAAACCACTATGGACAAGGAAAAAAAAACACTGAACAATATTTCACTATTCACATTTATGGTTCCTCTTGAGAATTGTTCAGAATGATCCCGTCCCCCCATTGTAGTTAGTATGACCACATAATTAAGCAAGTTTATATGTTAACCATTAATGAAAACATGGTATTAATGGTTAACATATAACCTTGCTTAAAGGAGCAGTATCGCACATTTTTCTTGGTGACTTATATTTAAATGGTACTTGGAATGTAGGTAGGTGTCGGAGTAAGAATTACAAATGTAGAAAAAAATGATGTGTGTGTTGAACAGCTGGAGACTAATAGCTCATGTTTATGTCTTGTCAGTGTCGGGGCCCACACTCTGGCCTGTTCCACACTGAGGAGAGGGGTGCAACAATGTATCAAAGTATCAGCTGTTCAGTGCTGGCAGCCGTCCAGCATCAGATAACAACATTGCAACATTGCCTGGCCAGAACTTGTATATCTAAAACAGAGAGAAAAGCTCTAGAAGTCATTTAGCTGATTTTGACAGTTTTCCCTTCATGTTGGCTCTGCTGCAGAATCTTTTTACCAGTTTTTTTTATCAGTTTACCATTTTCTCTTTCATATTCTTATTTTTCTTTTTTCCATATGATCTTTCTTTCAGCTTTGTGTGTTTTGAGCAAAGCCCAACCCAGGATTCACTATCTGGAGTTTTGTTTTGTGCCCCTAGGGGCATCCTGACTTGGGATGCCCTGATATGTGAAATCCCCAAGTTCGCCTGTAAAAACGTACCTTTCCCTGTCCCACAGCGCATGCGCGGGCTCTCATCCAATCAGCTCTGTTTGCACGCAGATGGGGAGCCTGAGCAGTAACCTTCCTGGCCGCCCGGCCTGTCTAAATGACTATCTGCGTGAGCGCGCCAGAAAAATGGGGGGGGATCTGTGGTTATCCAGGGGTCGTTTCACACAGTGGGCATCCTGATTTAGAATGGGGCTTTGTTCCACTTTAATACCTTTGGATTTTCCTGCACAGTTATTCAAAGAAGAATTTCAGTCATTTTCAGTCAGTTTAGTTTATTTTGTATAGATTTTACACATTTGAGTCACCTGGTCTCATAACAGAAGCAGCACCTCCCACACACACAGCCGTTACAGTGTCAGCCTCTGAGGTAAAGTGTTGCTAGGAGACCAGTGGCCTAAATGAAGCAGCTCACTAAATACAACCAGCAGATCCCCCTATTCAGCAAATGGACTGAGCCATTGTAATTATACAATTTAAAAGAGAGGCATATATTTTTTTCTTTTTCTATCGCCAGATTATTCATACACATGTTATAAGCTATTGTGTGGCTATTTAATTATTTATCTTTTTTAATGCAAATTTTGCGATACTGCTCCTGTAAGCACTACCTTCATCGGGCACATGCTGCCACATTCATGTTCCACCACTTGTGATCCCGCCCCTTTTTGTCTCCACCCCTATCCTTAAGACTGTAAGCTCGCAAAGGCAGGGCTCTCCTTCCATCTCTGGTTATCACATTTGGTTTGAACTTTGTAACATCTAGATTACAATGTACAGCATGTTTTACCTTGTCTGTAATTATACCTTGTACAGCACTATGGAAAAAGATGGCACTATATAAATTAATAACAATAAAAACATGTATACAAATTAGTATCTTTAATGTTTATTTAAATATACCATTGATTGTCAACTGTAATCTTCTGTATTTCAAAAATAATTCTCTCAGTCAAATAAAAATAAAAAATAAAATAAACAACCATTTAAAGTGAAAACTTGTTTTTGGAATAGTCCCTTTTCAGGCACACTAAACTGAAAAGGGACTGCCCTGTATAGGTTTAATGTGGACACTTTCTTTATCCCCCTTGATAACAGTGTAAAATTAGCCATCTTGAGTATTCCAAGTGAAGCCATTTTCTTCACTGACATTTCTGGGTGTGGCTGAGCTGGGAAGGGAATGCCATCTTTATTAAAGGACAGGTATCGTTTGCCAACTGCTCTGGCGATTAGCTATGTATTTATTTTTCATTAATTACGCTTCTCTGCCTCTCAGCTGATAAATACTTTACTTTTTCTAGTGCAGGGGACGCAAAGTGCATTTAAAAATCTCACAATGAATGTCCTTTTAACTATATATAAACTAACCAACCTATGTTACAACAAGTGCGGTCATAGAGCTACCGTCATTTTAAGGTTTTGTGCGGTGATAAGGTGGAAACTCATTTCCTATCAGCTGCCAGCACATTGCTCTTGCAGAGGAAAAACAAAACAATGTTTATGTATAAATAGGTTGTTAATTTCAAAGTTTAAAAAATGAAACTACTGAGGAGCCACATCTCTGTTCTGCTTTTCCACGCCGTTCACTGGCAGCTTGTGCTTACAAGCCCTCTTCGTAACAAAAAACGCAGTTTAAAGCTATTAAGTTTCTTTTTTATGTCAGAGAGGATGAACGTTTAATGTCTAAAGTTTCCAGATGTGAGGCGAGCTGTTTCCTTTCTGACATCAGATGTGAAAGATTCCCTCCACTACAGATCCGTACAATGCCCTTGTGTAACAAAGCGGTGAAAAGAAATCCTGCCATCTCCGGGTTATGATCTGCGCTGCTGTAAGTCATGCGCCAGGGGAGCCGTTGGCAGTACCATCCTCACACTAGCAAGAGGGCCACACTACGTTTCTAAAACATCTGGACCCGATAGTCTGCAGTCCACATCACGCTGAGGGTTGGCCGCCCCCCTTCTAATTACACATTAATGACATACACAAAGCAATTTGCCCGAGGTAATTCTCCTCGCCTCTGAGCTATGTGTTACACTTTGTGATGTATTACTTCATAATTGCTCAATTAGGCGGCCCAGAAATGATTGGCATAGCTGTGCTCTGCATTGTTTGTTAGTTATGTCACTGAAACAATAAAGCCATAAAACGAATCTGTAATGTAAGGTGGCTGTCTAACTGCGCCAAATGTGTTCATGCTAAGTAATATATTGGCTGGACCTCATACCGTAATTTCTGCACACATTTTACTCTCCCTTCTCTATTGTTTTTAACTATGAAATTAAATATGTGAGCCGTAACAATTCCATTGTAAATAGACTGAACTGGGCCTCTGACCTCAGACCTTGCTCTAATTGCAAGGTCGTACATCAGTGGTGGCATTGTGTCTACTCTAAGGTCTTGTAGTATTCGGGCAGGCTGATTCATTAATAGCGCCAGGTAGCGACAGATGAGCGACAGTAGCGTTATTTCCACAGCACCCGCTAGTATTCGCTGCGCTTGCCCGTTGTTCGGCTGTTGACAGCGACTCAGTCAGTGTGCGGTAATGTTGAATACGGGGTTAGGAGTCGCTGTTTGACAGGTTCCGAGCTGTATGGGAGCGCATGACAGCGAATGGCCATAGCGAACGGCTCCCAGCATATTCATTAACAAATAACGCTCCAAAAATTCTCGCGCTGTGAAATGCATGTTTAAACCCCAGAGCGCTGGCGGCGATGGGTTAAAAGTAGTTTTTTAACCCCCAAACAACCATATTTTTAGAAAAAAAAAAAATGTTTTTCAAAACATTTTGTAATATGAATACATTAATATCAGACCTGTAATATCAATTCTGCACAATCTTTTTTTTTTTTTTAAGCTTAAAAAAATATCTAACATTGCAGAAGTGGTCACAGAATTTTTGACATTAAAAAAAAAAAAATAAAAAAATAAAATAATAGCAATTAATTATGAATATTTAAAGATTGCTCCATTGAAATGCATTGGAGAGCGCCAGGTAGCGAGAGGTCATACCTGTCGCTGTTCAAGGTCGCTCGCTGGCGCTGTGGGCTGAGGCTGGAATAATGATGAATGATTCGCTATCTGGCGCTCTGTCAGTCGCTAAGCAGGATCGGCTTGATAAATGTGTGATTGCGGAGGGGAGCCGGCGTTCTCGTGGCGGTGAGCGTCATTACCGTTCGCTCACCATTCGCTACCTGGCGCTATCCCTTGTTAAATAAGGGCCTAAGCATATCTGAAGTGTCTTTTAAGTAAGTCAGCATTGTGGTCACTATACGTTGTAAATAAGCATTGATAAAAGCAGGTAACTGACCATATACCACTTACTATAGGCCTGCCAGGTGATTTAGCTGCATTTTTGTGTCTCAGCAAGATATTCATCAGAAGGCTCCATTTCTCCAAAAAGTCGAACCCATTCTCTCCAAAAGCACCATTCTCACCAGCAAAACTATGGAGGGAATACTTGCACCAATCTCTCACCTTTATAGCCTGTCTATAAGGTTAATTGTGGTCCCTGAACCATGGGGGAGGGAGGGCAGACGTCCTTATTCATCATTAGCTTCAGCAGAAATAATGTGGCAGCCAGCAAGTCTCAGGTCAGGGCTGCCAACATGGCCTTTTTGCTGGAGCCCCATCTTCATGGCTGGGTCCCTTACTGGAGTCTTGGCTGTCCTTTCCTGATGGCTGCCTTGTTCGTGAGATTTTCTCAGGTGGTACTTGGTTAGTCTGCAGACCTGTACTCAAACCTTATGTGCTGCCATCTAAACTCCACCCAAACCCAATTTACTCAGTGGCCTAAAATATCTAATCAAAAGGACAACTGTTTTTGGTTTTATTTCAAAAGAAGGCACGAGTTATAAGGCGTGATTCGGTAAAGGCGCACCTAACATACATGTCTTGTTCAAAGGAGTGCACTGGGGATATAAACCCCAGATTTTATTACCCCCTGGCCAGCCCCAGCCTCAAAAGGTTTCTCAGTATGTCAATTACGGCTCTCTACAGCTCAGACCACATAGCATTTTAGCAACAAATCATGGACTGTGGTTTACTATTGCAAGGACAGACAAGATAATACATGATGTCTGGGCTATAGAACTGCTGGGGTTGGGTGGGGTGGCAACACTGTAGCTGTTTGTCTTTCTGGCTGTATGCTGGACTGCAAACTTGTGGAGATCGGGAGGCCGATTCATTAATAGCGGCAGGTAGCGACAGTTGAGCGACTGTAGCAGTATTTTCACAGCGCTCGCTAGTAGTCCCTGGGCTTGGCCATTGTTCAGTTGTTGATAGCGACTGAGTCGGTGTGCAGTAATGTTGAATACGGGGTGACGAGTCGCTATTTGACAGGTTCCGCGATGTATGGGTGCACATGATAGCGACTGGTCAGAGCGCCCGGCTCCCACCACATTCTTCAAAAAATCACGCTCCAAAAATTCTCGCGCTGTGAAATGCATGTTTAAACCCCAGAGCGCTGGCGGCGATGTGTTAAAAGTAGTTTTTTAACCCCCAAACAACCATATTTTTTGAAACCAAAAAAAAACAAGTTTTTAATTACATTTTGTAATATGAATACATTAATATCAGACCTGTAATATCAATTCTGCACAACGTAATTTTTTTTTTTTTACCTTAAAAAAATATCTAACATGGCAGAAGTGGTCACAGAATTTTTCACATTAAAAAAAAAAAAAAACATTATTATGAATTAATTATGAATATTTAAAGATTGTTCCATTGAAATGCATTGGAGAGCGCCAGGTAGCGAGAGGTCCTACCTGTCGCTGTTCAAGGTCGGACGCTGGCGCTGTGGGCTGAGGCTGGAATAATGATGAATGAGTCGCTATCTGGCGCTATCTCAGTCGCTAAGCAGGATTGGCTTGATAAATGTGTGATTGTGGTGGGGAGCTGGCGTTCTCGTGGCGGTGCCCGTCATTACCGGTCGCTCAGCAGGCGCTACCTGTCGCTATCCCTTGTTAAATAAGGGCCCTAGTACACTGTTGAAGTTGGGTAATAAATTAACTTGAAAACTAAACCTTCATTTTCAGTCCTAAACTGTGTACAAAAACAGCTAAACCATCTAAAATCATTGTTAAGCATGCAAACCGCTGCAGGATTCAATGATCAGTGAATTCTCCTGGGTGCTTGATTCAAATCCTGTCCCTGCCTACTAGTTTCATTCAGGCCAGTGCACAACAGCACAGGATTTGAAAGCTGAGAACGGGGCCGTTAGTGGGCAAAAGTCTGCAGCTTCCTATTGGTTTATGTAGCACGCTACATGGCTGCAGAGGCTACCACCAGAGGAAGCAGCAAAGCTGACAATCATTCAACATTTTGCTGAGTGAATATGCCGACCTGCGCCGCAAAGGTGAGTAGATCCCTTGGGTTTTTACATTTTTTTTTACTTTTTTTGGTTCACTTTAAGAGAACCAAACCCAAGTTAAAAAAAAAAAAACTTGACTTAGAGGCCGATTCATTAATAGCGGCAGGTAGCGACAGTTGAGCGACTGTAGCAGTATTTTCACAGCGCCCACTAGTAGTCGCTGTGCTTGGCCGCTGTTCGGTTGTTGACAGCGACTCAGTCGGTGTGCAGTAATGTTGAATATTGGGTGAGGAGTCGCTGTTTGACAGGTTCCGCGCTGTATAGGAGCGCATGATAGCGAATGGCCATAGCTACCGGCTCCCACCATATTCATTAACAAATCACGCTCAAAAAATTCTCGCGCTGTGAAATGCATGTTTAAACCCCAGAGCGCTGGCGGCGATGGGTTAAAAGTCGTTTTTTAACCCCCAAACAACCATATTTTTGGAAACCAAAAAAAAACAAGTTTTTAATTACATTTTGTAATATGAATACATTAATATCAGACCTGTAATATCAATTCTGCACAAAGTTATTTTTTTTATTTTTTTACCTTAAAAAAATATCTAACATGGCAGAAGTGGTCACAGAATTTTTCACATTTAAAAAAAAAAAAAAAAAAAAAATAATATGAATTAATTAGGAATATTTAAAGATTGTTCCATTGAAATGCATTGGAGAGCGCCAGGTAGCGAGAGGTCACACCTGTCGCTGTTCAAGGTCGGACGCTGGCGCTGTGGGCTGAGGCTGGAATAATGATGAATGAGTGGCTATCTGGCGCTATCTCAGTCGCTAAGCAGGATCGGCTTGATAAATGTGTGATTGTGGTGGGGAGCCGGCGTTCTCACCAGGCGCTACCGGTCGCTATCCCTTGTCAAATAAGGGCCTTAGCTTTGCTTTACCAACCCCTTACTTTGCGGGACAGGAAGCCACTTCCAGTGACATGGTGCTGTAGCTGGTAAGGCAATGGAATGGATGGTGAAGGGCTGTAGGGGATGTTGTTCTGATGAATGGGAAGCAAATGTCTTATAGGGTGTAAATTTGTTAAGAAACCTGTTATGACCATTTGTATAAAGGAGAATATTTGGTTCTTTTCAGCTCAGTTTCTTGAAGCTCACTAAAACATCTGGTGCCCATAACAGAGGCCGGCTTTTATAGCTTTAGCATTTGCCCTCAAGCACCATTGTTAGAAGATGTAAATGTCTCCTGAACTCTAGTTACATTTGATCCAAACACCACTGAGGCTCCCTATGTAGCACTCAGCCCCCTGACTTTGGGAGTGAAGTGTTTCACATAATGGGCTCACAGTGGCAAAATATAATGAAGAATATTTGTTTATATCATAAACTTGGCAGCTAGGTTTTTATATTATGCAGTGCTGATATGTCATGCATCACAAGTTACAGACACCCATGTAGGGTAAATGTGGATACATGCTGCTAGTTTGTGTTTGGAAGAACGGCCTGTACAATGCCCATACAGGTACTGGAAAATCCCGTCTTTTAGCTTTGGCCATAAACTGGCTTGATTTAGGCGTTAGGCTATTGCAGTGTTGGCAGTCACATACAGTATATTTGTTAAATTGACTGAACACCTGACAATATGAAGAACTGACAGATTTTATTAACAAATTCATAAAAGAAGGGAGTAGGAGAAAATGACAGAAAAACGAGTACAAATGCTACTGCAGAAATAAGCCCCCATTCAGCCTATTATCTTCTCATTTCCTCCTCTTTAGTCCCCTCCTGGAACACTAAGGCCCTTATTTAACAAGGGATAGCGCCAGGTAGCGAATGGTGAGCGAACGGTAATGACGCTCACCGCCACGAGAACGCCGGCTCCCCTCCGCAATCACACATTTATCAAGCCGATCCTGCTTAGCGACTGACAGAGCGCCAGATAGCGAATCATTCATCTTTATTCCAGCCTCACCCCACAGTGCCAGCGAGCGACCTTGAACAGCGCCAGGTATGACCTCTCGCTACCTGGCGATCTCCAATGCATTTCAATGGAGCAATCTTTAAATATTCATAATTAATTGCTATTAATGTTTTTGTTTTTTTTTTAAATGGCAAAAATTCTGTGACCACTACGGCAATGTTAGATATTTTTTTTAAGGTAAAAAAAAAAAAAATTTGTGCAGAATTGATATTACAGGTCTGATATTAATGTATTCATATTACAAAATGTTTGAAAAAACATGTTTTTTTTTTTTACCAAAAATATGGTTGTTTGGGGGTTAAAAAACTACTTTTAACCCATCGCCGCCAGCGCTCTGGGGTTTAAACAAGCATTTCACAGCGCGAGAATTTTTGGAGCGTGATTTGTTAATGAATATGCTGGGAGCCGTTCGCTATGGCCATTCGCTGTCATGCGCTCCCATACAGCGCGGAACCTGTCAAACAGCGACTCCTAACCCCGTATTCAACATTACCGCACACCGACTGAGTCGCTGTCAACAGCCGAACAACGGCCAAGCACAGCGAATACTAGCGTGCGCTGTGAAAATAACGCTACTGGCGCTCATCTGTCGCTACCTGGCGCTATTAATGAATCGGCCTCTTATACTCAAGTCTTTTTCCCTCCCCTAAACCCCTTCTGCCCAATTGATGTGCATACTGTACAGGCTCAAAACTTTGGAGCTCTCCACTCAGTATCGTATTTATCTTCCTTGGGTAAGAATACTTAAGTGTTCTAGTAGGGTAAGTAGGTAAATGATATCCTTACCTGCCATCAGAGGTGCCCCGCTCTGTGAAACCCCCCAGATCGCCGAGTGCAACTCATCTTTTCCTGGTCCTACGGCACATACACGGTCACTCATCCAATCAGCATGCTCTGAGCCTCTGACGTCACACCATCGAAGCCAGCGTCGAAGGCCAGCAGCTCCAAGTGTGCTGGCAGCCGCATCCCCCGCTTCCCCTTTAACAGGGAGCGGGCCCGCGCAGGCCATTCATAAATGTCTGGCTAGAGGGATAGCGGGGATGCACTCGCGGCTCACTCATGTGCCGTTAGACCGGGAAGCAAGGTAAGTGTACGGGGCGACCTGGGGGGTTTCACACAGTGGGGCATCCTGATTTGGAATGTCTCGGGGAGAGGGAATCAATCGGCCCCGGAATCTATAAGATTGCGCTGGGTTTTAGTCCACTTTAAACACTCACAGCTTTAAACCTAGCCCTAAGCAAGAACCAAAGCAACGCATCACAATATAATCTATAAATAACACCTTTAATTCTTTTATCAAAACACAATAAAAAAATTAATTGCTAGTACATAAAACCCCCCTGAAATAACCATTTATTGTACATTGTGCCATTGCTCAGTGCGCTTTAGTTTCTTGCTGTTGGTCCCCAAACTGTGTTGGATCAAGACAGCGAGAGATAAGTATCTATATAAAATTAGTAAAATCCCTGTCCAGGCATAACACACACAAACATCTTTACTCACCTTTTGTGGGGGTACAATTCAGAAAGGAAGTGATGGCCAGGTACCTTGTGCTGTAGCATGCTTTCTACAGTAAGGTGCCAGCACTGAATGCCTGAAGTATCCTGGGTAACCTTATGCCCTTATTCATCAAGCGATAGCGCCAGGTAGTGTCTGACGAGCGCCAGGTCCCGCCAGCTAATGGCGGCTACCGACTCAAGTACGCCCGGCGTCGGCCACAATGACGCATTTATCAAGCTAAATGAGGCTAGCGCCAGCGACAGCTACCGCGGGATTCATCATGTAGCCGACTGCAACGAACAGCGCCGCTGCTAATCCCATCACAGCGCCAGGTGTGACCTGTCGCTCCCTGGCGATGTCCAATGCATTTCAATGGAGCAATCTTTAACTAATCATAATTAATTGCTATTAATGTTTTTTTTATTTTTTTAAAGGCCAAAAATTCTGTGACCACTTCTGCAATGTTAGGATTTTTTTTTAAGGTAAAAAAAAAAAAAAAATGATTTTGTGCAGAATTGATATTACAGGTCTGATATTAATGTATTCATATTACAAAATGTTTATAAAAACTTGTATAATTTTACAATCAAAAAATATGGTTGTTTGGGGGTTAAAAACTATTTTAAATCCATCGCCGCCAGCGGTCTGGGGTTTATACAAGGAATTCACAGCGCTAAAAAATTCGGAGCGTGATTTGTTAATGAATCTGCAGCAAGCCGTTCGCTCTGGCCATTCGCTGTCAGGCGCACCCATACAACGCTGAACCTGTGAAACAGCGACCCCTAACCCCGTATTCAACATTACCGCACACCGACTGAGTCGCTGTCAACAAGCAAACCCCGGCCAAGCACAGCGAATACTAGCAGGCGCTGTGAAAATCACGCTACTGGCGCTCATCTGTCGCTACCTGGCGCTATTAATGAATCGGCCTCTTAGCTTTTTCTCAGGGTTTGCCAGCTGTCATGTCATGTAAAGTGTAAACAAGTAACGTATCCAAACCTGTTGACTTGTATGTAAGATTGGACTTATCATTTGCTCTATAGGGCTGTACAGTTGAGATAGATGAGTGATGTGTGAGTGCAGGCAAAATCTTCCCCCAGCCTATGCTGACATGAGTTGTCAATGTGAAAGTCAGAGACTCAAAGGAAATTGCTCCACTTGTCAGGCGAGAGGTCAGATTAAGGAAAGAAAAATCAGCTTCTTCTTAGTGGCTTAGTGGAAGTCTTTGCAGGAGAAAATGTCCAGTGTACTGGGTGTGTTATCTATCTTTATTTTATGTGTGATCGGGCCCTTTTAGCATTGCTCTGACAACCACTTTTTCCTTTGCCAATAAAATAATAGTCACACTCCTGTATGTAACTACATAAATCAGAGGTGTGAAACTTAAAGCGGACCTTCAGCATCATTTAATGAAAAGCCCAAACCCTTTAAAAACTATACCCCAGCATCTAAAACTAATATATTTAACGTTTTTAATCGCTTACTTTTTATTCTTTCCCCCACTGGTCTGCAACTCTGTTTGGAACTATAGGTGCCACCATCTTGGCTCAGTAGCATCACATACTAAGGAGAGGGGTCAAAAGTGCAGGGGGGGAGGGTTCTAGCTGTGCTTTGCACAGACAGAGCAGAGCTGGGGTCAGGAAAAGGACAGCAATCCCAGAATGCAGAGTGGCATAGTCAGAAGACACTTCCTGTTTTCAGGCAGCCTGAAACTTCATGAGCTGCCATCTTGAATGTTTAAAGGCTCAGAAAATGCAGTAGATCCAGGTAGGATGATTTTTAATGTGGACAATCTGTATGTACAGCATCGGGGAAACATATAAGGCTCTTATTCAGGGTGAAGATCCGGTTTAAATACACAGTCAGCCAAAATTAAAAACTTTGACAATGTTGATACCAGGATCGATTTAGGGCCCCCCACCCTATTAGGTGCATCTCTGCACCTAAACACCCCTTCTACTGCCCCCAGTGAAGGATTTCTTTTATCCAGTGTCAGACAAGATGTAGCAGGACCATTTCAGCGGTAGGAGGTGGTGTCTGGTCTTTCCTCCCATTTCCAGTGGGGTAAAATGTACTCACTAGGAGCTTTTTTGGAGGTGCATAACTGCAAGTAATAGGGCGCAGGTGCACTTTAAATGTTCTGAGATGAAACATATCAATGTAGGACAGGCTGCTAACTACTTTTTAAAGTGGACGAAAACCCAGGATTTTAACTATCCTGGGTTTTGGTCCTTTCCCTCGATCGGGGGCGCCCGCTGCGTGAAACCCCCCAGATCGCCTAAGGCAACTCCCCTCTTCCCGGTCCTACCGCGCGTCTAAGAGCAGCGGCTCCGAGCGTGCTGGTGGCCGCATCTTCCGCTTCCCTCTAACAGGGAGTGTGCCCACGCGACCATTCACAAATGCCTGGCGCGGGCAGTGGTGGCATTTTCCATGCGACACCCACTTGCATTGCCTTGTTGGGGGTGCTGATTCGCTACACCACATAACCACCAGAAGACCAAAGAGGTTTGCAGTGGTGGACGGTGCTCATCTGGGCCATGGAACTAGAGGTCAGCTACATTGGAAAGCTTTTGGGTGTCTCTGTCTTTATGGGGCTTCCTCAATAGCAGGGCTGGCTCCAGGGTTTTGTGGGCCCCTGGGCGACAGAGTCCCAGTGGGCCCCACGTGTCGCATGAAATATTAAAGTGCACCAAAATCCATTATTTTGACTATCCTGGGTTCTGGTATTTGCCCCCAGGGCATTCTGATTTGGGATGACCCACTATGTGAAACTCCCTGGTTCTACTTTAAAACGTACATGACTGCCAACCCAGCGGCACATGCGCAGGCTCTCGTCCAATAAGGGACATCTGCCGTGACTATGTCATTCAGCAGATGGCTCTCATTGTTGTCAATGGGGAGTACACACTGCCACACCTTCAGCATCCCCAGTGGCGTCCTCGGCATCCCCTAGGCATCCCCCTGTTGAATGACATAGTTGGATGTGAGCCTGTGCATGCATGGTTAGAACGTTAGGAAGGGGAGTGAATAGCACTCTTGGGGGTTTCACCCAGCAGGGCTTCCCAGGTTTTGTTCTGCTTAAAAGTGGCCCAATTACCAGGATTTTCACTATCCTTAGCCTATGGGCATCCTTATGCCCCGCTGTGTGAAATCCCCTAAGGTGCATGTGCTTATCCAATCAGCGCTTTATGCCATGCATACTAATGTAGGACATAGGCATAGGGAGCACCAGCAGCCACATCCCAGTTGTTTGAAGTCGCTGAATCAGCACATCAGCACTCCAGGGCCTGCCACGCGGGAGTGATTTTTCCACTATAAAGAGGAGTATGCACCTCTGTGGCCAGCCAAGGCATCTAAAGGATCCCTTAAAATCCAGCTGGCCGACTTAAAACCCCTGGGGCATCCCAATTTGGGATTTGCCAGACGGGGGCCAACAGCTGTGACTCACCCGCAGCAGCAGGCAGTGGGGAACATCTGCGGATGGATGAGGCCACATCGCTGGGCAGGAGGGCGAGTCCTGCATCCACGGCGGGAGGGTTGCATTGTCGGGTGACAGTGGGCTGGGCCAACCGCATCGTCAGGTGAAAGGCGGGCCAGCATTTCCGGGCGGGGGCCATTGGCTGAGACACCCCCAACTCACGCCGCTCGCAGGGGCCCCCCTCCTTGTCCTGGGCCCTCGGCACGTGACCGGGTTTGCCGGGTGCTGGTGCCGGCCCTGCTCAATAGGGTTCACTCAACCCTTCCCGGAGCCTCATCCCCAGCATCCCTGGTTCTATGCGGCAGGCATTTTGTGAATGGCCCCCAGAGCTGGAAGAGAATGGGAATGTGGCCAGAAGTGCTCACGCTATGCGGATCTCCGGAGAGCGGCAAAGGAAATCTGAATGGAACGAGTGACGCTGAGTGGCTGAGCAGTCCATGTGCTGTTTTTCCGCAATCCCTGGGGATGCACACAGTGAGGCATCCCAAATCGGGATGTCCCATCAGGTTAGAACAAAACCCAAGAAAGCATAACAGACCCCAGGTTTTTCATTCATTTTGATCTTGGCCGCTTTAGTTGGGGCAGGGAATCCGAATGCCCTAAAGTCTTCTACACTCTTGGCTGTCACAATCAGTTTTTGGTCCGCTCTAAAAGGCAGTACAGTGGACCACTTTTATTTATATCACTTTTTATTCATCAATAATGCCTGAGAAAACTGATACAGATTGCAAAGCTTTTCTACCCCGTCTGATCAATATTTTCATCTGAGCCCTGCTTGTATAATATAAAGGGATATTGTTTTCCTACTTCTCCCTGTTCGGTGTCCTCTAATGTCTATAAGGCCTGGCTTGCCTTGCCCTATAGATGGACCTGTTGGTATCCACATGTGTGGGCAGCCCAAACTATTTGCACTTAGTGATGTAGGTCGTGTACACACCCGGGGAGCAGGATTAGGATCCTCACACAATGTACTGTATTCTATTGTCATTCCTTGCTGGGAAAACAGACACTTTGACCTGCTAATGGACACAATGGTTTGGGAAACAGCTGTGTGGTGTTGTCACAGGCCCAGCTAATTCAGGGCCAATGTTTATTGTTTTATGCGCCATGATGCTCCCTTTCCTATTCTCATCTATGGGGGTTATTTAAGAAAGGCTAGTGCCAGGTAGTGCTACATAGCGGCACGTAGCGTCTGGTGAACGCTGGGCGCTGTATGAGAAACCACATTTAAGAAAGCGAATCTGGTGAGCGCCTCTAACAGCGCCATGTAGCGTCATTCCATGTGTTTTTGCTTTGTTACTGGTGTATATGTGGTCAAAAACACTTTGATCACACATCATCTGGCGCTCTATGCTACAGCGCCCAGCTTTAGAGTGCCAACGATGTGTGTGTGCAGATTGAATAGCAGGAGTGCCAGCTCTTTGACAGGAAATGCAGCCCACCACTCAGGCAAAGGCTGGAGCGCTCACCTCAAAACTTGGTAGCATCCAAGAACCATGGAAAAGCCAGCCACATAGTAGTAGAGCAATTTTAAAAGTCCATTTTATTCCAAACTGGTTAAAAGTCCGTCACAGCGGTATAGATAAGAGCAGCATAAACAAGGTGTCCTCGCACGTCTACGCGTTTCGGGTTCTCACCCTTAATCATGATGTGTGTGTGCAATTTTTTGTTGAATATGGTGTGGAGCGCCAATTGCTGGACGCACTGAGCTGGTGCTACCTCTCGCTCACTGCAGTGTTGTCCTCTTGTTAGATGTGGTGTAGTCTTGGGTGCTATGACCTTGGAACACCACCTAGCGTTCATTATTGGTTCTGCAGTGAATCATGGACAGTGCTTCTACAGTGCCCACCACACATCACTTCATCAATGCTGAACAGGATAGTACAATGGCCGCCATCCGCTTACAGCGTCTACTAGTGGTCGCTTTAATTGCCATTATACAGACGCTCACCTGGCAATACGTGGCGCTAGTAGTGAATCAGCCTCCACGTTTATATCATAGATACCATAGGTGGTAGGGCTCTCTGTAGCCTAATGGATATCTTACAGACCCTGGGATCCCACAGAACAGCACTAATGTCAGCCTGCTTAATTGTCCAAATGAATATTCTAGCTGCCTCTGTCAGGCCATTCTCCAGTGTTTTAGTAATCATGTATTAGTAATGAACATGTGGGAGCTGAACTCCAAGCACACCACAGCTCTATAGATATATTGCAGGAATAGATAAATTGACTGGTCGCTGAGTGAGCGACTTGTGATGGACGACTTGTGATAGGACGCGAAAGACTAATCAGCAATGTTAGTTACAGCGATTTGTGGTTGACTTCTGTTTCCACATGTCAGTGGTCAGGAGATGAACAAGAAATGTTATGCCAGTCTAATTAATTAAAAGTCGACCAACAAAGGGATTTGTCTTCAACGCTCGATTACTGCCATCATTACCACTGATCAATTCTCGTCTTGATTGTGTTCGATTAAAGCGGACCAAAACCCACTGAACTTGTGAAATACATTTGACCAAAGCCCCTGCCGACACTCTTCTTAGGATGTAGAACTAAAAATTGATATTTTCTCTTATCAAATTGCGCTGGAATACCGATTATTTTGCTCTCCCTCTCTGTAGGGTTGCAGGTGATCAGTCATTGCATAAGTGTGGCAATGACATCATTGCCAGACACAACAGTGTAGACGAATGGAGGAGGCGGAGCTTTTATCTAGGATTAGAGTAAGGTAGGGGCAGTGAAAATTGGGAAAAGGTACTCCTCGTGGGGGATGCTAGTTAAAAATGTTGGTTTTGGTCTGCTTTAAGCAATTTTCCATTCGCAAATTGATCTGTGAAAATAGGCCATAAACTTGCAGAAGTTAATCAATGATTAAACATCAAACATTTTGTAACCCCCCAGTTACCCCTCCCTTCTGTGCTAAGCCAGTTTAAATAATAAAATAACTCACCTGATCGCCAAAATCTTCCCCTGATGCCGGGGAGGATGGGACTCAGCAAGGCAGCTACAGGCTTCAGTGACAGACCAGTACAGTGACACTGCTGCACCGGATTGGATGACTGACCTGTCACTCATGGTTCCAGCTTCAGCTGTAATGCAGATTGCCCGCCCCCTAGCAAGTTGTTTATTATGTTATTTTCCAAATTGGGAGTGTGAGAGCGGTAGGTGGCCTTCCTCTTTAATGTTTAAAGTGGACCAAAACTCACGCCGATCGGCCCTGGAGTCTATGAGATCTATAGGATCTATAAAATTCCAGGGCCGCTTGATTCACCAACGAGGCATCCAGAATCGGGATGCTCCAATGCATGAAACTCCCCAAGTTGCCCCCTATACTCTCCTTCTCTTTCGCTCCAACGGCACATGTGCGGGGCATGCCTTATCCTTTTAGCAGGGCGTGTGCCCACATCAGGCATTTGTGAATGGCCGACGTAGGCACGCTCCCTGTTAGAGAGAAGCGAGGGATGTGACCGCCAGCGTGCTTAGAGAGGCTGGCTTTAAATGGCGTGACGTCAGCGTCTCCGAGCATGCTGATTGGACGAGCAGCCACGCATGCGCCGTAGGACCGGGGTGAGTCGAATTTCTTCGGGCGATCTGGGGGGTTCTACACAGTGGGGCACCCCGACCGGGGAAAGGACCAAAACCCAGGATAGTCCAAATACTGGGTTTTGGTCCACTTTCATTTGGCAGCATTCAGCTCCATTCAGTTCTTAGCTGATTCTTAGCCGAAAAGGGCCAAATGGAGCAGAGTGTACTGATTGGCTCCACGCCTGAGCATGCAGCTTACTGGAAAGGTGAATTTTGTGGGCGATCTGGGGGATTTCACACAGTGGAACATCCCAAATACTGGGTTTTGATCCACTTTAAAGTTGACACAGGATCGTGGAGTAAACCCACCGGTAACTGGCCAGCACCCAGCATTTCTGAATGGCTGGTGCGGGTAAGTTCGCTCCATTCAACATGCGGCCTTATTTATCAAGGGATAGCGCCAGGTAGTGTCTGACGAGCGCCAGGTACCGCCAGCTATCGGCGGCTACCGAATCAAGTACGCCCGGCGGCGGTCACAATGACGCATTTATCACGCTAAATGAGGCTAGCGCCGGCGAGAGCGTCAGCTAGCGCGGGATTCATCATGTAGCCGCCTGGACCGAACAGCGCCGCTGCAAATTCCTTCACAGCGACAGGTATGACCTGGCGCTCCCTGGCGTGGTCCAATGCATTTCAATGGAGCAATCTTTAAATAATCATAATTAATTGCTATTAATGTTTTATTTTATTTTTTTAATGTCAAAAATTCTGTGACCACTTCTGCAATGTTAGGATTTTTTTTTAAGTAAAAAAAAAATAAAAATAAAAATTGTGCAGAATTGATATTACAGGTCTGATATTCATGTATTCATATTACAAAATGTTTAGAAAAACTTGTATAATTTTTACATAAAAAAAAAAAATGGTTGTTTGGGGGTTAAAAACTACTTTACACACATCGCCGCCAGCGCTCTGGGGTTTAAACAAGGAATTCACAGCGCGAGAAATTTTTGAGCGTGATTTGTTAATGAATCTGCAGCAAGCCGTTCGCTCTGGCCATTCGCTGTCAGGCGCACCCATACAACGCGGAACCTGTGAAACAGCGACCCCTAACCCCGTATTCAACATTACCGCACACCGACTGAGTCGCTGTCAACAAGCGAACAACGGCCAAGCACAGCGAATACTAGCGGGCGCTGTGAAAATCACGCTACTGGCGCTCATCTGTCGCTACCTGGCGCTAGTAATGAATCGGCCTCTTGCTCACTGCTCTGAGCAGTTAATAGAAGCTGAATGGAGCAGAGCGCGCTGATTGGCCACCCGCCCGTGCATACGCCGCGGGATTGTAAGAAGTGCGATTTGTGGGGATACTCCATAATCCAGTGGCACACCTTGATACTACTCCATGTATAACGGTTTGGGGCCAGCAGGTATCTGCAGAATTTCTTGAGATGGCCTTGGTGTACATAGCACATATGGGATAAAAATAGAGGTGTGTCAGTGGGCCGCTCTAGTGGTTGATATGAATAGAAAGCTTTCAAAGTTTGGCAGATGCCAGACCTTACCCTGTATATATAACAACGCCGGACTTGTATTCACTCAGAAATAGAAGTGGGCTGTGTGACGTGGGGTGTGGAGCAGGCCACATGCACCCTGTGGGGAGCAGGATCTGGTGCAGATCAGATTTCCAAAGTAAGTCACTAAAATATGAGGATAGTGGTTCACGTTACCCGGAGGTTGCTTTATAGAGTGACACATTACACACGCCTTGCCAGTCTGAAAACCTAAACGTTCCAGAAAAAGTTCAAAATAACACCTGTCCCCCTGTAAGGCCAATTCCTGTAGAGGACACTGAGAGCCACACCAGCAGTGTTTATCTGCCCGCTTAGTGCCTTTTCTCTGCCACCTTCCCAGTGCGCAGTATTTCCTTTACAAGACAATAAAAGCAAATGTCCTGACCAGTAAACACCAGGGGTGAAACACAGCTGGAGACAAATCACCAAACAATTTAAGTGTGAAGCCAAAGAGAAAAAAACTCCTGGGATCTAAGCAGAGCAAGAGGGGCTGAGCTCATTGCCGAGCATCCTCCCCTGCTAGTGCTGTCAAGGAAAGCAGCCGCCGCTGTCTCAGTGTTCCTTTGGCTCAGCACACGCCAGACAATGTACAATGAATCTTCAATATACGAGTAACCGTAAGTAAATCATTTATAGTAACATTTTAGGCTTTGTTTTTGGTGATTTAATGGCAGATTGTTGTGTTTTGACTTGCAGCACATATCGTTTACATTGTAATTGTTTTGAGATTTTCATCTGCTCAAAATGAGATTTTTAGATTGGAATCTTCTATTCCCTATTGATCTTTACTTGTCTAGTTATATAATTTACCAGTTGCAACATCTGAAATGTTTGGCAAGTCTTATTATTATAAATTGAAATGAACTAAATCGTAGCCGACTTTGGTGCAGAACGCTGTTCCTACTCCTCAGGTCTCACCTCTGATAAGTGTGGATGGGTCCTGGTGGGGACAACCCCAATGTGGTTACTACCTCTGCCCCCCTTTAGTTACCTCCCTGTCTCTTGATGCATGTTCTACAAGTCATAGAGTTCAGCAGTACTCACTGTGTCGCTATCCACAAAGCACAACGTGTGTGGGTGTGGAGGGGCTGGAAACAAACTCAAGTCACTAATGGGCTACATGCTAGCATTAACTAAATTCCTTAGAAAACTGCCAGAGAACATGAAGACCTTCTCTGATGTGCTCCTTTATCCCAGAAATGCTGGTGGTCTTTTGGGGGAGCGTTTCCAGCTGCAGGTATTACTGATCGTACTAAAAACTGCAGATAAGGAAGTCTGACACTTTCATAATATAGTATTAAATCCTCCAGACCTCTTCTGTCTTTTCATTGATATTTACTTTGCAGTGATATGAGTTTGCCAGGAACCCTTTATCAAGAAACACATTTTTGGATCATTACAAAGGTTTCATCTATGAACTATCTGAACGCTCCTCAGTTTTATGTGCATTAGGGTGTGCAATCTCTATTTTTTTTTATTTTTTTTTTTTACTTGTTTCTTTCTTTCGTATACTGGCAACATGTTTATTCAGTGTCAGTGGCTATTAATATATTGAAAATCCATTTTTTTTCCAATTCTATATCCCCCAAACAGAACAAAGTTTGATAAATAATAGCAAAGTAGTGGCAAAACACAATATTTAACAAATGTACTATCGGTATGGTAGGTTGCTAGCATGTTACATCTGGAACCTCAACCCAACTCTGTGCCAGATGTGGTCCAAAGCTAAATGGATACTAACCTACTTCATAAATAAACGATAATAGTAGAACTGTAATCATTCCCCTGCAGTCTGTGTACTAGAAATTTCGAAGTGTCCTCTTGCTCACAAAGCTCTGAATATCAAGGGTAGACCTGTGTTTGTACAGTTTTTTCCTGCCTCCTTTGTGTGGCGCTGCACTAGAAAAATACCTTACAAATGCAGGACTGATCAGCTGCATACAGGGTTGGTTAGGCCTCCTTCATAGGCCCTTATTTATGAAGGAATAGCGACAGGTAGCGACTGGTGAGCGGCCGGTAATGACGGGCCCCGCCACGAGAACGCCGGCTCCCCTCCACAATCACACATTTATCAAGCCAATCCTGCTTAGCGACTGAGATAGCGCCATATAGCCACTCATTCATCATTATTCCAGCCTCAGCCCACAGCGCCAGCGTCCGACCTTGAACAGCGACAGGTATGACCTCTCGCTACCTGGCGCGCTCCAATGCATTTCAATGGAACAATCTTTAAATATTAATAATTAATTGTTATTAATTTTTTATTTATTTATTTTTTAAATGTGAAAAATTCTGTGACCACTTCTGCCATTTTAGATAATTTTTTTAAGGGAAAAAAAAATTAAAAAAAAAATTGTACAGAATTGATATTACAGGTCTGATATTAATGTATTCATATTACTAAATTATTTAAAAACATTTTTTTTTTTGGTTTCCAAAAATATGGTGGTTTGGGGGTTAAAAAAATACTTTTAACCCATCGCCGCCAGCGCTCTGGGGTTTAAACATGCATTTTACAGCGCGAGAATTTTTTGAGCGTGATTTTTTAATGAATATGCTGGGAGCCATTTGCTATCATGCGCTCCCATACAGCGCGGAACCTGTCAAATAGCGACTCCTCACCCAATATTCAATAGTCGCTATCAACTACCGAACAACGGCCAAGCGCAGCGACTACTAGCGGGCGCTCTGAAAATGCCGCTACAGTCGCTCAACTGTCGCTACCTGCCGCTATTAATGAATCGGCCTCCCCGTCTACTCAAATACTTACTAAAGGAGACTAACAGAGGCCGCCTCCTGGTTGTAAACTTGAAAGCACCTTTTATCAAACATGAACATGTTCAGCCTTTCTGGAAAATATTTTCCCACGAAGCTCAATTATTTTCTCTGTGCTCTGTAGATTAGAGTTTGCCAAGATCTTTGCCTTTCTATCATTTATGTCATATGGAGGGTCATGCTAATTATTTGGTGAAGCCAGTGTGACTTTCAGTGTGAATTGCGGTGTGTGAATCGCAACCTGCATCTCGGTGGGTTTTTCAGTGTTACAACCTAAAAAAGTGTAAATAAATGTTTGTCCTATTTTTTTCCCCAAAAAATCACCTGTACCTGTGATGGGGCATATTTTAAGGTGAGATACTATATTACTAGAGGCGGCTCAGCATATAGCACCGGCGCTCTAGGCTCAGGAGCACCATGTATCAATACCTGTCGCTCTGTAACTCTCTCCCATACATTTCAATGGGGCTTCATTAGTTGTGTATAAATAGCGTAATTGGCAATTTAATTATTTTTTTTTTTTTTTTTTTTTTTTTTTTTGCGCAAATCATTGTGTGACCTCTCCTGGCTGCAAGCAAACACTTTTATACATTTTTTGACTTTTTATATATTTATGCAGAATTGTATTTACAGGTCTGGCACTAAAGTGTTATTGTCACATTCTTAAAACAATGTAATTCCATGTGTTTTCGTTTTGTTACAGGTGGATATGTGTTCAAAAACAGACTTTAATCACACAGCGTCTGGTGCTCTATGCTACAGTGCCCAGATTTAGAGCACCAACGCTGTGTGTGTAGTTTTTTGATAAGTATGGTTTGGAGCGCCGAATGCTGAATGCACTGAGCTGGCACTACCTCTCGCTCGCTGCAGCGGTATACTGTTGTTAGAGCGCCCAACACACATCACATTTATCAATGCCGGCCAGGCTACTACAGCGACCGCAATGCTAGGTTACAGCACCCGATACCTGCTTACAGCGTCTACTAGCGGTCACTCTAAGCGCCGCTCTACAGACACTCATCTGGCAATACCTGGCGTTAGTAGTGAATCACAGCCTCATAATCTAGGGTCTGGGCTACACTAAATGGGCTACAGTATATAAAAAACAACAGCTTTTTTCCACACCAGAATGGAAACCTTTGCATGACAGGTAGGCATTAATGTGTTCATGTTACAATGTTATTCCATATTCCATATGTTTTTGATTTGTTACTGGTGGAAACATGTTAAAAAAACAGCCTTTAAACACATAGCCTCTGGCGCTCTGGGCTACAGCGAGGCATTTTTGAGCACCGGAGGTGTGTGAGGCTGTTTTTTTTATGAATATGTTGTGAGTCGGTCGCACTGACCAGTCGCTAACATTCGCTCCCATACAGCGCTGTACTGCTCATATAGCGACTCCCCACAATGTATTCATCATTGCTGCACAGCGACTGAGTCGCTCTGAACTAGCGAACCATGGCCGAGCACAGCGACTACTAGCTGGCGCTCTGAAAATGCCTGCTACAGACGCTCATCTGTCGCTACCTGCCGCTAATAATGAATCAGCCTGCCCATTAGCAAGCTTCCCTGGTCCTCATTAAAAACAATGATAGCTAAGAGGCCGATTCATTAATAGCTCCAGGTAGCGACAGATGAGCGACAGAGGGTTATTTTCACAGCGCCCGCTAGTATTCGCTGTGCTTGGCCGTTGTTCGGCTGTTGACAGCGACTCAGTCGATGTGCGGTAATGTTGAATACGGGGTTAGGAGTCGCTGTTTGACAGGTTCCGCGTTGTATGGGAGCGCATGACAGCGAATGGCCATAACGAACGGCTCCCAGCATATTCATTAACAAATCACGCTCCAAAAATTCTCGCGCTGTGAAATGCTTGTTTAAACCCCAGAACGCTGGCAGCGATGGGTTAAAAGTAGTTTTTTAACCCCCAAATAACCATGTTTTTCAAAACATTGTGTAATATGAATACATTAATATCAGACCTGTAATATCAATTCTGCACAATTTTTATTTTTTTATTTTTTTTACCTTAAAAAAAATTCTAACATTGCCGAAGTGGTCACAGAAATTTTGGCATTTAAAAAAAAAAAAAAACAATAACAATTAATTATGAATATTTAAAGATTGCTCCATTGAAATGCATTGGAGAGCGCCAGGTAGCGAGAGGTCATACCTGGCGCTGTGATGGGATTAGCAGCGGCGCTGTTTGTTGCAGTCCGCTACATGATGAATGCCGCGCTAGCCGTCGCTCTCGCTGGCGCTAGCCTCATTTAGCGTGATAAATGCGTGATTGTGTCCGCCGCCTGGTGTTCTGGAGTCGGTAGCCGCCGATAGCTGGCGCTACCTGGCGCTAGTGAGATCCTACCTGGCGCTATCCCTTGATAAATAAGGGCCTAAGTGTTTACGGTCATCCCGGGAGGTTTATACACAGTGGCATCCCGAGTTGGAGGAAGACCAGCCGTGGGTGTGTTTTGTTCTGCTTTAATAAGACTATAAAAACATGTTTCACTTTATATAGGCTTTGGACCCTCAAAAGTTCAGCCTGCAGCAATTTTTGAGAAAAGCCATTTCAGTTAAGTTTATTGAAGGGCAATCGCTTGCAAATTGCTGTCCAATCGCCACTGCAAATTCCATGACTATTCGGGGGTGTGAACTGCGCCTCTGCTATGGCAGACACAGGAAGAATATACCAACCTGATTCAGGAGATGGGGTCTGCGATCATTGACACTACAATGTTGTTACTTTTTTTCCTGCATAGTAACAGTTGTGTAGATAAATCGTACAAGATGACAAACCATTTACTGTACATTTTTTTGTTCTCTCGAATCATTGGCTTTTGTTGTTCTATATCTGGTGATAGCACATTGAAATGTTAACACTACAACTTGGTGGATGAATAAGATTTTCCAGGCAGATGTGAGCCTCAGGAGGGGCTGATGACCGGCTCATGACTGGGGTAATAGTTACAGCGGAGGCTCTGAACATTGCTGGCTGGTGTTTAGTCTGATTCATAGAAGGAGATCAGTGGTAGCACAGGCCACATAGATAAGCACTTCCACATGCACAGCTCCCTTGGTGCTAATACACAGGGATACACAGGAATGAATGATAAAAAGACATATGCCTGTCAAGGATATTTATTTAGGTCGGGCAAAGAGAAAGAGCGAGAAATGTTTCTGTCCTCTGTTGAACTCTGGACGGAGCAGAACCTATTGGCGATGTATAAGGAAACTCCGTTTCTATTTCTGCTCAGTTCGGAGGGAGTGGGAAAGCGATTTTTAGGCAGATGGTCAAATTCCAGAGCTGAGCCGGCCCTGGAGCCTCCCAGCACAGTTTAGGTCTGTGTGACAGAATGCGGTCTACTCCTCTCATTGCCGAATTTAGCTTCCAGGCCTGGAGCTATGACAGACATGAGGAAGAGACGCCTGACAAGCCAACCTGCGGTTATTAACAGAAAGTCATTGGCCGGGAGCTCCATTGTCTGGCAGAAGACATCACACCATTTCAGATTTGATTTACAGGCAAAGGCCACATAACTGCTACCACCATTCCAGTAAACAAGGGAGAAGCTGTCATGGGTTGAGATTCTCACATTTTCCCTCATGTCTTCATGATACATTCTTTTAATTAAACTGCTATAATCATTTTAGCTACGCCAGGATAACTTAGATAACACCCTGCCGCTGGATTATGTGGGATGCTAAAGCAATTTAGGGATCTGGATTTTCCACAGCACAGGCGGCCTTTAAAACTATTTTTGTGAATGGAATTCACCACTAAAATAGAATCATTTCATTCCAGTTATGACTGCTAGGCTTGTTTATTACTAAGCATTTGGGGGCACATTTTCAATGAAAACCACAGAAACCTGATGGCAAATACAGGCTCGCGCTGGCCCACAGGGTCACCAGGATATACCACCATGGGCCCCAGGTCTCAGGGCCCCCCTTAATCACCAAAATCTGAGCTAGGTATAGTTTCTTGTGAGTCAATACTGTTCGGTATAATATTTATTGGATGTGCCTTGAATATAAGCCAGTACTACTTACATCTAAGAGGCCGATTCATTAATAGCGCCAGGTAGCGACAGATGAGCGCCAGTAGCGTGATTTTCACAGCGCCAGCTAGTATTCGCTGTGCTTGGCCGGGGTTTGCTTGTTGACAGCGACTCAGTCGGTGTGCGGTAATGTTGAATACGGGGTTAGGGGTCGCTGTTTCACAGGTTCCGCGTTGTATGGGTGCGCCTGACAGCGAATGGCCAGAGCGAACGGCTTGCTGCAGATTCATTAACAAATCACACTCAAAAATTTCTCGCGCTGTGAATTCCTTGTTTAAACCCCAGAGCGCTGGCGGCGATGTGTGTAAAGTAGTTTTTAACCCCCAAACAACCATTTTTTTTTAATGTAAAAATTATACAAGTTTTTCTAAACATTTTGTAATATGAATACATTAATATCAGACCTGTAATATCAATTCTGCACATATTTATTTATTTTTTTTTTTTCCTTAAAAAAATATCTAACATTGCCGTAGTGGTCACAGAATTTTTGCCGTTAAAAAAAAAACACATAAACTCAATTAATTATGAATATTTAAAGATTGCTCCATTGAAATGCATTGGAGAGCGCCAGGGAGCGACAGGTCATACCTGGCGCTGTGATGGGATTAGTAGCGGTGCTGTTCATTGCAGTCGGCTACATGGTGAATCCCGTGCTAGCTGACGCTCTCGCCGGCGCTAGCCTCATTTAGCGTGATGAATGTCCTTGAGTCGGTAGCCGCCGTTAGCTGTCGGTACCTGGCGCTCGTCAGACACTACCTGGCGCTAGCCCTTGATAAATAAGGGCCTAAGTATGGGGAGGGGGGCAGAGTCAGTTCTACTGGAAAGCCCCAGACACCCCAACAATGGGCAAATAGTTTAACCCAATGAATCATGAGGAGGACTTTGCAAATAGATGACTTGAAGAAAAACTTCAGTAGCTCATACAACTGATGATTATATAACAGAAATGTTACTTTGCTTCCACCGAGCTGATCAATATGGACATATTTAAAGAACAAAAAAAATGTTATTACTTGATGGAATTGTTCACGGCTAAGTGTAAAAACAAATCATTGTTTGCCTACCTGTCATGCAAAGGCTTCCATTCTGGTGTGGAAAAAAGCTGTTGTTTTTTATATACTGTAGCCCATTTAGTGTAGCCCAGACCCTAGATTATGAGGCTGTGATTCACTACTACGATCGGGGGTGCCCCGCTGTGTGAAACCCCCAGAAAGCCCCAAAAACTCACCTCTCCCCGCTCCCACGTGACCGCTGCTGCCAATCCCCGCCGACGGACAAGCGGGAAGCAGCGACGGACAAGAGAGCGCGCCCGCCGCCGCCTCCCGCGCGTCACAAACGGCCGGCGCGGGTGCGCGTCCTGCTAGAGGGACGCGCGGGAGGCGGCGGGCGCCGCTGGATCGAGGATCAGGTAGGGATCTAGGGGTTTCTGGGGGGTTTCACATAGATTCCTGGGTCAATCAGCATCGGGTTTTGGTCTACTTTAAGAATGTGACAATAACACTTTAGTGCCAGACCTGTAAATACAATTCTGCATAAATATATAAAAAGTGTTTGCTTGCAGCCAGGAGAGGTCACACAATGATTTGCGCAAAAAAAAAAGAAAAAAATTTAATTGGCAAACACGCTATTTATACACAACTAATGAAGCCCCATTGAAATGTATGGGAGAGAGTTACAGAGCGACAGGTATTAATACATGGTGCTCCTGAGCCTAGAGCGCCGGTGCTATATGCTGAGCCGCCTCTAGTAATATATGTGACGCTACATGGCGCTGTTAGAGGCACTCACCAGATTCGCTTTCTTAAATGTGGTTTTTCCTACAGCGCCCGTCATTCACCAGACGCTGCCTGCCGCTACAACGCATTACCTGTCACTATCCCTTCTTAAATAACCCCCTTTATGTTTTCATGACCAAGTTTTTTAGCATTACGAGGTGGATTTACTGTATTTTTTTACTCACTTTTGCATCATATTGTGTGGGACTTGTCAATGCTTATGTATAGCTGCTCCTGGCTTTGCCTGTCTGTCTTTGTTTAGGTCCACTAAACTAAATAGGTGGTTATGAATGAATAGAGTCAAAGGGCTGAGCTAAAAGTTGGTCTGTATCTCAGCAAACACAACTTTATTAAGCATCTCACAATTAAAAATCTTCTGCATCTCAGGTGCTTAAATTATTATTTTATTATACACTTAGCCTCTAATGGCCGCATCCTCCGCCTCCCTCTAACAGGGAGCGTGCCCGCGCCAACCATTCACAAATGCTTGGCGTGGGCACATGCACTGCTAGAGGGAAGCGGAGGATGCGGCCATCAGAGATCACTTAGATGCACTGTGGGAGCGGGAAGAGGAAAGTTGGCTGCGGTGTCCTGGGGGGTTTCACACAGCGGGGCACCCACCGATCGGGGTGCCCCGGGGAAAGGACCAAAACCCAGGATAGTCAAAATCCTGGGTTTTGGTCCACTTTAAGCATTTTGTCATGTACTTTGGATTGATCCAGTATTTCCAGAAGTTTCGTAACTTTCAATGCTTTTAAAAATTCCTTTTTTTTGGACTCTATCACTTGTATGGTCTGTATGGAGTGTATTGATAAGCCCTTACACATTTTCTGTTCTATCGCCATGCAAATCATGGTGATCATTCTCTCTGTACATCAATAAACTGCCTGAGTTCCAAACTTCCAGACTTCGGGTTTTTCATTGAGTTAAAGGAAATGTTGGTCCACAGGGACAGCCTTCCCATAAAGGATGTAAATCTGCTTCAGGGATTTGAGCTTCATTGTGTATAAATGAGAATGAATGGTTCGGTGGTCTGGCTGTGTGCATTGTGCTGGCAGTGCTTGTTATTGAGGTGCAGGAACATTAGAGCATTGGAGTAGGTTACATTGAAGCTTGTGATTCTCATGGAAGGTTTATAACCAGCAGAGCTTTCTTTGTGTGTTCCTGTGTGGACACAGTGTCTGATTTTGG
This sequence comes from Gastrophryne carolinensis, assembly GCA_027917425.1. Lineage (NCBI taxonomy): Eukaryota > Metazoa > Chordata > Amphibia > Anura > Microhylidae > Gastrophryne > Gastrophryne carolinensis. The sequence goes on from CM051235.1 coordinate 559,190,718, forward strand.
TTTTGCCTCAGTAAATTCTGTGTAACGTTCTATTTGAGGATTTTTTATTTCTAATAGACGGGCCTCTTTCCACAGGTTCAAAGCCCCTGTGCGTTCACAGTAATGATAAGGTGTTTTCCAGCCGTGTCATTATTTAGTCTTGCTAACCAAAAGAACGGCTTCATTTTGTATATATATATACACACATGATGCCTGCAAATAGCCAGCCACGCAGTTACTCAGTGGGCCAGAGAAAAGGACACGCTATAGATTGAGGGCCATGTCTTATGGGATCATTTCACAACCAGTCCTGGCAGCTGACCTGTTTAGGTGTAACAAAAAGCAAAATTACTGATCTTTGTTTTGTGTGGTGTCCAAGGCCATAGACAAGCGCCTGCCACTGATAATGGCTGTAACATTATCTGTCCTTGTCTTAGCCGTGCTTTACTGGGGTAAATTTCAGCATGCTTTCAAAATCCACGTTCATGTGTGTTCCTTGGCCAGAATACCAGTCTGAGGTTTTGCAGACTCTAAACGAAACCCTACTGTTGCTTAGAAAGGGCTGGTTTGCAGAGGCATAATGTGAAGGTAAATTCCAATTTTGAACAACAAGTACATGAGTATCTAGGAGGGCAGTAATACGGTGGATTTAATTTGCTGCATATGTTTTTTGTATTTTACACTTTCAAGTGAATTTCCTTTCATTTGTGATGCCTATCTGCTTAAATGCCCTTTCATGTTACTGGGATGCCCTATGTGTGCACAGTAACATTAGTGCAGAACAATAGCAGTTCTTGGAGGATCTTCTGTCTGATTGCAGCCTGATATTTCACCAACATGCATTAGGTTCTGGGTAATTTTGGTTTATAGCCCTTTGTAAGGCCAGCATTAAAGTTGACCTCCACAACCCGATCCCACAGTCAAAATTACCTCACATATCAGTGCAATCCTCCTTTATTTCTAGTAGAAAGCCATCAGCTGTGATTACTCATTGCTCTGCTGAACAGCTGAAAGAATTGTAACACTTTAGAAGATACATATTGTTTACATTGACTGAATGGGGGTTCGGTAAATCCAGAGTCCGCAGTGAACAGTGATAAAGAAACATTGTTGCAGATTTCCCTTAACACGCACAATTCCTCTAGCAGCTGGTTATTCAGTGTGTGTGTGTTTTATAACATAATACACAAGCTGCTTGGGTTTCTGAGGCATTTATCTCTCTCACAGGCTGATTCATCACTAACGCTAGGTAGCGACAGATGAGCGTCTGTAGCAGGCATTTTCAGAGCGCCCACTAGTAGTCACTGTGCTCAGCCGTGGGTCGCTACTTCATAGCGATTTAGCCCCTTATTTAAGAAGGGATAGCGTCAGGTAGTGGCTGGTTAATGAGAGGTAGCGACAGGTAGCGACTGGTGAATGCCGGACACGGCACGCAATTACACATTTATCAAGCAGAATCTGTTTAGCGACTGGGATAGCGCCATGTAGCGTCTGATTCATCATTTTCACAGCCTCAGCGAACAGCGCCAGCGTTCAGCCTTGCACAGCGCCAGGTATGACCTCTCGCTACCTGTCACTCTCCCATACATTTCAATGGACGAACCTTTTCTTCTCTTTAAACGGGTTTTTTTTTTTTTTTCAAAAAAATCACAAATAATTCTGTGACCTCTTCTGGCATTGAAAAAGCAGTTTTTTCATAATTTTTTCATTTTTTATATATTTCCTCAGAAATGACATTACAGGTCTGCCATTAAAGTGTTCATGTTACAATGTTGTTACAATGTAATTCCATATGTTTTCGCTTTGTTACTAGTTGATAGATGCTGAAAAACAGACTTTAAACACACCGCCTCCTGCGCTCTGGGCTTCAGACAAGTATTTTTCAGCGCCAGAGATTTGTGAGGCTGTTTTTTTCCTGAATATGGTGTGAGTCGGTTGCTATGAGCAGTCGCTAACATGCGCTCCCATACAGCGCTGTACTGGTCAAGTAGCGACTCCTCACAATGTATTCAACATTACTGAACAGCGACTGAGTCGCTATAAAGTAGCGACTCACGGCCGAGCACTGCGACTACTAGCGGGCGCTCTGAAAATGCCTGCTACAGACGCTCATCTGTCGCTACCTGCCGCTAATGATGAATCAGCCTGCCCGTCGCTGTTCAGTAATGTTGAATACATTGTGAGGAGTCGCTATTTGACCAGTACAGCGCTGTATGGGAGCGCATGTTAGCGACTGGTCATAGCGACCGACTCACACCATATTCAGCAAAAAAACAGCCTCACAAATCTCTGGCGCTGAAAAATACTTGTTTGAAGCCCAGAGCGCAGGAGGCGGTGTGTTTAAAGTGTGTTTTCCAGCATCTATCAACTAGTAACAAAGCGAAAACACATGGAATTACATTGTAATAACATTGTAACATGAACACTTTAATGGCAGACCTGTAATGTCATTTCTGAAGAAATATATAAAAAATGATAAAATTGTGAAAAAACTGCTTATTCAATACCAGAAGAGGTCACAGAATTATTTGTGATTAAAAAAAAAAAAAAAAACCCCGTTTAAAGAGAAGAAAAGTATCATCCATTGAAATGTATGGGAGAACGACAGGTAGCGAGAGGTCATACCTGGCGCTGTGCAAGGCTGAACGCCGGCGCTGTTCGCTGAGGCTGTGAAAATGATGAATCAGACGCTACATGCCGCAGATTCTGCTTGATAAATGTGGAATTGTGTGCCGTGTCCGGTGTTTACCAGTCGCTACCTGTCGCTACCTCTCTTTTACCCGGCGCTACCTGACGCTATCCCTTCTTAAATTAGGGCCTCAGTTTGGTATGGACTGCTTCCCTTCTCATGCTTTTGTAGGTGACAAGATGGCCGCTCCCATATAGTTCTGCAGCAAAGAATCGGCCTGTTATTCCAGAACATTTGCATAGAGTTAAGCCCTTCTATTTTTTGCCAGAGGGAAGAAATTTACTAAACTTTCTTTTTTGGCTTTTGGTCTGCTTGAACATACACAAAATTCACGGTTAAATTAAATCAGGGGATTGTCCTCAAGCACAATGATCTCCAGCAAAATGTATCAATGTTGCAGAATGTATCCACTGTCAGTGTGAACACAGTATATAAATATACACATGTAACAAATAGTCTGTGCTGATAATAAACAAGGAGACTGATATGTCTCTAAAGTGTTAACATTATACAAACCATACTTTGAGGATCACAAATAAAGTGCATGTGCAAAAAAAAAAAAATCAAAGGGGACATTAAAGGGAATACTCATCTAGTCAGGAGTAAATGTGGCAAAGGTGCGCTTTGCCCCAAATGCATCATCTCATCCCTGTGGACTGAAGGTTCCTTGGCTTTGTGTCTGTGGCTTCTCTTGCAATTGTAAGATGATTTTACCTATTATGGATTAAAAGTTAAGTTTTAAAGTGGACCAAAGCCCAGGATTTTGATTATTCTGGGTTTTGGTTCTTGTCCCCAGGGTGCCTCGCTGTGTGAAACCCCCCAGGTCATCCCAGTCCTACGATGCATGCTGCGCATATGACTTTGGACTGGGAACGAAAGTGAGTTTTCGGCCGACCTGAGGGGGGGGGGGGGGGGGGTCACACAGAGGATACGGGGGAAGGAGTATGTCTTATAGACTCCAGGGTGGGTTTTGGTCCTATTTAACTGGACCTTCAGCATGATTTATTGAAAAGCATCTAAAAAACGATTTCCCAGCATCTAAAATTAATATATTTTAGGTTTTTAGTCACTTATTATTTTTTCCCCCACTGGGCTGCAACTCTGTTAAGGACTTTAGGATACGGGCGCCGCCATCTTGAATTAGAAGCATCACACTTACTGAGGAAAGGAGAGCGGTATAAAATACAGGTGGGCGGGTTATAGCTGTGCTTTGCTCAGACAAAGCAGAGCTGGGGTCAGGAAAAGGTCAGCAATCCCAGAATGCAGAGCAGCACAGTCAGAAGACACTTCCTGTTTGCAGGCTGCCTGTTGCTCCATGAGCCGCCATCTTGGATGTTTAAAGACTCATAATATGCAGTAGATGCAGGTAGGATGATTTTTAATGTGAGCAATCTGTATGTACAGGGTGTGGGAAACATATAAGATAGGCTCTTATTCAGAGTGAAGGTCCGCTTTAAGAACTGGCTAGAATCTCTCTGCAATGTATGTAAATGTGCCAAGGAGTCACATTATCCTCAAAGTGTGTTTGTTGTGTATAATGTTAGCACCTTCAGGTAGTCTCTATGTTTATTATTTATCTGCACAGAATATTTGTTACATGTGTATATTTATTTACTCATATTTTTTTATAGAATTAGCACTGATTGGTTACACTGACAGTGGACACATTCTGCAACATTGATACATCTTGCTGAAGATACATGTGCTTGAATGCTATCCCCTGGTTGAATGTAACCTTGTATGATGTGCATGTTTAAACCGGACCTTCACCATGATTTATTGAAAAGCTCAAACCCTTAAAAAACTATTCCCCAGCATCTAAAGTTAATATATTTTAAGTTTTTAGTCACTTACTGTTTAAAGGCTCATAACATGCAGTAGATGCACGTAGGATGATTTTTAATGTGAGCAATCTGTAGGTACAGGGTGTGGGAAAAATATAGGATAGACTCTTATTCAGAGAGAAGGACCGCTTTAAGCTGATCATAGTGCATTCATTATTCAAATTTTTTTTTCTTTATTAATCGGGTGTTATCTCTTTTTGCCTACATTTAGGGAACTATAAGCCCATTTAATTCTCTTCATATTATGAAGCCTGAATGGATAAATAAGGAGACTTGGAAGATGCTTCCCTCCACACTGTCTGTAATGGGGTGATTGGTGGGGGCTCTGTACACTGTCTGTAATGGGATGATTGGTGGGGGCTCTGCACACTGTCTGTAATGGGATGATTGGTGGGGGCTCTGTACACTGTCTGTAATGGGGTGATTGGTGGGGGCCCTGCACACTGTCTGTAATGGGGTGATTGGTGGGGGCCCTGTACACTGTCTGTAATGGGGTGATTGGTGGGGGCTCTGTACACTGTCTGTAATGGGGTGATTGGTGGGGGCTCTGCACACTGTCTGTAATGGGGTGATTGGTGGGGGCCCTGCACACTGTCTGTAATGGGGGTGATTGGTGGGGGCTCTGTACACTGTCTGTAATGGGGTGATTGGTGGGGGCTCTGTACATTGTCTGTAATGGGGTGATTGGTGGGGGCTCTGTACACTGTCTGTAATGGGATGATTGGTGGGGGCTCTGCACACTGTCTGTAATGGGGTGATTGGTGGGGGCTCTGCACACTGTCTGTAATGGGGTGATTGGTGGGGGCTCTGTACACTGTCTGTAATGGGGTGATTGGTGGGGGCTCTGCACACTGTCTGTAATGGGGTGATTGGTGGGGGCTCTGTACACTGTCTGTAATGGGGTGATTGGTGGGGGCTCTGCACACTGTCTGTAATGGGGTGATTGGTGGGGGCTCTGTACACTGTCTGTAATGGGATGATTGGTGGGGGCTCTGTACACTGTCTGTAATGGGATGATTGGTGGGGGCTCTGTACACTGTCTGTAATGGGATGATTGGTGGGGGCTCTGTACACTGTCTGTAATGGGGTGATTGGTGGGGGCTCTGCACACTGTCTGTAATGGGGTGATTGGTGGGGGCTCTGTACACTGTCTGTAATGGGATGATTGGTGGGGGCTCTGTACACTGTCTGTAATGGGATGATTGGTGGGGGCTCTGTACACTGTCTGTAATGGGGTGATTGGTGGGGGCTCTGCACACTGTCTGTAATGGGGTGATTGGTGGGGGCTCTGCACACTGTCTGTAATGGGGTGATTGGTGGGGGCCCTGCACACTGTCTGTAATGGGGTGATTGGTGGGGGCTCTGCACACTGTCTGTAATGGGGTGATTGGTGGGGGCTCTGTACACTGTCTGTAATGGGGTGATTGGTGGGGGCTCTGTACACTGTCTGTAATGAGGTGATTGGTGGGGGGCCCTGCACACTGTCTGTAATGGGGTGATTGGTGGGGGCTCTGCACACTGTCTGTAATGGGGTGATTGGTGGGGGCCCTGCACACTGTCTGTAATGGGGTGATTGGTGGGGGCTCTGTACACTGTCTGTAATGGGGTGATTGGTGGGGGCCCTGCACACTGTCTGTAATGGGATGATTGGTGGGGGCTCTGTACACTGTCTGTAATGGGATGATTGGTGGGGGCCCTCCACACTGTCTGTAATGGGATGATTGGTGGGGGCTCTGTACACTGTCTGTAATGGGGTGATTGGTGGAGGCCCTGCACACTGTCTGTAATGGGGTGATTGGTGGGGGCTCTGTACACTGTCTGTAATGGGGTGATTGGTGGGGGCTCTGTACACTGTCTGTAATGGGGTGATTGGTGGGGGCTCTGCACACTGTCTGTAATGGGGTGATTGGTGGGGGCTCTGCACACTGTCTGTAATGGGGTGATTGGTGGGGGCTCTGCACACTGTCTGTAATGGGGTGATTGGTGGGGGCTCTGTACACTGTCTGTAATGGGGTGATTGGTGGGGGCTCTGCACACTGTCTGTAATGGGGTGATTGGTGGGGGCTCTGCACACTGTCTGTAATGGGGTGATTGGCGGGGGCTCTGCACACTGTCTGTAATGGGGTGATTGGTGGGGGCTCTGCACACTGTCTGTAATGGGGTGATTGGTGGGGGCTCTGTACACTGTCTGTAATGGGGTGATTGGTGGGGGCTCTGTACACTGTCTGTAATGGGGTGATTGGTGGGGGCTCTGTACACTGTCTGTAATGGGGTGATTGGTGGGGGCTCTGTACACTGTCTGTAATGGAGTGATTGGTGGGGGCTCTGCACACTGTCTGTAATGGGGTGATTGGTGGGGGCTCTGCACACTGTCTGTAATGGAGTGATTGGTGGGGGCTCTGTACACTGTCTGTAATGGAGTGATTGGTGGGGGCTCTGCACACTGTCTGTAATGGGGTGATTGGCGGGGGCTCTGCACACTGTCTGTAATGGGGTGATTGGTGGGGGCTCTGCACACTGTCTGTAATGGGGTGATTGGTGGGGGGTCTGCACACTGTCTGTAATGGAGTGATTGGTGGGGGCTCTGCACACTGTCTGTAATGGGGTGATTGGTGGGGGCTCTGCACACTGTCTCTAATGGAGTGATTGGTGGGGGCTCTGCACACTGTCTGTAATGGGGTGATTGGTGGGGGCCCTGCACACTGTCTGTAATGGGGTGATTGGTGGGGGCCCTGCACACTGTCTGTAATGGGGTGATTGGTGGGGGCCCTGCACACTGTCTGTAATGGGGTGATTGGTGGGGGCTCTGCACACTGTCTGTAATGGGGTGATTGGTGGGGGCTCTGCACACTGTCTGTAATGGGGTGATTGGTGGGGGCTCTGCACACTGTCTCTAATGGGGTGATTGGTGGGGGCCCTGCACACTGTCTGTAATGGGGTGATTGGTGGGGGCCCTGCACACTGTCTCTAATGGGGTGATTGGTGGGGGCCCTGCACACTGTCTGTAATGGGGTGATTGGTGGGGGCCCTGCACACTGTCTGTAATGGGGTGATTGGTGGGGGCTCTGCACACTGTCTGTAATGGAGTGATTGGTGGGGGCTCTGCACACTGTCTGTAATGGGGTGATTGGTGGGGGCTCTGCACACTGTCTCTAATGGGGTGATTGGTGGGGGCCCTGCACACTGTCTGTAATGGGGTGATTGGTGGGGGCCCTGCACACTGTCTCTAATGGGGTGATTGGTGGGGGCCCTGCACACTGTCTGTAATGGGGTGATTGGTGGGGGCTCTGCACACTGTCTGTAATGGGGTGATTGGTGGGGGCTCTGCACACTGTCTCTAATGGGGTGATTGGTGGGGGCTCTGTACACTGTCTGTAATGGGGTGATTGGTGGGGGCTCTGCACACTGTCTCTAATGGGGTGATTGGTGGGGGGCCCTGCACACTGTCTGTAATGGGGTGATTGGTGGGGGCTCTGCACACTGTCTGTAATGGGATGATTGGTGGGGGCTCTGTACACTGTCTGTAATGGGGTGATTGGTGGGGGCCCTGCACACTGTCTGTAATGGGGTGATTGGTGGGGGCCCTGCACACTGTCTGTAATGGGGTAATTGGGGGGGGGTTAGCACACTATTTGGAACAAATATTTTTTTTTCCATTTTCCTCCTCTAAACTCTAGGTGCGTCTTTAGAACAAAACACTCTACTCTATATGCTGTGTATATATGCCTATTCCTGTGACAACCAGATATATAATATTTTACCAGTTGTCTGGAGCCTTAGCTATGGCTCTGATTTGAAGCACACAACTGCCTTGTATAATGCTCAGGAGGTTATTACAATGTGCAGTTTTTTGATATCCAGGCCCCATGATGGTGGTGTTAATAATGTGTCTAACCTGTACCAAGCTCTGACCGCACAGTTATCTGTGGACGTCTGTCAATGTTTTATCCTTCCTAAGATATATTTTAGAATTTATGAATAGCTTGAAAGCAGCTACAATTGTTTTTACAGCATCAAATTACAATTACAAATTACAAATGACTTTACAAATTACAAATTAGAATTACAAATGACTGGACCGGTGCTGGCAAGAGTTGTATACTCGTATTAATTAAGAGGTTTTATTATTGATCTGTCCAAGCATACATGATGAACAAACTATGAATTGCTGGCCCCCTGCGTTGGATGCTTGAATAGTAATGGGGGGGGGGATGCTAAGTATTTAGTTAAGCATGCTGCCCCATCACAGGTACAGGTGATTCTTTGAGGGAAAAATAGAACAAGCATTTTTATTGCACTTTCTTGTGTGGTAAAGTTAAAAAGCTCGCTGAGCTGCAGGTTGCAATTCACACGGAGGTGTCTCTTGTTTTTTTTTATAACAATAAATATTTATTGAGGTAGACAGGGCAGTAAGTCACACAAAAAACAATAGTTCCACACATCAATTTTGTTCACAGAGTAGTACAGGCAGGGCAACATGAGTGATCACTTTAATACATCATGCTCAACACCCTAATTATCCCCCCCCCCCCCCCCCGGACTACCACAGCAAGCGTGCCTCCCTGTTCCCATCCACCAATCTTTTAATTTTAAAATGGGGGAAGTTATAGGCATGGGGAACAGGGGAGGATAGAGACACAGTTAGAGGGAGAAGAGGAAAACATAAAGTAAAGGGATGAGGGGAGGAAAGATAAGAAAAAAGCGAAAAAAAATATGTTGGGGGGGCTCGCTACCAGCATGACCGCCCACCCCCCCCCCCCACCCGGGCCTCTGCACTCACACCCACTCGAGCCTATGCCACGCTGCCCAGACCAGACCGCGCCAATGCCAGCCTCCATATGCCATTCCCAGTAGTTCACATTTTGCCAAGCTGTGCCTTGCCTTCCGCAGACTCCGTAAACAGAACCCACGGCAGCCACTGATGTCTATGCCTCTCCTCTGACCGCCTAAGGAGAGCTTTCAGGTCCTCCATACGCCTGATGTCCTCAACTCTACTGATCTGAGCTGATAAGAGACATACCACCGGGCCGGTATGCACGCCCTGGCTGCATTTATCAGTTTGATAGTCAGTTTCCTATACTTCCCAATTGCGCCACTGGTGGAGTGCAGAAGGGTTTCTAGAGAAAGTGGGATGTCCTCTCCCGTCATCTTACGGATCCACCCTACGATGTCCTTCCAGAACCTCTGCACTTTCTCACATTTTTAGTAGATGTGGAGGATGGTGCCTTGAGCCTTCTCACACCTCCAACAGAGGGGCGAGACTGTTGGGTAGAATGTCCCTTTCTTTACCAAATATTTTACATGACCTCGATTGAGAGAGAATTACCTTGTAGATAACACCCACCCAGTTACCAGAAACTTCTCACATTTGTTATTTGCCAGGTTTAAATATGCAAATGATCATATTCCCAGCTTTAATATTTGCTGTCCATAAGCTTTCTGTCCTAAAGCATGTTGTAACTGGAAGTTAATTTTTCAGAAATGCCATTGAGCCCTTTGCATCTGCTGTGATGAGAAATGTTCTGAGCTTCTGCTCTATGAGGCCAGTGATGGCCGGGCTCCGCTCTGTGTAATAAAGCTGTTTACTGTGTCACTTAGGACATTTAATGGAGGCTGTTAAATTATACAAGTGTGATTGCACAGAAGTCTGGGTGCCTGATGTCCACAGGACAATAAGAGTTTTGTGTGACAATTATTACTTGATTTATTACTCAGTTAGGCACAATGCATTCCTGCAGGCTGCGTGTTGGAGAGAATACTTTTTATTGGCATTTCTGCTGTCTAAACATTATTTTACTTACTTAAATTGTAACTTCACACAATCTGTTTACCTCTTGTATTATGGCCTCTGCTGGCCAATGGTGAGAACCAGGTTACCCTTGAACCACAAGCCTGAGAAATTCACTGAATTAACTGAATGACCAACAGGAAGACAATGAAAGTCAATGGCATTTTTTACTCCTAGGAAAAGTAGTGAACTTTTTACTCCGTTTTACACTGTAGTAAAAATTGCCATTGGCTTTCATTGTCTTCCTAGCTGGTGATTAGGCCACAGTGAAATTCTTATGCTTTTTTTACCTAAAGTGATTTTCTTATTACGATGAGAATTTTATTTTCAACTCTTATTGAAAATGGAACGTGCTCGCTGTGTGACAGCCCCTAGAAAGCTGTGTTCCAATGTCGCATGCATGGACAGATGGATGTACCTCTTTTGGCAAATGCCTCTCATTGACATTAATGGGGATACCCCGCATAGTGTGCATTCCTGGCTGTGCGTGTGCTCCCGTCCCAGCCTATCATTGCTGGGACAGGGGATGCGGCAGGGCACTCCCCATTAAAAATAATGAGAGCCGCCTCCAGAATCAGATAGTCATAGCAGACGGCTCTCACTGGACAAGAGACCACACATGTGCCGTTGGTTCCTGGAAAGGTAAGCGGTTAATGGCGACCAGGGTGGTTTCACACAGTGCGGCATCCTGCTTCAAGATGTCCCAGGGGAAAGCCAGTGGCCAGCCCTGGAATCTTTTAGATTCCAGGACGGCCGCTGCTGGGTTTTGTTCTGCTTTAGGGCCTTTGTCTACTACTGTATATCTGAAGCTGTAATGATTGTGCCAGTTTCCTGGCCTGTCAGTTGTTTGGTAATAATTTGCAAACCAAAAGTACCACGTTCTATTTTCTTATTATCTCTAGTACCACCTGGGTCATATGTACGGGTTGTCATTCACCAGAAACCGTGTTAAAAAAGCTCCAAAAGACCCTGGAATGCACAAACCATGCACATAAATAGTTTCCACCACCTTCTGGAGCAGTTTTGTGTTTATTGAGGAAACCAGGCCTGGGGTACAGATAAGTCTGCAGCTGAGGATAATTACAATACCCATCTAGATACCTAGAGGATCAGAAGCACAAATACAACCATTGTTACTGAGCCATTTATTCCATTACATTTATTGTCATTACAAGGTATATGCTCTGGGAAGTGGAATTTTAATGCAGAACTAATCACTAAGGTGAAGAGGAAGAACCAGACACACATTGCCGAGCTGACTAAAATGATTCAGCAACAATTTTCAGGCTTTTTTTCTCAGAATCTGAATTTTTTAAAGTGGACCAACACCCAGAATTTTCACTATCCTGGGTGTTGGTCCACTTCAGCGGGGCATCCGAGATACAAGCCGCCGCCGCCGCCTCCCGCGCGTCTCTCCTACAGGGCGCGCGCCCGCGCCGGCCATTCACAGACGGCCGGCGCGGGCGCGCGCACTGCTAGAGGGGCGCGCGGGAGGCGGCGGCGGCTGATCCGTCACCGATAAGGTAAGGTTTTTTGGGGCTTTTGGGGGGGGGGTTTCACCCCGCGGGACATCCCAATCTCGGATGCCCCGCGGTGAGGGAGGTGATCGTTCCCGGGCTGATCACCCCTGGGTGTTGGTCCACTTTAATACCATTGGAATTTTTTCAACTCTTACTGAATCAAGGCCAAAAAACATTGTCCTCTCATGATCAACACCTTAAATAAAATGGCTAAAGCTAGGTTTAAAAGCTTATTCCTTATTTGTTGTGTACTGCGGAGGTTGTTGGTCACCTTTTCTAATTTATCATGCTTTGACTTTTTTTCCAGATCCCCCCTGCCCATCATTTTGAGATATAAATATCTAAACACTGCAAAGCTTTCATCAAACCCTAAAAGGAGCAGCATGTATGACATCACTGGGGGCAAGGTATGTTGTCACTTTTGCCTTCTATGTTTAAGGACTTCAAATCTGACCAATAATAAAGCTGTGGAAAGAAAGGTCACACTTGACTGGTTGTTACAGACAGCTGCTCCTTTCTCACAGTTTCGCTTCTTAATCTCTAAAAACTTGGAACCTAAAGAGGACCAGGCCTACAGTCCGAAGACAAACTGGGAATACCCGTATTATTTTTCTAAGGACTTCCCCCAGCCCATTAGCTATACTCACAGCACTGTACAATTTTGGCTCTACAAACAACTCTGCTGCTGCATTTGATTATTACAAGTAATCCTTTGGCCTGAAATGTGCCATTGTTGGCTCTGAGATACCACGGTTCTAGGCATCCTTGCCTTTTTTATCATGAGTAAACTCCCACAACCCCTCAAAATTCTTACCTGTACCTCTATCTTCTGGCAAAATGCGGCCCTGTGATTGTCCACCTGCAGTCACGTAAGCCAGCTACCGGAAAAGAGAAAGTGCCCACGAGACCCCCGGCAGCTAATATCATTGGTCCAAGGATCGAGGTGCAGTTAAGGATTGCGAGCGCAATGCAGCCCCATACCCATTAGGTAGGAAATGGGTGTAGGACCATTTTTGTTGGTGGAACCTTTTCCAGCGCTGCCCTATGCTGCATGCATTTGATCATTGCTGGATTCTGGATAGGAGAGTATGCTTCTTGGGCAGGGGAGTGCATGTGTTATGGTTGCAGGCATCCCGGTTTGGGGTGCCCCTGGGAAATCTTCTGGCAAGGCCAAAAGGCTATTTTGACACGTCCTCCATTTTAAACTGGACCTTCAGCGTGATTTAATGAAAAGCCCAAGCCCTTAAAAATCTATTCTCCAGCATCTTAAATGAATGTATTTTAAGTTTTTAGTCACTTATTATTTGTTCCCCCACCGGGCTGCAATTCTGTTCAGGACTCTAGGATAAGGGCACCACCATCTTGACTCAGAAGCATCACATACTGAGGAGAGGAGAGCGGGATGGGGAGGCCGATTCATTAATAGCGCCAGGTAGCGACAGATGAGCGACAGTAGCGTTATTTTCACAGCGCCCGCTAGTATTCGCTGTGCTTGGCCGTTGTTCGGCTGTTGACAGCGACTCAGTCGGTGTGCGGTAATGTTGAATACGGGGTTAGGAGTCGCTGTTTGACAGGTTCCGCGCTGTATGGGAGCGCATGACAGCGAACGGCCATAGCGAACGGCTCCCAGCATATTCATTAACAAATCACGCTCCAAAAATTCTTGCGCTGTGAAATGCATGTTTAAACCCCAGAGCGCTGGCGGCGATGGGTTAAAAGTAGTTTTTTAACCCCCAAACAACCATATTTTTAGAGAAAAAAAAAAAACATGCTTTTCAAAACATTTTGTAATATGAATACATTAATATCAGACCTGTAATATCAATTCTGCACAATTTTTTTTTTTATTTTTTTTACCTTAAAAAAAATATCTAACATTGCAGAAGTGGTCACAAAATTTTTAACATTTAAAAAAAAAAAAAAAAAAAAAAAATTATTAGCAATTAATTATGAATATTTAAAGATTCCTCCATTGAAATGCATTGGAGAGCGTCAGGTAGCGAGAGGTCATACCTGTCGCTGTTCAAGGTCGCTCGCTGGCGCTGTGGGGTGAGGCTGGAATAATGATGAATGATTCGCTATCTGGCGCTCTGTCAGTCGCTAAGCAGGATCTGCTTCATAAATGTGTGATTGCGGAGGGGAGCCGGCGTTCTCGTGGCGGTGAGCGTCATTACCGTTCGCTCACCATTCGCTACCTGGCGCTATCCCTTGTTAAATAAGGGCCAAAGTGCAGGGGCGGGGTTATAGCTGGGCTTTGCACAGACAGAACAGAGCTAGTGTCAGGGAAAGGACAGCAATCCCAGAATGCAGAGCGACACAGTCAGGAGACACTTCCTGTTTGCAGGCTGCCTGATGCTCCAGGAGCTGCCATCTTGGATGTTTAAAGGCTCATAACATGCAGTAGATGCAGGTAGGATGATTTTTAATGTGAGCAATCTGTATGTACAGGGTCTGGGAAACATAATTTATGCTCTTTTTCAGCGTCTGCTTTAAAGAGCTAGTCCGGTAAAAAAAATGACTGGACTTTTATAACAGAGGGGCATAAATGTACATCTGTGGTCCATAAGCTGGGGAACATGGCCTCCGATACACATGGCCTTCCTCGGCATCTGTAGACTTCCTATCGGACTTGTCAAGCCAGTGGCTTGACAGTAATGTGCACGGATGATGGCAAGCCTAATTGGCTGCCCGCAGTCACATGGAGCACCAAAATGGTAAGTTCCCTAATGTTACAAATGGCGCTGCTCAGTGGAGCATCCCAATTCAAAAGGATGAGATGGGATTTGTGAACTTGTTTGGCTTTATTTTGGGTTACAGTGTTATTTTGGGATCAGGTACTTGATCAGGTTGTTTTTCTAGGAAAATGGACAGGGGCCATGTAAATCATTCCCTTATGTCCATGGCAAGTTTAATGAGTACCCTGTACGCCTGTACATGCATTGCTCATGGCGGGCAAAGGCTTAGAGTTGTTATTCGAACATTATCCAGCAGCAGCAGACTGAAATGCAGCTTTATTTTTAGCCATTTAATAAGCCATCCTTTAATAATGTCTGTTGTTTGTACATTGCGTGCACATGTTTCCTCTCTGATAAGCTTGCAGTGAGCATACACTTTGTCTGGGGTGAGGCATTAGGAAGCGTCAATGCTGAGGATGTACAGGACACGCTGTGCGGATAAACACTTGGGGGCCATTGCAAAGGCCAGAGCTGGGCTTTGGCACAATGACAAGTCCTGGAAGAAATATGCGAGGCTCGTTTCTAGCGCCGTCTTCACAAGTACAAGTCTCATGAACGTGTTTCTAAGTAGTTTCTGTCCTTTGCAAACTGCTCCCCAAACAAACAGAATGCTATGATGACTTCGAAGTCAGCAACTTCTTTAAAAAAAACAGGTTCTGCATTATTTATCTGTAACTCAAGAGCATGCCGGCCAATTTCACGTTTGCAACGCCAGATAAAATTCTCCTGTAGTCAGCTTTTCTACCTGTGGAGATAAAAGAGATTCGCTCTTCTTCAGACTCCGAATATAAGCAGACTTGCTCAAAATAAAATATAGACTGGGGTGTTGCATATTAAAATGCATCTATTTAACCCCCCAACTGCCCATGACATGCCAAGCATGCTCGCACAAAACGTGTGTTCCCTGTTCAATCTGTGCTAGGCACGTCATGGATAGAGGGGGGTTTCCAGAGACCCTGGAGAGACTTGTGCAGGGGGGGGGGGGGTAGTGGGCCAGGGGCTGGAGGACAGTGTTGGGCATGTTTTTTTTACTTAGCTAGCCTCAGTCCCGCACATCAAACATGGTTTCCTGTCCTGTCCTTCCTTCCTACCCACCTACCTGCCTCGCTGTCCCAGCCCTCTACCCATCCATCCAACCTTCTACCTGCCTGTTGCCCACCTACCTAACTGCCTAACCACCCAGACACCCATCCTCCCACATACCTATCCATCTGCCTGCCCATCTACCTATCTGTCTGACTGTCCAGCCACCGACCTGCCTATTCACCCTCCTGCTTGCCTGAATGCCCAGCCAGCTGTCTGTCTGCCCACACTCCAACCGACCTGTCTCACCATCCAACCATTTACTTCTCTGTCCGGCCACCTACCTATCTCCTGCCTGCCTGCCTACCTACCTGCATCCAACCTACCTTCCTAACCATTGATCCACCCGTATGCCCATGCACCTGTCCACCTACCTGCCTGCTTGACCACTGGGACATAAAGATGGACAAAAATGTACTGTAACTCAAGGCTAAAATGAGGTGGGACATTAAGGGGGTAAAAAGCATTTTAGAAACCAGAGATATGCGTCAACTTTATATATAACGTCAATAAGAAAATGAGATATATTCTAAGTATACAGCACATCCTGTTCCAGAAGATATTCCTTACACTTGGGTTATACATCCTCTCGGCCCCATATATACCAGGGACCTCCCACAAATTCCCCAGTTCTTCTCTGCAGCCTGGGCTGCGATGACTAGAAGATGGCTCTCTCTACTCGCAGGTGAGCGGAGCTATTAGCCTGCGGCCCTGTAG
This sequence comes from Gastrophryne carolinensis, assembly GCA_027917425.1. NCBI lineage: Eukaryota > Metazoa > Chordata > Amphibia > Anura > Microhylidae > Gastrophryne > Gastrophryne carolinensis. The sequence goes on from CM051235.1 coordinate 559,207,073, forward strand.
GACTATTCCCACCCGTTTCCTTTTACTGCCACCCAGCTTAGGCTGCACTGGTTCGGGTGAAGGTAGGCAGCACCGCTGCTAGGTGCTAACGAGCGCTGCTCCAACCGCAGTCCCCCACCAAAGGTTAGGCGGTACAGGCCCACCCCGCGTCTTATGCCCCTCACCCCCGTCCCTGCAGTTGGCTTCATTAGGCTGGCCTTCGCTTCCCCTTCGCGCTCCCTGGTAGATCTGGGGGGGGGGGGGTGCATGTCTTTATATATATATATGTTTTATGTGATGATCCCTTTTTGATTTGGTTGCACTGGTTTCTTTTGCCGCCGCCGCACGCTTGTACTCCGCTCCGCGGTCGGCGGCGACATCACCTTAGGCGCAGCGGCCCGCCCCTTGAGGTATATGCGGGCGCCATTTTAGTTTTCTGCTGCGTGTGTCTGGCGTCTCCCTATCGTGGTCCGTAAGTGCCCCTGCGGGCTGATATATTTTGTATTTATCTGTATTGCACATTGCTTACGGGATCTTTTTGCTTATGTCTTGCAGGCGGGTCAAACTTTTGTGGTTTCTCCCGGTCCTATCCCCTCTATTTAGTGTTAACTCCCTATTGGAGGGCTATTGTATTTTATATCTCCCACTTCCCTAGCGGGCTTTTGGGGCATCCCGGTTAGCCTTATTGACGTCAATCCCAATTGGCCTATTGTGCCACAATAATCACCATATGGAGGCTTCTCAGGATAATGTGCTTGGGGTTCCTTCGGGACAAGCCCGGCTGTGTGTGGCGTGTGGGGTATCCCCTATAAGTGATGATGTCAGGGTGTGTGTACACTGTGCCCAGCAGACGCTTGCATTGCAGTCTGGGTTACCGGTGGCTGGGCCTGCGCTCCCTCGGGCTTCGCCTACCCCCCCCACGCTTACATCTGACTCCCAGTGAGGTGCATACCAGTGGGGAGTCTCAACCTGATTTGGCTACTTGGGTGGCCAGCATTGAAAGACATATTGCTGGCTCTGGCCCGCATAAGGCTTCTTCTAAAAAGCGGCACTTATCACCTGGTGTTTCCCTCTTTCCTATGGAGGCAGAGGAATTTTTTGATGTTACCGGTTATACCCCCCTAGAAGAGGGGGAATTGTTTTCTGATTCGGAATCATCTGAGGAATATTCTAGAGCATATGGTGCTGATTCTGGGCATGACCCATGGGCTTCAGATGATACTTACAGGCTTTTGGCTCATATTTTTTATGTACTCTGTATCTCTCCTCCTGCCATGGCTCCGTGGCAGCAGGGGGAGCTGTTTCATACTGTTACTGTTTCCTGAACAAGCTCATTTTAATAATCTGGTGCTCAAGGAGTGGGAACGCCCTAGCCGGCTCCCCGGGGTGCCAAAGAGTTGGGATAAGCGGTATCCCTTTCCTGCTGAAATGGTTAAACGGTGGTCATGTCCTCCCGAGGTGGATGCTCCAGTTCTGGGGTTGTCTAACACATCCGTCATGCATTCCCCTGACTCTACTACACTGAGGGATGGGGAGGACAGGAGCATTGATCAGCTGGCTTGCCATGCTTTTGCCTGTGTGGGGACCGCGCTCTGTCCGGTCTGTGCCTCTGCTATTACGGCTGTTGCTATTAAAAGCCTACTCAGGGGTCTCTTAGATGGGGCCCCGATGATGCAGGTAGTGAAGAGTATAGAGCTCTTCTGCGTTGTGAGGAATTTGTTGCATATGTTCTCTCTGCCTTGGATGATACCATTAGAATGTGTGGCAGGGCTTCTGCCTTGTTGGTGGCGATAAGCTGCTCGGTCTGGCTGCGCCAGTGGGCAGCTGACAACGCTGCTAAAAAGGGTTTCCCTTCAAGGGGCTGCGCCTCTTTGGTGAACGTCTGGACTTGTTTGCTAAGGGAGGCAAGTTACCTCAGCGTAGAAGGCAGCCCCGGTCCTTTCAGGGTTCAGGTAACTTTTCTCCTTCCTTCAGGGGCTCCAGAATTGGACGGGGAGCTTCCTTTGCTGGAGCCCGCGGAGATTTTTGGGGCAGGGGCAGAGTACGTGGCCGCCCTTGCCCCCCCTGGGGTCCCAAGATTAAGTCCTCCCCCAAGCCCCCTCAGGCATGAAGGGGCGCCCTCACCCATCCGGGTGGGGGGACGGCTTCGGCTCTTGGCTCGTGTCTGTAGGCTTCACGTCTCAGACCGGTGGATTCAGGAGGTAGTGTCCTCCGGTTACAAGATAGAGTTTGCAGCCTGGCTGCCCCAAAAATCAATAAATCTCAGTTAGCTCGAAACCCCCTGTCAGCTCAGGGTCTGTCCCTGGCTGTACAAGACCTTCTGGAACTGGGTGTCATCTGCCGGGTGCCCTTGAGGGAAAGGGGCAAAGGCTATTATTCCAATCTTTTCATTGTTCCCAAAAAGGATGGGTCCATCAGACCCATCCTGGATTTGAAGCGCCTCAAGAAATTTGTCAGATTCAGACACTTTCTCATGGAGACTCTGCGCTCAGCTGTGACTTTCCTACGCCCAGGGGAATTCATGACCTCTGTAGACATCAAAGATGCTTACCTTCATGTTCCTATCTTTCCAAGTCATCAGAGATTCCTCAGGTTCGCTCTGGAGGATCAGCACTACCAATTTGTGGCCTTGCCCTTCGGTCTCACCTCGGCTCCCAGGGTATTCACCAAGGTGCTGGCAGGAGTGATAGCTCTGCTGAGATCTCAGGGCATTCACATTCTTCCCTACTTGGACGACATGCTTATCGCTTCTCAGTCCTTCCATCAGGCAGAGCTAGACACTCAGCGGGTGGTGTCCACACTGGAGTCATTCGGCTGGGTGATCAACCACCCCAAATCTTCCCTGTCTCCTTCCATGGTGAAGTCTTTTCTGGGCATGATTCTGGATTCAGCTCAGGTCAAGATCTTTCTTCCTCAGCAGAAGGTAGAGATCCTTCAAGAGAAAGCTCAGCTCCTGCTGTCTTGTCCTCATCCATCCATCAAGCAGGGAATGCAGCTGGTGGGCCTGATGGTTTCCTGCTTCGAGGCGGTTCCATATGCTCAGTTTCACACGAGGCCTCTTCAGCTTCACGCTCTTGTCAGTATGGGATCGGGACCCATGTCCTTGGATCAGGTGTTTGTCCTGTCCCCTCTGGTCAGGCGGTCTCTATCGTGGTGGCTGGACTCAAGGAACCTGCTGGGGGGCAGATCCTTCCTGCCCCCCTGCTGGGAGACTGTCACCATGGATGCCAGTCTAACAGGTTGGGGGGCTTTTGAAAGTCCCTGAAATTCCAGGGTCAGTGGGGCCCTCAGGAGGCCCATGCCCCCATCAATATTCTGGAATTGAGGGCGATCAGGTTGGTTGTCGCCCACTTAACCCCACACCTGCGGGGTCGGGCTGTTCAGGTCTGCTCGGACAACCAGACGATGGTTGCCTACATCAATCATCAGGGAGGGACCCGGAGCAAGAGGGCCCTCAAGGAAGTGTCCCTGATACTGTCCTGGGCGGAGGAGAATGTTCCCTGCATCTCTGCTGTGTGCATCCCGGGGGTGGAGGCAGACTCTCTGAGCAGGGGGACCTCTCGTCTGGGAGAATGGTCCCTCATTAGCAGGGTGTTTCGCTCCCTGTGCCACCGCTGGGGTCAGCCGGATGTGGATCTGTTTGCATCCCGTCACAATCACAAGCTTTCAGTCTTTGTCTCTCTGTCCCAGGATCCTCTGGCCTTGGCCATGGATGCCCTGGCAATTTCTTGGACGAGGTTCCAGTATGTGTTTCCCCCGTTTCCCCTGCTGGGCAGGGTGCTGCGCAAGATAGTTCAGCTAGAGGTGCCAGCCATCCTGGTGGCCCCCTGTTGGCCAAGAAGAGTGTGGTTCGTTCGCAGACATCGTGCAGTTGGCAGTAGATCAGTACGCCCTGCCCTGGGTTCCAGATCTGCTCACTCAGGGGCACCTACGCCACTCCAATTTACAAACGCTGGCTTTGACAGCCTGGCTGTTGAAACCTCCATCTTGATGGAAAAAGGGCTGCCTGCCTCGGTTGTAAATACCATGATCAGGGCTAGGAAAAGGTCCTCTTCTTCCATCTACTACAGGGTTTGGCGTACTTACATTGATTTGGCGTACTTACATTGACTGGTGCGAGTCTAACTCGCTTCCCTGTCGTGTGTTTTCTATTCCTAGGATTCTGGAGTTTCTCCAACATGGTTTGGATCTGGGTCTTCAGCTCAGTACTCTGAAAGGTCATGTTTCTGCCTTGGCCATTTATTTCCAAAGATCCTTTGCTCAGCATCCCCTGGTCAAGACCTTTTTCCAGGGGGTTACTCACGTGCGTATGTTACCAGTCTGGGACTTGATCTTGATCTTATCTGCCCTGCAGAGATCTCCCTTTGAGAGGTCTCCTTTGTCCATTCTTATGCTTAAGGTGGTCTTTTTGGTGGCTATCAATTCTGTTAGGCGTGTTTCTGAATTGGCGGTGCTTTCCATCAAGCCTCCTTATTTTGAGAGACACCAGGACAAGGTGGTGTTTCGTTTCAAGCCAGATTTTCTGCCTAAGGTTGTTTCTGCCTTTCATCTCAATCAGGACATTGTTTTGCCTTCTCTGTGTCCTAATCCTAGTAACTCTAAGGAGAGGGTTTTACATACTTTGGATGTAGTCAGAACTCTTGACGTTCTATTTGGTGGCTACTGAATCCTTCAGGAAGACTGATGCTCTTTTTGTGCTTCCGTCTGGACCTAAGAAAGGTCTTGCTCTGGCTAAGTCCACTATCAGCAAGTGGATACGTCAGGCTGTGATACAGGCCTACTCTGCTAAGGGGAAGGAACCTCCCTTCCACCTTACTGCTCATTCTACTCGTGCTATTGGTGCCTCTTGGGCTTTTCAGCACCAAGCTTCTGTTGAACAAGTTTGCAAGGCCGCTACTTGGTCTTCTGTTCATACTTTTTCAAAGTTTTACAAGGTTGATGTTAGGGCCTCGGCCGATGCTGCTTTTGGCCGCAAGGTTCTGCAGGCGGCAGTGGTTTAAACTGTCTGCTGTTACTTTTAGGGATCCCACCCTACCTTACGGACACTGCTATTGGATGTCTCAAGTGTAAGGAATATCTTCTGGAACAGGACGTGCTGTATACTTAGAATAATACAATTCTGTGATTACTCACCTGTAGAATTGGTATTATATGTATACAGCAAGTCCTGTTCCACCCCACCCTTGTTATCATTTTTCTTAGTTACCTCTGTATGGTGATTGTTCAGTTTTTTGTAATGGTTATAGTTCCCCCGGTTCCATTTTAACTGCTTTTCAATACTGGGGAATTTGTGGGAGGTCACTGGTATATATGGGGCCGGGAGGAGCCACTTTTCTGTCTCTGCAGTCCAGCGCCATCTACTGGATGTATAACCCAAGTGTAAGGAATATCTTCTGGAACAGGACGTGCTGTATACATATAATACCAATTCTACAGGTGAGTAATCACAGAATTGTATTTTTTGGGACTGCTTATTAAATTTTTATGTAACAGTCAAGGGGTTATTAGAGCAGTGTGCTCATGTTGCCCTTACTGCACAGGATGGCAAAGGCTGCAATGACTAAATTCACCCGAATCTATTTAATCAGGTTTCTCTATTTCTATAGAGGCTTGTTCTGTAGCACTTATTAGAGTGCCTGAATTTCTGTACTTCCAGTTCTGTACTCACAATTTATTGTTGTAGAACAAGGGTCCCTAAACCGTTTTTATCAAGTACTACTTTCCATTTTCTTATCTCAGCTAGCACCTGGGTATCACTTATTGGTGGCAATTTAAGAGGAACAAAAAGATTTTTACTTTCTTGGGTTTTGCTCCTTTTGGCTGTGGCATCCTGATTTGGGATACCCCACTGTGTGTATCCCCCAGGATCACCTATAAAGTCACCTCTTCCTCATTCCAACGTGGGACACTCAGCCAATGAGCGGCACTTGTGCCATTCGGAAATCTAAATGGAGTGAGTGCCGCCGACCGCATCCCTCCCCACATCTAGCTATGCACGCAATTGTTCTGCCCATTCAGAATGGCCGGCCGTGAGGCACGCCCACAGCTAGAGGTATGCCAGTTATGTGGCTTCAGCGCCAAGATGCAGCTTGGGCATGTTGGACTGATGAATCAAATGGGCTATCTGGGGTGTTTCAATCCAATTTGGGATGCGCCATAGAGCAACCCCCAAAGAGTCTTACAAACTGAAGCTTGTCATCCACCGTCAGACCTGTTCCGTTTGAATGATTTTGTTTAAGGTCTCCAGAAGTGCACACAGTATTCTAGGCGTGGTCTTTCCAGAGCTCTATACAGCGGCATCACAACCTCCCTCTACCTACTGGTGATGCCTTGAGCTATGCAGCAGTGCATCCTGCTTGCTTTTCCCACTGCATGGCTACACTGTCCACTCATCTTGCAGCTTTCACTAATCAGTACCCCTAAATCTCTCTTGTGAAGTCCTGGCTAACACAGTACTGGCCACATGATTTTCAGAGCGGGGATTCCTTCCACCCAAGTGCATGATTTTACATTTAGAGCAACTCCACTGTTTTGACAATTTATCCAGTAAAGCCAAATAATTTTCCATGTTGCAGACACCTCCAGGATTATCCACCCTGTTACTCACCTTTGTATCTTCTGCAAACTGGCAAAACCAGGGGGGGGGGGGGATTATAGATGTGCTTTGCACAGACAGAGCAGAGCTGGAGTCAGGGAATCCCAGAATGCAGAGCAGCACAGTCAGAAGACACTTCCTGTCTGCAAGCTGCCTGATGCTCCATGAGCCGCCGTCTTGGATGTTTAAAGGCTCATAACATGCAGCATAAACAGGATGCTTTTAAATGTGAGCCATCTGTATGTGCAAGGTGTGGGAAACATATAAGATATGCTCTTATTCAGGGTGAAGGTCCGCTTTAAATGCAAACAACTGTTTCCGGTCCTGGGAGTTGTAGTTGATGATATCATTCTTCTGGACAAGTCTGGACATTTTTCCCCGCACTGCCTACACAATGTTGTTCTTTTTGGTCAGTGTTTTTCATGAGTAACAATGTGTATTCGGTGTTGTGCAGGAAGAAGTGCCCAGACTTGTACAGCGGAGAAGCTAAACAGCAGCTACACCAGGGTATGGCCCAGCATAGAAAGGCCCACTCAGGCTCACATTTGTTCACCAAGTATAATGGGTGTACAAGCCATATTTCATAGTTCAAGTCAAGGGTGGGGTTATGAAATGTATACGTTATATAATATAACATATATGCAGTTTTAGCCATAACATATATGCAGTTTAAGCCATAACATAAACATCATAGCAAATATTAAGAGTAACTCAGGCAACCTTCAAGTCTTGATTCCTCCTCTGAAGGAGGCTCAGGGCACTCACTGGCAGACAGCCAGGTTCTCATCTTAGACACAGAAGATGTATGGATGTAAGTTGTAATGTCATGTTTGGAAAAAGGGCAAAACCAAGCTTAAATGCTGTTTAAACAGATATCTCACTGCACTTTAATAACACTTCATAGCTTTATTCATGCAAATTCTATAGTCATCATATATCCATTTGGATATGGTGCTAAAAATTTTGATTAGAAAACACTCAACCATATATAAAGTCCCTGTCCAGACAGGACAACATTGATATTCACCCTTTCTCTCCTGCAGCCTTTACATCCTACTTGCTGAATAATACTCACCCATCGTGTTCCCGCTCACCGAGCAGTGTGACTAGCGACTGCCACCCACCTTGTCAGGCCTCGCCCATAGCATTCACTGTGATGGAGGGGGCATGCAGTAAATGGAGAGGACATGCTGGAGGCACTTATGCTAACCTGGGGGGAGGGGGCTAGGTAGGGGGCTTGCCACTGAACAGGTGTACTGCATGCTACAGGATCTTGGGACCCAGTAGGTGTTTTATTCAACTCGAATAGGACGCGATGGCTGCAGGGGAGAAAAGGTGAATATGTCCCTTTAATGCAGATTCGTATACCGGTCATTGACAAATATTATTATTATTGTTGTTTATTTATATAGCGCCATCATCTTCCGTAGCGCTTTACAAGGTATGATTACAGACAAGATAAAACAAATAGTACAGGGAACAATACAAATCTAGATGCTACAAGGTTCAAACCAAGTGTTGTGAGCACAGGAGATGATAGGAAGGAGAGCCCTGCCCTTGAGCACTTACAATAATAATACAAATCTATGATACTTAAACTGGACCAACCCGTTTTTTTCTTTAATTAGTGTTGGTCCTACAGACAGCTAATAAAAACAAGCTGGGGGGGCATCCAGAATGCTGGAGCCCCCTCTCCGCATATTACCCCCCCAATATGCCCGATATCCTTACCTTCACTACAAGTCAGCGCCGGGAACGAGTCCTGCGTTTGACCGCAAGCATGCAAGTGGGCCACCAGAGCGCCCCGCCCACGATCCACCCATGTGACTTTCTGGCGACCAATCACGGGGCTCCTTTCCTGGTGCTAGCTTGTAGTGAAGGTAAGGATGTGCAGGGGGGGGGGGCTCCAGCATTCCCAAGCTTGTGTTTATTAGTTGTCTGCGGGACCAACACTTGTTAAAGAAAAAAATACTGGTGTTGGTCTGGTTTAAGGAGATAATGGAGATACTCCTGTTTTTCTCATGGAGCTCTATATGACAGGGGACAGGAAACAGCCACACACTGCAATGAAGCATACCTCCTGTTAGAGGGGGTGCGGCTTTTTCCTGTGTCCTGTCAGACGGAGCAACTCTAGCAAAAGACTACTATCGCCATACTGCCGGGCTCACTGATGGTGTAAGGGAGTGTATCATGCTGGTTTAGTGTCACTGTGAACCAGGCACAGACCCCTTTAGTAAAGCCAGTCAGATGACTAGCAAAATGTCTTAAAAGAGAAAACTTTGCCGATCTGCTGCCTCCCTCCAGTTTTACCTTTGGGTACTAAATACTCACCTTGTCGGGGGATCCATCTTCTGGCTGCTGTGGTTTTCAGCGACCTCCCTAAGGGCAGCACCAAGGCTTGCGTCCCATCAGGCACTGCGCGCGTGCCTGCTCAGTGCCCATGAATGGGATGCAATGGAGTCGTCCCGAAATCCCGCAAGACTTTGCGGAGCTGCAAAATCGCCTTGGGACATTTAAGAGCTTGGTTATGGCCGTACTTGTCAGTTAGCGTCAGCTAAGTGGGCGGCAGGGTGAGCTTCAGGCCCTGAATCAGCCGGATGTTGCAGCAGCAGGCAGCGGCGACAATCAAAAGGTAAGTAGGGGGGGGGGGTGGGAATCAGCCCCTTTTTATTATTTATTATTATTTTAGGTCAGATGTTCCTCTTTAAAAGTCTAGTTTCTCTGAACTTTTACAAGAGATGTTTTCTGAGTAACAAAAGTGTTGCTCTATAAAGTGATAGCAGGATAGAGCATTTATTCAAACAGATCTGCTCATTACACTTAATTGGACATAACACCCTGATTTGGACTATTTTAAATAGAAGAAGGAGCAACCCTGAGGAAAGGGATTGTGGCCAGTGATTTACATTACGCTTCTGAGCTGTTTCCTCCAGACTGCCACGTAAAATTGTTCAGGGAGAATTTAAACCCATTAGAAGGAAAATTCTAGTAAAACACAGTTATGGGTAAGTGTAATCTCCTAAACTATGGGCCATTTAGAATTTAAAATCCTGTCACTGAGCACAAGAAAACAAATCTTAAAGTTTGCGTCGGATGAAAAAAATACATTAAGCAAGTCGTAAAAAATAATGAAGCACGGCAATATCCCGCTCGGCAACAAAGGGGCTCTTGCATATGGCAGGGCAGCCTCTGCTCCAGTCATCAGATCCGTGGCTGCCGGAGGTCTCCAGTTTCTAGGGCAGTTGTAATCATATATCTATTAATCAACTTCACGAGGACCTAAATCATTCATTCCCCCAATGGGAAGGTCTGTCTAAAGCCACTTGTGGATTTAAACATCCATAAATATATTCTGTTTACTATTACTATTCGGAATTACTTTTCCTAATGCACAGCACGGCCTGTTTCATTTAATCCTTACTTCTGGGTATTCCGCCACAAGGTGGCGCAGTGGACTGCAGAAGATTTGTGCCCGGCCCCATATAAAACCAGGAATCACCCAATAGACCCCAGTGTTTTCTCTGCAGTCATACTGCGAAGATAGAAGAGGGCTCTCTATGTTTCGCAGGCGAGCGGGGCAACCAAGCCTGCGGCCCTGCAAGCCTATTCCCACCTGCTTCCGGACCCTATGTGCCTCCCAGCCTCGGCTGTCGGATCGGGTGAGGGTAGGGGAGCACTGGGGTCAGGTGCTCTGGGAGCGCTGCTCCAAGCCGCAGACCCTGTATAACAAAGGGTAGCCGGCCATAGGCTTTATGGTGAGCCTGCTGAGGGATGAAGAAGCACTGCTTTCGTTCTAGTGTAGGGGGTGAGTTGTGCTTGGGGACTTTGTGTTCCTAGACAGTCTTCCCTGTGTTTTTGTCTTGCCTCCTTCCCCTTTTGTGTGTTTGTCTCCCTTGCCCCCTCCCTCTCCTCTGGCCCCCTTTTAGACTGTGCGGCTCCCGCCGCTGCCTACCCTCGCCTCCGCTCCCCCTCTCCCCGACGGATGTTGTCGGGGGGGTGGTGGCGGCGGGCGGCGGTTGTGGAGTGTGCCTCAGTGGTTGTCCCTCGCCGCCGCCGCCGCAGGCGTACTGCGCTCCGCGGCATGCGGCGCCTTTACTGCTGTCTTTACTGGCAGGTTGTCATGGTGCGGACGCCTGGTCACGTGGGCGGCGTTTTCCGCGCTCTTCGTGGGGGCGGCGCCGGGAGATGGCGCGTATCGCGTCATACTCCCGCGGCCCGCCCCTCGAGGTGCTCGCTTGTGACGCCATCTTGTCTGCATGCTGCGTTGCTTGTGATCTGAGCTCCGGAGGCTCCTTTTCAGCGTTAGGCTGTACTCCGGTCGCCTGTGTGTGCTGCACGCGCTGCGCTCTTTGGTCCGTGAGTCTTCCATGGGGGTTTCCTTGTTGGGGCATGTGCTGCGGGATACTTCTTTTTGATTATGTCTTTCAGGTGGGATAACTGTGTGTTGTGGTTTCTTCCGGTCCTATCCCCCCCCCTCCCGTTTTTCCTCCTGGCCTTCTCTGTGGGCATCCCTTGGGGGGCATCCCGGGTGGCTTTTATTAGCCCTTACCCTATTCTGGCCTATTGTGCCCGTGATAATCACCATATGGAGGCTTCTGGGGATAGCGTGCTTGGGGGTCCTTCAGGGCAACCTCGGCTATGTGCCATGTGCGGGGCATCCCCTTTGAGTGGTGGTGGCGCGGTTTGTGTGCCGTGCGCCCAAAGTATTATTGCGGACCAGGCTGGGACGAGCGCTTTTCTTTCCAGTTCTGTGCTCCCTCCGGCATCTCCTACTCCCCTGCGCCTGCATTTAGCCCTCAGTAAGGGGGATACTAGCAGGGGGTATCTGGCACTACATGTGGCCAGCATTGAAAGGCAGCTGGCCCGACCTGTGGCGGGCAAGGCCTCTAGCAAGAAGCGACATCTTGACGCCGCGCCGTCCCTCTTTGCCGAGGAGGATGAGGGCCTTGATGTGTTTGGCGGCCGTGAGAGACGCTACGCTCGGGTGTCATTTCCCTTCGGCCGGGCGACTTCATGACCACTGTGGACATCAAGGATGCCTATCTTCACGTACCAATCTTTCCAGGTCATCAGAGATTCCTGAGGTTCGCTCTGGAGGATCAGCATTACCAGTTTGTAGCCTTACCGTTCGGTATCACCTCGGCTCCTCGGGTATTCACCAAGGTGCTGGCGGGCGTAATGGCTCTTCTGAGGAACCAGGGCATTCGCATCCTCCCTTACCTGGACAACATTCTGATTGCTGCTCAGTCTCTTCTTCATGCCGAGAAGGATGCTCAGGTGGTGACGTCCACTCTCGAGTCCTTCTGCTGGGTGATCAACTATCCCAAGTCTTCACTGTCTCCATCTTTGGCAAGGTCCTTCCTGGGCATGACTCTGGATACCTCTCAGGTCAAGGTATTTCTCCCTCAGCAGAAAGTGGAGGGCCTTCAGATGCAGGCACGTGCCCTGCTCTTGTGTCCTCATCCCTCCATTCGTCAGGGGATGCAGTTAGTGGGCCTGATGATGTCCTGCTTCAAGGCGGTTCCCTTTGCTCAGTTTCACATGAGACCTCTTCAGTTGCATCTCGTCAGTTTGGGATCGGGACCCTGTGTCCCTGGATCGGGAATTTGCTCTGTCCCCTCTGGCCAGGCAGTCCCTCTCGTGGTGGTTGGACTCAAGGAATCTTCTAGAGGGCAGGACCTTTCTGCCTTTCGTGCTGGGAGATTGTCACCACAGATGCCAGTCTGACAGGTTGGGGGGGAGTCTCTGAAATTCCAGGGTCGTTGGGGCCCCCAAGAGGCCCATGCACCCATCAACATTCTAGAACTGCGGGCGATCAGGTTGGTTCTCTCCCAGTTGACTCCACACCTTCGGGGTCATGCTGTTCAGATCCGCTCGGACAACCAGACGGCGGTTGCCTACATCAATCATCAGGGAGGGAGCCCTCAAAGAAGTGTCCCTGATACTGTCTTGGGCGGAAGAGAATGTTCCCTGCACCTCGGCAGTCTACATTCCGGGGGTGGAGAACCAGGAGGCGGACTCCCTGAGCAGGGGGACGTCTCGGCTGGGGGAATGGTCTCTCAGCAAAAAGGCCAAATCTACTATCAGCAAGTGGATTCGTCAGGCGGTGGTGCAAGCCTATTCTGCTAAAGGGAAGGAAGCTCCCTTCCGTGTTTGTAAGGCCGCTACTTGGTCTTCTGTTCATACTTTTTCAAAGTTTTACAAGGTTGATGTTAAGGCCTCAGCTGATGCTGCTTTTGGCCGCAAGGTACTTCAGGCGGTAGTGGTGGCTGCCGTTACTTTTTGGGGATCCCACCTTACTTTTACAGACACTACTATTGGATGTCCCAGAAGTAGGGATTAAATTATCCCTACTGTGACATTGTGGTCACAATGTTTACTAAGAGCTTTACTAAAGGAAAAGAAAGCCACTCCTGATTTACCAAGATAGACACAGGGATATAAGAAACATGGACACAGCATGCTGATAAGTAAATCACAGGTCTGGGGGCACAATCCTAAAACAACTGTTTATTTTACATCCTAAAAGAGGAAAACAACAAGGCAGAACCCCAAAAACCTGACAAAAGGTGGTAAAAACACACAGAACAGACATTTAAAGTGCATAAAACACACAGACATATTGTTATCACCTTTGGGGCAGTTTTGTACAGGCATAGTTAGGGTACAGATGGCAGCCTATCAGGTAGGGGGTCAGTCTGCAGCCTTGTCAATTCCCACGTGATAGGAGTACCACCAATGCCATTTACGCACAGCCTCGAATGCTGATTGGATGAGAGTTTGCACATGTGCCTTGGGATCGTTGGCATAGCAGATAAACTGTCTTGTTTCACACAGTGGGATGTATTGAATCGAGATGGAGAAACAAAACCCGGTCAGTGACAATCCTAAAAAAAAAAATAAGCTGAAGAATTTCACCCCAGAAAGTTCTGTTTTGTTAAATTGAGCCTAATCCAAAATATGGGTCCAATTTACTACTTACTAGTAAACAGGTCACACTCTATGTACATACGTTCTGTTGAAGAGATATATAGAAAACTTTGCAGTGAGTTATTGTTCAGAGCTTTTCTCAAGTTGCCAACATCAGACCTTGTCGACATGATCTTAAAGTGATTGTCCAGGTACATACGGTAAGCTCCTAATGTTTTTTTTTTTTTTTTTTGCATTTGATTTTTTTTTTCAAAATGAACAACCCCAAGCAGAGAAAACTTACTTTGAAGTTTTCATTCATTTTTGACATTTCCAGCCAGTGGGTGTGGCTGCTATCCAGATAATACAGATAATGACAGCTAATCAAATGCTGCAATACACAGGGGGACCTAGGATAAGAATTACGAGGAGTGCCAGGAGTCAATGCTAAGCTTCTGGGTGCTGCCATGAGTATACTGATAGGGAGAGGGCAGATGTGACGAGGTAAGCTGCTGAATCATGTTTTTCACATTTTTCCTTGACAGTTCCTTTAAGATTTCTTTTTATTTGGTCACAGGAAACATTACTTTTTCCAAGAAACATAAAAATTATAAATGTAAATGTCACATTTATAATGTTGCATGTTACTGTGGGATTTAATGGGATAAGAGGATATGGGATGAATAAACTCATCAGTATTTTAATTTATCCTGAGAAACCTCCAGCCAGTTTGCCCGTGTAACTTTATAGGCCTTTGTCTTTTTGTTCTGTGAACTGAGTGTGTGTGTGTGTGTGTGTGTGTGTGTGTGTGTGTGTGTGTGTGTGTGTGTAACATTGTCTTGCATTAGTTGACCATTTAAAGCCCTGGGCCTCTGCCCGTTTATCTCTTGAACAGAACTGTGCTGTTGTCTGTATTTATGTTCAGCTTTATAGCAGCTTACAATTTTGGCTATGAAGCTGAACATGCATTCTTAGTACTTGGCACAGACACGAAGCTCCTTTACTGTTCACACACAGCAGACTCAACAGACAGCATCTCCCCTATGGCACACTGACAAGACATACCTACAGGGCTCTCAGCCAATCAGATTGCTTATGCTATTCCCAACTAGTTTTTAGAGCATTGCTTTGCACTTTTGTTTCATTCTAATTGTGCAACATCCATCCTATACAATAGATGTTCACTTATAGAGGGGTGATAAGTAGGGGCATAGTCCCAAATGTTCCTTATAATCCTCCCAAATAAATAATTGTGAAATGCCCTATTGTTAAAAGCTACTGAAATACATTTTTAATCCTCCCTTTTACCCAGTGGGCTGATGACAGGTGACTTCCATGACTACAATTGGGGGACATGGATGAGCGGATAACAAGGGAAGAGCTTTGCCTTTCTATCCCTTTTACACTGAAAGCACCGACAGTTACATCATGCCCCACTGGAGGGTCTATAGGCTTCTTCATCCCAAAAGCTGCCAATAGCACAACAGGCAACATCACAAAGCACAGAAACAGCAAATTTCTCATTTCATTTTTTTCTGTAATCCTCACGTTTTTTTTTTTATACTTTAGTACATGGAATATTTTTTCCTCTCAGCCCCCTGAGGAATTATTAATGACCAAGTGCATTGGGATCATGAGAATACCATACATGTGCCATACGGAAGCAAATATAGACCTGTGGAAGGCAATACTTGAGTTATGTATTGTGTTTAATGTGGAATTCAAGTCTAGCAATCAGCCATCCCTCCCCCCACCTTGATCAAAAAAGAAAAAAACAGCTTACCCCACCCAGGATTCTGCTCTGTTCTCCCAGTGGTTTGGGTCCTGGGTGCCGCTATTTTGGAAAGGAGGCGCAGAGCAGCATCCCCCGTTCTAAGCATGGCCACACCCGCGCTATCACTTCAAATAGGCGGCAGCAGCATGCAGAGAGCAAGAGATGCCGCTCTGTGCACTGTCTGTGTGGCTGCCACAGGAACGCCGGTAATCAGGGCCGGCGTCAGCGTCCGGCAAGGTGGAGCAGATTTCTAGACTGAACTTCCACTTTAAAGGGATAGTCCAGACAACAGCAACATTAAAGTGGACCAACACCCAGGGGGAATCAGATCCCTCCCCGCGGGGCATCCGAAATCGGAATGCCCCGCGGGGTGAATCCCCCCAGGACGCCCAGAAACCTTACCTTATCCCCATTCCAACGGCGCATACACGGGCCGCTGCCGCTTCTCGCTCTTCCTTCTAGCACGGCGCACACCCACGCCGGCCGTTTGTGAATGGCCGGCGCAGGCTCGCTCCCTGTTAGAAGGAAGCGCGAGATGCGGCCTCCAGTGTGCTCAGAGCCGCTGTGGTTGTCCGTCACTTGTTCGTACATACCACAGCGGCTTTGAGCGCTCTGATTGGACGAGCGCTCGCGTAGGAGCAGGGTGAGGTGAGTTATTTAGAGCGATGGGGGGGGTTTCACGCAGTGGGGGTGCCCCGCGGAAGTGGACCAAATCCCAGGATAGTGAAAATCCTGGGTGTTGGTCCACTTTAAGGCAGCAAGCAGCTTACCTGATAACCGGTCCCATGTTCTGGCTGCAGTGAGAAGTAGAAGCCGTAGCAATGATCTAAAATTTGCCAAATTTCAATTTCATTTCCCAGGGCCACGCAAAAAAGTGGTCTAAAAGCCACTCTGTCCCATGGTGCTCTCAGCGACCACAGCAAGCCACAGTGCGAGTGAGCACATGACTAATAAAGCTGCGCCATGACATGTCCTTCCCAGCTCACCACATCCAGAAATGAAAGCAAAGCCAACGGCTTTATTCACAATACATATGGTATCTACATAAAATCACAGGCTCATTTTGTTTCTATGGGGGATAAGGTGGAAGGAAGTTAGCAGGGACTTACAACATTTGTATTTTACTGTATCAGTATTATTTTGTTGAGTAAGTGTTTTTAACCTTTATATACAAGCTAAAACTGGATGGACTAAAGTCTTTTCATACTATGTTACTATGGCATGAATAGTGATTTGCTTGTTTCAGCTTTATAAAACACTAGATATTGTTTTCTTATTGTTATAATAGTGCTAACATTACTTACATTTAGATTTGATACACTGATGGGCCAGTGAGAGTGGGATAGTTATGAAGTTAGGATTAGTGATATGGATCAATACATATTTACTTAGTGGGAGATTTTAGATATGTTCCTAGTTTATCATTATTGCAGCCTGTCCTACTATGTTCATTGTATGATACAGAAACTACTATATATATAATATATATATATATATATATATATATATATATATATATATATATAGTAGTTATATTTAAGAACAGCTAGCGCCAGGTAGTGCTTTGTAGCGGCAGGTAGCATCTCGTGACCGCTGGGCACTGTATGAGAAACCACATTTAAGAAAGCGAATCTGGTGAGCGCCTCTAACAGCGCCATGTAGCTTCACATGTATCACTAGAGGCGGCTCAGTGTATAGCGCCGGCGCTCTGGGTTTAAGAGCGCCACATATTAGCTTTCGCTCAGTGTCATTCTCCAATACATTTCAATGGGGTTTCATTTGGCTGTCTTAAAATCATGTGTTTGGTGATTTTAAGACATTGATTTTCTTTGTTCAAATCATTGTGTGACCTCTCCTGGCTGCAAACAAACACTTTTTTTGGACTTTTTATATTTTTATGCAGAATTGTATTTACAGGTCTGGCACTAAATTGTCACAGTGTGTTTTTGCTTTGTTACTGGTGTATACGTGTTCAAAAACAGACTTTAGTCACACAGCTTCTGGCGCTCTATGCAACAGCGCCCAGATTTAGAGCGCCGGCACTGGGTGTGTGTAGTTGAGCGCCGAGTGCCGGATGCACTGAGCTGGCGCTACCTCCCGCTCGCTGCAGCGTTATACTGTTGTTAGAGCGACCAACACACATCATATTCATCAATGCCAGCCAGGTTACTAGAGCTACCAAAGCACTAGGTTACAACGCCCAATACAGAGTCTACTAGCGGTCGCTCTAAGCGCCGCTATACAGATGCTCACATGCCGATATGTGGCGCTACTAGTAAATCAGCGTCCGCATCTTTGATGTGTTTAGTGTTAGATTTTATTTTTTTTTTGTTTTAATAGTAACTGAGGCTAGAACTCTTTGAGGTGGTGCTAGAGGGGTAGACAATACCAATAACATGGATCTGATTCTTTACTCTATTAAAACCTTTGTTTTTAAACAAGACTTACTGATTCTGAATTGACTATGGCCCTTATTTATCAAGGGCTAGCGCCAGGTAGTGTCTGACGAGCGCCAGGTACCGCCAGCTATCGGCGGCTACCGAATCAAGTACGCCCGGCGGCGGTCACAATGACGCATTTATCACGCTAAATGAGGCTAGCGCCGGCGAGAGCGTCAGCTACCGGGGGATTCATCATGTAGCCGACTGCAACGAACAGCGCCGCTGCTAATCCCATCACAGCGACAGGTATGACCTGGCGCTCCCTGGCGATGTCCAATGCATTTCAATGGAGCAATCTTTAAATAATCATAATTAATTGCTATTACTGTTTTTTTTTTTTATGTCAAAAATTCTGTGACCACTTCTGCAATGTTAGGATTTTTTTTTTTAATGTAAAAAAAAAAAAAAATGTGCAGAATTGATATTACAGGTCTGAAATTCATGTATTCATATTACAAAATGTTTAGAAAAACTTGTATAATTTTTACATATAAAAAAAAAAGGTTGTTTGGGGGTTAAAAACTACTTTTAACACATCGCCGCCAGCGCTCTGGGGTTTAAACGAGGAATTCACAGCGCGAGAAATTTTTGAGCGTGATTTTTTAATGAATCTGCAGCAAGCCGTTCGCTCTGGCCATTCGCTGTCAGGCGCACCCATACAACGCAGAACCTGTGAAACATCGACCCCTAACCCCGTATTCAACATTACCGCACACCGACTGAGTCGCTGTCAACAAGCAAACCCCGGCCAAGCACAGCGAATACTAGCTGGCGCTGTGAAAATCACGCTACTGGCGCTCATCTGTCGCTACCTGGCGCTATTAATGAATCGGCCTCTAATTTGAAGTGCTACACTTTGACCTCAGAAAGCTACTTCATTTATGTCTACCTGAAGCAGGATGTCTATCCTAAAACAGGACAAATGTCCCCAAATACTGGTGCTTAGGAAGGAATCAAATGTTTTTCCATATGGTAATAAAGCTAACATTCAATTAACAGTTTGGTGGTCCTTTAACACAGCCTCCACGAGCAGTGGTTTGTGAGTGTGTGTCATAAAAAGCACTGTGTGGTTATTTACAGCTCCATAACAGGAAGCCGAGACACAGCATGTGCGCTCTTGGTGGCAACTGCTCACTTGCCCTGTAAGAAGCTGTCCTGGACAAACATGTTTTATATTCTCTTGCTGCATGATATTCTCTTTCCCCAAATCTCTGACCATGATATTGTCTTCTCTCATTTCAGGTGCCTGCTGTCCCGTGTAAAGCTCACAGATGAGAACTAATAGTATAAATGGTATGTACCTTAGATGATGGCCGTGTATCTCTGCACTTTTAAAATACACTTTTTACATTCTACACTTATCAAAGTGGGGCTCAGCGCACATTTACAGAGACAGTCCATGAAGTTAAAAAAAATAAATGACAATTACCTGACAGCCCGCAGGCACACAAGTGCTGTGGGCTCCTGTTCTCTGGTTTTAGTGCTATCAGCCCCGGTGCTGTCCCCCAACCTCGCTCAGCCCGCAGTGAATCGCAGATCAGAAAATCGGGGCGGGGCGCTCTTAAGCAGACTTTTCGATACTGCAGCTACTCTGCTGCCAATGAATGAGAGAGACTGCTGTAGGGGCACTGAGACCAGAGAAGCACGGGAGCAGACAGCACTGAAACTAGACAAAAATGACAACTTAAACCGGATCATCCTCCAGTCTTTACAAAATGGTTATTGCTCCATGTGCTAGGGACATCCTAATTGCCGGTGCCCCTAAATCAAGCCTCGCACCTGGTCTACAGGTAACTGGCTGGATTTTCAAGAAGTAACAGCAGGACATCTGCCCTTCTTATTACACTGTACATTGTGGCAACAGTATGAGAAATAATACCTCCCAGTTTGAGTTGTGTTGCTGTCGTATTTGCCGGGCCCTAGCAGAGCCTGCTTGTGAAATAGAGGAAAATCAGGGCCTTGGGAAAAGTCATGTGATTAGTAAGCACTTAGTGCCCAATTAGTCAAGCACAATCTGACAGAATTCGTCACATTGTTGCAAATTAGAGTAGTGCAAAATATAATTAATATTTTTTTCTGCATGTTGATGCAATACTAATGTTTTAGTAAATATGTCTATTGCAATACCACAACATGTGCCAGTGTAAAAAAAAATGTAAAAAAATGTGTAAATATAAAAATATTTTTTACCATTCTAATTTTCACCATTCTGGCAGATAGTGATTGATAAATCAGACCCTTATTGCCTAGGCCCACACAACTCTTGGAGGGGGCTCTCTGGACCATTGCGTTATATTATCATATTAGGGTCGATTCATGGTCAGTGCGCAAAAACGCTCAGGCGGCGCACAAACAATTCTGAATGCTCCAAGGCACCTGACTCATGGCTGCTTGCGCACACTGGGTGCATGTGCGAATCAAACCACATGGCAAACGTACAGGAGAGGTGCAAATTGACTCTTCTTTTACCAGGAAAATCTGCTATTTTGAACCACAAAAGGCCCTGTCCCATGTACATATGGCTGGCTAAGCGCTTTCCCGCTCCCAATGGTCCCCCATGTTTCTCCCCTTTCCTTTACTGATTCTCCATAGCGATTTGATCTCTCCAGCTTCTGTGTTCTCTGCAAAGCTCTATTCGCTATTTCGTAGTGTATTCTTTGGAGAACCTGTTCTCCATTTTTTGGGGGATATTCTGATTCCAGTTAACCCTTAATGTTTTTTGGCCCAATGTTTTGTCCCAGATGTTCTCTATTTCCCCCCTCTTCCCTGTTTGGTTTGCATATTAATGCTTAATAATTTAACTATATATATTTTTTTGTGTTAAACTTTGGGGTCCAATATCCACATTTTTGTCGTTTTCATTTTTTTGGGGACAAAAACATAAAAAAAAGGGATTCCCTAAAAGAAACTTGCAGCTGACACTTTCATTGTTGAAAAACATGCCGGACGCTGCTGGCATGTGTTTTCAGAATGAAATAAGCCTGTTACTCATTGGAATCGGCAGTTTACTCCATCTATTTGCTAAAAGAAATTCACTCTTCAAATTGCCACATTTGCACATGCTTTTCTGCCGCCAAAATGGCACTGTAGCAAAATTTCAGGCACAAATTGGTGCACTGGCCAACACTAGTACTAGCAAACTGGTGCAAAAACAAATGCGCATCCAATTTTGCCGACCATGAATTAGGCTAAAGCCTGAGCTCAGCTTGGCACTCCAGAAAACATGCGCAAATTAATTCGTGCACGACCATGAATCAGCCCTATTGTGTTATATAATGCACCTAATGAATCTGAGAGAAGGGCTGTGGGCTGCTGACCTGTTCTATTAAATTAGATATTTTATTGTTATTTTAGTGAGGTTGGAGCTTTTAACTGTTGACATGTTTTTTAAATGGAGTGACCACCCTAACATTTTTTTAATCTCTGCCCATTTCTTACCTGGTGGTTGATGTAAAGCAGCAGTTCCTTTGTTTTCAGGCTTCACTCTGTGCCTGTTTTCTGGCTGCACAAATCTGTCTCTCTCTTATGCCCCAGTAGAATCTGTCCACCAAATGTAACAGCATGCTGTTGGACATTCTCTTTCCTGCTCATTTGCACCCCCCCCCCCGTCTCTGAGCTGAGTCATACATAGACTGTCAGGTACCTGTAAGCCTTCTCATCCAAGCCAAGTTAGTGTATACACAATGGCTTAAACCGAACCTTCACCATGATTTATTGAAAAGCCCAAACCCTTAAAAAAACGATTCCCCAGCATCTAAAGGTAATATATTTAAAGTTTTTAGTCACTTACTTATTATTCTTTCCCCCACTGAGCTGCAACTCTGTTCAGAACTTTAGGATACGGGTGCCGCCATCTTGACTCAGAAGCATCACACTTACTGAGTAGAGGAGAGTGGGATAAAGTACAGGGGGACAGGTTATAGCTGTGCTTTGCTCAGACAGAGCATAGCTGGGGTCAGGAAAAGGTCAGCAATCCCAGAATGCAGAGCAGCACAGTCAAAAGGCACTTCCTGTTTGCAGGCTGCCTGATGTTCCATGAGCCACCATCTTGGATGTTTAAAGGCTCATAACTTGCAGTAGATGCAGGTAGGATGATTTTTGATGTGAGCAATCTGTATGTACAGGGTGTGGGAAACATATAAGATAGGCTCTTATTCAGAGTGAAGGACCGCTTTAAAGCCGTCCCCTATGCTAATGTAAGCACAATAGTCCTCAGAATGCAACTAGGCCAACCTCCCAGAATTTTCTGAAATACACCACAAAGTAAAAAAATAGTATTCTTAGTATACAGTACGTCCTGCTCCAGATAGATTACTTACACTTGGGTATTACCACGCCAGATTGCGCTGGACTGCAGAGACATCAAAAATAGGCTCCTCCCGGCCCCTCAAATACCCAGGGACCTCCCACAATCCCCAGATCTTCTCTGCAGTCTGGACTGCGAAGGACAAGAAGATGGCTCTCTCTACTCGCAGGTGAGCGGGGCTATTAGCCTGCGGCCCTGTAGGACTATTCCCACTCGTTCCATTAGTAATGTGCCTCCCAGCCTTGGCTGCGCTGGTCGGGTGATGGTAGGCAGCACCGCTGTCAGGTGCTTAGGGGCGTTGCTCCACCGCAATCCCCACCAAAGGGTAGGCGGTATAGGCATATGGTGAGCCTCTATGGGATGCCCCTCCCGCCCTATTGCCCCTGTCTATCGGTGGGTCCGCTGTCCTCCCTCACTCTCCCTTGTAGCCCTCGGGGGAGGGAGGGGGGGTGTGTATGTGTATTGGCCTTTGTGCTTCACTGTATTATTTTATTATGCATGGTGTCAGTCGCCGCGCTGACTTGGTTGCATTGATTGTCTGTCTTAAAATTGCCGCCGCGCACGCTTCCACTGTGTTCTGCGCTTGGCGGCGGCATTACCTCAGGCGCTGGTGCGCCGTTATTGGCTGCTTGTCATGTGTATGGCTTCGGGGGGGGCGGGCCCGCTTTTGGCGCGTTCCACGTCTCTGTCCCTGTGGGCCGCCCCTCGAGGTATACCCGACGCCATTTTTTCTTGGTTCCGGCTGCTACGTGACGGGCTTCTACCTACCGTGGTCCGTGAGTGCCCTCCCATTGTTATTTACTCGTCACTTACTGCTCCCCTTTGCTTATGTCTTTCAGACGGGCCGATCCCTCTTTGCTTCTCCCGGCCCTACTCCTTCTATTTAGTTAATTAACTTGTGAGGCCTAGTGTTAATTACTCCCACTTCCCTAGTGGGTTATTGGGGCATCCCGGGTTGCTTTCATAGCGTCAATCCCTATCCTTTCATAGTGTCAATCCCTATCGGCCTATTGTGCCGCTATAATCACCATATGGAGGCATCTCAGGATAATGTGCTTGGGGTTCCTTCGGGACAAGCCCGGCTGTGTGTAGCTTGTGGGGTGTCCCCTATTAGTGCTGACAATGTGCGGGTCTGTGTACCTTGTGCCCAGCAGGTGCTTGCGCTGCAGCCTGGTTTTCCAGTGGCTGGGCCTGCACCTCGTATCACTTCACCTACTCCCCTAAGCTTAAATCTCACTCCCACTGAGTTGCATACAAGTGGGGATTCTCAGCATGATGTGGCGCAAGGCCTCTGCAAAAAAGCGGCACTTAACGCCTGATGTCACTCTTTTCCCTATGGAAGCTGATGAGTTTTTGGAACTGTCTGGCTATACCCCTCTGGAGGAAGGGGAGCTATTCTCTGACTCAGGGTCATCTGATGAGAGGCTCAGGCGTCATGACGATTCTGGCTCTGACCCCTGGGCCCCAGATGATACTGATAGACTGTTGGCTCAGATTTTTGAGATTCTGTCTATTTCTCCCCCTGTTGCGGCCCCCAGGCAACAGGGGGAACTGTTTCATACTGCTAAGTCACGCTTGGAATTTCCTGAGCAAGCCCATTTTAATAACCTTGTACTCAAGGAATGGGAGCTCCCCAGCAGGCTTCCCGGTGTACCTAAGAGTTGGAATAGGAAGTATCCCTTTTCTGCTGATGTGGTGAAGTGTTGGTCATCCCCTCCTGAAGTGGATGCCCCGTTCCTAGGGTTACCTAACACATCTGTCATGCACTCCCCTGACTCTACTACCCTGCGGGATGCTGAGGACCGGCGCATTGATCAGCTGGCGTCCCATGCCTTTGCATGTGTGGGAACGGCGCTGCGCCCGGTCTGTGCCTCGGCCATTATGGCTGTGGCTATCAGGACCCTGCTCAGAAGTATCCTTGATGGTGCCCCTGATGATGTGTCTAGGGAGGAGTTTAATGCACACTCTAGTTGTGATGTTTTTGTGACCTATGTCCTCTCTGCCTTGGATGACACCATTAGAATGTGTGGCAGAACCTCTGCCCTTGTGGTGGCTATACGCCGCTCGGTTTGGCTGCGCCAGTGGGCTGCTGACAACGCTGCCAGGAAGGCCCTCACTGGTTTTACCTTCAAAGGACTACGCATGTTTGGGGACGCCTGGACCTGTTTGCTAAGGGAGGCAGGTTACCCCAGCGCAGGCAGCAGTCTCGGCCTAGACAAGGGAGAGGGGTTTCCTTTACTGGGGAGACTTCTGGGGTAGGAGCAGAGGACGTGTATGTACTGGCTCCTCCTGGGGCTCCAAGCTTAAATCCTCTCCCAAGCCCCCTCAGGCATGATGGGGCGCCTTCACCCATCCGGGTAGGGGGACGGCTTCAGCACTTTGCTCACGTCTGGAGGCTTCATGTCTCAGACCGGTGGATTCAGGAGGTAGTGTCCTCCGGTTACAAGATAGAGTTTGCTGTCCCCCCCCCCCCCCCAAGGTTCATCAGATCCCGGATTCCTCAGGACCCTGTGTCAGCTCAGGATCTAGTGCAGGCGGTGCAAAGCCTTCTGGAGCTGGGGGTCATCTGCAAGGTCCCTTTAAGAGAAAGGGGCAAGGGCTTCTATTCCAACCTCTTCACTGTGCCCAAAAAAAGATGGGTCAGTTAGGCCCATCCTGGACTTGAAGATCCTCAACAAGTTTGTCAGGTGCAGGCGCTTTCGCATGGAAACTCTGCGCTCTGCCATCAGTTCCCTGCGCCCAGGGGATTTCATGACGTCTGTGGACATCAAAGATGCTTACCTTCATATTCCTGTGTTTCCAGGTCATCAAAGGTTCCTCAGGTTCGCTCTGGAGGATCAACACTACCAGTTTGTGGCATTGCCTTTTGTTCTCACTTCAGCTCCCAGGGTGTTCACCAAGGTGCTGGCAGGAGTGATGTCTCTGCTCAGGTTTCAGGGCATCCGCGTGCTGCCCTACCTGGACGACATTCTCATCACTTCCCAGTCTCTACATCAGGCAGAGTTGGATACTCAGCTTGTAGTGTCCACTCTGGAGTCATTTGGCTGGGTGATCAACCACCCCAAGTCTTCTCTGTCTCCCTCCTTGGTGACTTCATTCCTGGGAATGAATCTGGATACAGTTCAGGCAAGGATTTTTCTTCCTCAGCAGAAGGTGGATAGTCTGATTGTGCAGGTCCAGTTCCTGCTATCTTGTCATCATCCCTCCATCAGGCAGGGAATGCAGCTGGTGGGCCTGATGGTGGCGTGCTTCGAGGCGGTCCCTTATGCTCAGTTCCACTTGGGGCCTCTGCAACTCCACCTCTTGTCAGTAAGGGACAAGGACCCTGCGTCCCTGGACCAGGTCTTTGCGCTTTCCCCCCTGGTCAGGCGGTCCTTCTCGTGGTGGCTGGACTCCAGGAACCTGTTGGGGGGCAGATCCTTTCTGACCCCCTCCTGGGAGACGGTCACCACGGATGCCAGTCTGTCAGGTTGGGGGGGTTTCTGGAAGTCCCTGCAGTTCCAAGGGAGGTGGGGCCCTCAGGAGGCCCACACACCTATCAACGTCTTGGAGCTGCGGGCGGTCAGGTTGGTTCTGGCTCAGTTGACTCATCACCTTCGGGGCCTGCCTGTTCAGGTGCGCTCGGACAACCAGACGGCAGTTGCCTACATCAATCATCAGGGAGGGACCCGGAGCAGGAGGGCCCTCCAGGAAGTGTCTCTGATCCTGACCTGGGCGGAGGCCAATGTTCCCTGCATATCAGCAGTGTACATCCCGGGGGTGGAAAATCTGCAGACAGACTCTCTGAGCAGGGGGACCTCTCGCCAGGGAGAATGGTCCCTCTGCAACAGGGTGTTCCAATCTCTGTGTCACCGTTGGGGCCAACCAGATGTGGATCTGTTTGCGTCCCGTCACAATCACAAGCTCCCAGCCTTTGTCTCCCAGTCCCAGAATCCTCTGGCCTTGGCCACGGATGCCCTAGCAATGTCATGGCAGGACTTTCAGCTCCTGTATGTCTTTCCTCCATTCCCCCTGCTGGACAGGGTTCTGCGCAAGATTGTTCTGGAGGGGGTGCCAGCAATTCTGGTGGCCCCCAGGTGGCCAAGAAGAGTGTGGTTCGCAGATGTGGTGCAGCTGGCAGTAGATCAGTACACTCTGCCCAGGGTGCCAGACCTGCTCACTCAGGGTCACTTACACCATCCCAATTTACAAACTCTGGCTTTGACGGCCTGGCTGCTGAAACCTCCATCTTGATGGAGAAGGGGCTGTCTACCTCGGTTGTTGATACCATGATAAAGGCTAGGAAGAAGTCTTCTTCTTCCATTTATTACAGGATTTGGCGTGCCTACATTGACTGGTGTGAGTCTAAGTCTCTTCCCTGTCGTGTGTTCTCTATTCCCAGGATCCTGCAGCATGGGTTGGAGATGGGGCTCCAACTCAGTACTCTGAAGGGTCAGGTTTCTGCCCTGGCTGTTTTGTTCCAGAAGGCCTTTGCTCAGCATTCTCTGATCAAGACTTTTTTCCAGGGGGTTACTCATGTGCGCCCCCCCACGTAAGTCTATGTTGCCTGTTTGGGATTTGAACTTTGAACCTGTGCAGGATGCTGCCCTGGCCATTCTTACTCTCAAAGTTGTCTTTTTGGTGGCTATCACCTCTGTTAGGCGTGAGTTGGCGGCGCTCTCCATCCAGTCCCCCTACTATGAGAGACACCAGGACAAGGTGGTGTTCAGCTTCAAGCCAGACTTTCTGCCTAAAGTTGTGTCTGCCTTTCATTTGAATCAGGACATTGTTCTTCCATCATTGTGCCCCAAGCCTTGGATGTGGTTAGGTGTCTGAAGTACTATCTGGTGGCTACTGCACCTTTCAGAAAAACTGGTGCTATTTTTGTGGTCCCCTCTTGTCCTAGGAAAGGTTTGGCTCCTGCTAAGTCTACTATCAGCAAATGGATCCGTCAGGCTGTTATTCAGGCCTATTCTGCTAAGGGGAAGAATCCTCCCTTCCGCCTTACTGCTCATTCTACTCCTGCTATTGGTGCCTCTTGGGCTTTTCAGCACCAGGCTTCTGTTGAAGAAGTTTGCAAGGCCGCTACTTGGTCTTCCGTTCATACCTTTTCAAAGTTTTACAAGGTTGATGTTAGGGCCTCAGCTGATGCTGCTTTTGGCTTAAGTTCTGCAGGCGGCAATGGTCTGACCTGTCTGTTGTTACCTTTGGGGATCCCACCCTACTTTATGGACACTGCTATTGGATGTCGCAAGTGTAAGCAATCTATCTGGAGCAGGACGTACTGTATACTAAGAATAATACAATTCTGTGATTACTCACCTGTAGAATTGGTATTATGAGTATACAGTACGTGCTGCTCCACCCCACCCTTGGTTTTGCATTATGTTGGATCCCCTGTATGGTGATTGTTATCATTGTTATAGTTACCAGTTTGGGTTTGTTTTAATTCTCCTGGCTTCTCATTAACTGCTTTTCAATGCTGGGGATTGTGGGAGGTCCCTGGGTATTTGAGGGGCCGGGAGGAGCCTATTTCGATGTCTCTGCAGTCCAGTGCCATCTGGCGGAGTAATACCCCCAAGTGTAAGTAATCTAATCTGGAGCAGGACATACTGTATACTCATAATACCAATTCTACAGGTGAGTAATCACAGAATTGTATTTTTCTCAGCTGGGGGGGGGGGGGGGGGGGGGGGCTCTGTTTTTAAAAAAGAAAAAGCTGGTGACATTAGGAACTTCTTGGCAATCTACTGGATAATTATTTTGTTTTTTTACCTGTCTGGACAATTACTTTATCCTCATTCTGAGATAGCTTCCGTTATTTACTAAAAAAAATGTATGATAGATTATTATCTGCCACCCAATTACAGGAGATTTTTATTATTTAGTAATAAATTGTTTTTCACTATAGCAGAAATTGAGAATTGTAAAGCTAGAATACCAGAAGGTGATACCTCATTACAGTAAATTATAATTCAGAATCATTTACAGTTCGGTCCATAAATTGAGACCACATTTTTCTAGTTTTGGTTCTGTACATTACCACAATGTATTTGCCTGTAATTATACCTTGTACAGCGCTGCAGAAGAAGATGGCGCTATATAAATATACAATAACAATAATAATAACAACAATTCAGATGCAGTTGAAATTCAGATTTTCATCTTTAATTCAGTGGATTGAACAAAAAGATTGCATACACATGTGAGGAACTAAAGCATTTTTTAAACACAACCCCTTCATTTCAGGGGCTCAAAAGTAACTAGACAAATTAAATCATTGTAATTAAAATCTTAATTTCTAATACTTGGTTGAAAACCCTTTGTTGGAAATGACTGTATTGTACTCATGGAAATCACCAGACACTGTGTTTCCTCCTTTTTAACGCTCTGCCAGGCCTTTACTGCAGCGGTTTTCAGTTGCTGTTTGTTTGTGGGCCTTTCTTTCTAAAGTCTAATCTTTAATAAGTGAAATGCAGCTCAATTAGGTTGAGATCAGGTGACCGAGCCATTCAAGAATATTCCACTTCTTTGCTTTAAAAAACTCCTGGGTAGCTTTAGCTTTATGTTTTGGGTCTATGTATTATGAAACACTGACCACTCAGTTTGGCTGTATTTGGCTGCAGTTGAGCACACATTATGTCTCTGAATAGCTCAGAATTCATCCGGCTGCTTCTGTCCTGAGTCACATTATCAATAATAACTAGGGACCCAGTTCCTCTTGGAGCCATGCAAGCCATCACACTGCCTCCACCGTGTTTTACAGATGATGTGTTATGCTTTGGATCATGGGCTGGGACACGACTTCACCATCATTCTTGTAGAGATTGATTTTGGTTTCATCTGTCCAAAGAATGTTCTTCCAGAAGTGTGCTGCTTAGCCTTTTTATTCTTGAGGTTTATAAGTGGCTTGCATTATGCAGTAGATTAGGATAGTGATATATTGCCTACACCCTGTTGTCGTTGAGAGTGTTGTTCACTTGGTTGGCTGTTGTGAAGGGGTTTCTCTTTACCATGGAAATGAATCTGTTGTTATCCATTACTGTTGTTTTATGTGGGCCTCCAGGTCTTTTTGCATTGATGAGTTCACCAGTGCTTTCTTTCTTTCTCAGGATGTACAGAACTGTAGATTTTGACACTCCCTAATATTGTCTCAATTTCTCCCGAGTTTTTTCTCAGATTCGCATTTTTACTCTGGTGTCTTTTTTTGATTGTTACCCTTTGTGAACTGGTAAAGGATCCATTACCTGCCTTCCCAAAGCCCGGGGGGCAGGGTCGAGGAGCCCGGGGGGTGCGAAGGCTGTGAGGGCTTGTAGCCTCTAGCACAAAATGGCGTAAAATGACCTGTCAGCAGAGGGTGACAAAATCTCAAGTAGGCTGGCAGTTAAAAAGGGTTAAAAGTAGCTATGCATGTTGGGTATTGTTCTGTTCAGGGAACCTTATGCTTTCAGATTTAGCTTGTTTTTTCTAGTTTGCATAATGATATTTTAGGAAAATGTGTTTTTAATTTTGCTTTTTTATACATTTTTTTTAGAGAAACCCTGTGCAACTGAAGAATTCTGAGAGGGATAACTTCCAGAACAATGCACCCACTGCAACATGCTAGATACACCTAGCAAGCTTAACGTGTACTTTTAGGGAATATATGGTTTGTGGGGGTTACATTTTCAAATGTAAAGGGTTGTTTAGGTTAAAAAAGCGCAAGTTGCGCACTTTGTCTGCAGAGCTGACATTTTTAAGTAAAATTACCCTTACACGCATGCTTTACTTTGGGATGTTTGGCAACCCTACCCTTGACATTAGCTATGCATGTTGGGTATTGTTCTGTTCGAGGGACCTTGCGTCTTCAGATTTGTTCTTGTTTGCATATTGTTTTTTTCTTTTAGGAAAATGTGGCTTTGCTTTTTTGAGGTGTGTACTTTCAGAGTATATATAGGTTGTGGGGGAATTTCAAATGTAACGGGTTTTTTTACTTAAATACTGCAAGGTGTGCATAGCATTTGTACTTTATCTGAAAATCTCCTAAAGTGCTGTTTCAGTTTGGGGGAGACCTTTTTTTCACATATTTCACCCAAAAATATTGAGAATACACTAAAAAAAAAAAAGACAAACAAGACATCTTGTCTGTCTCTGCAGAAAAAAGCAATATATAATTTTCCTTGGAAATACCAAAAATTCACAGTTAAAAAAGTAAAGCACAAAATTGTGAAAAATGGTCTAGCAACAGAGGGTAGCAAAATCTCTAGGTAGGCTGGCAGTTAAAGGGTTAATATGGAAATTGGGACCCAAAATCCATCTGCTGCATTTCGCACCAGTAAGACCAAACCAGTCATCAGGATGGCTTCACTATACCACTTTCCTATAACATCCGTGTATAGAGGAATCCCACTACAGAAAAACTCTGTGCCTGAACACACAGGCCATATTATGTTACCCGGGCCAGCAACTGCCTGCGCTTCATTTTAAAGGGCGTAACATGTTGCACAGTTCCTGCTTTGTATTTAATGTGTAGATGTGACAGTTAGTCCCACATAGAACCCTGATGGAGATTCTGGAATGTTACAATAACACAAAATTGTATACTTACCTTTCTGTAATATTTATTTCCTTGAGTATTCTCCTTGGCAGCATGCTGAGGGTTAAGTGACTGCCCCTTAACCATAGTGCAATGTCATGGAGGCGCCAGGAAAGTCTTTTTTTAACACTGCTTTCCATAGAAACACCTTATTCTGTTTAGTTTGCTGGGGCTGCTAATGGAAAGCGATATTGAAAACTGATGGAGGTTAATTATTTGTTACTGTAGGTTCTCTTAGGGTCAGTCATGTCAAGGTGTTGAGGTAACTGTGTCTTTCATTATAGAATAACCTGGACTGTTATAATAAGGATGATCCTTGATGGAGCTGTTTCCTCATAGTGCTGTGTTTGCCAGGCTTTTTTCAATCTCTGCTTAGAAAGCAGTTGGGATGTCTGAATTTATCGAGCTTCTAACCTGCACTGAAAAACTAGAAATGTATTTTTTGGCCCAGCGTGTGCTGACTTTTTTTTGGCCTGATGTAATATTTGGCATCTGATTCTATATCAGTGATCAGGGCTGTGAATAATTTAAATAATCCTTTGCATTTTGGACGTACCATGAGATTCTGAAAAGAATACACTTGTTCAGGGAGCACAAAGAACAGGCGCATGCCATTTATCTGGTGATAAAGAGCCATCGTCGAGCAGCGAGAGCGCAGCCTTCCAGGTGCACATTGCTGGATTTATTCAAGCGGATACCCGACTGCAGCTGCCAGCTCTGCCAAATGACATGGAGGGGAAACAGTGAGGCTTTCATTGATTTTTATTAATAATTAGCTGCTGTTGCTTCTTCAGTTTACTCATTTCAGATAAAATCAAGTTTGTAATTTTATTAATAAGACTGAATGCTGTGAATCCTGGGGGCGTAATTACAAACTGCCATCTACATGGCTCTACCTCTGAACATCTGGGTTGTTCTAAGATCTAATGTCAGGTTATTTTCCCTGTGCAGGCTATGAATTCCCCACTCACCCTCACTTTATATCAGAACTGCGTCAGTTACTTACTTTTCTTCTTCTGTTACCCTATTATGGTTGTGATATATTTTAGCACATGATTGGGCATTTAAAGTGTAAAAGATTTCGTATTGTCAACTTTCTCCTTGTTCACATAGAAAATATGAATCTGTGCCTTGGAATGAAAGATTATTACAGTCTAGCCCCCTCTCCCCTCTTATCTTCTCTACTAATAAGATAAGCATTTTATCCAAGTATGCTAAATGTGTCAGATGACCTAGTTTATCCTTAGTTGTCTTTGACATGTTTGGAATATTGCTAAAACAGGCCGGCTCATGCTTGGGAATTCTGTGATTAGGATCTAGACAAAAGAGGAAATGCACATTATGACTAATGTCCTGCCTTTCAACCTCACTGTTCAGCTGCACAATCCTCTTCTGGAACAGGCTTATTTTCCCAAGTGTATTGCCCAAGCAGGCATAGTAATGGAATAAATAATAGCAGCTATTGTTTTAGGTAAGTGGCCAAGGGAAGTGATATGAGCTTCCCCGAAATGTATTTTTGGAAAAAATATTTTGACATAGCACAAGTCGTGTTAAAGTGGACCAACACCCAACGCCGCCTCCCGCGCGTCCCTCTAGCACGCCCGTTTGTGAATGGCCGGCGCGGGTGCGCTCCCTGTAAGAGGGACACGCGGGAGGCGGCGGCGGACGTGCTCTGCTTGTCCGGCGCTGCCTCTCGCTTGTCCGGCGGCGGGGATTGGCTCCAACGGTCACGTGGGAGCGGGGTGAGGTGAGTTTTAGGGGCTTTCTGGGGGGTTTCACACAGCGGGGCACCCCCGATCGGGGTGCCCCACCGAAGTGGACCAAAACCCAGGATAGTCAAAATCCTGGGTGTTGGTCCACTTTAAATGTGTGTTTGAATGAATTTGGTAGATTATTTTTCACTCAAAGAATAAAAGAAGGTCAAGACCTCCTGTAATGGCTCTACATAGAGAATAAGGGCTGATATTGAGCTGCAACTTTCCAATACACCCACCACTGTTACTGGCCCCCTCAGGATGTTTCACATTCTAAAGTGGGTGGGTGTGACTGCTGGGTGAATGGGCCTGACCTGCTGGGAGCTGTGTGAATAGTATCTGATGCCAAATTCCTTGGACTCCTCTGATATGCTTATATTTATTGATTTGTAGTCCAGGTATATTTGAGCTTTCATTAGATCAGTTTTAACGTTATCAGAGCAGAGAGCAGGATAAAAACAAACAACCAATAAAGGAATCCACTGTGAGGTACTGGTACCTAGGGGTGTGAATTGGTAAGAATCTGGCAATACGATACGTATCGCTATACACGTATGATGATACGATATATCCTGGTATATCCTAATTTTGTCTCAAAGACGATATATTGCAATTTTTTTTTAATTTTCATTTTTAAGAAAATTACCCTTCCCGGGGGGTGGGACCCCGTTTTTTTTTAGGAATTTTAATGGTTAAAAACCCTTAAAAATCCCCAAAAAATGGTGTGAGATTCCCCTTACCCAGAATAACCAGCCTGTATCAACTATGGGGGCTTGTAGAACAGGGCCACAAGCCGGCATAGCCTAGGGCCATGGGCTCTTCTGCACCCCCCTGGGCTTTGAGGAGGCAGGTAATGGGAGGCTCGGGGTAAATGGCAAGTCACCCGCTAGCCGCAGGTGACATGCCAGACCCAGAGCCTTGTGAACTGGTATAGGCGTCACATAGATCCCTTACAAGTTCACAAAGGGTTAACAGTAAAAAAAAAAAAAACCCACACAGAGAAAATTACAAAACAAATAAAAAATGTTTTTTTCTTTACTTACCTCTGATTGTCAGCTCCTGTGTCCCTCGCCGATCCGATGACAGATGCAGTGATCGCCGGCCAGAGGAGGGGGGAGGCAGGAGATCATCGCATCTGACAGCTGAGCCACCGCGAGCCAGGATGACGCCTGCGGGGGTGACGTCATCCGCCCCGGCCCCTGCGGCGGTGCCCATCGGGAAGGCAGGGGGAGAGAGCCTGTCGGGCTCTCTAACTGAAGAGCCCCAGGGGGGGGATTGGAGGCCCCCCTGGGTGAGGAGGAGAGCTGGCTGAATCGAACGAGGGGTCAGGTGTGGGGGGGGGGGGTCAGAATCGATTCTAGAATGAAAAAATAGATTCTAGTATCGTCAAATGAAATCTTTGAAAAGGACCAAAGCTTTTCCTAGGAGAATCCAAATATTCTTAGTATACAGTACATCCTGCTCCAGATAGAATACTTACAATCGGGTATTACTGCAGAGACATCGAAAATCGGCTCCTCCCGGCCCCTCAAATACCCATGGACCTCCCACAAATCCCCATATTTTCTCTGCAGTCTGGACTGCGAAGGACAAGAAATGGCTCTCTCTACTCGCAGGTGAGCGGGGCTATTAGCCTGCGGCCCTGTAGGACTATTCCCACCCGTTCCATCAGTAATTGCCTCCCAGCCTTGGCTGCGCTGGTCGGGTGATGGTAGGCAGCACCGCTGTTAGGTGCTTAGGAGCACTGCTCCACCGCAATCCCCCACCAAAGGGTAGGCGGTTCGGGCTTATGGTGAGCCTCTATGGGATGCCCCTCCCACACTATTGCCCCTTGCCCCTGTCTATTCAGTGTGCCCTATGTTAAGTGGCCGCTGTCCTCCCTCACTCTGCTTGTAGCCTTTGGGGGGAGAGAGGGGGGGTGTGTGTGCGTGCGTGTGTGTATGTATGTATATAGTACGTGTATTGGCTTTGTGCTTTATTACATTATGCTTTGTGTCAGCCGCCGCGTTGACTCGTTTTACTATTATTATACTTAAAATTGCCGTCGCGTGCCTTTTTTCACTATGTTCCATGCTTGGCGGCGGTGTTACCTCAGGCGCCGGCGTGCTGTCATTGGCTGCTTGTCGCGTGTTGGCTTTGCTCTCTTCGGGGGGGGCCTGTCTCTGGCGTGTTCCGCGTCATTGCTTGTGCGGGCCCGCCCCTCGAGGTATACCAACGCCATTTTGCCTGCTTGGTCGGCTTCTGCGTGACGGACCTCTACCTACCACGGTCCGTAAGTGCCCTCGCGGGTGGCTTTATTACCACCTTTTTATTATTGTCTGCTTACGGCTCATTTGATTGTGTCTTTCAGATGGGCTAATTCATTGGCTTCTCTCGGCCCTCTATTAGTTGGTTAACTTTTGAGGCCTAGTGTAATTACTCCCACTTCCCTAGCGGGTTATTGGGGCATCCCGGGTTGCTGTATAGCGTTAATCCCTATCGGCCTATAGTGCCACTATAATCACCATATGGAGGCATCTCAGGATAATGTGACCGGGGTTCCTTCGGGACATGCCCAGCTGTGTGTAGCGTGTGGGGAGTCTCATGTTGACGCTGACAAGGTGCGGGTCTGTGTACCCTGTGCCGAGCAGGTGCTTGCGCTGCAATCTGGCCTCCCAGTGGCTGGGCCTGCACCTCGTTTCACTTCACCTACCCCCCCAAGCTTAAATCTCACTCCTACTGAGTTGCATACTAGTGGGGATTCTCAGCCTGATGTGTCTTCTAGATTGGCTAGTGTTGAGAAGTTAACTGCTAATACCTTGGCGCGTAAGGCCTCTGCAAAAAAGCGGCACTTAACGCCTGATGTCACTCTTTTCCCTATGGAAACTGATGAGTTTTTGCATCTATGTGGATATACCCCTTCAGAAGAAGGGGAGCTATTCTCCTACTCAGGGTCATCTGATGTGAGGCCCAGGGGTCATGACGATTCTGGCTCTGACCCCTGGGCCCCAGATGATACTGATAGATTGCTGGCCCAGATTTTTGAGGTTCTGTCCATCTCTCCCCCTGTTGCGGCTCCCAGGTAAAGGGGGGAACTTTTTCATACCGCTAAGTCACGCTTGGAATTTCCTGAGCAAGCACATTTCAATAACCTTGTGCTCAAGGAATGGGAACGCCCCAGTAGACTTCCCGGTGTACCTAAGAGTTGGGATAGGAAGTATCCCTTTCCTGCTGATGTGGCAAAGTGTTGGTCATCCCCTCCCGAAGTGGATGCCCCGGTCCTAGGGTTATCTAACACCTCGGTCATGCACTCCCCTGACTCTACTACCCTGCGGGATGCTGAGGACCGGCTCATTGACCAGCTGGTGCCACATGCCTTTGCATGTGTGGGGACGGCGCTGCGCCCGGTCTGTGCCTCGGCCATTACGGCTGTGGCCATTAGGACCCTGCTCAGAAGTATACTTGATGGTGCCCCTGATGACTTGCCTTGTGAGGTGTTTAATGCACTCTCTAGTTGTGATGTTTTTGTAAATTTTGTCCTCTCTGCCTTGGATGACACCATTAGAATGTGTGCCAGAACCTCTGCCCTTGTGGTGGGTATACGCCGCTCGGTCTGGCTGCGCCAGTGGGTTGCTGATAATGCTGCCAAGAAGGCCCTCACTGGCTTTCCCTTCAAAGGACTACGCCTGTTTGGGGACCACCTGGATTTGCTAAGGGAGGCAGGTTACCCCAGCGCAGGCGGCAGTCTCGGCCCTTTCGGGGTTAGGGCTCCTATTCCTCCCCTAACCATTTTGCTAGACAAGGGAGGGGGGTTTCCTTTACTGGGGCCCGAGGAGACTTCTGGGGTAGGGGCTGAGGACGTGGACATCCTGGCTCCTCCTGGGGCTCCAAGCTTAAGTCCTCTCCCAAGCCCCCTCAGGCATGATGGGGCGCCCACACCCATCCGGGTGGGGGGACGGCTTCAGCACTTTGCTCACGTCTGGAGGCTTCATGTCTCAGACCGGTGGATTCGGGAGGTAGTGTCCTCCGGTTACAAGATAGAGTTTGCTGCCTGGCCGCCCCCAAGATTCATCAGATCCCGGATTCCTCAGGACCCTGTGTCAGCTCAGGATCTAATGCAGGCGGTGCAAAGCCTCCTGGAGCTGGGGGTCATCTGCAAGGTCCCTTTAAGAGACAGGGGCAAGGGCTTCTATTCCAACCTCTTCACGGTGCCCAAAAATGATGGGTCACTCAGGCCCATCCTGGACTTGAAGATCCTCAACAAATTTGTCAGGAGCAGGCGATTTCGCATGGAAACTCTGCGCTTTGCCATCAGTTCCCTGCGCCCAGGGGATTTCATGACGTCTGTGGACATCAAAGATGCTTACCTTCATATTCCTGTATTTCCAGATGAAAGGTTCCTCAGGTTCGCTCTGGAGGATCAACACTACCAGTTTGTGGCATTGCCCTTTGGTCTCACTTCAGCTCCCAGGGTGTTCACCAAGGTGCTGGCTGGAGTGATGTCTCTGCTCAGGTTTCAGGGTATCCGCGTGCTGCCTTATCTGGACGACATTCTCATCACCTCCCAATCTCTACATCAGGCAGAATTGGATACTCAGCTGGTGTTGTCCACCCTGGAGTCATTTGGATGGGTGATCAACCACCCCAAGTCTTCGCTGTCCCCCTCCTTGGTGACTCCATTCCTAGGAATTAATCTGGATACAGTTCAGGCAAGGATTTTTCTTCCTCAACAGAAGGTGGTCTGATTGCGCAGGTCCAGTTCCTGCTATCTTGTCATCATCCCTCCATCAGGCAGGAAATGCAGCTGGTGGGCCTGATGGTGGCGTGCTTTGAGGCGGTCCCTTATTCTCAGTTCCACTTGAGGCCTCTGCAACTCCACCTCTTGTCAGTGTGGGACAAGGACCCAACGTCCCTGGACTGGGTCTGTGTGCTTTCCCCCCTGGTCAGGCGGTCCCTCTTGTGGTGGATGGACTCCAGGAACCTGTTGGGCGGCAGATCTTTTCTGACCCCCTCCTGGGAGACGGTCACCACGGATGCCAGTCTGTCAGGTTGGGGGGGTTTCTGGAAGTCCCTGCGGTTCCAGGGGAGGTGGGGCCCTCAGGAGGCCCACACACCTATCAACGTCTTGGAGCTGCGGGCGATCAGGTTAGTTCTGGCTAAGTTGACTCCTCACCTTCGAGGCCTGCCTGTTCAGGTGCGCTTGGACAATCAGACGGCAGTTGCCTACATCAATCATCAGGGAGGGACCCGGAGAATGAGGGCCCTCCAGGAAGGGCCTCTGATCCTGACCTGGGCGGAGACCAATGTTCCCTGCATATCAGTTGTGTACATCCCAGGGCTGGAAAATCTGCAGGCAGACTCTCTGAGCAGGGGGACCTCTCGCCAGGGAGAATGGTCCCTATGCAGCAGGGTGTTCCAATCTCTGTGTCACCGTTGGGGCCAACCAGATGTGGATCTGTTTGCGTCCCGTCACAATCACAAGCTCCCGGCCTTTGTCTCCCTGTCCCAGGATCCTCTGGCCTTGACCACGGATGCTCTAGCAATGTAATGGCTGGACTTTCAGTTTCTGTATGTCTTCCCTCCATTCCCCCTGCTGGGCAAGATTGCTCTGGAGGGGCTGCCAGCAATTCTGGTGGCCCCCAGGTGGCCAAGAAGAGTGTGGTTCGCAGACGTGGTGCAGCTGGCAGTAGATCAGTACGCTCTGCCCTTGGTGCCAGATCTGCTCACTCAGGGCTCCCTACGCCATCCCAATTTACAATCTCTGGCTTTGACGGCCTGGCTGCTGAAGCCTCCATCTTGATGGAGAAGGGGCTGTCTACCTCGGTTGTTGATACCATGATAAAGGCTAGAAAGAAGTCTTCTTCTTCCATTTATTATAGGGTTTGGCGTGCCTACATTGACTGGTGTGAGTCTAAGTCTTTTCCCTGTCGTGTGTGCTCTATTCCCAGGATTCTGGAGTTCCTACAGCATGGGTTGGAGATGGGGCTCCAACTTAGTACTCTGAAAGGTCAGGTTTCTACCCTGGCTGTTTTCTTCCAGAAGTCCTTTGCTCAGCATTCTCTGATAAGGACTTTTTTCCAGGGGGTGACTCATGTGCGTCCCCCACGTAAGCCTATGGTGCCTGTTTGAACCTGTGCAGCATGCTACCCTGGCCATTCTTACTCTCAAAGTTGTCTTTCTGGTGGCTATCGCCTCTGTTAGGCGTGTGTCTGAGTTGGCGCCGCTTTCCATTCAGACCCCCTACTATGAGAGACACCAGGACAAGGTGGTGTTTCGCTTCAAGACAGATTTTCTGCCTAAGGTAGTGTCTGCCTTTCATTTGAATCAGGACATTGTTCTTCCTTCATTGTGCCCTAATCCTAGTAATGCTAAGGAGAGGGTTTTGCATTCTTTGGATGTGATTAGGTGTCTGAAGTATTATCTGGTGGCTACTGCACCTTTCAGAAAAACTGATGCTCTTTTTGTGCTCCCTTCTGGTCCTAGGAAGGGTTTGGCACCTGCCAAGTCTACTATCAGCAAATGGATCCATCAAGCTGTGATTCATGCCTACTCTGCTAAGGGGAAGAATCCTCCCTTCCGTCTTACTGCTCATTCTACGCGTGCTATCGGTGCCTCTTGGGCTTTTCAACACCAGGCTTCTGTTGAACAAGTTTGCAAGGCCACTACTTGGTCTTCTGTTCATACCTTTTCTAAGTTTTACAAGGTTGATGTTAGGGCCTCAGCTGATGCTGTTTTTGGCTGCAAGGTTTTGCAGGCGGCAGTGGTTTAAACTGTCTGCTGTTACCTTTTTGGGGATCCCACCCTACTTTATGGACACTGCTATTGGATGTCGCAAGTGTAAGTATTCTATCTGGAGCAGGACGTACTGTATACTAAGAATAATACAATTCTGTAATTACTCACCTGTAGAATTGGTATTATGAGTATACAGTACATCCTGCTCCACCCCACCCTTGGTTTTGCATTATCTTGGATACCCTGTATGGTGATTGTTATCATTGTTATAGTTACTAGTTTGGGTTGTTTTAATTCTCCCGGCTTCTCGTTAAATGCTTTTCAATGCTGGGGATTTGTGGGAGGTCCCTGGGTATTTGAGGGGCCGGGAGGAGCCTATTTTCGATGTCTCTGCAGTCCAACGCCATCTGGCGGAGTAATACCCGATTGTAAGTGTTCTATCTGGAGCAGGACGTAGTGTATGCTCATAATACCATTTCTACAGGTGAGTAATCACAGAATTGTATTATTGGATGCCCTGAAGCCTAAATCTTACCAGTCCCACTGTATACTCGCCTTTCTCTTGGATCCCCAATAAAGCTGTGCTGCAGCATAGAGCAGAGAACTTTGCTATCAGCATCCCTTCTGCATCCTTCCTGTGCATCCCCCACACATCTCCTGGGTGTGCAGAGCAGGGGATGCCTCTGCCGAGTTACTGTACATGCTGCTGTGAGATCTCACAGCTAAGTGAGTATTCATTACCTATGGGGTTTCACACAATGGGGAATCCTTTCTGTTGCATGTGTTTATTTCCTCTGCAAGGCAGCACACTGCTGTGAGATCCAGAACTTAGGTCATTATAATGCGAGACCACCAGGGTTTCATGCTGTGGGGCATCCCTGCTGCTGCATGTTTGTGCATTTGTGTCTTGTTCCAGAGTCCAAAGCAACAGTACAAGCATGGTTGTTGTGCTAGTGACATCCTTTCGGTCTGTTTTTTTTTTTAATTAATAATTTAAAAACACAATTCAGTAAAATATTCAATCTCAGTACCAACACAAGAACTGTTAAAGTGACCACTATGTGGCTACCTACCTCCTGCACCTTCCAGTAGGAGTGTGTTTGGATACCTATATTTTTAGTTTACATTATGAGTCGACCATATGATCAGAGCTGAAAATTCAGCTGCAGGTCAGGTTTGGTTATAGTGAGCATAGTGGGCTCATTCAGATTTGTTTCAGATTTACATCAGAGTTCTAGAAACAAACCTTACAGGCTCAGTTTGTTTTAAATAGTTGCCAATACCAAACAGTATGTTTTGGGTACAGATCATGTCTTTACTAGCTGTTTCTCTGCAGATTGTCATGGTGAAGCCCAAAAGCTCCAGCACTAATACTTATAGACTTATAGACAGGACAGGTGTTTGCATTGTCAAATGCTTGTGGTGACAGGGACATAAACATCTCTAAACAGTCAAAAGCTGTAAAGCAACAGCCACAATAATGTCAATACATTTGCAGTTTTTGAGGCTGGTAACTCTAATGGACTTTTCCTCTGCAGCATGCTAAGGTTTGGCCTTCCTTTTCTGGTGCAGTCCTCATTTTAAACTTTGGTGATTTTCATGGCTGCACTTGGGATGCCCTCAAAGTTATTGAAATTTTCTGGACTGACTGACTTTCATGTGTTAAAGTGGACCCAAACCCACCCTGATCGCCCCCCCCCGGGCATCCAAAATCGGGATGCTTCGCTGTGTTAACCCCCCAGGTCGCCCCATTCACTTACCTCGTTTCCCAGTCCCACGGAACGTCTAAGAGCAGCGGTCGTATCCCGCTATCCCTTTAACAGGGCGCGTGCGAGTGGCCGGCACTGGCACGCTCCCCTCTAACGCTGGTCTCTGCGTCCTGGGGGGGGGGGAGGAAAAGGACAAAAACCCCGGATAGACCAGGGATAATCCTGGGTTTTGGTCCACTTTAAAGTAATGATGAAATCCACCGTGGCTGGCCCTGGAATCTAAAAGACCTGAGGCCCAGTCGCTGGCCTTCCCTGGGGGCATCCTGAGTTGCTCCGATGTTTGAACCCCCCGGGCTGCTGCAAACTGCTTCCTGGCGCCCTCGGCAATGTAAACGTATAGCTGCTGCATCGTTGGGCTGTGTGCGTGTTCCCATCTCCAGCCTTTCCGATAGTCTGGGAGCAGGAATGTGCTTGTTACACCTGCTACGCTCCCGACTGCTGAAGCTCTGCATGTAAACAGAGCCGTTTGCTGAGCATTACATATGCATGTCAAACGGCTCTGATTGGACGAGAGCCTACACATGCGCCGTAGGACCATAGAAAGATGAGTTTGTGCATTCTGGGGGTTTTCACACAAGTCAAGAAAAAAATCCGGGATAAGTGCCAATGGGCATGGCTTAGGTGGTGGAAAAAACCCGGTATTCTTTGAAAACCAGACTGAGCCAACAGCAGTGCCCTGCTGCTCGGATGGGGGCAGGGGATGAGCTGAGGAAGCCCAAATGGGTTTTCATCTGCTTTTAGATGGTCAAAAAATGTCCTAACTAATTTTTTTAGCTGTAGTCCTCACACCATATCTTCTGGACACCAACACTGATCTGCTTCTGTTTGCAGAGGCAAATGTTTTGCAAACACATGGACAGCAGGAGGGCTCACTGAATGAATGAGGCTGGATAATAACACCGACTATACAGCTTACAGTCCGGTGGGGGATCAATAAATGTCTGTGCAGCCCCACAGGGGCACTTGCTGGAATAATTTAGCAAGACATAATGCAATAGTCAATAATTGCAGATTTATCAGTATCCAGAACGTGTTAGTGGTTAGTAGAACTATGATGATCCGGGCTTCTGTCCATTTTGGACTTGGTTGCTCTTGACAAGCTATACCTGTTGATAGAAAACCATTCCAGGTCACTTATTCATGAAGCTGACTGAGAGAATTTCAAGAGTGTGCCAAGCTGTCATCAAAGTAAAAGAGGCTAATTTGTAAATACTATATATAAAACAGCTTCTGTTTTGTTTAATATTTTCTTATTTACTTTATAACTCCTTATAAGTTCTTTATAGTTTTTATGTTTCTAATATGAGTCTATAATATATATATATATATATATATATATATATATATATATATATAGTGTAGAACACAGAGCGACCTCCAAAATGAAATGGTGCCGAAGATAATCTCTATCCCACGACACATGCACCTACCACATGGTGAATCCACCACCAATAGTGCAAATCCTTACCGACTAGTAAGAGTATTAGAGCCTTTAAAACGTCCACATAAAGGTACTTGGTGGATCTTATTCCTCCTTATAATGCTCACCGACATCCAAAAAATGGGGCAATTAAACCGCTCACCGAAAAATAATAATATAAACAAAATCTAGTGTAACTCCATTTAAAACCCACAAAGGTTTAATAAGTACTTTTAAAAATGTACACTCACAAACATATAGTTAAAAACAGCTTTCAGTCAAAATCATGGCAGTGCTCGTCTCACCGGCCCTGGGATAAAGCAGCTTTGCCAGCAGAGAAGTCACGTCAACCACAGATGCACAGGTACCGATGTTGTAACTTGAGAGAATTCCGCCACCGCCACCGCCAACGCGTTTCGTCGCCAAAGGCAACTGTAACTAGGCTCTAGTTAAAGCCTAGTTAAAGTTGCCTTTGGCGACGAAACGCGTTGGCGGTGGCGGTGGCGGAATTCTCTTCAAGTTACAACATCGGTACCTGTGCATCTGTGGTTGACGTGACTTCTCTGCTGGCAAAGCTGCTTTATCCCAGGGCCGGTGAGACGAGCACTGCCATGATTTTGACTGAAAGCTGTTTTTAACTATATGTTTGTGAGTGTACATTTTTAAAAGTACTTATTAAACCTTTGTGGGTTTTAAATGGAGTTACACTAGATTTTGTTTATATTATTATTTTTCGGTGAGCGGTTTAATTGCCCCATTTTTTGGATGTCGGTGAGCATTATAAGGAGGAATAAGATCCATCAAGTACCTTTATGTGGACGTTTTAAAGGCTCTAATACTCTTACTAGTCGGTAAGGATTTGCACTATTGGTGGTGGATTCACCGTGTGGAGGTGCATGTGTCATGGGATAGAGATTATCTTCGGCACCATTTCATTTTGGAGGTCGCTCTGTGTTCTACACTATTTATCTACATTGGGTCCATTTGGGAATAAGGACTGATACACGTGGAGCACCTAATTTGCGGACTTATAACATTCATTTAAGTGTGTGTGTTTGTTAGTAGATTTGTATTCATTATTTACAGCGCGGTGTATGTACTATCTTTGTACTTTTTTGTTATATATATATATATATATATATATATATATATATATATATATTAGCGTTCCTGATTCTGGAGATTTTTGTTATATATTTTGTGCACCATACTTGTGTAAGGAAAATGCGCTCAGGAGTGCAGTGCTTATATAAGCCTTTCATTGAGGTTATGACCTATAATGAAATGTGTGGTTCTATAGAGGAGTGCGAGGAATGGATCAGCCAATGGTTCATTCAGGCATAATATTGGCAAAGTTCAGATGTTTAGCATTAGAAGCCAGAACAACTTTTTCTTGGCAAAAACGGAAAAGTAGTTCA
The DNA here is from genome assembly GCA_027917425.1 of Gastrophryne carolinensis. Taxonomy (NCBI): domain Eukaryota; kingdom Metazoa; phylum Chordata; class Amphibia; order Anura; family Microhylidae; genus Gastrophryne; species Gastrophryne carolinensis. Next base: position 559,250,706 of record CM051235.1, read on the forward strand.
TTGAACATATGCTTCCAAGATGACCACATTCCTACTGACGGCACAAGTTCCGACTCCTGTTTTCTTTGCTGCGGTATCCTACTGAAACCGTTCACATATTATTAGAGAGCCTCGTATCTCTCATCAAGGTATTTGAAAATGTGGCGGAACTGAAATGCTTTAGCAAATAGTTGATGTTTACGGTGTAATTATCACCAAAGACTTCCCAGATTCATTGTTTATATTACAACCATTAAATGGGCCTCGCTGACATTGGATGTAATAAAGCAGAACACTCTGATCGTTATATTTCCAATCTGGCTGAATAAACAGAGGTTACATCAGCGTTTCTCTCCCACCAGCAATATCTGAACATGCTGCAAATATATTAAAGGGGGACTATCGCGAAAATAGGGCCCAATGATAAAACCCAACCCGGCATCATGAAATATCCAGTCAAGAAAATGAAAAGGAATCCACTCAATACATTCAAACCTGTCACCCCTGGATTTTATTCCAGATAGAAGAAAACCACAAGCTTGGTGAGAGTTTTTTTCAGTCCGGGTGTATAAGTGACCCCTCCTCTCATTAGCCAAAGTGTTTACAGTAAATGGATTTTTAATATTACACAATTTTGAGATACTCCTCCTTCATCCTGATCACAGTGATACAGTGTAGTTATTCTGAGTTTCAGGGCTCTTACTTACATCTTTCTTGTGCAAAGGGACAAAATACAAATTACCTCTGGATCTGAATTATGGGACACAAAAGAAGACTGTAGGCTACATTATATATGTTCAGGACGATGGCCATACTTACTGTCACGGCACACTTACCTGAAGTCCTGCCCCACGGTGTCTCTGGGTGGCGTGGGCTCGGGCGGCTGGCCGGGATCCCCTCCACCCGGCAGCCGCTCTATCGACTCGAGCAGTGCCGAGCACTCCTCTCCTCCTCCTCTCCCCACCGCATCCCCCGCTCCTCTGCTCGTGCTTGCGCGTGCGCACACGCGAGCACAGCTGGCTTATGCCCTCCGGCGGCTCTGCACACAGCGTGGCTGCCGGAGGCTGGTTTAAAGGGCCAATGAGCCCAAGTTTTACTGTTGGCGAATCGCCCTTAAGGGTTTCTGGGCAATTAGCCCATATGTTATTGTATCTCTATTAGAATAGCTCCCCTCTGACCAACCCCATCTCCTTTAGTCCTATAAAGGGTTTCCTCCCTCACTATCTAGCAATGTGTGATAGCGAATAGCTGGGTGAGAATATTCCTGAGACTCCTGTTTGATCATCCATTACCGACCTAGCTTGCTTGCCTGAACCAACCTCTGGCTGGATCCCGACTACAAACCCATCTCATCCCTGGTACCGCTAGTTCTCTGACTTCCCGGCTTGACCCTTGGCGTGACCTTTGACCCTTTCCGTGTTTCTACCTCGGAGCTGCTATCGTAAGAACTGTATATAATGTCTGTGTATAATGCCCAGTCTTACCTTCGGTTCATCCGTCTTCACACCTTTGAGTTTACAACCTTTGAGCTATCAAGTCCTGGGGGCAACCGTATCCGGTGAGGCAGTAAAATCGTCCCAGCAAACGGGGGCTTGGCTATAGGTGAAGCTATCTGCGGAGATTGGGGGTTGTCAACTCGCCAAGAAGACGGGTGTCCCCTGGGTTTGACACTTACTAGTAGAAGTAAGTATTCATTAAATAATATCAGTGCAGGGTCTTCATTTTCAAGCTAAACTTGTTGCCTTCAGATGTGACAGTGCCCAGCACCCTAGACAGTCCCATTTTCTGGTTATAGGTAGTCTATCTAACCTATAACCAAGCCTAGCAGGGCCAGAGGAGTGTACAGACTGGATAAGTAGTGGGGCACAATAGTGAACATATTGCCCAATGATGAGGATAGAAGCAGACCACAGATGCTTCCCGAGTCAAATAATCAAACCCAAAGCTAAAATGGCCCACAAGCCCCCCAATCCTATTTTCGGGCATCCAAACTTGGGATGCCTGTTTGCTATTAAGTTAACACTGGGCATCATACTCGCTCTTCTCTCGTAAATGGTTTGGTGCAGAGGCAACTCACTTTAGTGCTGATTTTTATGTGCCATTGGTGTGTCAGTGAGTTTTTAGCCTGATTTTGGCCATTTCTCTATCTTTATAGCAGATAGAAGCATTGGAGTACTCTTGGGGCAGGGAACACAACGGCTCCCAAGGGCTGCCATGAAAAAACTATTTGGGATGCCCCGGGGCACGGAACAAAGCCCAGGAAATTCAAAATTCAAAAGTTTTGTTCCGCTTTAAGACGATCAAAATTCTCTAAAAGCTCAAGTGAATATTGTCCTCCTGCAGACTTCACTCCAGCTTTTTTTATTTGTGTATTGTGTGTAATATTTGCGAGGGTCCATAATTGTGGATTTAGTGGTGTTTACTTTTGAACTAAATGTCAAAAAATTGCATCTGTGGGCAGTTTTGTTTCTAGAGTATTCCTGAGTTCTTGTTTAATAATGAACATTATTAAGGACCCCTTAAGGATTCGTTAGACATTGTGTGAATATTTAAAGAGGAACAATCAGCTGACATTGGCCAGCCCTGGGGTCTGAAAGATGATAGATTGCATTCCCTATCTGCCGGATCCCTGTGTATACTCACCTCACCGGCGATTCCATGGTGCACGTACAGGCCATGGCCACTTCCTTTGCATCCCTCCAGCTGATGCAAGTGTCAGCGCTAGAATTTTTTTGCGCTAAAAATTGGACAGTGGTTTGACCAATGTCTTGTGCTCCATTCAGCTTTACTAAGCCGCTCTGACGCTGTCTGAAAGGAGAACAAGCCTCTGATTGGTGGAAAGCCCACATGCACAGTTGGACCACCAGAGAGGAGAGAATTTATGGCAATTTTATCAATCGAGATGCACGACTGAAAAGGGAAAATCCCTAATAAAAACTTTGAAACTTGGGACCATCAGAAAGTGAGAATGTTTCATGGTCTGTAATATACATTATCATACTAAAGCACTTACACTATAGTGGGTGTACATTTGTATTATCATTAGGGTTTAAGGAATTGTCCAGCCAAAAATATGAAAATGGCACCACTCACCTTTTGTCCAGCGCAGTTCATATCAGAGAATATGGCAGCCATGAACAGGTTGGGTTAATGCCCTGTAGCACGCCAACTCCATTCATTGCCAGAGGCGGGTCTTGCGGGCACATCCCTCCATTGTAAAATCCCTCCCAGGATTGCTGTAAAGCTCCCCTTTCCTACAGTCAGGTGGTGAATTCTCTGAATAGCCAGTGCAGGCTGGATGGAAGCAGTTGTCAGTGCAGGCCAGATGGAAGCAGTTGTGGTTATGTCTGATGCTTCCCCTCTATTCAGTTTTATATGCCACTAAACATGTGTTATCATTGTTTTAATCATTGGTAGGTGCCTTGTGCGTAAAAATACCTTGCTGCCTGTTCACTGTTCTTTTCCCCTCTCCAGCTTGTTGGACACCACACTGGGTAGCTTAGCTTCTATGAACAGACAGTGTCTATGTAATGGCCTCCCCTTCCAGCATGCCTTTAGTGGCTGCCACTCAGCCCGCTGCGCCCTCTCCACTGCACACAGCTAAGTAGACCAGCAATGTCCCCCCAGAACTGCTTCTCCATAGTGTGACACTGCACACCAGCATGCTACACTTTGCCTTCCCACTGCCCTCCATGACCTTGGTTATCGTAAGGGACCCGACCACTGATTTGAACCACCATGTGGGTCCATCTGGAGGAAGTACTGTTGGCAAATGCCCAATGGGTGACTGAGAGGACCGGTATTATTGGCCTTTGAATCAGAATGTATTATAATGCCAACCACACACTATACAATCCCACTGTGCAACTAGAGCTGTGCTGCCCACCAACCACCTTACAATCTTGCTGTACAATATAGTGCTGCCTAGAATGCAATATAGGTTTAGAATACCTACAATTCTTTTATTTGTGTATGGAAGCATTGCTAGACACTATAGGGTCGAGTAGTTCATAGTTGTGTGCCTAAAACCTCAATCCAAGCGAAACATGCGGCTAGGCGTCTGATTCATAGTTTAGTGCAAAGAGCACCAAATGGCTTGCGCCCGGAGCAGGAGCAAATTTCCTCTTTAGACACCTTCCGTCTGAAATTCTGCTGCGCTTTTGGCTGGCTAAGGCCTTAACTGGTCCCGATGGCCCCCCATATTTTTTCCCCTTCTTTACTGTTTCTCAATTGCAATTTTGTCTCCCCAGCTTTTGTGTCTCTATTCTCCATTTTGGTGACAAGGATTACACTCTGAAATGGAGAATAGAGATTCAACTAAAACACAGAAGCTGAAGTGACAAAATCCCAAGAAACAGTAAAGAAAGAGGAGAAATATTTCGGTGTTGTTTATTTATAGGTGCTTATTTCCCCTTTAGGTGCTTTATTGGGGATATCCTGATTCCAGGTCACCTCCAGTGTTTGTTTTTCCAACAGTTTAATTCCACATTTTCTCTTTACCGCTCTCCCTGCCCTGTTTTGTGTATTAGTGCTTAATTGCGCAACTAATGTTCTTCCTTTCTTCTATTTTCTCTTAATTTTGGGGGCCCAGTGTCCACCTTTTTGGTGTTTTTATCATTAAAGTGGACCAAAACCCAGGCATTCGACTAGAGGGCTTGGAGCTTGCTCTTTAATACAGGGTCAAACAATGACACTGTCATATAAAAAAACTATGCATGGGCTAATTAAAAAAAAAATGGCTCATCCCGGATCTACTACAAAGCCTCAAGTCGAGTGTATGATATCTAGATCTGCCTTGAAGGTCAGCAAGAGATCTTTTTACTTTGGTCATTGAAATATTATTTGAAGCAGGACTGTGCGTCACGTCCTTTCATTTTAAGAAAAATTCCGATTCTGACAGACTGCTGGAGCTCCCTGTTCTGGAATAACCAACATTTTGGTTATTCTCTTTCTTTATGCCTCTTCACATAGACATCCTAATCAGAGACTGTACAAGACACCTACTGTATAGCTGTGACATCAGGTGACATTTCTCTTCCTATGTCTGTTTCCTTTAATTACATTTCTTATATTGGTAGTTGTTAGCAAGTTGTTGGGAGTTGTTACAACGTCACAAAATTGTCTCCATGGGTGATGCTGCATTTGGGGTAAAAGTGAACCCCCTTTTAGATCAATCCCAAATTGCAAGGGCCGAGTAACTCCTGCTCTAGTCACAAATGGCAATGACATTGTATATACTAGCATGGAGAGCATGACATAACCCATTAAAGGGAAAGTCTACTTTCAATGGCACTTTTTAAATTGTAAATTTTTGTGTGGCAAAATATGTCCTCAAGGTGCTGAGCTGATCTAGTACCGGTATTTTTTTTATTGTTTTTTTATGTTAGAAAATGCGTGTTTTATGGAAGCATATTTCACTACCTGCAATTCTTTGCTATTGGCAACCGTAGATCAAGTCTGTACATCAACATCTACAAGAAGAGAGACGTCAGTCTATTACACACAGAACACTGCTGCTGGATATGTATAAGTGGAAGGGAGCTCCCTCACCTCAGCAGTGGCCATAGCCACCGTTTTCTGTGTGTACAGGGCTCACTTTTCTCTTGAATGTCTTGGTGCACAGACTTGGGCCCTTATTTAACAAGGGATAGCGCCAGGTAGCGAATGGTGTGCGAACGGTAATGACCGTCACCACCACGAGAACGCCGGCTCCCCTCCGCGATCACACATTTATCAAGCCGATCCTGCTTAGCGACTGACAGAGCGCCAGATAGCGAATCATTCATCATTATTCCAGCCTCACCCTACAGCGCCAGCGAGCGACCTTGAACAGCGACAGGTATGACCTCCATAATTTCGCTCCTTTAACCACTGTGGCTACAAGACTGCTTCTTCATTCCCTCCCTTCCCACTTTTGAAGTGCTGACCACCGACAACCATGTGGGCAGGTTGTGTTGGCCGTAAGGCTTAGGTCTAATCTGGGTTAAAGCAGACCACCAGTTAAAATGACTTTATGTTCCTTTTTAACATTGCCCCCGGGATCCCGATTTGAGATGCGACTACAGTGAAACTTAGGATACCAAAGTGGGGCATGGGACTTTCTATGTGCAATGAGGCATGTGTCCTACTGAAGGAGAGCCGCTGTCGAATGGGTGTGCAGCTGTTTCCCGTCAGATGGAGCTCTGATAGGAAAAGGGGTGTATAGCTGATACAGGGCTCACTGATGATATAAGGGGGTAGGGTTGCTTAGTTTAGTGTCCCTGTGGACCAGGTTATATTTTATGCTGAAGATATGGTTAAGTTTAGGTGGTAGATGAAGTTTAAGACTCAAATAAAGATTTAGGGTTTCACTTAAATATTCTACTTTAGCTGGGTTTTCTTATTAATACTTTACATGTTGGACCAAATGGCAGCAACAATGTCATTTTGCTAAAACCAAACAGTGCTATGTGTTTGTTAGGTTCATCTTAAGATGTCGACACTTGAACCATTTAGCACCCCTCCCGCTATAGAAATTTCAGGAGTCTGAATGTAACATACCCCCTGATAATCCAGAGGTCCAGTTCAACTGACCAGGTTTGCTGTTCCTTGGCTTAACAGACTGGTTCACTCTGGGGATTGTTCCTTCTAGGAACTACAGTTTGTGCAAACTGTTCCAGCATTCCAAATACTGAATTCCACGCATGTTAGATATTTGAAAAAAAATAACAAGGTTTAACTTTGTGACCAGAGTAGTGATGCCATGTGAAACCTACTTACTCCCATCAGACATATGTTACCTGAAACTTGCGTAAAATATACACCACTATGTCTGCTCTCTTCTAGTGCCCTGAAAGCTCACAGTGTAAAGTTATAGCCATGAAAAGTCGACAGCTTTTACTATTCCACTTCAGTCAGATACTAAAAAATCAAGATGTTTATTCCTCAAATAGGGAAATGATACCTTGTGCTGTGGTGAACACAGGGCCGGATTAAGTATGGTGGAGGCGCCTGGGCACAAAATCTGATGGAGGCCCGAAATACAGTATTTTTTTTTCCTTTAAAATAATAGTCCAGCCAAGTAACTGACTGGTGGTTGTCTGGCTCTAACTGGAACGTCAGATCGAGTCTCTTGTGCCACCCTTGTGCTGGTGCGTGCTGCTCGAGAACCCCTGCTTTGCCATTCTGGGCGGGGTGGGGGAGGGGGTGCAGTCACCCAGCTGGTCCAGCAGAAAACAGTTCCCTGCATTGAGCTGCCAGCGGCTGTGTTTGGTGGCTTATGTGCAGTGAGCAGCCGCCGATTGAAAGCTCTGCACGCACCCATCCCTGTAGAGTTGCTGACGACAGCTTTGTCGCTCTAGACTCTCAATCCTTCCCTGTGGTGGCTTTGGCTCAAGTTTGCAAAAACAGAAAAGCTTGTTGGGTGCCCCCACTGCTGCTGATAGCTTTGTTGCTGACCCTGCGGCCTTTCAGGCCAGAGGCTGAAAAGCCTCCTGGACCAGACCATAACCCAAAGGTTTTGCAGGGCAAGTGGTGGAGGCCCTGGGGCGCGAGCCCCTTGCATCCCCCTCATAATCCGGCCCTGGGTGAACAACTAGAACAGCATTATAATTCAGAGATATTGCCCCAGTCCCCAGTAAAACTTACCTGACAGTCAGCACATTCATGGTCATGCAGCCAATCAATCAAACCAAATACCTCTAGCCCTGCTAGCTTCACTAGCTTCTAGCTGGGAGCATGTGTGCGCCAGCCATTTACAAATGCATGGCTAAAGGTACAGTGGAGCGCGGCCCTGGCCTGTGCTTGCACTGTTGAATCAGCACATAAGCATGCATCCCAAATCCGGACCCAGGGAGACTTTAAAGGGCCTCTCCAGGAAATGTAAAAAATGACCCTCCCCGCCTGTGGTCTTGTTTTGGAGATCTGAGCTTTGAAGACACACTTCCTAGCATATGTGGTGTACCCCCTGCTGCCAATCAATAAGGAAGCTTTCTCCCTCTTGACCAATGCACAAGGAGACCAGCTGGGAAGCACTGTATCAATAGTGCGGACAATGTCTCTAGGGCTCTATAGGATCAAGCCTGCAGGTGGTGGTGAGGGGTAAATAGTTTTTTACTGTTAGACTGGATTGGGACATTTTAGGACCCTTTGGTTCCTGTAGCCCTCACTATAATAAATATGTATTTGGACGCATGCAGTTGTTCCACTTAAAACAGCATTAAATCCCCCTCTGAAAACTTTGGGCCAGTGAAGGTCCATTTCAGCCAAACCCACATCCTGTCGCTGGTAAGCCTTGCTTAGTGTTTTTCTGGCAGTGTTCCCTCCAATGGGGAACCCAGCAAATACTGCAGTGCGGAAGCTAAACCTCCACCCAAAGGGTGGAAGAATAGCATATCTGCATCTAGCCCTTCGCTGCTCCCTACCCTCAAGACTGGAAAGCTTTTTCCTCCTCCAATTCATACACATTTCATAGACTCGTATATGAAAAGGGGCATTGTTGCATCTTGGCCAGCTATTTCGGCCTGAAACGTCACCTCCATCACATTGTTAATCTCTTGGATTTATTTTTTCATCAAACATGAAATATGAATGCTCTTATCTCAGCTCTTCGCAGCTGTTGTTTACTTGAATGAAATAAGTTTTATTCTGTGACTCAGCAGTTGATGAGAACTCACATTAGTTAGAAGAGTTATAAGCAAAACAGTGGAGGTAAGCGTAATACTATTTGTTGGCTAACTCAGTAGAACGGAGATGTAAGCTTTCTAACCTGGATACTACAGCCACACAATTCTATAGAAAAAAGAGTAATACACATAAGCAGTGTTGGGCTTCAGATCTGGATCAGTGTTTGTTTTGGACCCTCCCCCCCCAAGGCTAGTGTCAGGTCTGAGTTCCCCCACAATATGGAAGCCTGTTTCTGCCTTGTATAGACCTTGCCTGTCTCCGCTTCCTGCTGTATGCTGCTCCACCAGCAGGTGGCCCTCTGCTGCAGAGGTGCTCGTGATTAGCCAGCACCTGTGCTATTGACTTCCTGCTCTTTATAAGCTGATCCAACCTTGCAGCCAGTGGATCAGCATTACATTGTCTTTTCGTAGCCAGACCCAGACTGTGAATTCTGTATCTTGAACCCAGAACCACCAGAACCTAGGACTCCTGCCACAACCTTTGTTATTGCTTTCCCTGCCTCTGCCTTTGGACTTTCACTGAATCCTTATGCATGTATGTTTCCTGGCTCCACCTGTGTATATGTACAGCAGCCTGAGTGTGTATATGTTCTCCGGGTTTACCTATATTTCTGCATAGCAGCCGTAGCACTCAGTGATCACCTGTATTCTTGTATAATTATTTCAGCACGTGTATGTTTATATGTCCACTTGTAAATGTGTACAGCAGACTGGTTGGAGTGTGCTCTGTTCACTTATCACTGTTTGTCACCATTAAACACGGTTTTGCCGCATATCTGCCTCTGTCTCACAGCCTCAATTAAGGATTTCTCTGCTGAGAAACCCGTGATAGCTTGAAGGCTGAGCAGGGCCAAAACTCAGCCCTAAATTGTCCTAGACCTAGCCAACCCATGAGCTGCTAAGTTCTGCCGATAGAGTGCTCCCCAGGCCGTTTTTTAATGTGTTGGCACCACTGCTCGTCCCTAGGGGGGGTTAGGGTTTTGGACGTGTTTGCCAGCAGCCAAATGCTTTACCTTGCGGGGCTGGGGGTGGGTTCATCACAGGCACATTGTGCACATTGATGGTCGCCAGGGAGCGTTCGGACAGCATTGTGGGAGGTCAGGTATGTTTTTTTGTACTTTGAAATCCCTTTAATCTCTAAATATAAAATACGATGTAGAGGGGTTCAGGCTGTTTGACTTCTAAGCATTGCAGTGCTTCAGCATACAGCTGAATCCAGGCTTGTAAAAGAAGCTTTAGCCCCTATCAGCTTGTACACCCTGTACCATCTGGATGTGGCTTGTCTTGCATCACGTGGCCGCCTTAATGGTTTGTGAAGTTGTAATAGTAGGCAGAGGGTGCAGTGTGTCCATATATGTACAGCTACTTTGCAATCAGATCCATATGTTTGCTGCCTTTCCAGGAAAATGATGATGGGGAAGCCATGTAAAAGCCTGTTCCTGCTGACAGACTCTGAGGCCAAGACATAAATTAGTGAAATACATCAGGCAGACTTCAGGCTAATAGAGTAGTTACTAGAATTCCCAGCGAGAATATGATTGAGAAGCTACCCAACTGAAATAGTCACTTCCACCTATTACAGCCACTGTGATTAATGTTAAAAATGAATTAATTGTCAACAAATAATGCTGGTTCACGTGTGCTTAGCAGTATTAGCATTTCCAAGGGTAATCCCTGGCACTCAGGGGTCAGGCCCCCAGTTGGGTCTTGGATTGACTTGGAATTCTTTGCACAAACAGGGAGCCTTAGGAACATTCTTCAGTGCTGATGGAGGCAAACAATGTCGTCCTAAAAGAGATGCCCACCTGCTGAGGTTTTAAAGCTATATTTTTTTTTTTTTTAGTGGCCATTGTGTGCCAACGCACACATGGAATTCCTTCTCCGCATTTTACTCACCAGTGCACTGTGAACAACACAACTCTGTGTTCGCACCAGTGAATAAACACCATGTGAGTGATTATACATTGAATTACAGTGAATTACAAACTAAGGGGCAGTGAAGTACACATGTGCCCGGAATGGTGGGCTGCCCTAAACTCAGAGCCCAGGGAGCCATTGGGTGTTAGTTGCCTTGCTCAAGGCACTTCAGTCAGGTCCCATGATTGGGAATCGAACCTGCCACCTTCCGGTCACAGGCCTGTTTCCCTACCATTTCTAGGCCATAACTGCCCCTCAATACAATGACGCTGTACAGGCCTGATGGGCCTTATTGGCAGACAGCAGCATATGAGGTTTGTCTAAAGGGACAGTGATCCCCCCCTCCCCCCCCCCCCCACTTAGCTATCGGCAGGTTTTAAGCCCCAACTGTAAAACCTGGTTATGTTAAGTGTGATTTTATTATTTCTTATTGTATAACCAAAAGCATTTCCCTCTGACGGCCGCAACAGGGAGCGTGCCCACACCAGACATTTGTGAATGGCCGGCGCAGGCACGCTGCCTGTTAGAGGGATGCGGCCGTCAGAGCCGCTGCTCTTAGATGCGCCGTGGGACAGGGAAAGATGAGCTGGGTTCGGGCGATCTGGGGGGGTTCACGCAACGGGGTGCCGCAAAGGACCAAAACCCAGGGTAGTCAGAACTATGGACTATCCTGGGTTTTGGTCCACTTTAACGTGTTCAATAGAGGTTGATTCACAGCCAGTTGAGAATTCTCACTCCTTTTTTAGGAGAAAAAACTGCCATTGACTTTCATTGTCTACCGGATTTTCACCTGGCTCTGAATCATCCACAAGGTAGACAATGAATGTCAATAGCAGTTTTCTCTCCTAAAAAAGGAGTGAGAATACTTACCTGGCTCTGAATCGAGTCTAATGTCATTGAATGTTATCTTTAAAGCTTTAGTGTAAAAGTTAAGTGGCAGTTAGGACATTTTAGTAAAAAATATGACACAAACGACCCAACCAATCAATGAGGGAGCCTTTGTGTCCAGCAGCAGGGATGCAAAATGAGAGCAGCCGGGGAGCAAGCGGTCAGCAAGTGTTTTTTTTTTTTTTGCCTGGGTTTACAAGGATTTTAATACAAGTTAACATCTGCGACTTCTTTATCTCCCTAATGGGACACAAAAAGCAAACTGAATGTTGGTTCCCTTTGTCACCTGCATACTATGAACATGGATGGGCTCTGTTAAAATAAATCTCTGCCAAATGTAAGCTGTTTGTGACTGTAACCGGACCAACAGCCTGGCACAGTTGGGAAAGAAATGTAGCGGACATTTTGGAGTTTCCTCTCCCAGCATCTCAGACATGCTGCTGGATTCAACTGACATAACTGACAATGCACAGTAACAGGAAGCCCAGCAGCACTTCCTGTTTGCAGGTGGCCTGCAAATTCATGAGCTGCCATTTCGTTTCTAAAATTCACTACAGCAGAAGTTAGAAAATGGTAAATGAATTTTAATTAATCTAAATTGCCCTGGGAAGGGATGTATATGAGCACAGTTTGTTGTGTTGGTCTGTTTTAAGTCATTTTTGACTGTTGGTCCACTTTAACAATAGTACAGTGGTTTACCTAGTGAACGGACACTGCCTATACTGAATTTCATTTTTGCACATGCTTTAAAAGGAGTTACTAACTAAAGCCTTTTCCCTTTAGGAGAATCATTGGGATGGCGACATGCAGATTCTGAATGAAGGGACCAAGGCAAATCCTGAAGAAAAGAAAGGAAGGAACTAATAGAATATTTATCTACCATGGATGTGGTAAAAAATCTGCCCATGGACTTCCGAGATGTGCTGCGGAGCATTAGGATAAAGGCCAAATATGCTCTTTTCCTAGTCCTTGTGGTGGTGCTGGTCATCATTGAAAAGGAAAACAAGATCATCTCAAAGTAAGAGCTAAGAGCTAACACTTTAGGTATTCAGCAGGGGCACTCTGGGGATCTGTATTTATGTGAGGAACATTGCTTTCACATTGTCATAATACAGACATTTAAAAGTGTTTTCTTGTGTTATTTATTACTCTTGTTTGCAAGGAAGCACATTGACACAGCTGCAGGCTGCTGTCATACAGACCCTCTCATGGCTACTTAAGCTGGACCTTCAGCATCATTTAATGAAAGGCCCAAACCCTTAAAAAACTATTACCCAGCATCTAAAATTAATAGATTTAAAGTTTTTGTTGCATACTTTATTATTCTTTCCCCTACTGGGCTTCAACTCTGTTCTGGACTCTAGGATATAGGTGCCGCCATCTTGCCTCAGAAGCATCACATATTGAGGAGAGGAGAGCGGGATAAAGTACAGGGGGGGCGGGTTATAGCTGTGCTTTGCACAGGAGGAACAGAGCTGGGGTCAGGAAAAGGACAGCAATCCCAGAATGCAGAGCAGCACTTCCTGTCTGCAGGCTGCCTGATGCTCCATGAGCCGCCATCTTGGATGTTTAAGGGCGCAGAATATGCAGTAGATGCAGGTAGGATGATTTTTAATGTGGACAATCTGTATGTACAGGGTGTGGGAAACATATAAGATAGGCTCTGGTTCAGGGTGAAGGTCCACTTTAAAGTGAGTCAGCAGCTTTTCTTTTACTGATAGACTCCAGTGCTGTCCTTCCTCTCCTTTCTACCTCCTTAGTGAGGAAAATCAAGTCCACATTTTGGTTTTCTTCCCCACCCCGCCAAAGTTGTCCAGCAACAACCATTGTACGTGTGTGCACACATTTTCCCTCTGCATTTAACCAGCTGTACAGCCAGACAAACACAAGCAGTGAGTGCACACTTGCCCGGAGAGGTGGGCTGCCCTAGCAACGGTGCCCCGGGAGCAGTTGGGGCTAGATGCTTTGCTTAAAGTGGACCAAAACCCAGGATTTTGGCTATCCTGGGTTTTGATCCTTTCCCGGGGGTGCCCCGCTGTGTGAAACCCCCCCAGGACACCGAGACCTGCTTACCTCTTCCTGGTCCCACGATGCGGCTCTGATGGCCGCATCCTCCGCTTCCCTCTAACAGGAAGCGTTCCCATGTCAGCAATTCACAAATGCCTGGCGCAGACACGCTCCCTGCTAGAGGGATAGCGGGATGCGCCCGCTGTTCTTAGACGCACCATGGGACCGGGAAACAAGGTAAGTGAAAGGGGCAACCTGGAGGGTTTCACACAGCGGGGCATGCCGATTTTGGATGCCCCTGGGGAGGGGGAATCTATAAGATTCCCAGGTTTTGGTATTTTTGGGGGGGGGGTTTGTTGTTTTTGGTTCACTTTAAGAGCTTTTCAATCATATGCCCCAGGGAATTGAACCTGCAACCCTAAGGTCACAGGCCGCTTCCTTAACCACTAGGACATGACTATAAAAATACACAAATAATCCTCACTGCAATATAATTTAAATGTATTTAAAATAAACCGAAGCTTAGCGTCTTAAAAGTCCCTTAGTCAGAATCAGCACAGCAAATAAAACAAATGACTGAGCTTAAACACCCGATAAGACAACTATCATACGCTCAGGCCAGTAAGTTTGGCTGATTCCTGCATTGCCAGCAGCCATGGTCTCCACCTGATACACGCAGGGCACTGAGCCTCTAAATGGCTGGCGGAACCACAAGTCTCAGCATTGCTTGGCCGAGTAATGGCCTGATGATAGCTGTGCAGTGTGGCGGAAGATTGAGCACTAAAAGGCATTGTTTGGCTTATCTCTTAAAGGGAGAAGCCCACCAGAAGTATAAGAGTTTTTGGGCAAGACACCACCTGTCCATAAGACGCACCTAGGATTTGGAGAAGGAAAACTAGAAAAAGAAATATTCTAAGCCAAATGTTGTGCTAAAACACCCAATTGCAGACAGTGAGGTGTTCCCCCATCCCATTTCCATAGGCAGTGTGTAATTCCCTCCTTCCTTTTCCCCATAGGCAGTGTGGCATCCCCCCCATCCCATTCCCATAGGCAGTGTGGCATTCCCTCCTTCCTTTTCCCCATAGGCAGTGTGGCATCCCCCCCATCCCATTTCCATAGGCAGTGTGTAATTCCCTCCTTCCTTTTCCCCATAGGCAGTGTGGCATCCCCCCCATCCCATTCCCATAGGCAGTGTGGCATTCCCTCCTTCCTTTTCCCCATAGGCAGTGTGGCATCCCCCCCATCCCATTCCCCATATAGGCAGTGTGGCATCCCCCCCATCCCATTCCCCATATAGGCAGTGTGGCATTCCCCCCTCCCATTCCCATATAGGCAGTGTGGCATCCCCCCCATCCCATTCCCCATATAGGCAGTGTGGCATCCCCCCCATCCCATTCCCCATATAGGCAGTGTGGCATTCCCCCCTCCCATTCCCATATAGGCAGTGTGGCATCCCCCCCATCCCATTCCCCATATAGGCAGTGTGGCATTCCCCCCTCCCATTCCCATATAGGCAGTGTGGCATCCCCCCCATTCCATTCCCCATATAGGCAGCGCGCCATTCCCCCCTCCTATTCCCATATAGGCAGTGTGGCATTCCCCCCTCCCATTACCATATAGGCAGTGTGGCAGTCCCCTGCATTCCCATATAGGTAGTGTGGCTACCCCCCCACCCCATTCCCCATATAGGCAAAAGTAAAAAAAACAAAAACCTTTTAATCCTCTCCGCTGTCCCCACCATTTTCACACACAGACACACAGCCTTATACAGCGGTGGGCATGGCCGACACTCGAGCATCGGCCACGACCACCGCTGTATAGTCCGGGTGTCTCTGTCTGCTGGCGCCGTGGAGAAGTGGCAGGGACAGTGCAAGCTTCTCCACGGACCCGGCAGACAGAGACACCCAGACTATACAGTTGTACTCTATAAGGCCGTGTGTTCACTCTGTATGCAGAGAGGAAGCGATGGACGCAGCTGTATCCGCTGCCTTCTCCACAGCTCCTGCGCGTACAGGCTCCTGCACGTCCCACTTTTGGGGGAAAATAAGTCTTGTAGGATGGAAAATATGGTATTACCTTTGCACTTTTGGAAGACAGTCTCACCAGGTGAATTGTTTTGAATAATTTTATTAGTTACAGCTCTGTCATTTGTTTTATTTACAAGGCAATGACTTCCCCCTTGTAGAAGCATGGGAACAGAACTCCAAGAAACATGGTTTTTATACAAACAGAAATGAATCTTTTTAGCATGTTTAATAGGAAAAAAAAATCATAAAAATCAAATGGCATTTGGCTTTGCAGGGCTGATTTCATTCAGCAGTTGTTTTACGCCCAGTGCCTGGGAAATCTGTGACCATCTCCTGTTGATATATGTCACAGGATGTTGAAAGATCAGACACTGCTGCTGCACAATTGATTAGATTACTGTCCGGGCTAACCAAAAGACACTATCCGCTGAAGTGATGCAATAGAACTTCTTGGAATAATCCAGCTGTTAGATTACTGTCTTAAAAACAAATTATGCTTATTATGTAACCAAGCTCTGATTTATGCTGGGTTCACATGTAACAGCACTGAAGGTTAAATTACACATCCGTGTCCTTAGAAGATCCTAACACATGGCCACCCCTCAGTATTGAAAACATATCTAGGGAAGCTTTCACGTAGAAAGTCTCCCCTCAAGCTACCCTAGCCTGTTTGTTTTCTAAACTTTTCTAAACTTCCACAATAATGGGTTTCAGCCTCTAATTAAACCTCAAAATCTGGACTCACGCTTTCGTGATTTCTATGGAAAAGAGTACACATGAGGCAGTGACACTATAAACCTAGTCATGATGGCACTGAACTTAGTAAGGTTGAGTAAAACGTGGATTAAGGGGTTGTGTATCACAATGGAAAAATTGTATTCATTATATAGTATGATGTATCAGTATTGTCAGTAACCTAATTCCATGTTTTCTATTTGCAGAGTGTCCGACAAGCTCATCCTGAAGCAAATGCAGCAGAATATTTTTGAGATTAACAGCACGGACTCCAATGTTGTGTACGCAGAAAATGGCTCTTTGATATCTCTGAGCGAGCTCGACTTGGAGTTTTCTCGGTTAAGAAAACAGTTGGCCAATGTCACCATGCAGTTTGGTGGAAGTAACCCATTTCCTAGTAATGTTCCAACAGCTCCTCGAAGGCATATACTGTTGATGGCCACCACACGCACTGGATCGTCTTTTGTGGGCGAGTTCTTCAACCAACAGGGAAATATTTTTTATATGTTTGAACCTCTCTGGCATATCGAAAGAACTGTCTCATTTGAATCTATTGGAGCCAATGCGGTAGGCTCTGCAATTGTTTACAGAGATGTTCTTCATCAACTTTTTCTGTGTGATCTTTACATCTTGGAGAACTTTATTTCACCCCCTCCTGAGGACCACCTAACTAGGTTCATGTTCCGCAGGGGCTCCAGCAAGACCTTATGTGAAGATCCAGTATGCACCCCCTTTGTTAAAAAAGCCTTTGAGAAATATCACTGCAAGACTAGGAGATGTGGTCCCTTAAACATGACGCTGGCTATGGAAGCGTGCTTGAGGAAGGACCACATGGCTATTAAGGCAGTGCGTATTCGACAGCTTGAATTCCTAAGAACTCTTATAGAAGATCCACGACTTGATATGCGAATCATACAGCTTGTACGTGACCCCAGAGCAGTTTTGGCATCACGCATGGTGGCTTTTTCTGGAAAATACGAATCATGGAAAAAATGGGCGTTGGAAGGAGCTGCCCCTATACATGAAGATGAAGTTCTAAAACTGAGGGGTAACTGTGAAAATATCCGCTTGTCTGCCGAGCTTGGCTTAAGTCAACCTGACTGGCTGAAAGGACGATATATGTTAATGCGATATGAAGATATTGCCAGGTTTCCTCTTGAAAATGCCAAAGAAATGTACAGGTTTGCTGGAATTACACTTACCCCACAGGTTGAAGAGTGGATTCTGAAAAATACCCAGGCTTCCCAGGAGAGTAATGGCATATACTCCACACAAAAGAACTCATCGGAGCAGTTTGAGAAGTGGAGATTTAGCATACCCTTCAAATTGGCTCAAGTAGTGCAGGAGGTCTGTGAACCAGCAATGAAACTATTTGGCTACAAGTTGGCAAATGACATGGAGACCCTTACAAACCGATCGATCAGCTTGCTTGAAGACAGAGTTAATTTTTGGGTGACGTAGTGTTTTCCTACTTAACTTATTTGTATGTTGTGGGAAAAAAAAACTGCCATTGAACTTAGTGCTTGAAACAGAGGATGGAAGGAAGCCAATTTGCACCCGCTGAGCCGCTGTGTGCCATCCTGAAAGCCTATGTGCATTACAAGTGAATCGTTTCCCAAATTGGGAAGCTGTTCTTTTTTTATTTGAAACTTAAAGGATATTTTAGATTGGCTCAGTAAGTGGATGATTCCTGCTGATGTACAGAAACTGCCTACATATCCAGCATTCTTGTCTGGAGGAAGACTGCCTTTTCTCTTTCTCAGCACAAGCTGGCTTTTGGGGTTGCATCAAGGATTTTGTGCACTAAAGAAACACATCCAAAGAGTCCCATGCTATAATTTAGTGTCACAGAATTTCCAGAAAAGTCTCGTATTTTAAAGAAATATAGGTTTTCAATTGTTGCCTTCAGATGGTTTGTGATGGATGTGTTTTGGGATGACACAGAGACAGTAAATGCAGTGCATTTGAACAAGGAAAAGCTTGTGTGCTTAGACATTGCTGCACTTAAATTAGTATTTGCTACAGCTTTCCAACCTAACGGTTTCATAACGGGCTTACCTTTTTTCTATGCCATGTTCTCTCCAAGTTCTAAAACAGACTTCTGAGGTTCTGCATGTGAAAACAAATAAGGCTTTACACAGAGGAAGTCAGTTGGCAACACCTGTTTTCATGCTCTGGTTTGTTCTAACACTCCATAAAATGCACACAGACCTCTCACCTGTCTCTGTTCATGAAGGTCTGTAATGAGATAATGAATGCTTTTCAGTAGGGCTGCTTAGAGTACAGGGTAAAGGGCAGCTGGTTTTGTCCAAACATTTAGAATTAGTTCATTGCAGCAATTAATATATAATTTAAATATGTATGAAGGGCCGCTCTTGTTAGCTCAGACACATTCAGGCTTTCATACTGGTGTGTGCCTACCACAGCCGTCTTTAGCCCATAGTGCAGTGACTACCTGTGCCCTGGGACATATACTGTATTGTAGAAAGAACACGCAGCTAGGTTCCTCTTAGCAGTAAACATTCATAGATTTAAAGAGGTGTTGCGCATCGAAAGCTTGTATCTTACCCTTTCTGTGACAATAAGGCTTTTACACTGTTTTTACATTCCGATGAGTTGCCTCGGGAATTGAGGACCAATCGGTTTGGCTGACTGGGGTCTTTTTCTTGTCCCTTCATTTGGCTAGATGTGAGCTTATTTGTAAATTAAGTATTTAAAAACATTCATTGTTAATATATTAGTAATTTGTGAAAGGGGCATGGCCCTTGAATGTGTTGGTAAAAATGCATTTATTCTATGTTTTCAGAATCAACTTTGTTATACCCCTTTTTATACATTGAACATATATACCGGGACTTTGCTGTGGCTAGGATAAAGGAATTAAGAATTAACAGATCCAGCGTAAGAAAAATAAGGAATAGAGGAGTGCAGAAGCAGGGTTATGGATAGGAAGATGGTCCTTACCAGTCATAGTAGCCTCTGCCAAGGCAGCCAAAAGTGAGACAACACATGGAGGAGAATTCAAATCCAAGGAAATGAAGGGAAAGAACAAATAAATTGTGGGGGCACAAGGACTGAGGTTGGGGTTAAAGGAGGAAGAGACTTTCCTGAACTAGTGGTCTTCCCAGACAGCCATTCCATTACTAGGCACTAGATCGAAGAGATCCCAGTCCAAGAACTTACGAAAAATTAGTAACTTGTGGGGGTACAGAGACAGAAGCTGGGGTACAGAGAAAAGAAAGGCTTGTCCCATAATTAGTGGCCTCCTGCCGAGGCAGCAATTTCCATTCCAATGTGCCCTGATGGAGTGCGTCCCAGTCCACGGAAAGGAAGAGAATGATAACTGCTGGGTGTACAGAGCCAGAGGTTGGAGTGAAGGATGAAGAAGGGATCTTCCTGAACTTGAGCCTTCCACCTAGGCAGACATCCATACCAAGGCTCCACTTGGTGGGTTGTCCTAGTTCAAGTAGTAGATAAGTAACATTAGAGAAGCTTTAGTGCTTTAAAAGAGTAGGCCAAAAGTTAGACGTTTATGGCGCACTATTAAGATTGGGGGAAGGTTAACCGGGAATACAGGGTAGAAGGTAAATTCCTCTGGACGTCCAGGCTGCAACTGTTTACTGAGAGGCCGTGAATGAAGGCCAACATCCTGATATTATGCACTTCAGTACGGAACGTTAGACATCAAGGTCGGAGGGGGCTGAATATTTCAGTGGGAAACTGGAGGGGGCAGCAGGGACCACCCAGCAGGGTGCTCTACATGCAGTGATGGTGAGGGATAGAGCAAGAAGCTAGATGGGGTAAGGGGGCTGCAGAGAGTACTCTTTACATATTTGAATGGGAAGCAGCGTTGAAACTAGAGGGGGCAGCAGGGACCACCCAGCAAGGAAACTTTAGTCAGGGGGCTGCTGTACTTTCAAGCAGCCAAATGTACTTCAGTCATTTCCAGCATGGAACTTGTTCTACAAAAAAGATTAGCCTCACAAATCAGAGACTTGCCGCTAATTAGACATACCAGAATAATGCTGCAAAGCACTGTTAAGCCCCGCAGTATTTTGTTCAGTGTAGGAAACAACATATTTTCAAAAGAGTAAAGAAGGGCCTTTGTGAAAAAGAACATATTTCTTCAGCAATCTTTTGAATACTGCTGAGGATTTTGCAGAACGTCAAATCTAATGGCACAAAGTGAATAGGCAATTTGCCTAATTAAATGAGTCATTTCAGTGGTATCTCATTTTACTGGGTTTCCTCACATTCAATTAAAACCAAACTCCAAAGAAAACCTGAAAGTTTCCAATTTTTCTGCTCGATTAAAGGAGAAGTCCAGTCACTGGGCTCTGCTTCCCCCTAGATGATGCTGAGCACAGTCTGGGTATTAAAAATTTGAATTAATGAACATGTAGCAATGATTGTTCACAAACTGTGCGTTTCCTGTCATGACCTAGTTGGGTTGTCTTTCTATTTATTATAGCGTAATGTTTGTAGAAATAGTTGCCAGGGATGGGTATGGGGGCATACCTACCACCAGTGCAGGCACATGCCCTCGGGGCCATGGAACAAGAGGGCCTGGCAAACACTGCCTCCACCGCCTCTGCAGTATGTACCTAGTCCGCATACTTACCTAGCCATGCCACGTCCATACTGCCTCCTCCCCGCGGCGACATGGACCCACATGCACACTTGCCCTGCTCCTCCGCCGACGCAGTGGAAGTGGCCCGCGTCTCCGGCGCCTCTCCCTCACATACATCAGGGCTTTGTACACCCCTGGATGGACTGTACATTTTTGCAAATGAAATGCCTGTTATGGATTTGGAGTACAAAGGCAGACTAAATACTCTTCAGATGAAGTACCGGTAGCTCTGCAACTAAGATCTTTTTATGCAGCTGCATCGGAGGGCAATATCGGGAAAATAGGTCAGGCACAAGGATTTAAAGATAATGGTGATTTCTCTTCAAATTGTTGTACCAAGAGTTTCTTCCATAGAAAATCCCTCAGCCGAAGCTGGACTGACAGATCCAGTGAATACAAATGACCTTGACCCTTTACCTTAATGGCTTCTCAATTCCCAGCTCGACTACTAAAACATTGCTTAAAGGAGGACTAAAAATCCATATAGATAGATATGCTGGATGGCGGGAGGAGAGGTCACTTATACACCCAGCATCAGGAAATATCCAGCCAGGCTTGTTTTTTTTTTAAATAAAAGGAAGAGGAATTGGGGGGGGGGCAGGCATTGTCACCCCTGATGCAGTCAATCCTGTTACCCCTGCATTTTATTCCCACCAGGGAAAGAAAACCACAAGCTTGGTGGGAGTTTTATTTAGTTTGTGTGTATAAGTGACCCCTTCCCTCACTAGCCGACATGTTTATATGGATTTTTAATACTACACAAGTAGATTCCCCTCCACTTAAAGTAAATTAAAAAAGGGGGTTCCCAACCAGTGTTATGAATGGAAAAAGATTGGGATGTTTTTTGACTTTAGTGGTACTTGATGGAAGAAGGTTGGGAGCCCTTGCTCTATGGTCCACACTCCAGCAACACATGCTCGCCCCTTGTGACCATCGGCAGCCAATAGGGTTCACTAAATGGCCATGTTTGGTGTCATGCCTTTGTGCATGCTTACCCATCCCATAAAGCATAATGGTTTCTGTCAGTGAAGACACCGCTACTGTTGCCTCTGAAGTGTGAGAGATGTAGGACTCTGGCCATTTTTCAGCCTTCGGTTGTGATTTAAAGCGGACCAAAACTCACATTTTTAACTTCCCCTGAATTGCTCCCACCATGAGGATGATCTTCAGGGACTTTTGGTCTGCTTTATGTGGAGTATTCCAAATTAGGAAGGGAGTAAAATGGTTCCATGGGCCATTTTGACTTTAGGTCCATGTTGATAGACATAGACTTATGGCAAAGTGTGTGTAAGTATAATGTGCTTTTAGGTAGGTGCAACAAGACGTACATTTATACTTTCTCTTCTCACTGGACAGAGCCAAGCAGCAATGGCCTTTTTTACAGTAAATCCCAAACTGCTCAGAGCATAACTTGATACATTCAAAAATTTGGTAACGTCACTGTTCCATAGCTTTAAACATTCCAAAATTCTCATAAGCTTCTCGAAGTTTTAAAAGTATGAAATCGCCAACTGGACTATTGACCTTTTTAATGTATCCAGTTACTGTATGCAATGAACGCATTCACATGTATTATAAACAAGGGCATTGCAAATGGGCTCATCCCTGAAAGAGGAAGGAGCATGTATAAATGTAAAATTTGCTGCCTCTCAAAGCACATGATAGATGAATAATTCAAGGAAGAAAATACAGCCCAGTCCATAAACCTGCTCACTGCTGTTCTGGTGCGCTGTTGTAAGGTATCTCTTACCTTCTAAAGCACTAGTCCTCAAACTTCCTCCTCAAGGGCCGAGACAGGCCAGGTTTTGCAGCTCTCTATGCTGATGCACAGATGTAATAATTAGGGCTATAGCTCGGTCTGAGCACCAGTTAATTCACCTGTGGAGTAGCGTGGAGAGCTGCAAAACCTGGCCTGTCTCGGCCCTTGAGGAGGAAGCTTGAGGACTACTGTTCTAAAGTATCTGTCCAGTGGCCTAGATGCCTTCCTGGCATGAAATAACATTTGCAGCTATGGCTACTAGACCACTGGAAGGAGGTAAACAGGCTGAACTGGATGGACTAAAGTCTTTATTCAGCCTTACATACTATGGCCTCAATTCAATAAGAGTTGAAAAAAATTCTTATGGTAGTAAAAAATTCAATGCATGAGAAAAAAGCCTGAGAATGTCACCAGCTAGGAAAACAATGTCACTTTTTTTACTCCTAAGTAAAGTTGAGAACTGTTTACTCCTTTCTACACTGTAGTAAAAGATGCCATTGACTTTCATTGTCTTTTTATCTGGTGATTCAGTAACAGTAACATTCCCATGCTTTTTTCTCATGAATTGAATTTTTTACAACTCTTATTGAATCGAGCCCTATGTTACTATGTTACAAGAAGTTGGTTGCCAGCATCCAAGATTAAAACTCCGATTCATTTGGTAGATTAAAATCCGGAAAAGCACATAACATCCAGACACACAGGTGTAAGTGGCGCTGGATGCTGGCAACCAACTTCTTGTACATTATAGATGAATGCATTGCCAATGGAATGTCGCCTGCCTCCATGTCTTTTAAAAGGATTGGCCAGTCAAACATTTTGCCAGGCAGCTTACCTGATGCAGTGTCAGCCCCATGCTGTCTCCTTGCTCCAGTCACTGAAGGAACTGAAATTTCCTCTGCCTCCCCTCTGAATGCAAAGGCCTAAGCCCTCTCTTAGTGAAAGGCTACAATCACTCTGACCTACCACTTTATAGATTCGGGATGCCCCCCTGCGTCCCCTGTAAAGCTTACCCTCCCCCTGATTCAACGCCGCCACAAGCTGCCGCCATCAGCTTTACCTTTGGGGGAGGGAATCAGGTGGCCCTGGAGTTTTATACCTTATAGACCGCTTTTTGTTTCACTTTAATTTAAAGTGGACCAACACCGAGAGGTGATCGGCCCGGAAATCTATAAGCTTCCCGGGCCGATCACCTCCCACCCCGCGGGACATCCGAGATCGGGATGTCCCGCGGGGTGAAACCCCCCAAAAAACCCCCAAACACCTTACCTGATCTTCGGCGGCGGCCGGCCGCCGCCGCCTCCCTCGCGCCCCTGTAGGCGTGCTCGCGCCCGCGCCGGCCGTCTGCGAATGGGCGGCGGGGGCGCGCGCGCGCCGAAAGTGACGCGAGGGAGGCGGCGGCGGCGGCAGCCGCTTGGACGTTCCTGATCCCCGCCTGGACGTTGGCGGGGATTGGACCGTCCAGTCACGTGGGAGCGGGGACAGGTAAGATTTTGGGGCTTTCTGGGGGGTTTCACACCCCAATCGGGGTGCCCCGCCGAAGTGGACCAAAACCCAGGATAGTCAAAATCCTGGGTGTTGGTCCACTTTAAAGAGTTATAGCATAAGTGAAAGCATTTCCCCCATGACAGGTTCCATACGGAAGAAGGTGAATCTACTAGGAAGATGGAATACATAAGTCTGAATGGATCTGGGTTGCCAGTCACCAGTTTGTAATATTAGACCTGTTAATGTACAAATACAGATATAAGTAATCCCCAGAACCTTTTATAACAGATAATGCAGCAATTGTTCAAAAACCTGCATGAAATCTATTTTAATAACATCCCACTAGTCAATGCCCCTTTATGTTATTTCCCAGCAATCCTTGTTTTTGGTCATTCCTGGCAGAGATCAGGCCCCTGATTAGGAGAGGCCTGTATATACATAACCTCATTCAGGTTCACACTTCACTTCATGCCATAAATTACCAGAAAGGTGGGTTTCACTGCATTTGGCTTCTAGGTGGCTCGATAATGCACTCAGTGTATTCCGGACACCAAAAAGTCCCTGAAGACCTTCGCAGCTCTGAATTTGGACAGAGGTAGCACAGCACAGGTCTGTTTCTAGGAATTTGCCAGCGTTCAAGTGTTAATCTTGACCTTGTCTTTTCTTGATTTATATTTTTTTCAGGATCACACTTAGGGACAACGTTCTGGCATTCATTACACAGTTTAGATATAATGTGTCCTTAAAGGAGCACTATCGCAAATGTTGTATGAGAACACAGATGGTAATCATACTTGTTATGTCTTTAAACATTGTAGTAATAAGCAAATTTGTGTGAAAAAAAAAGGTTACATGTTTCCTTTGTAGAGTGTTAGTAGAAAAACTGCTCCCGTCAGGAAGAAACCATGTCACCCACTACCACATTGTATGGTGAGCATCGCTGTGTAGGAGTTGGAGGGCAGATGGGGTTAGTAAACTTTCCTGTGGCTCGGCTGCCATGAATGGGGAGCCAGCATTGCGGGAGGATATGCCGCTTAGCGGGTAGAAAGAAAGAGATGGACTGACTCGATTCATAGGGTGGCAGCATGGTTCTCAGTTATTGTTGTTATTGTTTTTTCCTTATAGATTTTTCTGTTTTCATCCTTTTTATGTTGCTCTCCGGATTTATTATTTTTACCGTTTTTCTTTCATGTCACCTCTGCTTTCTATTTCTTATTCTGACAATGCCTTTTTTCATGTTTTCCATGTATTCTTCTTTTCAGCATTGTGTGTTTTAAGCAGAACAAAACCCAGGATCTTTATTATACCCTCCTCTATGTAAAATCCCCCAGTTCACCCCTAAAAACGTACCTTTCTCTGTTCTATGGCGCATGCATGGATTGTCATCAAATAAGTGCCATTTGCTTGGCAAACGGCTCTGTTAGCATGCAGAGCTCGGCAATGGGAAGCCGGAGCGGCTGCATCCCTGGGTGCCCAGCCTTTCTGAAGGGCTACCTGTAGGAGCTCGTCTCAGCCCAGAGATGCTGAGGATATGACCATAGCTATTTACATTGCAATGGGAGCCAGGAAAAAGGCGGGTTTTGTGGTGACCCAGGTGGTGTTTCACACAGTGGGACTGCCCTATTTAGGATGCCCCAGGGGAAGGCCAGTGGCGGGCACTGGAATCTTTTAGACTTCACTTACGCCGCTTTTGTTCCACTTTAATATCTTTAAATATACCTGCACAGTCATTCAAAGTAGACATTTTTTTTCAATCAGTTTATTTTTCAGAGATTTCTTATATATTTATAGAGTCACCTGGTGGTCTAATCACAGAAGCAGCACCTCACACACCTGGAGCAAGTTCACTCCAGCTGTTGCTAGGAGACCAGTGCTCTAAATGCTGCGGCTGTCTGCAATCACCTCACTGAATAAAATCCAGCAAACAGACTGAGACATTTTTGTTTTAAAATTAAAGTAAGCCATATATTTTTTTTACTATTGCCGCATTATTTATACATATGTTATAAGCTATTGTGTGGCTATTTATTTATTTATCTTTTTTAATGCAAATATTCGCGATAGTGCTCTCTTAAAGTGGACCAACACCCAGGGGTGATCGGCCCGGAAATCTATAAGATTCCCGGGCCGATCACCTCCCACCCCGCGGGACATCCAAGATCGGGATGTCCCGCGGGGTGAAACCCCCCAGAAACCCCAAAAAGACCTTACCTGATCCGCCGCCTCTTCCGCCGCCGGCGCCTCTGTGAATGGCCGGCGCGGGCGCGCGGGCGCCGAGAGTGACGCGCGGAAGAGGCTTGTACGTTCCTGTCCCCCGCCTAGACGTTGGCGGGGATTGGCTGCGGCGTTCACGTGGGAGCGGGGAGAGGTGAGTTTTTTGGGGTTTCACACAGCGGGGCACCCCCGATCGGAGTGCCCCACCGAAGTGGACCAAAACCCAGGATAGTCAAAATCCTGGGTGTTGATCCACTTTAAGAAACCAGGGCCCGCAAGGACAGTCAAGATCTATTACCCCTTATTTATACAGTATTCTCTACAAACAGAAATAGACAAACACACACCATTCATTATTGTCTTTAGTTTATATGTGGTGATCATTTTGTTCTTGGTTTATCTCCAGAAAGGTTTTCAAAATAGTAAAATGTCTTCTGTTTTCTGGTCTGTAGCTCAAAGTTACTCCGTCACTAGGGAGGTTCAGGATGGCAGCATTAGATTGGCCCCTATAGGCCACAGGTTGGGCTGACTTTTTCATAAAATAGTTGGGATGTTTATTTAAATTTGGTAAGGCGTGGGGCCTCATTTGAAAAACGGCAAGGGCTCTGGGAAAAGGTTAGTGGAACGGCGGATCAGGGGGGTTTCACACAGCGGGGCATCCCCCAAGGAATGGAACTGAGACCGCCCTGGAGTATTTAAGACCCCTCTTTAATATAACACAATGTCCCGATGCTTTACTTCATCCAGTTTAAGACTATAGGCTATGTCCATTTACAAGTGACTGGGGATTTCAATTTCTTGGATGGTTCAGCCTGGTCAGGGCCGGTGTCACCATCGTGTATACCAGGGCAGGTGGGAGGGCCCCACCTCATTACCTCTACCTTGGGCAGCCCCTTTGCAGGACGCAGGGCCATGTGGTAACCAGGACTGTCAGCCAGGGCCTTTGGGAGAGCCTTTCTTTCTTTTCTTTGTTTCTTTCCTTCTATTCTTTTTTCATCTGTTCTTTCTGCCATTCTTTTTCTTTCTTTATTTATTTTTTCCGTCAGTCCTTCGATTCTTTGTTTTTTTCCTTCTATTTTATTCTTTCCTTCAAGTCTTTTTCTTTCTTTTATCTGTTCTGTCATCCCCTTTCTTTTTTTCATTCAGTTTTTTTCTGTCAGTCTTTTTTTTCTTTCTTTCCTTCCATCTCTTCTTTTTTTTCTCCTACACCTCTCTCTCTTTCCTGCTTGTCTTCTCTCATACCTTTTGTTTTTTCTTTGTTTCTGTAATTCATTCATTATATTTATAATTCAAACATTTGTTTGTCATTCAAGCTATGCTTTTGTTCTTTCCTTCTTTGTTTATGTCCATTCATTTTTAAAATATACTTAATTTTCCCTTTGTGTCATTCCTTTTCAATCCTTTTTTTCCTGTCTTTCCTTCTGTTCATTATTTCTTTCTTTCTGTCTTATACTTCCTTCCTCCTTCATTCCTTCTGATATTGTTTTCTTTCTATTATTTGGCAGTATTCACCATACATACACCGTTATTGCCATGTATGGAGTAATACCACAACACATTGAGCCTCCACCGCCCAAGGGCCCTTATCAACCTGGAGTCAATCTTGGGCCTGATGACCATATTTGGGGACATGGGGTGTTTCTCTCTTCTATCCTAATGACTACCTTTACCATTTTGCCATGCGATTGATTTCCTGTTAGTTTTGATGTTGGCTATTTACTCGTTGAAGAAGTACCTGGAACTGATTACCACATCACACTACATCATACTATATAATGACTATAATAAATTCATTCATAAGTAAATGTGAGGATGCCACTTGTGAGAAGAGAAAGCTTCTTCCAGCTTCTAGCAATGTCCTAGATATGGGCCTTAAAGTGGGTGAAAGTCTCATTGAAGTCATGGCTTGTAGTAGCCACAGATTACAGTGACTTTATGTGGGGCAAAGCCGGCAGCAAGCCTCCCGATCAAAGCTTTGGTTACAGAGTTCTGTACTCTATTAGGTGTTGGTGGGCATGACTTGTCTGATGTAATGGGAACTATGATGTAAATATTTTGGTATATGAATGTGAAAGTTGTAGGAAAAGGAAAGGTGATGACATGTTGTATACACATCATTTTTATACATTTTAGGCATACACAAAGGTCTTCTGTTCATTAAGCTTTTATCTTCCTTTACCAGCCCTTAGTATTTACATGCGTCATGTCATTATACGCCTAGCGCTGGTCATACAATGCATTCCTGCCATTCTACATTTACATTGGTACCGTTTCTTGTTTCATAGTCTACTGGAATCTTAGGTCTAAATGTAGGAGGGAAGCATTGGCGACATTCCTTCTGATTACACAATCTTACCCAAAACTTTAACTTTTGATAATACTGTTTTTATATTAATATTTTTATATTGATTTTATAAACATGTATTTATCAAAGCCTTATCATTAATCAAAGAAAAGAGGAAGTCCAGTCAAAAATCTCTATGGGGTTTATTTAAGGCCATGTAGCGCCAGATGAACGTCAGGTCCCAGTGCAAAAGGTGTATTTATAAAAATTCAGAGCTCCTCTGATATTTCCAGGTAGTGTTCCATGTTTCTACAGCGCCAGCTAAGACCAGGCACTCACCCTGCACGGTGTGGCCTTATCCCATTCATTTCAATGGGCTGGGATGGTTATAATTATTTTAGTTGTATTTTTGGGGGGCTGGTGCATGTGCCATTGGAACCCTGTGATTTAAGGAAAAGCAGTGGGGAAGGGGATTTTTATCTACCCGTAGATTAGCTTTAAAGAGGGAGTCTAATGTTGCGGCCTTTCTCAAGGCACCCTGGATCAGAACAATTGAGGTTAAATTATTTATATCATGAACGAATGGTCCGATAATAAAAATCCACATAAATATGTTTAATGTCTAGTGGGGGGGGGGGGCTAAGTCATACAATCTGCATCAAAAAGGTCAGCGAAGCTTTTCTAGATCGATAAAAGGAGTGTCGGGTCCTAGTTTTTAAACATATTCTGCTTTTACTGGGAGGAATCGGTTGACTGAAGAGAAACAAAACTCCATAAAATATGTGTTTTCAGATAAAGCAGTTGGGGGAAGAGGATTTTTATCTTTCAGAAGTTTGGCTTTAAAGTCTGATTTTGTGGCCTTTCTCAAGAGACCCTTAGGTCAGAACAGTCGACCAGTCACAAGGCTCCCCAGCTTACCTTCAGCGGCTCACATATCAAATTGCTGTACTCGGGCCTGTCATCTCCATGAGCTTCCTGTCTCTAGATGATCATGTGTGGAGTATGAGAACGCTGAAGTCTCTAGGTGTCTCAGCATGGAGCTCATGGAGAGGCCAGGCTCTCAAGATACCCAGTAAACGCCACAGGATCAACTGCAGGTAAGTGGGGAATCCTATGATGGTCGGCAGTTCTGGGGTCTGCTGGGAAAAGCTTGGGTTCTGCGTATTCCATTAAAAGAGCAATGATGCGATATATTAGCAATACGATTTAACTTTTACAATAATAAAAGAATCCACATGAAAAGCACAATGTATATAATTATATACAAAGCAGAAAATCCTGGCAACTAGAATACAGAGCTCTTATGCCAACCAAGAGGGTGACTTGTCACCTGACGAAGAGCTAACTGACAAGTAACTTGCACTAGATTTATCATGGTCACGCATTTCAGTTTCATTTCTAATTCCGGTAAATAAAGTGCAATTATGATACCTCCTTTTTCTTACAAATTGGTATTTTGTTTCATTTATGTGTTCTGTTGTTTTCCAGTTTTTTTTTTATTTACCTTAGAGCATTTCAATTTTGTTTATATGTTTATTTTGTCTTAAATATATTTCATTAGAGAACAAAATTAATGTTACAATTTTCAAGTAATTTTATTTATTTATTTTAAAGGGAGGGGGGCTAAATATTTTATTTTGCAAGATTTTTAAGCTGTACCAAAAATTAGAAAAAAATAATAAAAATAACATTTGAAGAAATGTGAATTGTTGATTTCAAATGGTGTCTTTTGTTTAATCTTGGCAGACTTTGTGTGATGATTTGTGGGAAATGTTGCCAGAAAATTGTAACTAACCTGAGTGCGTCTTTTCCTTGAACACATTTTGAGACGCATTGACCAGGCTGTTACTTGCAACTTGGCCAGGTAGTTCTATTTTCTCAGAGAAGTCAAAAATAAAGTATACATTTCATATTGGACCCTTTTATATTAGTTTTACTTCTTTTCCTCTAAATATTTAACCTAGTTTTAAGTTCTTTAACATGACCAACAGCTAGGTACATTTGGAAAAGAACTTCTCAAAACTTGCTCGCCCCATTTGCATGCATGATACTGAATCACTGTCAGCACTTACATTTGCTCCTGCATCCACTCAAAGCTGAAACACTGCCTCACCAATTTTCTCCTGGTAGCGGCCATTTTGGAGATGCTGTAGCAGGCCCCTAAAGTTTGACCCTCCTTTTCTTTCAATTTTTCCACAACCATGCCCAAATGTCACATGGCTGCCCATGTCCCTCAGCACTCCACACCCCAGCCTCCACTTTAGCTTGCTGGGCTTGCTGACCCTGAGAGAACTGAACCCCCTACTGACACCCCTCACTCTGAAATGGCATAGGGGTCCTTAGGACCCTTTAACATTTCAGAAGTAATGCACTGGCTGATAGCCTTGGTGAGGGCGTGTCTGACATTGAAGCGAAAAATGGTCATATCATTTGGCTGAATTTTCCATACATAGACTTTATTGTGAATAAAATTGGGGAGAACTGCTGTCCTGAACTTTGGGGAAGATTTGTCTGAACCCAAACCAAGCAGAGCACAATTTATAAAACACTACTTCCTATATTTTATAGATGCTGTGAAAATACAGTACACACACATCATGCCACTGTCTATGCTTACAAGCCTTTTCAAGTGTGTCTCTCCCAGGCCACGGCAGGCCCTTAGCACTAAGAGTTAATTACCTGGTCCATTAGGCAAGCTGGGCTGACACTTACCTCGTGCCATGATTGGTCAGTGGCCATGTGAAATCAGCCTTTTCCCAGCATGCAACGCCCGTTATAGGTGATGTTTGGGTGTGCTTGGTCTGTTCCATTACTGGCCGGTGCCGGTGAGTGGAGCTCAGGCACGGTGGGCGCGGAATACGATCCAGCAATCAGGTGAGACCGATCAGCTGTGGGGGACAAAAGGTCAGTATTCTTTTGTTTTTTTATTTGGGAGGTCAATCCTTTTAACCCTTTAAGTGCCAGCCTACCTGCAGCTTTTGTCACCCTCTGTTGCCAGACCATGTTTCACTATTTTGCGCTACACATGTTCAACTGTGATTTTTTAAAGATTTTTCAGGGATTTCCCAGGAAAATTATATATTGTTTTTTTCAGTCTGAGTCTGAGCTTCAACATGAAATTTCTTGTATGGCCTTTTTTTAGTGTATTCTCAATACTTTTTGGTGAAACATGTGCAAAAAAATCTATTTTTTGCAATTTGTAGTGTTTTTTTGTAATAAAAAATGTAAGTTTGTCAATAAAATTTTATTGCGTGCGAAACCCCAATTTCTCCCGGTCACAGAGGTACCACATATGTATTGGTAGACACCCTTTCCTGCCCAGGAGACTCCCCCAAACTGAAACAGAGCTTTAGGAGATTTTCAGATAAAATACAACTGTGCTATGCGCACCTTGCAGTTTTTCTAGAAAAACAACCCTTTACATTTGAAATACCCTCCACAAACTATATATTCTCTGGAAGTACACGTCTCAAGCTTTCTAGGCGTACCAAGCTTGTTTATGTGGGCGTAGTTTTCTGGAAGTAATCCCTCAATGTATTCTTTGGTTGCACAAAGTTTCGCTAAAAAAGAATAAAAAGGAAGAATCAAGCCACATTTTCCTAAAAAAAACTATATGCAAACAAGAAAAAACAAGTAAAATCTCAAAAAGCAACATGCCCCAAATAGAACGATACCCAACATGCATAGCTACTGTCAAGAGAAGAGTTGACAAACACCCCAAAGTAAAGGGTGCGCATAACAGTAATTTTCCTTAAAAATTTCAGCTCTGCAGACAAAGTGCGCACCTTGCAATTTTTCAACCAAAACAACCCTTTACATTTGGAATATCCCCGATAAACCATATATTCCCTGAAAGTACACATGTTAAGCTCTCTAAGAGTACCCAGCTTGTTGTAGTAGGCTCACCTTTCTGGAAGGATTCTTAGGTTGCACAGGGTTTCCTTAAAAAAATGAATAAAAAAACTAAATAAATAACATGTTTTCCTAAAATATAAATATGCAAACAAGAAAAAAAATCTGAAAGATCAAGGCCCCCTAAGCAGAACAATACCCAACATGCATAGGTACTATTAACCCTTTTAATTGCCAGCCTACTTGAAGTTTTGTCACCCTCTGTTAACAGGTAATTTTTCCCCATTCTGCGCCATGTTTAACTGTGATTTCTGCTGGAATTTCCAGGAAAATTATAGATATATATTTTGCAGCAGAGTTTAGGCTTTAACGTGAAATGTCTTGTTAGTAATTTTCTACTGTTTTTTTTTTTTTTATATTTTTGTGTAAAAACACAAAAAATAAATAAATAAATATTTTTAGACAATTGTCTCCTTTATTTTAAATAAAACTTTTACTTTATTAGGGAAAACCATATTGCATGTGAAAGCCCAATTTCTCCTGATTACAACGGTTCCACATATGTATCGGTAGCCCCCCCATTCTTGCCCAGGAAACCCCCCAAACTGAAAATAGCACTTTATAACATTTACAAATAAAATACTACTACTATCCACACTATAAACACAAGGGGTTAATTAAAAAAAAATTACATATGGTCCCCCCTCCTCCTGGGGGGGGGACCCATTTTATGTGGAAATTTAAGGGTTAAAAACCCTTAAAACTCCCCCAAAATGATATGGGGTCCCTCTTACCCATGATAACCAGCCCTGGACCAGCTATGGGAGCTTGTAGAACAGGGTGCAAGGGGGCCGGCTTTGGTGGCCCCCCCACCCTGCAGGCTACAAGCCCACATAGCCATGACCCGGGCTCTTCTGCCCCCCCCCCCCTAGGCTTTGGGGAGGCAGGTAATAGGGGTCCCGGGGGTTAATGGCAAGTCACCCGCTAGCCGCAGGTGACTTGCCAGCCCCCAGCCTTGTGAACTGGTATAGGGGTCTCATGGACCCCTTACCAGTTCACAAGGGGTTAAATGTAAAAATAAACACACTGACACATAAGAAAAAAGATGACATTTTTTTTTTTTACTTTACTCACCTCCGATCCTCTGTCCCCCAGCGATCTGCGATGACAGCTGACAGTCTGCTCGGGTGTTTGGAGGAGAGAGCCTGGGGGGGCGATCACAGCCCTCTCATCCTCCCCACCTTTCTCCTCCAAGCACCCGAGCAGACTGATTCAGAGTCTCGGGTGACGGTATTAAGAAGCCGGCTGCTGGTGACATCACAATGGGGCGGGGCTAGCAGTAGCGATCCAGGAAGTGGGGGGAGGGTGATTTCTGCCCTGCCCTCGCCACGGAAGAGCCTGGGGGGACGATCGGAGGCCCCCCCCAGTGAAGAGGAGACCCGTCGGGAGGCAGCGCGACCGCAGGTAAGTAAATGTCATTTTTCATTTTTTTATTTTTACAGTTAGCAGCTGCTGCTGGCGAAGCCGGGAGGGGGACCCATTTTATGTGGAAATTTAAGGGTTAAAAACCCTTAAAACTCCCCCAAAAAATGATATGGGGTCCCTCTTACCCATGATAACCAGCCCTGGACCAGCTATGGGAGCTTGTAGAACAGGGTGCAAGGGGGCCGGCTTTGGTGGCCCCCCCACCCTGCAGGCTACAAGCCCACATAGCCATGGCCCGGGCTCTTCTGCCCCCCCCCCCTGGGCTTTGGGGAGGCAGGTAATAGGGGTGCTAGCCGCAGGTGACTTGTCAGCCTTGTGAACTGGTATAGGGGTCTCATGGACCCCTTACCAGTTCACAAGGGGTTAAATGTAAAAATAAACACACTGACACATAAGAAAAAAGATGACATTTATTTTTTTTTTACTTTACTCACCTCCGATCCTCTGTCCCCCGGCGATCTGCGATGACAGCTGACAGTCTGCTCGGGTGTTTGGAGGAGAGAGCCTGGGGGGGCGATCACAGCCCTCTCATCCTCCCCACCTCTCTCCTCCAAGCACCCGAGCAGGCTGATTCAGAGTCTCGGGTGCCGATATTAAGACCGGTATTAAGAGCTGGTGACATCACAATGGGGCGGGGCTAGCAGTCGCGATCCAGGAAGTGGGGGGGAGGGCGATTTCTGCCCTGCCCTCGCCACGGAAGAGCCTGGGGGGACGATCGGAGCCCCCCCAGTGAAGAGGAGACCCGTCGGGAGGCAGCGCGACCGCAGGTAAGTAAATGTCATTTTTCATTTTTTTTTTTTTTACAGTTAGCAGCTGCTGCTGGCAAAGCCGGGGGGCGCTATTCCGGGGGCTCTCCTGGAGCCCTCCGAGCCTCCACGGGGGATCGGATGGCACCAAATTAAAGAGGAGACCCGGCCGGATCCAACAAGGGGTCAGGTGAGTGTTTTTTTTTGCCCGCTAGCAGGAGTAAATGCCAGGCACGTGAATTTTACATGGCTGGCACTTAAGTGACGGAGAGGCAACCACGTAAAATTCACGTGCTTGGCACTTAAAGGGAGGGTATTAGGCTATAGCAATGTGGGCAGAACATGGCCTGGGGTTTCTTTGCTGGGGGGTACAGAGGGGCCAGGAACAGGGCCATATTTAGTGTTCATGCTGCCCTAGGCCCTAAGTGCTGGTGTCCCATTTTGTTAAGTAACAAAATGAAAGGAAAAAAAACAATAGATGGAAAGGAAAAAAAGGACTAGAATGAAAGAATCGAAAAGAATGATAGAAACAAAGATTAAACAAAGACTGCCAGAAATAATAGAAGTAAAGATGAAAGAAATAAACAAAGAATAAATGGAAAGCAAAAAGAAAATGATAAAAGGAAAGAAACAAAGGTGGGTCCTACAAATGTGCAGAGGCCCCGGCAACTGCCTGGCTATGCCCAATGCTGGCGCCCCCTGGCGTTCATGGTCTGTCAATATAAAAAAATAAATGTGTATAGGATGGAGAGGTTTCAAGGGGAGAAATGCAGAGGAACATGCATTCTATTATATATTACCGGCTTCCCAGTGCCCAACACACAGGAGTCACATGATCACAGCAGTGGGAGAGGATGAAGCTGCAGACTGCCTTTAAGCCGTTGCACCCTCTCCCCCCTCTACACACACAACGTGGCCTGGTATTTTTTTTAAGGAGGCATTAACACGGCAACAACATTTTTCTTTTTTTTTTTTTTTTTTTTTTTTACAATAGCAGTAATGTCTGCACCCCCTTGCAGATGGTCACCCTAGGCACACGCCTAGGTTTGCCTAATGGTAAATACAGCCCTGACCAGGAACAGGGCCTGGGGAGACTATGGAGGCAGGAATTAGATAGAGGTATAAGAAGCAGCACCAGGAATGATCCCAGGTCTTCCTATAGCAAGTCAGCCCCTGGTAATAAAGATGGTATTGCTCCCCTGAAAGCCTGTAATTTTTTTATATTCTCCAATAAAGAAGGCAACATCGGCCCCCTTTTGAATAAGTATTGACGGTTCTGAAGTCATTTAGAATTTCTCTTAGAAAATGAGCAGGCGCGTAGTAGTAGGTTAAATGTAATTTTATAAAATAACATCTTACATAGTGTCTTACAAAAGCTGCTTGTTTAGTTATGTTAATATGTTTTTAAACACTGTTACTCAGAGCTGAGAACTTTCAATTGTGTGACTATATTCAAAAAATAATAATGGACTTAAAATTCTAAGACATTTGTAACCAAATCTGCGGTTAAATTAGAGGCAGAGACATCTGCGTAATGTTGGAAATGATTCTTTGTGAACTTGAAATTAATCTCGGCACACAATGGCACTCTGTTCCAGTTCATAGAATAGGTTTGCTGAGTTATATACATCACAATATGGAGTGATGTCTTTGTAGGTTTAAGATCTCATGGAGCCGCACAACTTCAGCTTTGTAGATAAAGGCCCTTTAATAAAACCATCACAATTCTGTGTGGGGGTTAAAGCTGGGGAAGCCATGTTTATTTGTAGAATGTAGAAGCACGTCACAATTGCTGAGGTTTTTTCTTACAGTCCGCAGACCATACAGTGCAGTTGGATTATGAATCCCAGATGTGAGTGTACAACAGCCTACTCAAATGCGATAGATAACATTCCCAAAAGCGTGCCTGAAGATATTATCTTTAACTATGTGATTTGGCGTTTATTGTCACTTTCACTGAGGAATGATGTGAATGGTTCTATGCAAGGGAGGAGGGGGCTAAAAAATGTCCCGGGACTTTTTGGGACACACTGACCCTGCTATACTCTTCCTGGCCCAGTATAGTATCTTAATGTTACATTATATATACACCTCGTTTTTCATTCCACGCACTCAGGGTTTAGAGGACAAAAATTAGAAAGAAAATATTCTGAAGCAAATGGTGTGCTAAAATCACCCCATTACAGGCAGTGAAGGGCATCCCACCGAGGCATGTTTCCACATCTCCCACAACAGGCAGTGAGGGGCTCTCTCATTACAGTGAATGAGGAGCATCCCACCGAGGCATGTTGCAGCATCTCCCATTACAGCCAGTGGGGG
This sequence comes from Gastrophryne carolinensis, assembly GCA_027917425.1. Lineage (NCBI taxonomy): Eukaryota > Metazoa > Chordata > Amphibia > Anura > Microhylidae > Gastrophryne > Gastrophryne carolinensis. Next base: position 559,287,699 of record CM051235.1, read on the forward strand.
CATCCCTCTGTACAGCCATTGGGGGTATCCCTCAGTACAGCCATTGGGTGCATCCCTCTGTACAGCCATTGGGGGTATCCCTCAGTACAGCCATTGGGTGCATCCCTCTGTACAGCAATTGGGGGTATCCCTCAGTACAGCCAGTGCGGGCATCCCTCAGTACAGCCAGTGGGTGCATCCTTCTGTACAGCCATTGGGTGCATCCTTCTGTACAGCCATTGGGTGCATCCCTCTGTACAGCCATTGGGGTTATCCCTCAGTACAGCCATTGGGTGCATCCCTCTGTACAGCAATTGGGGGTATCCCTCAGTACAGCCAGTGCGGGCATCCCTCAGTACAGCCATTGGGTGCATCCCTCTGTACAGCCATTGGGGGTATCCCTCAGTACAGCCATTGGGTGCATCCCTCTGTACAGCCATTGGGGGTATCCCTCAGTACAGCCATTGGGTGCATCCCTCTGTACAGCTATTGGGGGTATCCCTCAGTACAGCCAGTGCGGGCATCCCTCAGTACAGCCAGTGGGTGCATCCTTCTGTACAGTAATTGGGGGCATCCCTCAGTACAGCCATTGGGTGCATCCCTCTGTACAGCCATTGGGGGTATCCCTCAGTACAGCCAGTGCGGGCATCCCTCAGTACAGCCAGTGGGTGCATCCCTCTGTACAGCCATTGGGGGTATCCCTCAGTACAGCCATTGGGTGCATCCCTCTGTACAGCAATTGAGGGTATCCCTCAGTACAGCCAGTGCGGGCATCCCTCAGTACAGCCAGTGGGTGCATCCTTCTGTACAGTCATTGGGGGCATCCCTCAGTACAGCCAGTGGGTGTATTCCTCAGTACAGTCAGTGGGTGCATCCCTTTGTACAGCCAGTGGGGGCACCCCTCTGTACAGCCATTGGGGGTATCCCTCAGTACAGCCAGTAAGCACCATCCCTCATTCACTCCTCCACTCGCCGCCGCTCACATACACATTCATGCTTACCCTCGAAGGGATGGTCTGATCATCACTGTTATTCCTGCCCCCGCCGCTCTCACACACATGCTTACCAGCACTTCCAGGCTGTTGTGCCCTGGCTGGTAGGCGTGCCCCATATGGCCGGCGTCTAATGAAAACAATGGACGCCGCTTATAGACACCCACTGTCAAGCGCAATACAACCAGGTGTCGGTAAATGTGTGTGATGGCCTGGGGAACAGCAGCGACTGGCAGAGCGGTCGCCACCCACCCTCCCACATTAACGGGGTTGCAGCCTTCCCTGCCGTCGGCCTACGGGGATTTTGCCCAGTATGCCCTATGGCCAGCCCGCCCCTGGTTGTTATTTGATCTGTAGTTTTTTTGTGCTTTATTAAAGTAAATGTAAAATTAAATGTAACATTTTAATAAAATAATATATTCGACTTATCTGTCACTAAGGATGAGCCAAAAACAACCTTGGATTCACCTGGCTATGGGCTATAGCCATGAGCTGCTGAGCCTACCCCCAGGCCAAACCAGGAACAAAGCCCGAGTACCACGGCGGTGTCCCAGTTAAACATGTTTTTTCGCCGTCGAGGCCTTTGCCACCTGCCATTTTCAAGATCACTGATTGGCTGATCTTGCATCCCCAGTTTCCCTTTAGTCTAAAAAGCGCTCCCATCTGGCGCTGGATAAAATGCTAGTCAATAGACCCCAAAATAAAAAAAACAGCATTTACCTTCTCTCCCACACAGCAGCTCTCAGCTGTCCCACTGCTCAGAAACTTCCTGGCTTCTGAGAATGAGGGGCGCAGTGAGTGTATGTCCCAAAGTTCTTTGGGCAAAACCAGTGCTCTTTGTAGGTCATGGCCCCACCTCTCCCACCAGTCACTGTGCACCATCTATGAATGCAATGCTGTAGACACACCACCCCTCCGTTAATCTGTCTGCATCCCTTTCTGTCTGTGGGTGGTCACACTGGCACAATGGCTGTGTAAAGCCGCCAATCGCGTATGCGGCTGCGATTACATTGAGCTCCCCAACAACACATTAATATGCGCAACCAGAGAAGCTAATTGGATGAAGGCTCAAGGAAAGGTAAGAACAGTGGGCAATCCAGGGAGTTTCACACAGTGGGGCATCCCAAACCGGGTGCCCGAGGAGGACGGACCAAAACCAGGGTTAAATCACAAGTTTTGGTCCTCTATAAGGAGATTCTGGACTTCACAATCTATGATGTTTTTCCATTGAGAATCTGTGGCCAATCAATCTGGCTGAGCTAGTTAATCTGTGGCCAATCAATCTGGCTGAGCTATAGCTATTCTGTAAAGTAGAAAGAAGCAAGCAGCAAATGATTTTTTCGTTTTTTACCTTTTGGCATACATGTGTGCAAGTGTGCAAGGATACATAATTCACAGACTTTAGGTCTGCTACAAATATTCATTGACCTAAAGAATCTTGAAATGCTGAAGAAGAAAAACGACGTCTCATTAAATAGCAGATTTAAAGTTGTCTTCCAGCTCTTTAAACTGTAATTATGTTTGTTTGGGAGAGTAAAAGCATGTCGTAAAATGTCTTGCAAGCTAGTTTTACTGTAGTTATTATATACTGTGTTTATGTATATGGATATTTAACTATTTTCTGGAATAAATCCTTGGTAAAGGATACCTGCAATTATAGAAGTAAAGGGACTCTACAGCAAAAAATAATAAATGCCACATACTCACCTATATTCCCCGGTTTGGAAACTTAGCTCCCCTGGAGATCCAGACTGTGCCATCACCATTTTGGACTATGGCCCGTGGTCACATTGTTTTATTTTAACATTTTAGTAGCTTAATATTCCTTCCCCCACTGAGCTGCAACTCTGTTCAGGACTCACCCATCGCCATCTTGCCTCAGAAGCTACTCCTTGTTCATTCCCAGCACCATGGGCTGAGAAGAGATAGGAAAGTGCAGGGAGTGGGTTATAGATGTGCTTTGCACAGATAGAGCAGTGCTGGGGGTCAGGAAAATCCTAGGCTCAGTGGGGGTCTGTAATCCCAGAATCCCAGCATAGTCAGAAGACTCTTCCTTTCTGTAGACAGTCAGCTCATTCCCCATGCATCCCCTGGGAGATGGACTGGTTTAAAAAAACAGGGTTTTCTACCGCTGAGGCCACGCCCACCTGCCACCTTTTGAGATCTCCAATTGGCTGATCTCAAAAGGGTCGGGTGATGTGCAAACGCAGGCTAAATGCATCCCCGACATGGGGGCACACACAGCTACAGGTAGGCCAGGAACGCAGTCAGTGGTCACCGCGTCGTGGGAGCTGCTGTTAAAGGGGACCTCCAGTCAAAGAAAGAAAGCGTTGTAAATTGCTTCCCCTCTTATGATCAGTGGCAGTTAGAGAGGGATTACCTGCATGCAGATGTTGTGGAATGGCATAAAGATTATTCACTCCTGAATTACATAGGGTGGTCATCTTGCCACACACCTGATAGTCCTGCTTACACATGAGACTTAGGGGGGGGGGGGCAGTAGCAATTCACACCAAATTGAGAGGGATATTTTCCTCAGAAATAAGGAGAAGCTTGCCTGTCATTTTTCACACAAACACTGAAAAAACAGCTAATGTAGCAAAATAAATCTGTGTGAGGGAAGCTGTTACAATGCATCTCTATGGCAGCAGCGGCATCTAGAAAAACATCCAGTCAGGGGATACAATGCATTTAGAAGAATTCAGCTGGTTGCAAAGCAATGATGAGTCATTACAACTGAAGGCTTACAACTTCTGGCTTCAGCTTTTCAGTAGCAGGTCTCTCATGTGTGTGGCAAGATGGTTTCTGCCATGCATGTTTAGGAGTGCAGAATCTGCCTGTTATTCCAAACATCTGCATGGTGCTAATCCCTCTCAGTACCGATTGCCAGAGAGAGGCTTTAGGGGAGCAATTTACAAGCTTTGATTTTGTGCCTGGAGGTCCGCTTTAACAGTGAGTTTACCAGAGGATGTCCCGGGGGCAGGCTAGCGGCCAGCCCAGGAATCTTTTAGATTCCAGGGCTGAGCGGAGAGGGTTTCTCCTCGCTTTAAAAACTCAGAAAACTCACTGGATGCAGGTAGGGTGATTTCTAATGTGGGCAATCTGTATGTGCAGGGTGGGGGAACATACAAGATAGACTATTATTCAGGGTGAAGGTCCGATTTAGGGAAACTGCCATAGTATAGTTATGAGATATTTCTGTGTTTTGACTAAGAAGTGAAAGTCAAAGATTCAAAATGGCACCCCCCACCTGTTCTCATGCACCCCTTTAGTGCCCCCCCGACCTGCTGCACCCGGTCCCCCCTAGCTACACCCCTGAGCCTGAAAGTCTAAACATTTTTTTAACTTAAAAACGCAAAAAACCCCCAAGAGATGTCATTAATAAGCATGAAAATCGCTGCATGTTTAATTACCTAACCACTTTACCAGGCCATCGGCTCCCGATCACCTCGCTGCAGCACAGCCAGCTTGCCCTTTCGCTTGCCCTTTACAGAAAGTTGCGGGCTTTTACACCATATAGAGCGATGGGGGCGGCAGCAGAGGTGGGGTGAGGGGAGCAGGTACTGCGGCGTGGGACATCATGGAAAGCTGCAGACTGCTGGCTGATCAATGGCCACTGATTCGCAGCCGCATACAGGTTTATGTACTACATGAACCTGGAAGCGGCTGGAAGCAGTGGTCCACAAACCTCAACGACCGTTCTCCAAATAGATGCACAGGTAATTTAATAAGAGCAGGGCATTAGGGCTATTAGAGAAGAGCATTAGGGCTATCTACAAATCATGGCCTGTTAGTGGCTTCCTATCAGAGGGTTGAGGAGCACTGCAGTGGAACAAGCACAGCCAGCAGCCATAGAAATGCTTAAACATAATAAACATAATAAGAAATGCTTAAAATAGAAATCTTAAACATTGGAATGGAAAATTCAAAGACTTTCTATTGCTTAAAATGAATTGATATCAATTATTAATAATACAGGTATATCATAGTGAACTTGGAAATACCATAAACACTTTAAAGAAAAGCAAATACAACTATAATCAAAACAGGCATCCTCTTGGCCATACACACGGTGTGGGTCTGCTTTGAATGCAATGAAAATGAGCATAATTTACAACATTGCGATATGTTGGCACAGAGAAATCATTATTCTCTCTCGATAGACAAACTTCGGTTTTACTGTATGTCCTAAAAATGGTTAGTCTAATTTCCATGTTTCATGTTGGCAGATCCTTACATGTAGCTCCAGGTAATTGTGCATTGTTAGAAATGCTCTTTGGCTCCAATTAGCTCTGTTTACTCAGCAATTTGGCTTTTGTTCAAAATAGGTAAAGCTTACAATAAAATATACCCTAAAGGGACATGTATTTAAGAGCTAGTAAAACACTTGCTAACTGGTGCCTTACACTTTATTGGAACAGCCAGAAAGTCATAAACTGCCGGAGCTATGTGGGAATGGGAAGATTAAAGATGGGCTGTGAAGTGGCATATCTTATTATTTTTATTATTATTGTTATTTACAAAGCACCATTATCTTCTGTGGCTCTGTACAAGGTAGAAATTACAGGTGGGTAAAACAAGTAACATACATTATTACATGGGGTTTTATGGGTCAGATGTTACAGATATACAATAAATACGCAATGATACTAGAATGGATTAGGAGTGAGCCCCCCGTCCTTGCGAGTTTACAATATAAAGGATTAGTGGTGGAAACAAGAGTCTGGGTCACAAGTATTATTTATGTACTAAGCATGGTGGCTCAAACTAAATGGATAGGTGAGTTTTAGGGGCACTTTTGAAGATTTGAAGAGTTGGGGTAAAGGGAATTATATTTGAGGTGGCATGTTTGTGAAGTCCTGAAGGCAAGAGTTGGAGGAGGTGATCAGGGTTAAGGACAATAGGTGTCCTGGGTAGAGCACTGTCTGAGCTAGAATTTTTTGAAAATCAATGAAAAAGGAAAGGACATTTGCTAGAAAAAAACTTTGTAGGCTACAGCTAAACTGTATTCTCTGAGATATTAGCAGCAATTGGACAAGAAAAGGAGGCAGCACGAGACAAGCGAGAGCACAGGTAAATAAGACGAGAAGTAAAGTTCAGAATAGACTGGCTTGATGCCAGTCTGTTTTCTGCTAGACCACAGTGACGAGCATGGTCGGAATCTAGCTGACATACAGTCAGGGCATGCACTAAAATGATGGTGGTGTCAGGCATGAGGAAGAGACAGATTGAGTTGGAGTTGTTTTTGAGTTTGTGATTACCGGAGGTGGCTACTGACTGAATTAGAGGTGTGAATTATAGAGAGAAATCCAGTATAACACCAAGGCATCATGTTAGGGGAGCTGAAGTGATTGAGGGATTCTTGACAGATATTGTTATATTGGAGACAGGAGCTAAATTAAACGGTGTGAAAATAAAATAAATTGTTTTGGCAAAGTTCAGTTTGAAACCTACTGTTTATTAGTGTCTTTCAATATCAGTATTTCAATACCTTATGTATTATCTTTATGATAGAGGACACTGTGTCAAAGCAGACTTACACCCAAGGGTGCCAAATGAGGGCCTGTTTCCACTAAGTGGTTTGAACCCGGTTTGAGCCAGCTTGAGAATAGCTAACTGTGGGGCAGAGGGGAGTAATGGGAGATGAGTATATGCTTAAAATGGAACAGGATGCTCCCGGGTACAGATGCGTTTAAACATGCATTTAAACAGGAAGGTTCAAATTTTAAAGAGAAATCTATTCTCAACAACAGAAAAACAGTAGATTTCTGCTTACTAGCTGCTGAAGGAAAGATGCTTTTAGTTATTTTTCTCTAACCAGGTAGCCCCCCTCCCCATGTTAAGTCACCTAATTTTTGACAGTAGTAAGCAGTGATAAGTATTACATTAAAGATGACATATTCCCTTTGTATTTTAGGCAAAAACTGTTTTTATTTTCAGATTTTACATTTATAGTTAGTATATAGCTTTAAGATGTTTCACATCTAAAAACTGCTTTGTGTAGCCAACCAAAAGTCCCACTTGTTTGAGGGATTTTCATCTATACTTCCTGGCAAAAGGCTTCCAGTTCTGTGTCTTGGCTTGTTTTGCATGCTTTGCTCTTTTGAGGTCTATCCACTGAATTTCAACAATGTTCAGATCAAGAGACTATGGTAAAACGTTTAGCTTTACCTTTTGAGGTAGTCTGTTGTGGATTTAGAGTTGGATTAGGGTTGGATTAATTGTATTTGTAGAATCAAAATCAGCTTTTCTACAGTTTGAGGTCCATACAGTAAGAGTTCAAAAAAATTCTTTTAATAGTAAAAAATTCACTTTAGGTGAAAAAAAGCCTGAGAATTTCAATATTCGTGATTGGGTGGTCAATTACTTTAGGTCTGCACAAAAGCCCCCCCGCGCCCCTAGTTCACCCTCCTAGCCTGAGTACCTCGGGCGATGCAGCTGGCTCAGCTAAAAAAAAAACTGTTTTGTCCAGTGCCAAGGCCACGGCCATATGCTATTTTGAGACTGTTTGGCTGACCTCAAGAATGCCAGCTGATGTGACCAGCCTGCTCCCATCATCCCCTGTTTCCATGTAGTCTGGGAAGTGCTATCTGAATTGCTAAGCATGGGAGTGCACCAGTGCTACAGGAAACCGGGAACGAGATGCCAGCAAAGACAACATTGTTGGAACCGCCTGTAAAGGTTTACTGGTGACTCTTGGAGTTTCACACAGTGGAGCAACCCAATTTTGGTTGCCCCGGGGGCAGGCTCGCAGCCGGCCCTGGTTTATTTTAGAATTCAGGGCTGACAGCAGCAGATTCTAAGCCGCTTTATGGGATGGGAAGGTGCCCTGTTTTCTCTAAACATACCTTGGCTCATTGGCCCCAAAGTGTTCTGTTTTAACCTCAACAGCCTTCAGCACTCCAAAATGCATCAGGCTCGTTTAGATGTGCTTTTGCAAACTTTTGATGCTAAACTTTGTGTTAAGGACACTGGTGGGGTTTTCTTCTGATGACTCTTTTATGATGGTCTTATTTGTGCAGGTGACACTGAGCCGTAGAACAATGTACCAGAACCAGAAAGTTAAATCTCTGCCTGACGGTCTTTAGTATTTAAGAGGGGGTCCAGATCAGCCTTTCTAGCAATTCTATTAGTTTTTGTCTATGAGAATTTTCTTTGTGTTTCAGACCTTGTATTGACCTCCACTGTGTCCTGTTATGTAATTTCTTATTTACATTTCAAGCTGAAAACATGGCAACCTGAACCGATTAGTGTCTCCAATGACTCTACTGGGCAACCAATCAGGGGTACACTCTATGAGGGCAGACACCCCACAACTGACTGACTGGGCCTTCCTCCTCTGCTAGCATCCCTCTCTATGATGCTCTCTCAAGGTCCCTACAAGCACATTTAAAGCAGTCTCTTCATGTTCTCACCATTGTTCAGCATGACCAGTACGACTCACTGCAAGGACTGTCAGCAACAGAGCCTTGAACCAGCAATGTCTGGGTTGTTATCACCTCAAGTCTGCTGCTCTCCCTATGGCACCATCTTCTCTCCATTGAATACCGGACATCCTATGCCTGAGTGGTTGTGGTGTATGTCTTATGTGTATATGTTTCCAGCCTGTGCCTCTGATCAACTGTTTCCAGCCCATATCCCCACTTACCTGTTCCCAGTCTGCGACTCTGCTCACCTGTTTGCAGCCTTTGACTCTGCTTACCTGTTGCCAGCCCATAACTGTGGCCCCAACTGCTCAGTTCCTGATGTGTGCTCCAGTTCCTAGTCTTCGTTCCTGTTCCTGGTCTTTGCCTGTAGCTTCCTAAAGATGCCAAGTAGTCATCACAGCTAGGGCCGCTAGGTAAGAATTAGCCTCCTGGTTGATAGTCGCTCCAGTGTCTAGCATTCTAATTCCCAAACCAGGAAATTTCCAAACTTTCCAAAGTGCTCATCAAACTAATTTGCCTGGGCCAGAGCCTCTCTGGCAGAAAGACTACATATAACCAGGGTGCTAGGTACTGTCATGTCACCTAGAGAGCTTCTGCAGTGTTGTATTCTACCTATCTACAAAAACAAAATCTTGAAATACAACACACTAAATCCCCCCTCCCCCTCTTCCCATCCAGGCCACTTTCATAGACAGTACATCTCTGCTGTACATGTTTTATGTGAACTCAGTGTGCTCTCTTTTTAATCTTTCCATATGTCTCTGTTGTCTCCTCCAAACACATTATTGGGAGTCTGCAACACATATTACCCTGCAACTGATCTGGAAAGAATTAGAACTTCCTTATACACTTATATCTGGCACATGTGCTTATTGCTACAAAAAACATATGCAACTTTGCCTTTACCTTCAGAACACCCCAGTCAGCAGGTGCCCATATTAAACTGACCTTTTTAAGGAGTTTAAAATGAAATGCTGATCATAGTGGAAGTGTGGTTTACTCTCAAAGAAAGAGTATGTGTATATTAGGTTGCATATGCTAATACGATAAAGCATATGATATACAGAATATGATATTTGTTCATGCATCAAAGATGAATCCTTGTTGCTGTATTGCTCTACACTTCACTCACTTCAGGGTTAGGACGTCTAAAAGATAACATTGCATTCTAGAGATGTCTTCTAGTTTTTCATGCCTCAACAGATGGTGAAAATTCAGATTAAACTGCTTTAAAGAGAAACATTGGACCAAAAATAAAAAGGGGTCGGCCTCTACTTACCTTTTGGATGTCATTGCTGCCTGCTGCAGTGGCATCTGGCTGCTTCAGGGCCCAATCCTCTGCCCCTTGCTGGCTTAGCCGTTTGTTAGTGACAGCATGGCTTCAAGGTCCCGCACCGCTCAGGGATGTCTTGCAGGATACCGGGCGGCCCTATTGCATCCCATTCATGGGTGCTGTGCAGGCGCAAGATTGGGGGCCGAGGGACCCAGAAGACGGATGCCCTGGCAAGCTGATTATTTAGTGCCCAAAGGTAAAACCGGAGTGGGGGTAGCAGATCGGTGGGGTTTGGGAGAGGTTTTAACCTCTCCCAATATTTTGCTATAATCCTTTTAGCTATATTTATTTTTTTTTATACAGGATTCTGGCACATGTTTTGTCTTAAAACAAATTCTGATGGTGTCATTTTTGTATGACAAAATTCATGCAAGAATATTGTACTGAGGAGGATATCAGTGGGCAGCAGCGGTATCTCCCTGGCGCTCCTATCTGGCAGTTAGGGTGGAGGGAGGAATCGGAGAGGGTGCTTGCTGTATTTACACCATGGAATGTATGTAACAGCCCTTCCTTTTACTAATTACTAAATCCAAATGTTTTAACACCTTTAATTGTGTAACTCGATAACTATCTTAAAAATATAACTGTATGACACATATGCTTCTTTTTTCCTGTGAACTTAAGAAATAGGCTGCATTTTCCTTAAACCGATCAAAGGCACAACTTTTTATACATTCTTAGAAAGATGAGGTAAGCTGTTTCAATGCAATTTGTTTTACGGCTAAGTGTGTCCAATGCTGAACTGAAAGTCTGTTATAGTGCCACATCATCAGTGAGGTCATCACATATGCTGCACACACAGTGTATGCCTGTGTGGAGGAGCGCAGGATATAGACTTGCAGTCTAGAATTTCACTGTGTCACACAAACAAGGAAAAACCAACAGAAGATGGGTGGAGTTGCTCTCACTGGTAATTAAATATCTTTAGAGATGTTAACACATACTGTATGTAGTGATGGCCTTTTAAAAATACATATGTATATATAGAATACAGTAGTGTCTTGACATTTGCCCTGAATGAGTGAGAATCTTCACAGTTCACACCATGCACAGTGTTTCTTCTTTAAAGTGGAGAGCAAAAAATTAAGTGGCAGAAGCAAAAATTAAAAAGGTGCCTCCCTTCAAATATGGTATACATATTTAAAGTGACTGGCAAGTCAAAAGAAAAAACATCAGTAGTTTACCTTTCATAGAGTGACTCCAGTGTTGTCCTTCCCCTCCGGTCTACCTCCTTAGTGAGGAAAATCACATCCTCATTCGGGTTTCCATCCCCACTCCATCAATGTGGTCCACCAACCTTCTTGGGACTAAGAACGAAAACACCCCAACCCACTCCCTGCCCAGACGTCCTGAGTGGCTGCCTCTCTCTGCACCTATGAAACTCCGCCCTCCTCTCAGTGTGTTTACATAACATCACTGTTGCCACACCCACTGTTTTCTCTACATCTTCAATGCACTAATACTTCTACTAATAACTTAGGAACTACAGGGTCTTTTTTAAAATCGATTGAAGTTTGAGACACTCCAAAAACCCATTAATTCAGAATAGATTGAAAATATAAAAAGTAATTCACACCACTCTTCAATATTTCCACCGTGTGATAATCTATACACTTTGGTAAGCACATAAAAGGTGGAGGCTTCATGGAGTTTAAGGGTTACTGCACCTTTAAATAAACTCCAATCCACCTGAGAATTACTTCACATCAGGATCTCTCAAAAAGAAATGTATACCCTCTTCTCAGTTGGCAGGGTTGAAAAAAGGGCTGGGCATCTAAGCTCAGAGCTACTCTTGAGGAGACAAGGCTGAAAAACACAGTTCCTGCCCTCCAATCAGCTGTTGTGCAGGCCCAGCCTTGCCTGGCAACACCAGACAATGGAGGCTGAGCAGCAATGGGAGCAATGCGGGAGAGAAGCTGAGTCACCAGGAAGAGACACTCTCCAGCGAATGCTGACATTGAGGGAACAGCCGTCAGGTAATTCATGGTAAGTCCTAACAAAACATGGTAAGTCCTAACAAAATTACAGTGAATAACTCCACACCAGGGGAGTCTGCAGCAGCTATGAGTCCATTCTGTTTAAGTATTACCCAACTACCCCCTAATATGGCAGTGAACAATATAAGCTGCACTCTTACCACATTCTAATGTGGGTGCCAGGTCCGCGGTGGCGCCGCTGTAACATATGTAGAAGTCAGTAAGACCAGCACACCATGTCAGTTATGCAGAAAAACTGTATTAAAGAGTTATACAGTAATATAAAGCGGATATTATGCAGTCCACAATAATATCATATAATATAATACACCTATTCATTTGGCAGTCTCTCCCTGATGAAGGGGCTATGAGACCCCGAAACGTTGGACATTGCGGACTGCATAATATCAGCTTTATATTACTGTATAACTCTTTAATACAGATTTTCTGCATAACTGACATGGTGTGCTGTTCTCACTGACTTCTAATAAGGCACTGGTAACCTATGGGTCCCCACTAGTTATACCCGACACACCTGCCATGAAAATAAGTTTTAGCAGAACTATTCACAAGCTAAAACAAGCTGTTGGCTTTTCTTCTCATGTGGATGTCTCCAGTTATTTCATGTACGAGTGAGTCTAGCTCCTCCTACATAACACTCCACTGTGTGTAGTTGTATTTATATCATCATTATACGATATTCAATGTCACATGTTTATACTCTATATCATATCTCTTAGTTTGGTTAAGATATTTCAAAATTTCCATTTATATATCATAAAGCTCATAACAATTTATGCCCAAGTGTGTAAAATCATCCATAGAAGAGCCTTAAACTGATATGGCATTTTAGATGAAACAAAGCCATCCTCTAGCACTCTCATTTTGCGCTGCCAGTTGTACTGTACCCCTTGTTCCACAGATGCTTTGTTTGGCACCCATTGCTGGCTCTTAGTGCTTTGCTTGGCATTCGCGGCTGCCTTCCGCTTGTGTTGCCAAGTACACATGGTCCAAATCTTCATCTTTGAGCTGCTACAATTCTTTACTTTACCCTGTGTGACTGTGTAAGACAAGATGTGAGTACAACATGTCACAACATGTTCACTGGAAGGCGCTTGCAGAAATAATTGGAGGGTGGGGGTCAGGGTGGCCTGTCAGTTGGCTGTTCAAATTTTGGAGAAAGCTAAGATATCAAATTAATCAGCAGCTTATGTCAATATACTGTGTTGATGGCTGCCTTGTGCCCAAAAGCAAAGGGTGCTGCTGTTAGGTAATTAAAAAGTGCCAAGTGCATATATATATCACAAATAAAATATTTTAAATAAATAATATAATAATATATAATATTATATAATATATAATGTTATAATGACCAATATCATTACCTTTTTATGGTTTTATTTATGGTTTATTATAATTTGTTTTGAAGTTCTGTTATTAAAAGACAAGAAGGAAATCCAAGGTTAAGGTAATATAATTTATTGGTTAACTCAATGTATTGAAAACGCAAGCTTTCAAAGCAATTCAAGCTTCTTCTTCATAGTACAGATCTGTAACAGACACACAATTAGGCAGAAAGCTACAAAGCAGGCACAATTGCTTTTCTACTGACACACTTCCCTGCTTACATCAATGGCTAAACTTACTGGCTAAAGGACAAGACTTAAAGTGGACCAACACCCAGGATTTTGACTATCCTGGGTCTTGGTCCACTTCGATGGGGCACCCCCGATCGGGGTGCCCCGCTGTGTGAAACCCCCCCCAACCCCCCGAAAAACTCACCTCTCCGCGCTCCCAGCGCCAACGTACAAGGACGTCTAAGCGGCTGCCGCCGCCGCCGCCTCCCGCGCGTCCCTTTTGACGCGCGCGCGCCCGCGCCGGCCATTCGCAGACGGCCGGCGCGGGCGCGCGCACGCCTGCAGGGGCGCGAGGGAGGCGGCGGCGGCCGGCCGCCGCCGAAGATCAGGTAGGGTTTTTCGGGGGTTTGGGGGGGTTACACCCCGCAGGACATCCCGATCTCGGATGTCCCGCGGGGTGGGGGGTGATCGGCCCGGGAATCTTATAGATTCCCGGGCCGATCACCCGTGGGTGTTGGTCCACTTTAACACTTTAGGCTGTGACAGGCTGGGGAGATTTTCATTCCACACATGCTAGGACGCTCGTGATCTCTCTCTCCGTCTGTACAATGTAAAGGATGCTGTTGTTAACTCCAGCTAATAAGAAATCGTTACATTGTATGCTGAAAAAAGGGAGAGCAGGTCTTGACATGCCCCCTCTGTTAACTTCAGGGGGCATGTTGGCATTACTGTGACTTGAGGCCGGGGTGGTGGCGTATTGGGAAGGAGGAAGCGCCAAACAATTGGTTCTTGCGACGCTGAACAAAGATACGATGATCAGGTAAGGAAGCCAGTGCCGGACTAGGGGTTGTTTCTTGTGTACCTTTATTTTGTAAATTTTCTTGTCACTGCTTAAGCTGATTTTCTGTATAAAACCTTAATAAAAGTTGAAATGTTATCTATAAATGTATATATTCATGTAGCATATGGTGTTTGTTGTGAATTTTATCTGAGCATATAGTTTGATGTTAGGGTGATATAAAAATCACCCTGATTGTTAATAACTAAATTATAAGCCAAAACATTTTTCAGCAGCCTACAAGAACCTCTACCACCAAAGTGCATTTTCCCTACAACCAGTCCAGGCCGTCCCAATATCTTCATGACTGGGTGTTCGCCTCTAGAGGGCGCTTGACTGCAAGATCAAAGGTGTAGCTCCTCCCGGCCCCCTATAAAGGCAGCTGCCCCTCTTTCATTCCCCAGTTGTTCATCTTACAGTTTGGCTGCATAAGATCGTTGGCACTCTCTCTCAGATTTTGGCAGCAGAGCGGGGTCACCTAGCATGTCGGCCGCTGCAAACTCTATTCCCATGGATCTCTTCGGACCCATTCCTGTCTCCCAGCCTTTGGCTGCTACGGGATCCGTGATGGTAGGGTCACCGCCGGGGTCTGTGGCGTTCACCAGAGCACATGCTCTGGGCCGCAGACCTTATTTTAAAATGTAGCTGGCCACAGGCTTATGGTGAGCCTGAGGGGGAACCACTTATATGTTTTTCTAAGTATATGTCCCTCCCTGCCCACAGCTTTATTATTGTGTGTATGCTGCATGCTTGGTGCGACTTTCACTGGTGCTCCTCACTGACAGGCAGTGAGGAGCGGTCTCTGACCTCCTTACTCACCTCCCTGCGTTTCCCCGTCGGTGTGCCCGGGGCATCGTGCCCCACGGGCCTCCTCTGCACCGCCGTGTGCAAGGAGCCGCCACCATGACAGCGGATTCAGGAGGGCGGCGTTTCTTCTTTCGGGTGGGGTGGCGCCCGGCGTCGGCGCGTAGCTGACGTCACGCCGGTGCCCCCCCTCCGAAGATCTTTGCAGAAGGCGCAGTTGTGCCAGACGCGCTCTGCGGAGGAAGACTGCTGCCACTGCTGATGTGCTGGGAGCCAGGGCTCAGGCCTTCCTTGCTGCGGACGCTGCGGTGACCCCTCCTGTTGGTTTTGCGAGTCCCTTTTTTGATTATGGTTGCGCATTTGCCATATGTATTTTATGTTAAGGCTGACATGGGGCTTTTCTCTCTTTTTTGTTTAGATGGGGCTAAGGTTGAGGGTTGTGGTTCCTCCCGGTCCCCCTTTTTATAAGAGGGATCGATTATTAGGCTTAGGCCGTTAGCGTCTAGTAGCCTTATTGAATTTTACTATTCTTAATCACCATAATGGAGGCATCAGGGGATAGTGAGCTGGGGGCCCCATGTGGGCAGGACAGGCTCTGCCCCTTGTGCAGAAGGAATCCTCTGGGCGGATTCAGCACTATTTGTCCCACTTGCGCCAGAAGCATTGTTTTGGACGATGAGTGGGCGGTCGCCCCTGACCCTAGCCCTGTATTATTATTATTATATTACCATCGGCCTCTCCGGACCCTCCGCTGTTACATTCAGCCCCTGGTGAAGGGGGAGCCAGCAAGGGGTCTCATACTGATTTTGTGCATAGGCTGGCTAGTCTCGAGAAGCAGATCTTGTTGACAGCTCCTAAGAAAGCCTCGAGTAAGAAGCGGCATCTGGAGCCGATTTACTCGGATGACGATCTTTTTGATTGCTTGGGTTCTGCGGAGGAAGGTGATGATTCACGCTCAACGGTGGAATATTCAGCTGGCGATGACAGTATTCTGGTTCCTCCTCAGATGTGGATTCTTGTCTCTCGGATGATACGGAGAGTTTGCTCTCTTCCGTGTTTGATACCCTACATATTGTTCCTCCCAGTGCGGCTAAGAGGAAGCAGGGTGATTTATTTCGGCCTGAGAGGCAAAGACGGGTCTTCCCGGAGCAGCCTCACTTTTCTAACATGATCCTTAAGGAATGGGAAACGCCCAACAAGTTACCGTTGGTCCCTAAGGGCCTGGATAGGCGGTACCCTTTTCCTATTGATTTGGTTCGGTTATGGCGTCACCCTCCCGAGGTGGATCCTCCTGTGTCAGGCTTGTCCAATACCACTGTTATGCCGTCGCCTGACAATGCTTCCTTACGTGACCCTGCAGACAAGCGTATGGATCAGCTGGTCTGCCATGCGTTCACCTTTGCTGGTGCCCTCTTTAGCCTGGCGTGTGCCTCGGCAATCGTCTCACTAACCAACAGGAGAAAGGTGAGACACCTTGTGGCTAGAGCTAAGGCTCGCAAGCAGGCTGAGGAGTATAAGGAACTCAAGGCTTGCTTGGATTTCATTGGCTTTGTTGTTACTGCCATGGATGATGTGGTCAGGCTTGGCGCCAGAATTTCGGCCTTGCTTGTTGCTCTACGACGCTCGCTCTGGTTGAGCAGTGGTCGGCTGATGCGGCTGCCAAGAAGTCCCTCACAGGTCTACACTTTGTGGGAAGCTGGCTGTTTGGGGAGCGCCCGGACCTTCTGGTCAAGGATGGTAGACTCCCTCAGAGAAGGAAGCCTGCTCGGTCCTTTCGGAACCCCTCTTCCTATCGTTCCTTTTGAGGAGGAAGAGGATATTCGTTTCCAGGTGGCCACAGAGATACCTGGGGCAGAGGTAAGTCCCACAGCTGACCCAACTCCTCCTGGGGAGCTAAGTCCAAACCCCCTGCCAAGCCCACTCAGGCATGAGGGGGGCGCCCTCACCCATCCGGGTGTGGGGACGGCTTCTGCTGTTTGCTCAGATCTGGAGGCGGCACATCTCAGAGCGGTGGATTCAGGAGGTAGTGTCCTCCGGTTACAAGATAGAGCTGGCAGCCAGGCCACCCTCAAAATTCCTCCGTTCAAGGATATCTCGAAACCCACTAAAAGCTCAAGCTTTAATAACGGCTGTTCAACACCTCCTGTGGATAGGTGTGATTTGCCCTGTACCCCAGCAGGAACAGGGTCAGGGATTCTACTCCAATCTGTTCACAGTTCCCAAGAAGGACAGAACGCTACGGCCGATCCTGGACCTGAAGGGTCTCAACAGGTTTGTAAGAGTCAGACATTTCCGCATGGAAACATTGCGGGCGGTGAGATTGCTTCGGCCCGGCGACTTTATGATCACGGTGGACATCAGGGACCCTTATCTGCACATCCCGATTTTTCAGGGACATCAGAAGTTCCTGAGGTTTGCGCTGGAGGATCAACATTACCAGTTTGTAGCACTCCCATTCGGGATATCTTCAGCCCCCATGTGTTCACCAAGGTTCTGGAGGGCATCATGGCTATCCTGAGGAGTCAGGGTATTCGTGTGTTACCCTATCTGGATGATTTGCTGATTTCGGCCCTTCGCCCAATTTCACATGAGACCTCTACAATTGAACCAGCAGGCCGAGAGCGATACTCGGACAGTGCTGTCAACCCTGGAAGCCTTCGGTTGGGTAATCAATTACCCCAAGTCGTTTCTCACTCCCTCAACAGTGAGATCCTTTCTGGGAATGACGATAGACACAGCTTAGGTCAAGGTTTTTCTGCCATAGCAGAAGGTTTTGGGTCTCCAGACGCAAGTGCAGGCCTTGCTGTCTTGTCATCTGGGGATGAGATTGGTGGGCCTAATGGTGTCATGCTTTGAGGCAGTACCCTTCGCCCAATTTCACATGAGACCTCTACAATTGAACCTGCTGACCGACTTGAATCGGACGCAGGAATCCCTGGAACAGGGTTTTTCGCTGTCCCCCCTGGCCAGGCAGTCCCTCTTGTGGTGGTTGGACTCCCAGAACCTGCTGGTGGGCAAGTCCTTTTTGACTCCCCATTGGGAAATAGTTACCACGGATGCCAGTCTGACAGGCTGGGGAGGGCTTTGGCAGACCCAGAAGATCCAGGGTCAGTGGGGTCCGCAGGAAAACCGTTTACCCATAAATCTCTTGGAGCTGAGAGCAATCCGGTTGGCCCTTCTATGCTCGATGCACTTAAGAGTCAGTGCGATCCAGGTCCGCTCGGACAATCAGACTGCTGTCACCTACATCAACCACCAGGGCGGGACTCGGAGCAAGAGATCCCTCAAGGAGGTAACCCAGATTCTGACTTGGGCAGAGGAGAATGTTCCCTGCATCTCGGCAGTCTACACCCCCGGGGTGGAAAACCAGGAGGCAGACTCCCTGAGCAGGAGTTCCTTGCGCCTGGGGGAATGGTCCCTCAGCAGAGAGACCTTTCAGGCTCTGTGTCTCCACTGGGGTCAGCCGGATGTGGATCTGTTTGCATCCAGACACAATCACAAGCTTCCAAGGTTCGTCTCCCTCTCAAGAGATCCTCTGGCCATTGCAAAAGACGCTCTGGCGATTCCTTGGACGGAGTTCAAATTTCTGTATGCATTCACTCCGTTTCCGCTCCTGGACAGAGTGCTGTGCAAGATAGCCCAGGAAGGGGTACCAACCATCCTGGTGGCTCCTCGCTGGCCGAGAAGGAGTTGGTTTGCAGACATAGCCCAGATGTCAATAGATCATGCCCGACGACCCAGGGCTTCTCACACAGGGGTCACTGCCGCATCCCAATTTACAGACGCTGGCTTTGACGGCCTGGCTATTGAAACCTCAATCCTGACGGAGAAAGGGTTATCGGCCACGGTTGTGCATACAATGATTTAGACATGGAAGAAATCTTCTTCCGTGATATACTACAGAGTTTGGCGGGCCTATATCGCTTGGTGCGAAGCCAAGAGCCTTCCTTGCCGAAAATTTGCTGTTTCTAGGATTCTGGAGTTTTTACAACACGGCTTAGATTTGGGTCTTCAGCTGAGCACCCTCAAGGGTCAGGTCTCGGCTTTAGCCATTTTTTTCCAGAGATCCATTGCCAACCATAGGTTGATCAAGACTTTTTCCAGGGAGTTACCCATGTCCGGCCACCACGTAAGTCAGTATTACCGGTGTGGGACTTGAATTTAGTACTATCTGCTCTCCAGGGTCCTCCCTTCGAGCCATTGAGCGATGCTGCATTGTCTATCTTGACTCTCAAAGTGGTCTTTCTGGTAGCGATCACCTCGGTGCGTCGTGTATCAGAGCTGGTCGGGCTTTGTATGAAACCACCCTACTTTGAGCTGCACAGGGATAAGGTGGTTTTTCGCTTTAAGCCTGATTATTTTGCCTAAGGTTGTTTCTCCTTTTCACCTTAATGAGGAAGTTGTCTTACCTTCCTTGTGTCCAGCACTGGCTAATTCCAAAGAACGGACCCTCCATGCTTTGGATGTGGTCAGAGCCATAAAGTATTACCTGGCTGCGACTGAAGCCTTCAGGAAATCGGATTTGCTCTTTGTCCTAACAGAGGGTTCTAGGAAAGGATTGCCACCGGCCAAGTCCACTCTCAATAAGTGGATCAGACAGGCGGTGGTACAAGCTTATTCTGCCAGGGGGAAGGAACCCCCTTTTCGGATCACAGCTCATTCTACCAGAGCTATCGGTGCCTCTTGGGCTTTTCAGCACCAGGCATCAGTGGAACAAGTTTGTAAGGCCGCAACTTGGTCTTCTGTTCATACTTTTACAAAGTTTTACAAGGTGGATGTCAGGGCCTCAGCTGACGCTGTTTTTGGCCGAAAGGTGCTTCAGGCGATAGTGAAATGAACTACATGCTGTTCCGCAATGCGGATCCCGCCCATATGGACACTGCTTTTGGATGTCCCAATCGTGAATATAATGGGACAGCCTGGACTGGATGTAGGGAAAAATACAATTCTGTGAAACTCACATGTAGAATTGTTTTTGTATACATCCAGTCCAGGCCGTCCCACCCCGCCCTTGTGTTCATTATGTCCTGTATGTCTGTTATGGTGATCAACCATTTTTGTTCATAGGACACTGGTTTTCTAGTTTTTGCTTAGAGAGAGTACAAGCTGAAGCTATGTGAAGTAACATGGTTTCTTAGGCCTCCTGGCCTGCCCTCTTTTGTTGAGTACTGCTTTTAAACCACTGGGGAATAATAGAGGGGCAGCTGCCTTTATAGGGGGCCGGGAGGAGCTACATCTTTGATCTTGCAGTAGAGGCAAACACCCAATCGTGAGGATATTGGGACGGCCTGGACTGGATGTATACAAAAACAATTCTACAGGTGAGTTTCACAGAATTGTATTTATTCAACCGCGTACCAGGGATACTCATGACCGAAAGCAGCCTGTCAGCACAGACGGTGGCCGAGCCAATCAGCACCAACAGGCACCAGCTGTTGAGGCTGATAGGCTGCTCAAAGGCAGCTGTAGAAAAGGTAATCGGAAGTGGCAAGTCTCCGGGAGCCAGTTCTTTGTTTTACATAATGGGTTGCACTGCCCCGCTTCTGCATATTTAAGAGAAACTATGGTCATTTTTGATATTCAATATATTCTCCTCCAGTAGGGAAGATTTTCCAGCATCAATCACAATGCATTTAACATTTCAGAGCAATCACCTTCTTATAATCAAAGTATCTGGAATTAGATCCAAATGATTTTTAGGGTTTGATATGGTAGAGGAAAAAAAAATCGAAAAAGCAACATAGCGTCCAATTGCCCCTTCTATTTAACAAACTCTTGCCAGAGTAAATAAAACAATGCACATCTAACATATAACTCACCTTTCATGGAAACAGGGAGCAGCGGCTTAACCTGTTCTCACCCTGTCCCTTGGCTCTTAATCCAGCTCCAGGCAATTCAAGTAAATGCGGGCACCGTCACCCCGGCCTTGGGTCTTGGTTTCTCCACCCCCTGACGCTCTATCAAAAACATGTGTTGCTTGCTGGGAGACTCCGCCCGGCGCATTTCGTCCTACGGAACCTTTACACGGGGCTTATAGAGTCCAAAGCATTGCAAAGCATTTATACTTCCCAATGGGGCTAATTTAACCCTCTATCTCCTATTGCAACAGCCCATTCCCCTCCCATTCACAGCAAATGTGTGATGCCCAGCGGGACACCAGCCTTCTGTAAGCAGACAACCCCCAATCGCCACCGCCGCTTCTGCCTATAGTCGAGCCCCCGTTTGCCGGGATGCTAGGAACGGCTCTCCAGACATGGTTGCCCCCAGGTCTTAATAGGTGCAAAGGATGTCTGCTTACAGTGAAGGTCAATGAACCGCGGGGGCATCCCAAAGCCGAGGTCATACACGGGAAGACAGTCCGGATGGTGCGTTTAAGTACAGGGATGAGACAGGTGCGTAATCGGGGGTAGCCAAAGGGTCAAGCCGGAAGGTCAGATATAGCAGGGTATCCAAAGGCGCAGGCAGGTTCGAGGTCAGACAAAGCAAATGGCACAGGCAGCGGACAGTGATGGCCGATCAAGCCGGGTCGGAAACCAATAATAACTAGTAAAATCACACCCTAATCACAAGAGACTATCACGGGCACTGAGTACTGGGCTGACTCCATATTTATTGGGAAACTGACCAATGGCCATCCTGGGGGGTGTGTATGTGCTGATTGGTGCAATACTAAGTGTGTTTGGTGATTGGTGCAAACTTCCAGGGGCTGACCAGCCCCTTATTAAAGACAGGTGAAGAGGACGCTGCGCCTCCTGCCACTAGCAGCACAGCGCCTCCTGGCAGCAAACCTGCTGGACTGCAGGACACGCGCTTGAGCGTGCGCCCGCACAACTACATAGGAGCGAGGGAGGCGGCCGAAGCGGCAAATGCTCACCGCGGGCCCCCTGGCACAGGTAAGTTCCCTACAAAATGCTTTACTATTATTAAAGTGGCAGCATACCTTTTATCATATTATTTATACCAAACTGCAACAATTTTCAATTGATGTAGATCTCCTTAATCAAATGATTTATACAAGAACAAAGCTATATTAAAAAACTTTAAAAATAGACTCAACTGTTATAAATACAACAATTAACCCTTTAAGTGCCAGCCTACCTGGAGTTTTTGTCACCCTTTGTTGCCAGGCCATTTATCACTATTTTGCACTACGCATGTTCAAATGTGATTTTTGAAGGGATTTCCATGGATTTCCCAGGAAAATTATATATTGTTTTTTTTCAGCATAGTCTGGGCTTTAACATGAAATGTCTTGTTTGTAATTTTTTTAGGTGTATTTTCAATATTTTTTGGTGAAATATGTGCAAAAAAAAAAAAAAAAATCTATTTTTTACAATTTGTAACCCCATTAAGGGTTAAAAACCCTTAAAAATCCCCCCAAAAATGACATGGGGTCCCCCTTACCTGAGTAACCAGCCCGGGACCAGCTATGCAGGGCTTGTAGGAACAGGGCGCAGGGGGCAGCTTTCGTGGCCCCTGGCCCTGCATGCTACAAGCCCGCATAGCCCATGGCCACAGGCTCTTCTGCCCCCCCTGGGCTTTGGGGAGGCAGGTAATTGGGGGTGCCGGGGGTTAATGGCAAGTCACCCGATAGCCGCAGGTGACTTGCCAGCCCCCAGCCTTGTGAACTGGTATAGGGGTCTCATGGACCCCTTACCAGTTCACAAGGGGTTAAATGTAAAAAATAAACTCTGACACATAAGAAAAAAATGACCTTTATTTATTTTTTTTTTACTCTACTCACCTCCGATCCTGTGTCCAATTTGCTGTGTCCTCGCCGCTGTCCCGCTCCTCTGTCATCTGTCAGTGACAAATGCCTCCTCGCCTCTCACCCGCCCTGCTCCGATCACCACCTGCATCTGTCAGAGTCGGTTGGGGGGGAGGGTATATAAGGAGAGGGATGACATCATCACGCTCCTCCCACAAAAGGCGGAGCTAGGGGCGGTGGCCAGTGCTGTCAGCGCAAGGAGGTGAGGACCCGGAAGAGAGTCCTCACCCGAAGCCTGCGGAGCCCAGGGGGGGGATCGGAACCCCCCCTCTGGTGAAGAGAAGATGCGGCAGAGGGATTGGGCAAGGAGGTGAGTGACTGTCATTTTTTTTTTTTTGCAGCCGCAAGTCAGTGGCGAAAACGGGGGGGGGGGGGGCGGCCAGTTCCGTGCCCCTCCTGAAGACGGGAGACCCCGTAGGGGGGGATCGGATGCCCCCCCCCCCCCCGGATAAGGAGACCCCCAGCTTCACATCAATACCGGAGGTACGTTTTTTTTTTCTTCTATTTTTTAACTAGCAAGGGGGAAATGCCAGGCATGTCGTTTCTACGTGTTTGGCACTTAACGGTAGGAGAAGCAACCACGTAGAAACTACGTGCTTGCCATTTAAATGGTTCAACCAGATGGTCCTGCAGACAACTAACCAAAACAAACCCGGGGTCCCGCACATAACCCCCCAAAACTGCCGTAATCCTGACCTTCACTACGAGTCCCACGATTGGCCGGTGGGCAGTCACTGGGACAGGTCACTCCAGTGGCTAGCACCAAGGATGCTACTCCCGGTGCTGGCTCATAGTGAAGGTGAGGATTACGGGGCGTTCTGCAGGGTTATGTGGGGAGGGGGGACTCCAGCGTTCTGGATGCCTTCCCCCGGAGCGAGACCAAAACCCGTTAAAGGAAAAAAGGGCGTTAGTCCGGTTTAAAATCAATTTCAATATACCCGGACTCAAAGTATTTGCATTATAAATCATTTTTTATTCCAAGTGAGATAAACACCTAACACCTTCTTGCATCCTAACACCTTCTTCCCTCCAGTCTGGTTCCAAAATAGCAATGCTGACAAATGTTAAACCTTGAAGTTACAATGATGTGTCGCTTTAAAATGTGTAGAGAGGCTATGTAACCTATAAACCCTCTTAATAAAGAGGTGTTCCCAAATATATGTGCTCTTCCCAGTATGCCCTACATACTGTTTCCCACAGGGACATTCAATCAGAAACACCACTGTGACTGTTACAAGTAATGCATTTGTTAATTCTAATACTTTCTTTATTGTTGTTAGATCTTATTCTTTTTGTATACTTGTATTGTTCTCCTTTTCCAGTTCTACATCTTATGCACTGAAAAAACCCTTTAACCTCTGCTAAAGTGTCACCTCTCCTACTATTGCGGTGTTCAATAAAGCCACTGGGAAGTTAAGTCAAGAGTGGTCTCCTAAAATCTGTGAAAAACTTGGAAAACTTGGAAACAGAAAAATGTCTATGATTTTTTAGAAGCATTGGCACTTTAGTGAAATGTTTAAAGTGACTTGCAAGTCAGAAATTAAAAAATAAATATCAGCAGCTTACCTTGCATTGGAATCCCTCCAGCGCTCTCCTTCCTGCTATGTCCTCCTTAGTGAGTATATCACTTCCTAATTCAGCTTGAATTCTCCACCCCGCTGACCTGGTCCTTCAATCAACCTTCAGTGGACCGATAATAGAAAGACCCCTCACTCCCTCCCCATATGTTCTGTTTGGCTGCCTCTATCTGCATCTATGAAACCTCGCCCTCTTCTCTGGTCACACTATGCTGTGCTGGCAGACTGGAGACGCTCTTAGCCTTCAGCATCTCTCACCCCCTTTTTCTGGTCACACTCTGCGCTGGCAGTAGTAACTAGAGACACAACAATGGACTTATTTTTTACTAGGATATATGTAAAGCTTCACATCACATCACTGTTGCCACACCCACTATTTCTCATTTATTCTCTGCATCAATGCTCTAAATACTTTTACTAAAAACATAGGAACTACAGGGTCTTTTTGAAAATGGATTGAAGTTTGGGACAGTGCAACATGTAGCCCAAGGCAATAGGACAACAATCAGGCTTGCCTTTAGTATAACTTTAATTATATAATCTGATTAACCCCATTCCGCAGGAGAAGATCCTTTAGAGGTTTTTGATAGTCTGCAGAAAAATAGTTGCTAGTTTCTAAAAAGGACTTTCTCTGAGATGCTGTCCTTCTTTCGCCCTGCATGGAATAATTTAAAGGTGCAGTGTAAAATTATCTGGTATGGTTCTATGTTAATTTTGTACTACGGTTCTAACATGGTAAGGAACAGGGCCTTATAATGATTGCTTTGTCTGATTAAAGCACATGGAGTTCTAAGTCCATGGTACAGCAATACAAACACTGCATAATGCATGATGAAGTGCATCTTTGTGTACCCAGTGTGATGATCACTCTACATGAGGTCTTCCTAACAATTTGCTTTGTTTAACGATGACATGCCATTGCACTGAGCTTTTTGCCAAGCATGAAGTGCATTAGGATTGTTAACCTTGACTCACGTCCAATTTGCTGCATTATTACTGACCCGGTTAATTCTCGTGAATTTTAGAGTTTATTAGGCAGAGCCAAGTCAGACGTATTATTTTAACAAGCCTCCTGGATGCGGTTCAAGGCAATGATGTAAAGACCTTAGTCAGTGCTTTGCCTATTAAACAGACACTGTGCTGTCACACATCGCGGCAAATGAAGCGAAGCTTGCCACGGAGTTCTGACGCTGCGTTTATGGATACTTCACAAATATGTCATCCATTATCTGCTTTGATTGGGAGGGGTAATGGATGGAGAGAATTTCTGTTAATAAATTCACAAATCACAAATAGCTAAAGCTTTTTTTTCTGCAATTCATAAGCAGTTAACCAATTAGGAGCTCAGTCGCAATGCTGACTCGGGAAATTATTTCTTTCCAGCTGGTTCGTACAGCGGGTAAGAGTCATCAGGATTTGTTAGCACGGTGCTTGCAACATATGCCGGGTGACTGGCTGCTGTTGTATCTAATTATCTCTTTGGTTTCTCTATATTTCCTATAAATATTTTTGCTTTTTTAAGCATTTTAAGCTCCACTCCTTCCAAAAGCCCACACCCTTTATTTTTTACTTCCCCCATTGAAGTGGGGGGGGGGGGGGGGCACCATCTTCATCCTTAGTGCTGTACAAAGCAATTAGAAATCTATTATTTTTTATACATTAAACAACATCATTTGTGTAGCACTCTAAAAGGTAGAAATGACAGACAGGGTAAAAAAAGCAATACACCTCTAATATGCATTTAAATCAGATGCATGTAAATCAGAGTATTAAATCAGATGTGACAGAATTGCAAAAAAAAAAGGGCCGTATCCTTGCCAGCATACAGTTTAAAGGATGAAGGTTAAACAAGTAGCATGAATGAGGTTTGAGTATCAAGTGGATTGTTTAAGCCAGGTGATAGGCTCAACTGAATCAGGGCTGGCCTTAGGAAGGCGCCCTGTGCCTGGCAGGGGTCTCCACTTGAAGAAGCGTTCCCTAGTCAATGGCTGTAGGTTCACTGCCCCATGTGACCCTCCATGTGTGGTGGTGAACTGGAAGATAGTGGGAAGGCAATGCAGAAATGGGGGAGTTCCTCTGGTATCAGGCATTATGCTAGAGGTGAGCGGACCAGCAGTACATTTTCACTGTTACTCTGCATTAAAGTGAACTATTTGCGCACCCTGAACTCTAAAAGACTCTGGAGCTAGCTGATTCCTTAACCCCAATGTGGGATGCCCTACTGCGTGAAACCACCCTGGATCACTGGTATACTTACCTCACAAGCAATCCCATGATGCATGGGCCACATCCCTTTCCCAGCTTCTGTGCAGCAGCGCTGGAGGATACCACGGATGCTAGCTGCTTCATGCTCACTATGTTGGGCTTTTTGGACAAAAAGAGTTCTATGCCCTGCATTAAGGTTAGTGCATTGCAGCTGCATGGCACTCTGTTCGATGGCACACCACGCACCCCCCCAAACGCCGGCCCTGAACTGAATTTCATCAGATCAGATTTATTATGAAGATTAATTTATTGGAGATTCCTTCAGAATTTGGGCTGCTTTCAGCATGATATAAGGCTAAATATACTCACTCCTTCATGCTCCCATAATATTCAGCAACAGTGTGCTGCACTGCACTTTAATAAATGAGCCCCTAAATCTCTTTGAACATATTTCTCAACTGTCTCTTTCTTACCTATTATGAATACCTATGTCATTGACTTCTATTTGTTTTAACTGTACTTTACACACTGACTAGTAATGAGCCCCACAACTAGAATCCTAGTGGTTAATGAATTGATTTTGTGATCAGAGAATTGCAGGTTGAATGGATGCTAGCTGGGATGTAACTTAAGTGCTCCCTGGGTATTGTGATTTTGCCAGCCCACCGCTCCGGGCACATGGGCTTCCCTTCCTTCTCCCAATTATAGCCTTGATCTTCTGTGTAGCCAAAATATTCTCACTCTTCCTCTCAACACTGGCAACTCGGCCAAGTGACACCTTGTAATGGCCATCTGGGCCAAGGCTCCCACTACAGAAAGTGTTTGAACTCTTTTACTGGTTAACCTACCCTTACCAAATATATTTTACCATTGCCTGTCTTTGTAACGGTCTCCTTGCCAAACGGAATTCTTTGTAAATACAGTAATGCATATGCTTGGTGAAATAAAGTCTGAATTATATCAAATGCAACTCCTCGCAAACAATGCTTCCCCAGTAAATTAACCTTCCTGGAGAAAAATATCAGGCTCAATATACTTCAAATTCTACTTCTACTTCTGTTCCCATAACACCATTGTACTTAAACTGTACCAACAGCCTGGCACAGTTGGAAAAGGTAGCGGCCATTTTGGAGCTTCCTCTCCCAGCATCTCAGACATAACTGACAATGCACAGTAACAGGAAGCCCAGCAGCATTTCCTGTCTGCAGATGGTCTACAGATGCATGAGCCGCCATTTTGTTTTTAAAATGTACCACAGCAAAAGTTAGAAAAAGGTAGAGTGATTTTTATGTAAATTAATCTAACCAATCTAAATTGCCCTGAGGTGTCAATATGAACACTGTTTGCTGTGTTGGTCTGGTTTAAGTCACTTTTGACTGTTGGTCCACTTTAACTGCTCTCCGTTTATAAAAATCACTTAGAACATGCCCCTCAACTGTCTCTCATCTCAATTCAAATCGTTAGCTGTAATTATGTACAGTGGCAAGCTAGGGGCAAAAATCAGGCTGGGATTTTACCAGCCCATAACTAGCCCATGACATCCCAGGCAATGAGCTCCCTGGTCTGTCAGTGAGTGTGCTTTGAGGCTGAGGCTCTAGTATTGCAGGGACAACTCAAAGGCAGGAGTGGATTTGACAAAATTAGTGGCATGGAAGCTGTGGTATAGGTAGGGGAGATGACGTGGCAGGGTGGGTATGCCCCTTTACAGCCATGATGCACATGCTAGAGCATGTACTGGGGACTCTTGGAGCAGGGCGGGTACAGGAGACTGGGTGAAGACAGTAGCTAGATGGCCAGGCTATCTCTCTCTCCTCCCCCTACACACACATTGGGCCTTATTCATGAAGGAATAGCGACAGGTAGCGACTGATGATTGGCAGGTAATGACAGGCACCGCCACGAGAACGCCGGCTCCCCACCACAATCACACATTTATCAAGCCAATCCTGCTTAGCGACTGAGATAGTGACATCTAGTGACTCATTCATCATTATCGCAGCCTCAGCCAACAGCGGCAGCTTTCAACCTTGAACAGCGCCAGGTATGACCTCTCACTACCTGGCGCTCTCCAATGCATTTCAAGTGATTTGTTTTTTTTTTTTATGAATAATTAATTTTTTTAATACATTTTTATTACACCAAAAAAAACTGCTAACACTTCTGGCATTGAAAATGAATTTTTGGGGGAAATTAAAAAAAAAAAATTGTGTGCAGATTTGATATTACAGGTCTGATATGAAAGTTCAGGTTACAATATTATTTAAAAACAAAAAATCCTAATTTTTTTTTTTACCTAAATGGTGGTTAGGGGGTTAAAAAACTACTTTATACACAACGCCTCCTGCGCTCTGGGATTTAAACATGCATTTTACAGTGCAAGAATTTTTAGAGGCTGATTTCTTAATGAATATGGTGGGAGCCGGTCGCTAGGGCCAGTCGCTATCATGCGCTCCCATACAGCGCGGAACCTGTCAAATAGCGACTCCTCACCTAATATTCAACATTACGGCAAACCGACTGAGTCGCTATCAACTACCGAACAACAGCCATGCACAGCCACTACTAGCGGGCGCTCTGAAAATGCCGCTACAGTCGCTCAACTGTCGCTACCTGCCGCTATTGATACATCAGCCTCATTGTTTTAATATATATATATATATATATATATATATATATATAGTTTTATTTCACTAAAATCTAGTAGTTATCATGGCTGATAGTGAAATGATAGTGAAACAAGTGTGTGCTTTTCATTTACATGTTTTCTGACAAGAGTGTCCCTATTTGCAGCCTTGGAGGTATGTGGATAAAAATATAACCACTGATACCATTGCTGTATATTGTTGACACCTTATGAATCCAAAACCACATAAAGCACATTCCATATAGTGACAGATCCAAAAATGTGCATTCCTGAAGTCATTAGGGCAGGGGTCATCTACATTCATGAATCAGTACCTGTGTGCACTACAAGTGTGACGTGTAGGTAAGAGAGGGCTTACAATATATCCCTAGCACACCTATCAAGACTGCCTGTGTACATGGTGGCCTGCTCATTTTACATCCATATACTGAACACAGGGTTGCTTTTTTCTGTTGAAAGCTACAGCACAAAGAATTACAACTCACAGGAAAGGGTTCCCACCCTGAAAAATACACCTTACTTATATAATCTGCTGCTTTATTGCATGAAAAGTTAATAAATAATGTTCTACTGGCTTCCAACATTGCAGTTTAAACCATGTAAAATTTCCTTAACAGTTATATTTTATTTTCTAAAGCCTAAAGCTGATCTATCATTCATATACAGTCAAGAAGTTCCTAATTTAATTAGGTTGTCCTGTGTGTGGCCACCCAACTCCAGAGATTTTTTTATTTAACAATATTCCCCTCCCTGCTATTGACTTTGGGGGTTATTTAAGAAAGGATAGCGTCAGGTAGCGCCTGGTTAATGAGAGGTAGCGACAGATAGCAACTGGTCAACACCGGACACGGCACGCAATTCCACATTTATCAAGCAGAATCTGTTTAGCGACTGGGATAGCGGCATGTAGCGTCTGATTCATCATTTTCACAGTCTCTGCGAACAGCGCCAGCGTTCAGCCTTGCACAGCGCCAGGTATGACCTCTCGCTACCTGTCGCTCCCCCATACATTTCAATGGACGAACCTTTTCTTCTCTTTAAATGGTTTTTTTTTTCCCCCAAAAATCACAAATAATTCTGTGACCTCTTCTGGCATTGAAAAAGCTGTTTTTTCAAATTTTTTACATTTTTTAAATATTTCTTCAGAAATGACATTACAGGTCTGGCATTAAATTGTTCATGTTACAATGTTGTTACAATGTAATTCCATATGTCTTCGCTTTGTTACTAGTTGATAGATGCTGAAAAACAGACTTTAAACACACCGCCTCCTGCGCTCTGGGCTTCAGATAAGCATTTATCTGCGCCAGAGTTGTGTGAGGCTTTTTTTTTCTTGAATATGGTGAGTCGGTAGCAATGAGCAGTCGCTACCATGTACTCCCATACAGCGCTGTACTGGTCAAATAGCGACTCGTCACAATGTATTCAACATTACTGCACAGCGACTGAGTCGCTATAAACTAGCGACTTACGGCCGAGCACTGCGAGCGGGCGCTCTGAAAATGCCTGCTACAGACGCTCATCTGTCGCTACCTGCCGCTAGTATTGAATCAGCCTCTTTGTATCGGGGCTTTTAATTTATACTTTATACTGGCCCTCAATACTCCCAGCCTGGTATTTAGGCCAGCAGTCATTTTATTGTGTTCACAGTGTTTTAGCTAGTATGGGTGCATCTAAATAAATCATTATTATTAATCATCGAAAAGTTCAAGTCAGAAAGAGAAACTCATATATTTTATAGATTCATCACACAAAGAGCTATTACTTGT
This sequence comes from Gastrophryne carolinensis, assembly GCA_027917425.1. NCBI lineage: Eukaryota > Metazoa > Chordata > Amphibia > Anura > Microhylidae > Gastrophryne > Gastrophryne carolinensis. The sequence goes on from CM051235.1 coordinate 559,318,588, forward strand.
GCTTATTTCTGTTGATGATTATACAGACAGCTAATGAGCTAATGAAAACCCAATATGTAGTATAGTATCATTCAGACATTGATTTTTAAGAAATGTTAGCCTAATGAAAAGTGTGTGAACAGTATATGAACTCCGTACTGGAGCTTGGTATTGCTGATGTGTTATGAAAGCCCTGTTTGCTTTGATAGTGGACTACACCTCATCTATATTGCTGGCAATTGGTGTTGCACTATATATAAATACATACAGGTACTGTATATGTCTACATATCTAATTATTTAACTATCTTTCTATCCCATATCTAATTATTCTTCTATCTATTCATCCACCCAACCTTCTATTTATGCATCCTTTATCTATTCACCTGTCCATCTCTCCAGCCTTCTATCTTTTTATCAATCCATCCCTTTGTCTAGCTATCATCTATTATTATTATTATTATTATTATTATTATTATTATTAATAATAATAATAGTTATATAGAGCGCCACCATCTTCCATAGATTACAGACAAGGTAAAACATATAGTACATGGAACAAAACAAACTAAATGCTACAAGGTTTAAACCAATGTTTGTGAGCACAGGAGACAATAGGAGAGAAAGCCCTGCCCTTGCAAGCTTACAGTCTAAAGGATGAGGGTGGAGACTATTATTATTATTTATTTACAAAGCGCTATCATATTCCATAGCATTGTACAAAGTTGTGTTTACAGACATGCAGAACATACAGTACATAGAGGGGAGTGGTGAATTGAACAGGGGAGGGAATTCTATCTATTTATCTATGAGGCTGATTCATCATTAGCAGCAGGTAGCGACAGATGAGCGTCTGTAGCAGGCATTTTCAGAGCGCCCGCTAGTAGTCACTGTGCTCGGCCGTGGGTCGCTACTTTATAGCGACTCAGTCGCTGTTCAGTTATGTTGAATACATTGTGAGGAGTCGCTATTTGACCAGTACAGCGCTGTATGGGAGCGCATGGTAGCGACTGCTCATAGCGACCGACTCACACCATATTCAGGAAAAAAACAGCCTCACAAATCTCTGGCGCTGAAAAATACTTGTTTGAAGCCCAGAGCGCAGGAGGCGGTGTGTTTAAAGTGTGTTTTTCAGGATCTATCAACTAGTAACAAAGCGAAAACATATGGAATTACATTGTACCAACATTGTAACATGAACACTTTAATGCCAGACCTGTAATGTCATTTTTGAGGAAATATTTAAAAAATTAAAAAATTATGAAAAAAATGCAATTTCAATGGCAGAAAAGGTCAAAGAATTATTCGTGATTTTTTTGAAAAAAAAAAAAAAAAACAGTTTAAAGAGAAGAAAAGGATCGTCCATTGAAATGTATGGGAGAGCGACAGGTAGCGAGAGGTCATACCTGGCGCTGTGCAAGGCTGAACGCTGGCGCTGTTCGCTGAGGCTGTGAAAATGATGAATCAGACGCTACATGGCGCTATTCCAGTCGCTAAACAGATTCTGCTTGATAAATGTGTAATTGCGTGCCGTGTCTGGCGTTGACCAGTCGCTATCTGTCGCTACCTCTCATTAACCAGGCGCTACCTGACGCTATCCCTTCTTAAATAAGGGCCTAAGTATCTATTCTTGTATTTATCTATCTATACATCTATGCTCTTATAGCCAGACACCGGTTTCTTCCTGTAATTTCATTTTTTTCTTACATCCCTTTTTCACTTTCTTTCTGTCTCCCCAAGTAATTTTTCATATTAGTCTTCTATCAGCATTCTCTGTGTCTTTCTACTTGTGCAGGTGATCTTTAGGGATGAGCGAATCGATCCGGACGAACCCGGATTCGATCCGAATTTCAGGAAAAATTTGATTCGGATCGAATCCGAATTTCCCCGCGATTCGATCGCTCGAAGTTTTCCTTTAACATCCATTCATTTACATTACAGGCATTCTAAGATGGCGGACGGGACATGTCCAGACATCAACCCCGCGCCAGTGCAAGCTGGGACAGTCACATGCAGCCTATCAGCAGCCAGCAAGCCCGGTGACGTCACAGCGGTATTTAAGGCCGGCCATCTTGCTTTCCTGCCTCATTTCTCTATTGCCTTTCGTGAGAGACAGAACGCTGTGTAGCTGAGGGAGAGACAGTTAGACAGGCAGGGACAGACAGGGACAGGCTGGAGACAGGCAGGAGACAGACAGGAGACAGACAGAAAGTCAGCGAAAAAACAGGGAAAGGTAGAAAAATCGGAGGCTGTCAGCCTGTCACAGGGAGTTTTTTTTTTTTTTTCATCCAACCTGACAGGCTTTGTTAGCGTTTTCAGGCTGCTTATACTAACTAACTGTGCATATATACTGAACTGATCTTAAGTCTGCTGTGAGGCATCCCATTCCGTGACTACAGCAGCCTCTGTTTAAGACCATATAACCATTTGCTCTTATTATATTTGAAATTAGCCTGATAAAGACACTTTTGCTCGGCATAGTACTTCTGGACCCTGCCAGGGCATCCCATTCTGTGACTACAGCAGCCTCTGTTTAAGACCATATAACCATTTGCTCTTATTATATTTGAAATTAGCCTGATAAAGACACTTTTGCTCGGCATAGTACTTCTGGACCCTGCCAGGGCATCCCATTCTGTGACTACAGCAGCCTCTGTTTAAGACCATATAACCATTTGCACTTATTATAATTGAAATTAGGCCTGATAAAGACACTTTTGCTGGGCATAGTACTTCTGGACCCTGCCAGGGCATCCCATTCTGTGACTACAGCAGCCTCTGTTTAAGACCATATAACCATTTGCTCTTATTATATTTGAAATTAGCCTGATAAAGACACTTTTGCTCGGCATAGTACTTCTGGACCCTGCCAGGGCATCCCATTCTGTGACTACAGCAGCCTCTGTTTAAGACCACATAACCATTTGCTCTTATTATATTTGAAATTAGCCTGATAAAGACACTTTTGCTCGGCATAGTACTTCTGGACCCTGCCAGGGCATCCCATTCTGTGACTACAGCAGCCTCTGTTTGAGACCATATAACCATTTGCTCTTATTATATTTGAAATTAGCCTGATAAAGACACTTTTGCTCGCCATAGTACTTCTGGACCCTGCCAGGGCATCCCATTCTGTGACTACAGCAGCCTCTGTTTAAGACCATATAACCATTTGCTCTTATTATATTTGAAATTAGCCTGATAAAGACACTTTTGCTGGGCATAGTACTTCTGGACCCTGCCAGGGCATCCCATTCTGTGACTACAGCAGCCTCTGTTTAAGACCATATAACCATTTGCTCTTATTATATTTAAAATTAGCCTGATAAAGACACTTTTGCTCGGCATAGTACTTCTGGACCCTGCCAGGGCATCCCATTCTGTGACTACAGCAGCCTCTGTTTAAGACCATATAACCATTTGCTCTTATTATATTTGAAATTAGCCTGATAAAGACACTTTTGCTCGGCATAGTACTTCTGGACCCTGCCAGGGCATCCCATTCTGTGACTACAGCAGCCTCTGTTTAAGACCATATAACCATTTGCACTTATTATAATTGAAATTAGGCCTGATAAAGACACTTTTGCTCGGCATAGTACTTCTGGACCCTGCCAGGGCATCCCATTCTGTGACTACAGCAGCCTCTGTTTAAGACCATATAACCATTTGCTCTTATTATATTTGAAATTAGCCTGATAAAGACACTTTTGCTCGGCATAGTACTTCTGGACCCTGCCAGGGCATCCCATTCTGTGACTACAGCAGCCTCCGTTTAAGACCATATAACCATTTGCTCTTATTATATTTGAAATTAGCCTGATAAAGACACTTTTGCTCGGCATAGTACTTCTGGACCCTGCCAGGGCATCCCATTCTGTGACTACAGCAGCCTCTGTTTAAGACCATATAACCATTTGCTCTTATTATATTTGAAATTAGCCTGATAAAGACACTTTTGCTCGGCATAGTACTTCTGGACCCTGCCAGGGCATCCCATTCTGTGACTACAGCAGCCTCTGTTTAAGACCATATAACCATTTGCTCTTATTATAATTGAAATTAGGCCTGATAAAGACACTTTTGCTCGGCATAGTACTTCTGGACCCTGCCAGGGCATCCCATTCTGTGACTACAGCAGCCTCTGTTTAAGACCATATAACCATTTGCTCTTATTATATTTGAAATTAGCCTGATAAAGACACTTTTGCTCGGCATAGTACTTCTGGACCCTGCCAGGGCATCCCATTCTGTGACTACAGCAGCCTCTGTTTAAGACCATATAACCATTTGCTCTTATTATAATTGAAATTAGGCCTGATAAAGACACTTTTGCTCGGCATAGTACTTCTGGACCCTGCCAGGGCATCCCATTCTGTGACTACAGCAGCCTCTGTTTAAGACCATATAACCATTTGCTCTTATTATATTTGAAATTAGCCTGATAAAGACACTTTTGCTCGGCATAGTACTTCTGGACCCTGCCAGGGCATCCCATTCTGTGACTACAGCAGCCTCTGTTTAAGACCATATAACCATTTGCTCTTATTATATTTGAAATTAGCCTGATAAAGACACTTTTGCTCGGCATAGTACTTCTGGACCCTGCCAGGGCATCCCATTCTGTGACTACAGCAGCCTCTGTTTAAGACCATATAACCATTTGCACTTATTATAATTGAAATTAGGCCTGATAAAGACACTTTTGCTCGGCATAGTACTTCTGGACCCTGCCAGGGCATCCCATTCTGTGACTACAGCAGCCTCTGTTTAAGACCATATAACCATTTGCTCTTATTATATTTGAAATTAGCCTGATAAAGACACTTTTGCTCGGCATAGTACTTCTGGACCCTGCCAGGGCATCCCATTCTGTGACTACAGCAGCCTCTGTTTAAGACCATATAACCATTTGCTCTTATTATATTTGAAATTAGCCTGATAAAGACACTTTTGCTGGGCATAGGCTTACTGCTGCCTGCCAGGTGCACTTCTGTTGAGGCATCCCATTCTGTAACATAGCATACCCCTCTTTATTTACACTAAGCAGCTCTCTTATTTACACTAAGCAGGCCTGTTGGAGGCTGAGTGTTACTGCTCACTTTTGGTGTGCATTATATTCTGTTTCATATAGACCCACCGCTGCCCGGGGGATCTTAAAATATCACCTACTACCACGCCAGTTAGACTATGTCGGGCAGACAAGTGCCTGGAAGTGAAAAGAGGAGTGGCAGAGGCCAAGATTCCGCAGGCAGAGCTCGCATCAGACTGGGGGCCAGTAGCAGCAGGAGTCACGCTGAGAGACCTAATCTGCCAGTATCTGCTAGCGGTCGGGTCTCCACCAGTAACGCATCTGCCGTGGTAGATCATCAACAACATCATCACAACTTACGTCTGAGACCCCCAGTCTAGGGTCGGTAGGTTCCTCTGACACAACCCTGAGTTGGCATGCCCCGAGAGCAGTCCCTGTCCTCCCATTGCCTCTGTCCTACGCCGTTCCCTCCCCCTGCGACGTATCCTATGCTTTGGGTTCAGCTCCACTCTTTAGTGAGGAGGACGATCAGATACAGGAGGACAGTCAGCAGCTACTGCCCAGCCAAGAAATGGAGGTGGCTTCTTTAGCTAGGCAGACAAATAGTGATGTGGACAGTGTCGTGGGTGCTGCGAGCGTTCCAGCTCCTGCGCCAGACACTGTTGACGAATCCACGAACATCAGTGACGTACAGCCACAACTCGGTGATGATGATGATGACGATGAAGCCGATCGCACTTGGGAGCCGGGTGAGGAAGGGGCTTCATCGTCATTAGAGATGAGCGAACTTTTGAAAAATTCGATTCGACTGATTCGCCGAATTTTCCGACAAAAATCGGTTCGACCCGAATAAATTCGCGACGAATCGCTATTAAAAACGGCTATTTCTGAGCCTCCTAGAGCCTCAATAGGGTTGTAAACCATTCTGCCTTGCTGTAACACGCACAGGATGCGTGCTGGGTTAGTTAAATAATACTTTGAAGAAATATCACATGCAGATCAGAGGCATCGCTAATAGAATCGCAGAGCGGCACAATTGAATTCAAGAGAGTTGAAGTGGCATCACTATGAGGGGCAGGAGCCCAAACATTGCTTTAAAGAGACACTGGAGTTGGCAGCAGCAGGAGCCCAAAAATTGGATGAATCACACCCTGGAGTTGGCAGCAGCAGCAGCAGCAGGAGCCCAAATATTACTTTAAAGAGACCCTGGGGTTGGCTTCAGGAGCCCAAAAATTGGATGAATCACACCCTGGAGTTGGCAGCAGAAGCAGCAGGAGCCCAAATATTACTTTAAAGAGACACTGGAGTTGGCTTCAGGAGCCCAAAAATTGGATGAATCACACCCTGGAGTTGGCAGCAGCAGCAGCAGGAGCCCAAACATTACTTCAAAGAGACCCTGGGGTTGGCTTCAGGAGCCCAAAAATTGGATGAATCACACCCTGGAGTTGGCAGCAGCAGCAGCAGGAGCCCAAATATTACTTTAAAGAGACACTGGGGTTGGCTTCAGGAGCCCAAAAATTGGATGAATCACACCCTGGAGTTGGCAGGAGTTGGCAGCAGCAGCAACAGGAGCCCAAACATTACTTTAAAGAGACCCTGGGGTTGGCTTCAGGAGCCCAAAAATTGGATGATTCACACCCTGGAGTTGGCAGCAGCAGCAGCAGCAGCAGGAGCCCAAATATTACTTTAAAGAGACCCTGGGGTTGGCTTCAGGAGCCCAAAAATTGGATGAATCACACCCTGGAGTTGGCAGCAGCAGCAGCAGGAGCCCAAATATTACTTTAAAGAGACCCTGGGGTTGGCTTCAGGAGCCCAAAAATTGGATGAATCACACCCTGGAGTTGGCAGAAGTTGGCAGTAGCAGCAGCAGGAGCCCAAATATTACTTTAAAGAGACCCTGGGGTTGGCTTCAGGAGCCCAAAAATTGGATGAATCACACCCTGGAGTTGGCAGCAGCAGGAGCCCAAATATACACTGGGGTTGGCTTCAGGAGCCCAAAAATTGGATGAATCACACCCTGGAGTTGGCAGCAGCAGCAGCAGGAGCCCAAATATACACTGGAGTTGGCTTCAGGAGCCCAAAAATTGGATGAATCACACCCTGGAGTTGGCAGCAGCAGCAGCAGGAGCCCAAATATTACTTTAAAGAGACACTGGGGTTGGCTTCAGGAGCCCAAAAATTGGATGAATCACACCCTGGAGTTGGCAGAAGTTGGCAGCAGCAGGAGCAGGAGCAGGAGCCCAAATATTACTTTAAAGAGACCCTGGGGTTGGCCTCAGGAGCCCAAAAATTGGATGAATCACACCCTGGAGTTGGCAGCAGCAGCAGCAGCAGCAGCAGCAGCAGGAGCCCAAACATTACTTTAAAGAGACCCTGGGGTTGGCCTCAGGAGCCCAAAAATTGGATGAATCACACCCTGGAGTTGGCAGCAGCAGCAGCAGCAGGAGCCCAAACATTACTTTAAAGAGACACTGGGGTTGGCTTCAGGAGCCCAAAAATTGGATGAATCACACCCTGGAGTTGGCAGAAGTTGGCAGCAGCAGCAGCAGCAGGAGCCCAAATATTACTTTAAAGAGACACTGGGGTTGGCTTCAGGAGCCCAAAAATTGGATGATTCACACCCTGGAGTTGGCAGCAGCAGCAGCAGGAGCCCAAATATACACTGGGGTTGGCTTCAGGAGCCCAAAAATTGGATGAATCACACCCTGGAGTTGGCAGCAGCAGCAGCAGGAGCCCAAATATTACTTTAAAGAGACCCTGGGGTTGGCTTCAGGAGCCCAAAAATTGGATGAATCACACCCTGGAGTTGGCAGAAGTTGGCAGTAGCAGCAGCAGGAGCCCAAATATTACTTTAAAGAGACCCTGGGGTTGGCTTCAGGAGCCCAAAAATTGGATGAATCACACCCTGGAGTTGGCAGGAGTTGACAGCAGCAGCAGCAGGAGCCCAAATATTACTTTAAAGAGACCCTGGGGTTGGCTTCAGGAGCCCAAAAATTGGATGAATCACACCCTGGAGTTGGCAGCAGCAGCAGCAGCAGCAGCAGCAGGAGCCCAAACATTACTTTAAAGAGACCCTGGGGTTGGCCTCAGGAGCCCAAAAATTGGATGAATCACACCCTGGAGTTGGCAGCAGCAGCAGCAGCAGCAGCAGGAGCCCAAACATTACTTTAAAGAGACACTGGGGTTGGCTTCAGGAGCCCAAAAATTGGATGAATCACACCCTGGAGTTGGCAGAAGTTGGCAGTAGCAGCAGCAGGAGCCCAAATATTACTTTAAAGAGACCCTGGGGTTGGCTTCAGGAGCCCAAAAATTGGATGAATCACACCCTGGAGTTGGCAGAAGTTGGCAGTAGCAGCAGCAGGAGCCCAAATATTACTTTAAAGAGACCCTGGGGTTGGCTTCAGGAGCCCAAAAATTGGATGAATCACACCCTGGAGTTGGCAGGAGTTGACAGCAGCAGCAGCAGGAGCCCAAATATTACTTTAAAGAGACCCTGGGGTTGGCTTCAGGAGCCCAAAAATTGGATGAATCACACCCTGGAGTTGGCAGCAGCAGCAGCAGCAGGAGCCCAAACATTACTTTAAAGAGACCCTGGGGTTGGCCTCAGGAGCCCAAAAATTGGATGAATCACACCCTGGAGTTGGCAGCAGCAGCAGCAGCAGCAGCAGGAGCCCAAACATTACTTTAAAGAGACACTGGGGTTGGCTTCAGGAGCCCAAAAATTGGATGAATCACACCCTGGAGTTGGCAGAAGTTGGCAGTAGCAGCAGCAGGAGCCCAAATATTACTTTAAAGAGACCCTGGGGTTGGCTTCAGGAGCCCAAAAATTGGATGAATCACACCCTGGAGTTGGCAGCAGCAGGAGCCCAAATATACACTGGGGTTGGCTTCAGGAGCCCAAAAATTGGATGAATCACACCCTGGAGTTGGCAGCAGCAGCAGCAGGAGCCCAAATATACACTGGAGTTGGCTTCAGGAGCCCAAAAATTGGATGAATCACACCCTGGAGTTGGCAGCAGCAGCAGCAGGAGCCCAAATATTACTTTAAAGAGACACTGGGGTTGGCTTCAGGAGCCCAAAAATTGGATGAATCACACCCTGGAGTTGGCAGAAGTTGGCAGCAGCAGCAGCAGAAGCAGGAGCCCAAATATTACTTTAAAGAGACCCTGGGGTTGGCCTCAGGAGCCCAAAAATTGGATGAATCACACCCTGGAGTTGGCAGCAGCAGCAGCAGCAGCAGCAGGAGCCCAAACATTACTTTAAAGAGACCCTGGGGTTGGCCTCAGGAGCCCAAAAATTGGATGAATCACACCCTGGAGTTGGCAGCAGCAGCAGGAGCCCAAATATACACTGGAGTTGGCTTCAGGAGCCCAAAAATTGGATGAATCACACCCTGGAGTTGGCAGCAGCAGCAGCAGGAGCCCAAACATTACTTTAAAGAGACCCTGGGGTTGGCTTCAGGAGCCCAACAATTGGATGAATCACACCCCGGAGTTGGCAGAAGTTGGCAGCAGCAGCAGCAGGAGCCCAAAAAATGGCCTAAAGACATAAATATGTTTTGCACCATTTGGAAAGTGTAAAACGTGGCACCATGCTGAATCTAGTCGCATGCATCAGGCATTGGTGGGTGGAAATCCTGGCTGATCCATCCCTGATTCATTTTGACAAAGGTGAGTCTCTCCACATTTTTAGTTGACAGACGAGTTCTCCTCGCCGTAACTATGGCCCCCGCCGCACTAAACACCCGCTCAGATGGCACGCTACTTGCCGGGCAGGACAGCTTTTCCAGGGCAAACTCTGCTAGTTGCGGCCACAAATCAAGTTTGGCTGCCCAGAAGTCCAGCGGATCCTCAAGGTGTGTTGGCATGGTCATGTCAAAGTATGACATGACCTGCTGGTTGAGGTCCTGCTCCAGGTCTTCCTGCTGCTCATGAGTAGCCTCACTATGCGGGTGTAGAAAGCTACTCATTAGCGACTGAAGACTGAGGCTGCTGCTGCTGATGGAGCTGCTGCTGCTGCTCCTGCCAACCCCCCCAGCGGCCATGGCAGTGGAAGGTGAGCGCAGAGGTCCCCTCGAGTCAGACCTGCGAGAGTATGGACCATGGCGCAGATAGGCATCGGCCAACTGCCTACGTAGAATGTCTTTGTAGTAGTTGAGTTTGTCCTCCCTCTCGGTGGGTTTAAAAAATGCCCCCATTTTGTGCCGGAAGCGAGGGTCCAATAAGGTGGACAGCCAGAAGTCATCCCGCCGACAGATGGAAACAATTCTGGGGTCACTACGCAAGCACGTGAGCATGCTTCGTGCCATTTGCGCAAGTGACTCGGATGGACTACCTGTCTCCATCTCCACTGCATACTGCCACGGTGTGCCCGGGTCCTCTGTCTCGCCTTCCTCAAAAACCTCTAGCTCCTCTGGCTGCTCCTGCTCCTCCTCTCCTGTCCGCTGACTAGATAAACCAGCCATTTCGCCAAGCCTAAACTGTGTTTCGCTGGGCAACTCCTCCTCCTCCTCTTCCTCCTCCTCCTCCAGTTCAGCTCCAACGGGGTTCATGTGGCCGTAAGATGTAAACGCCATGTCTCCAGTGCCCTGACCAGCCATGGTTTCCAACATGTGCTGTAGTACATGAAGCAGTGGAATCACGTCATTCATCCCGTAATCCTGCCGACTGACAAATAAAGTGGCATCCTCAAAGGGCCTGAGCAAACGGCAGGTGTCACGTATGAGCTGCCACTGGTTGACATTGAAGTTACACAGGGGAGTCCCCCTATCTGCTTGGATCATCAGGAAATCCGTGATGGCTTTTCTCTGTTCATATAATCGGTCCAACATGTGAAGGGTGGAATTCCAACGGGTGGAAACATCGCAAATCAGACTATGTTGGGGGATACCATTCTGACGCTGTAGCTCAAGAAGGGTGTGTTTGGCGGTGTAGGAGTGGCTGAAGTGCATGCAAAGTTTCCTTGAAGTTGTTAGGATGTCTTGCAGATGGGGGGAACACTTCAGAAACCGCTTGACAACCAGATTGAAGACGTGAGCCATGCAGGGGGCATGGGTCAGGCTTCCTTGGCGCAGCGCAGACAAAATGTTCTTCCCATTGTCGGTAACCATGATTCCCATTTTAAGTTTTCTCGGAGTAAGCCATGTTTGGATTTCCTGATGAATACATTTAAGCAGTTCCTCCCCTGTGTGACTCCGTTCGCCAAGACAAACCATGTGAAGCACTGCGTGACACCTCCGTGCCCTGCACACATGGTAGACTGGAGGGGCACTGAGACTTGAGCCTACAGTGGAGGGTGAGGAGATGGCGGAGGATGAGGAGGCCGAGTCGCACGGTGTCACAGGTCCAATGGGCAGAGAGCGCGGAGGCCGAAGCGGCGTGACCTGTCCAAGTTGCTGCTGCTGCTGCAAAGGGACCACATTCACCCAGTGGGCCGTAAACGACATGTACTGCCCCTGACCGTAGTTACAGCTCCAGATGTCGGCGCTGCCATGTATTTTGCTACACACCGACAGGCTCAAGGACTGGCCCACCTTCTGTTTAACAAAAGTGTGCAGCGCTGGTACTGCCTTCTTGGCAAAGAAATGACGGCTTGGGACTCTCCACCTCGGCTCGGCACAAGCCATCAGTTCTCTGAAAGGTGCAGATTCCACCACCTGAAAAGGGAGCGACTGCAGCACCAGCAACTTGGACAGGAGCACATTCAGCTTCTGCGCCGTAGGATGAGTGGGCGCATACTGCTGTCTCTTGGACATGGCTTCGCTGATGGATTGCTGGCGGGATGCATGACTTGGAGGAGGAGGAGCAGGAGCGACAGAGGATGGGTATGACGCACAGCTGCCTTCGGCTGAGGTGCTGGAGCCTTGGCTGGCAGAAATTGGGAGCTCACTTGGTGAGGAAGCACACTGGACCACCCCTTGGGAGCCTCGGTTCTCCCAGGTCGCTTTATGGTGACGCATCATATGTTGACGCAGGGCCGTGGTGCCAACATTTGGACCCTGGCCACGCTTCACCTTTTGCCTACATATCTTGCATGTGGCCATGTTACCCTCCTGCGGATGCCTCAGGAAAAACTGCCACACTGCCGAGTAGCTACTTTTCCCACCCCCTGGCCTCACTGATTCACTGCTGCTGTTGCCAACTCCAGGAACCCCTGCTCCACTACCTCCTGATAAGGTAGACTGCCGCACAGCAGGTGCTCTACCCCGGCCCCGGCCGGATCCAGCCTTTGGAATTGTGCCCCCATGCTGACTGCTACCACCTTGCTGCCTCAGCTGCTGACTCCGGGGCAACCTGCGCCCCTCTTCTCCTGATGATGACGATGAAGCCCCTTCCTCACCCGGCTCCCAAGTGCGATCGGCTTCATCGTCATCATCATCATCACCGAGTTGTGGCTGTACGTCACTGATGTTCGTGGATTCGTCAACAGTGTCTGGCGCAGGAGCTGGAACGCTCGCAGCACCCACGACACTGTCCACATCACTATTTGTCTGCCTAGCTAAAGAAGCCACCTCCATTTCTTGGCTGGGCAGTAGCTGCTGACTGTCCTCCTGTATCTGATCGTCCTCCTCACTAAAGAGTGGAGCTGAACCCAAAGCATAGGATACGTCGCAGGGGGAGGGAACGGCGTAGGACAGAGGCAATGGGAGGACAGGGACTGCTCTCGGGGCATGCCAACTCAGGGTTGTGTCAGAGGAACCTACCGACCCTAGACTGGGGGTCTCAGACGTAAGTTGTGATGATGTTGTTGATGAGCGCGTCAACCAATCTACCACGGCAGATGCGTTACTGGTGGAGACCCGACCGCTAGCAGATACTGGCAGATTAGGTCTCTCAGCGTGACTCCTGCTGCTACTGGCCCCCAGTCTGATGCGAGCTCTGCCTGCGGAATCTTGGCCTCTGCCACTCCTCTTTTCACTTCCAGGCACTTGTCTGCCCGACATAGTCTAACTGGCGTGGTAGTAGGTGATATTTTAAGATCCCCCGGGCAGCGGTGGGTCTATATGAAACAGAATATAATGCACACCAAAAGTGAGCAGTAACACTCAGCCTCCAACAGGCCTGCTTAGTGTAAATAAGAGAGCTGCTTAGTGTAAATAAAGAGGGGTATGCTATGTTACAGAATGGGATGCCTCAACAGAAGTGCACCTGGCAGGCAGCAGTAAGCCTATGCCCAGCAAAAGTGTCTTTATCAGGCTAATTTCAAATATAATAAGAGCAAATGGTTATATGGTCTTAAACAGAGGCTGCTGTAGTCACAGAATGGGATGCCCTGGCAGGGTCCAGAAGTACTATGCCGAGCAAAAGTGTCTTTATCAGACTAATTTCAAATATAATAAGAGCAAATGGTTATATGGTTTTAAACAGAGGCTGCTGTAGTCACAGAATGGGATGCCCTGGCAGGGTCCAGAAGTACTATGCCGAGCAAAAGTGTCTTTATCAGGCCTAATTTCAATTATAATAAGTGCAAATGGTTATATGGTCTTAAACAGAGGCTGCTGTAGTCACAGAATGGGATGCCCTGGCAGGGTCCAGAAGTACTATGCCGAGCAAAAGTGTCTTTATCAGGCTAATTTCAAATATAATAAGAGCAAATGGTTATATGGTCTTAAACAGAGGCTGCTGTAGTCACAGAATGGGATGCCCTGGCAGGGTCCAGAAGTACTATGCCGAGCAAAAGTGTCTTTATCAGGCCTAATTTCAATTATAATAAGAGCAAATGGTTATATGGTCTTAAACAGAGGCTGCTGTAGTCACAGAATGGGATGCCCTGGCAGGGTCCAGAAGTACTATGCCGAGCAAAAGTGTCTTTATCAGGCTAATTTCAAATATAATAAGAGCAAATGGTTATATGGTCTTAAACAGAGGCTGCTGTAGTCACAGAATGGGATGCCCTGGCAGGGTCCAGAAGTACTATGCCGAGCAAAAGTGTCTTTATCAGGCTAATTTCAAATATAATAAGAGCAAATGGTTATATGGTCTTAAACAGAGGCTGCTGTAGTCACAGAATGGGATGCCCTGGCAGGGTCCAGAAGTACTATGCCGAGCAAAAGTGTCTTTATCAGGCCTAATTTCAATTATAATAAGTGCAAATGGTTATATGGTCTTAAACAGAGGCTGCTGTAGTCACAGAATGGGATGCCCTGGCAGGGTCCAGAAGTACTATGCCGAGCAAAAGTGTCTTTATCAGGCTAATTTCAAATATAATAAGAGCAAATGGTTATATGGTCTTAAACAGAGGCTGCTGTAGTCACAGAATGGGATGCCCTGGCAGGGTCCAGAAGTACTATGCCGAGCAAAAGTGTCTTTATCAGGCTAATTTCAAATATAATAAGAGCAAATGGTTATATGGTCTTAAACAGAGGCTGCTGTAGTCACAGAATGGGATGCCCTGGCAGGGTCCAGAAGTACTACGCCCAGCAAAAGTGTCTTTATCAGGCTAATTTCAAATATAATAAGAGCAAATGGTTATATGGTCTTAAACAGAGGCTGCTGTAGTCACAGAATGGGATGCCCTGGCAGGGTCCAGAAGTACTATGCCGAGCAAAAGTGTCTTTATCAGGCTAATTTCAAATATAATAAGAGCAAATGGTTATATGGTCTTAAACAGAGGCTGCTGTAGTCACAGAATGGGATGCCCTGGCAGGGTCCAGAAGTACTATGCCGAGCAAAAGTGTCTTTATCAGGCTAATTTCAAATATAATAAGAGCAAATGGTTATATGGTCTTAAACAGAGGCTGCTGTAGTCACAGAATGGGATGCCCTGGCAGGGTCCAGAAGTACTATGCCGAGCAAAAGTGTCATTATCAGGCTAATTTCAAATATAATAAGAGCAAATGGTTATATGGTCTTAAACAGAGGCTGCTGTAGTCACAGAATGGGATGCCCTGGCAGGGTCCAGAAGTACTATGCCCAGCAAAAGTGTCTTTATCAGGCCTAATTTCAATTATAATAAGTGCAAATGGTTATATGGTCTTAAACAGAGGCTGCTGTAGTCACAGAATGGGATGCCCTGGCAGGGTCCAGAAGTACTATGCCGAGCAAAAGTGTCTTTATCAGGCTAATTTCAAATATAATAAGAGCAAATGGTTATATGGTCTTAAACAGAGGCTGCTGTAGTCACAGAATGGGATGCCCTGGCAGGGTCCAGAAGTACTATGCCGAGCAAAAGTGTCTTTATCAGGCTAATTTCAAATATAATAAGAGCAAATGGTTATATGGTCTTAAACAGAGGCTGCTGTAGTCACAGAATGGGATGCCCTGGCAGGGTCCAGAAGTACTATGCCGAGCAAAAGTGTCTTTATCAGGCTAATTTCAAATATAATAAGAGCAAATGGTTATATGGTCTTAAACAGAGGCTGCTGTAGTCACAGAATGGGATGCCTCACAGCAGACTTAAGATCAGTTCAGTATATATGCACAGTTAGTTAGTATAAGCAGCCTGAAAACGCTAACAAAGCCTGTCAGGCTGGATGAAAAAAAAAAAAAAACTCCCTGTGACAGGCTGACAGCCTCCGATTTTTCTACCTTTCCCTGTTTTTTCGCTGACTTTCTGTCTGTCTCCTGTCTGTCTCCTGCCTGTCTCCAGCCTGTCCTTGTCTGTCCCTGCCTGTCTAACTGTCTCTCCCTCAGCTACACAGCGTTCTGTCTCTCACGAATGCAATGGAGAAATGAGGCAGGAAAGCAAGATGGCCGGCCTTAAATACCGCTGTGACGTCACCGGGCTTGCTGGCTGCTGATAGGCTGCATGTGACTGTCCCAGCTTGCACTGGCGCGGGGTTGATGTCTGGACATGTCCCGTCCGCCATCTTAGAATGCCTGTAATGTAAATGAATGGATGTTAAAGGAAAACTTCGAGCGATCGAATCGCGGGGAAATTCGGATTCGATCCGAATCGAATTTTTCCTGAAATTCGGATCGAATCCGGGTTCGTCCGGATCGATTCGCTCATCCCTAATCGTCATCATCAGGAGAAGAGGGGCGCAGGTTGCCCCGGAGTCAGCAGCTGAGGCAGCAAGGTGGTAGCAGTCAGCATGGGGGCACAATTCCAAAGGCTGGATCCGGCCGGGGCCGGGGCCGGGGTAGAGCACCTGCTGTGCGGCAGTCTACCTTATCAGGAGGTAGTGGAGCAGGGGTTCCTGGAGTTGGCAACAGCAGCAGTGAATCAGTGAGGCCAGGGGGTGGGAAAAGTAGCTACTCGGCAGTGTGGCAGTTTTTCCTGAGGCATCCGCAGGAGGGTAACATGGCCACATGCAAGATATGTAGGCAAAAGGTGAAGCGTGGCCAGGGTCCAAATGTTGGCACCACGGCCCTGCGTCAACATATGATGCGTCACCATAAAGTGACCTGGGAGAACCTAGGCACCCAAGGGGTGGTCCAGTCTGCTTCCTCACCAAGTGAGCTCCCAATTTCTGCCAGCCAAGGCTCCAGCACCTCAGCCGAAGGCAGCTGTGTGTCATACCCATCCTCTGTCGCTCCTGCTCCTCCTCCTCCAAGTCATGCATCCCGCCAGCAATCCATCAGCGAAGCCATGTCCAAGAGACAGCAGTATGCGCCCACTCATCCTACGGCGCAGAAGCTGAATGTGCTCCTGTCCAAGTTGCTGGTGCTGCAGTCGCTCCCTTTTCAGGTGGTGGAATCTGCACCTTTCAGAGAACTGATGGCTTGTGCCGAGCCGAGGTGGAGAGTCCCAAGCCGTCATTTCTTTGCCAAGAAGGCAGTACCAGCGCTGCACACTTTTGTTGAACAGAAGGTGGGCCAGTCCTTGAGCCTGTCGGTGTGTAGCAAAATACAGGGCAGCGCCGACATCTGGAGCTGTAACTACGGTCAGGGGCAGTACATGTCGTTTACGGCCCACTGGGTGAATGTGGTCCCTTTGCAGCAGCAGCAGCAACTTGGACAGGTCACGCCGCTTCGGCCTCCGCGCTCTCTGCCCATTGGACCTGTGACACCGTGCGACTCGGCCTCCTCATCCTCCGCCATCTCCTCACCCTCCACTGTAGGCTCAAGTCTCAGTGCCCCTCCAGTCTACCATGTGTGCAGGGCACGGAGGTGTCACGCAGTGCTTCACATGGTTTGTCTTGGCGAACGGAGTCACACAGGGGAGGAACTGCTTAAATGTATTCATCAGGAAATCCAAACATGGCTTACTCCGAGAAAACTTAAAATGGGAATCATGGTTACCGACAATGGGAAGAACATTTTGTCTGCGCTGCGCCAAGGAAGCCTGACCCATGCCCCCTGCATGGCTCACGTCTTCAATCTGGTTGTCAAGCGGTTTCTGAAGTGTTCCCCCCATCTGCAAGACATCCTAACAACTTCAAGGAAACTTTGCATGCACTTCAGCCACTCCTACACCGCCAAACACACCCTTCTTGAGCTACAGCGTCAGAATGGTATCCCCCAACATAGTCTGATTTGCGATGTTTCCACCCGTTGGAATTCCACCCTTCACATGTTGGACCGATTATATGAACAGAGAAAAGCCATCACGGATTTCCTGATGATCCAAGCAGATAGGGGGACTCCCCTGTGTAACTTCAATGTCAACCAGTGGCAGCTCATACGTGACACCTGCCGTTTGCTCAGGCCCTTTGAGGATGCCACTTTATTTGTCAGTCGGCAGGATTACGGGATGAATGACGTGATTCCACTGCTTCATGTACTACAGCACATGTTGGAAACCATGGCTGGTCAGGGCACTGGAGACATGGCGTTTACATCTTACGGCCACATGAACCCCGTTGGAGCTGAACTGGAGGAGGAGGAGGAAGAGGAGGAGGAGGAGTTGCCCAGCGAAACACAGTTTAGGCTTGGCGAAATGGCTGGTTTATCTAGTCAGCGGACAGGAGAGGAGGAGCAGGAGCAGCCAGAGGAGCTAGAGGTTTTTGAGGAAGGCGAGACAGAGGACCCGGGCACACCGTGGCAGTATGCAGTGGAGATGGAGACAGGTAGTCCATCCGAGTCACTTGCGCAAATGGCACGAAGCATGCTCACGTGCTTGCGTAGTGACCCCAGAATTGTTTCCATCTGTCGGCGGGATGACTTCTGGCTGTCCACCTTATTGGACCCTCGCTTCCGGCACAAAATGGGGGCATTTTTTAAACCCACCGAGAGGGAGGACAAACTCAACTACTACAAAGACATTCTACGTAGGCAGTTGGCCGATGCCTATCTGCGCCATGGTCCATACTCTCGCAGGTCTGACTCGAGGGGACCTCTGCGCTCACCTTCCACTGCCATGGCCGCTGGGGGGGTTGGCAGGAGCAGCAGCAGCAGCTCCATCAGCAGCAGCAGCCTCAGTCTTCAGTCGCTAATGAGTAGCTTTCTACACCCGCATAGTGAGGCTACTCATGAGCAGCAGGAAGACCTGGAGCAGGACCTCAACCAGCAGGTCATGTCATACTTTGACATGACCATGCCAACACACCTTGAGGATCCGCTGGACTTCTGGGCAGCCAAACTTGATTTGTGGCCGCAACTAGCAGAGTTTGCCCTGGAAAAGCTGTCCTGCCCGGCAAGTAGCGTGCCATCTGAGCGGGTGTTTAGTGCGGCGGGGGCCATAGTTACGGCGAGGAGAACTCGTCTGTCAACTAAAAATGTGGAGAGACTCACCTTTGTCAAAATGAATCAGGGATGGATCAGCCAGGATTTCCACCCACCAATGCCTGATGCATGCGACTAGATTCAGCATGGTGCCACGTTTTACACTTTCCAAATGGTGCAAAACATATTTATGTCTTTAGGCCATTTTTTGGGCTCCTGCTGCTGCTGCTGCCAACTTCTGCCAACTCCGGGGTGTGATTCATCCAATTGTTGGGCTCCTGAAGCCAACCCCAGGGTCTCTTTAAAGTAATGTTTGGGCTCCTGCTGCTGCTGCTGCCAACTCCAGGGTGTGATTCATCCAATTTTTGGGCTCCTGAAGCCAACTCCAGTGTATATTTGGGCTCCTGCTGCTGCTGCTGCCAACTCCAGGGTGTGATTCATCCAATTTTTGGGCTCCTGAGGCCAACCCCAGGGTCTCTTTAAAGTAATGTTTGGGCTCCTGCTGCTGCTGCTGCTGCCAACTCCAGGGTGTGATTCATCCAATTTTTGGGCTCCTGAGGCCAACCCCAGGGTCTCTTTAAAGTAATATTTGGGCTCCTGCTCCTGCTGCTGCTGCTGCCAACTTCTGCCAACTCCAGGGTGTGATTCATCCAATTTTTGGGCTCCTGAAGCCAACCCCAGTGTCTCTTTAAAGTAATATTTGGGCTCCTGCTGCTGCTGCTGCCAACTCCAGGGTGTGATTCATCCAATTTTTGGGCTCCTGAAGCCAACTCCAGTGTATATTTGGGCTCCTGCTGCTGCTGCTGCCAACTCCAGGGTGTGATTCATCCAATTTTTGGGCTCCTGAAGCCAACCCCAGTGTATATTTGGGCTCCTGCTGCTGCCAACTCCAGGGTGTGATTCATCCAATTTTTGGGCTCCTGAAGCCAACCCCAGGGTCTCTTTAAAGTAATATTTGGGCTCCTGCTGCTGCTACTGCCAACTTCTGCCAACTCCAGGGTGTGATTCATCCAATTTTTGGGCTCCTGAAGCCAACCCCAGGGTCTCTTTAAAGTAATATTTGGGCTCCTGCTGCTGCTGCTGTCAACTCCTGCCAACTCCAGGGTGTGATTCATCCAATTTTTGGGCTCCTGAAGCCAACCCCAGGGTCTCTTTAAAGTAATATTTGGGCTCCTGCTGCTGCTACTGCCAACTTCTGCCAACTCCAGGGTGTGATTCATCCAATTTTTGGGCTCCTGAAGCCAACCCCAGGGTCTCTTTAAAGTAATATTTGGGCTCCTGCTGCTGCTACTGCCAACTTCTGCCAACTCCAGGGTGTGATTCATCCAATTTTTGGGCTCCTGAAGCCAACCCCAGTGTCTCTTTAAAGTAATGTTTGGGCTCCTGCTGCTGCTGCTGCTGCTGCTGCCAACTCCAGGGTGTGATTCATCCAATTTTTGGGCTCCTGAGGCCAACCCCAGGGTCTCTTTAAAGTAATGTTTGGGCTCCTGCTGCTGCTGCTGCTGCCAACTCCAGGGTGTGATTCATCCAATTTTTGGGCTCCTGAAGCCAACCCCAGGGTCTCTTTAAAGTAATATTTGGGCTCCTGCTGCTGCTGCTGTCAACTCCTGCCAACTCCAGGGTGTGATTCATCCAATTTTTGGGCTCCTGAAGCCAACCCCAGGGTCTCTTTAAAGTAATATTTGGGCTCCTGCTGCTGCTACTGCCAACTTCTGCCAACTCCAGGGTGTGATTCATCCAATTTTTGGGCTCCTGAAGCCAACCCCAGGGTCTCTTTAAAGTAATATTTGGGCTCCTGCTGCTGCTACTGCCAACTTCTGCCAACTCCAGGGTGTGATTCATCCAATTTTTGGGCTCCTGAAGCCAACCCCAGTGTCTCTTTAAAGTAATGTTTGGGCTACTGCTGCTGCTGCTGCTGCTGCTGCCAACTCCAGGGTGTGATTCATCCAATTTTTGGGCTCTTGAGGCCAACCCCAGGGTCTCTTTAAAGTAATGTTTGGGCTCCTGCTGCTGCTGCTGCTGCTGCTGCCAACTCCAGGGTGTGATTCATCCAATTTTTGGGCTCCTGAAGCCAACCCCAGGGTCTCTTTAAAGTAATATTTGGGCTCCTGCTGCTGCTGCTGTCAACTCCTGCCAACTCCAGGGTGCGATTCATCCAATTTTTGGGCTCCTGAAGCCAACCCCAGGGTCTCTTTAAAGTAATATTTGGGCTCCTGCTGCTGCTACTGCCAACTTCTGCCAACTCCAGGGTGTGATTCATCCAATTTTTGGGCTCCTGAAGCCAGCCCCAGGGTCTCTTTAAAGTAATATTTGGGCTCCTGCTGCTGCTACTGCCAACTTCTGCCAACTCCAGGGTGTGATTCATCCAATTTTTGGGCTCCTGAAGCCAACCCCAGTGTCTCTTTAAAGTAATGTTTGGGCTCCTGCTGCTGCTGCTGCTGCCAACTCCAGGGTGTGATTCATCCAATTTTTGGGCTCCTGAGGCCAACCCCAGGGTCTCTTTAAAGTAATGTTTGGGCTCCTGCTGCTGCTGCTGCCAACTCCAGGGTGTGATTCATCCAATTTTTGGGCTCCTGAAGCCAACCCCAGGGTCTCTTTAAAGTAATATTTGGGCTCCTGCTGCTGCTGCTGTCAACTCCTGCCAACTCCAGGGTGTGATTCATCCAATTTTTGGGCTCCTGAAGCCAACCCCAGGGTCTCTTTAAAGTAATATTTGGGCTCCTGCTGCTGCTACTGCCAACTTCTGCCAACTCCAGGGTGTGATTCATCCAATTTTTGGGCTCCTGAAGCCAACCCCAGGGTCTCTTTAAAGTAATATTTGGGCTCCTGCTGCTGCTGCTGCCAACTCCAGGGTGTGATTCATCCAATTTTTGGGCTCCTGAAGCCAACCCCAGTGTATATTTGGGCTCCTGCTGCTGCTGCTGCCAACTCCACGGTGTGAATCATCCAATTTTTGGGCTCCTGAAGCCAACCCCAGTGTCTCTTTAAAGTAATATTTGGGCTCCTGCTGCTGCTGCTGCTGCTGCCAACTTCTGCCAACTCCAGGGTGTGATTCATCCAATTTTTGGGCTCCTGAAGCCAACCCCAGTGTCTCTTTAAAGTAATGTTTGGGCTCCTGCTGCTGCTGCTGCTGCTGCTGCTGCCAACTCCAGGGTGTGATTCATCCAATTTTTGGGCTCCTGAGGCCAACCCCAGGGTCTCTTTAAAGTAATGTTTGGGCTCCTGCTGCTGCTGCTGCTGCCAACTCCAGGGTGTGATTCATCCAATTTTTGGGCTCCTGAGGCCAACCCCAGGGTCTCTTTAAAGTAATATTTGGGCTCCTGCTCCTGCTGCTGCTGCTGCCAACTTCTGCCAACTCCAGGGTGTGATTCATCCAATTTTTGGGCTCCTGAAGCCAACCCCAGTGTCTCTTTAAAGTAATATTTGGGCTCCTGCTGCTGCTGCTGCCAACTCCAGGGTGTGATTCATCCAATTTTTGGGCTCCTGAAGCCAACTCCAGTGTATATTTGGGCTCCTGCTGCTGCTGCTGCCAACTCCAGGGTGTGATTCATCCAATTTTTGGGCTCCTGAAGCCAACCCCAGTGTATATTTGGGCTCCTGCTGCTGCCAACTCCAGGGTGTGATTCATCCAATTTTTGGGCTCCTGAAGCCAACCCCAGGGTCTCTTTAATGTAATATTTGGGCTCCTGCTGCTGCTACTGCCAACTTCTGCCAACTCCAGGGTGTGATTCATCCAATTTTTGGGCTCCTGAAGCCAACCCCAGGGTCTCTTTAAAGTAATATTTGGGCTCCTGCTGCTGCTGCTGCCAACTCCAGGGTGTGATTCATTCAATTTTTGGGCTCCTGAAGCCAACCCCAGGGTCTCTTTAAAGTAATATTTGGGCTCCTGCTGCTGCTGCTGCCAACTCCAGGGTGTGAATCATCCAATTTTTGGGCTCCTGAAGCCAACCCCAGGGTCTCTTTAAAGTAATGTTTGGGCTCCTGTTGCTGCTGCTGCCAACTCCTGCCAACTCCAGGGTGTGATTCATCCAATTTTTGGGCTCCTGAAGCCAACCCCAGTGTCTCTTTAAAGTAATATTTGGGCTCCTGCTGCTGCTGCTGCCAACTCCAGGGTGTGATTCATCCAATTTTTGGGCTCCTGAAGCCAACCCCAGGGTCTCTTTGAAGTAATGTTTGGGCTCCTGCTGCTGCTGCTGCCAACTCCAGGGTGTGATTCATCCAATTTTTGGGCTCCTGAAGCCAACTCCAGTGTCTCTTTAAAGTAATATTTGGGCTCCTGCTGCTTCTGCTGCCAACTCCAGGGTGTGATTCATCCAATTTTTGGGCTCCTGAAGCCAACCCCAGGGTCTCTTTAAAGTAATATTTGGGCTCCTGCTGCTGCTGCTGCTGCCAACTCCAGGGTGTGATTCATCCAATTTTTGGGCTCCTGCTGCTGCCAACTCCAGTGTCTCTTTAAAGCAATGTTTGGGCTCCTGCCCCTCATAGTGATGCCACTTCAACTCTCTTGAATTCAATTGTGCCGCTCTGCGATTCTATTAGCGATGCCTCTGATCTGCATGTGATATTTCTTCAAAGTATTATTTAACTAACCCAGCACGCATCCTGTGAGTGTTACAGCAAGGCAGAATGGTTTACAACCCTATTGAGGCTCTAGGAGGCTCAGAAATAGCCGTTTTTAATAGCGATTCGTCGCGAATTTATTCGGGTCGAAACGATTTTTGTCGGAAAATTCGGCGAATCAGTCGAATCGAATTTTTCAAAAGTTCGCTCATCTCTAGTGATCTTATGTGACCCTATTCTGAGTCTGAACAAAATGTCCCCACGTTTATACCTAGAAGTGTGCTCAGGAAAGTACAATGATACTTATCTTACTTCCTGCTCTTACATCGATTCCCTCAGTCCTCTGTGTGCTGCTACATAAGCTGTCACATGACATATGAATTTCACTTAATTGAAATAAATCAACTTTTTGATAACATTCTAATTTATTGTGATGTACCTGATAATGTATCAATAAAATATGTTATAAATAATGAAGTAATCTCACTATTCAAGGCCTTATTGCAAATTGTAGATTCCGTTAGTCAAGTATTTATTATTCCTACAAATATGAATACCTATATCATGGACTTCTATCAGACTTTTTCACTTATCTTACACACTGAATAGAAATTCTAATCAGCTATTTATGATGCATAAAGCTGTTGCCTTGACTGAGCGGCAGCATAGTGTGCAGCAGCCACATCCCCGGTTTCCTTGTGGAGTGCGCTGCAGGGATTCCAGGGATGCTGCCATGGCCTACAATCACGGGGAGGGACCTACGAATAAATAAGGTGATTGCAGGGGATCTGGGGGCTTCACATGAGGCATCCCGAATCAGGATGCCCCAGGGGTACCTAGTCAGCCGGCCCTGGGGTCTTTTAGATTCAAGGGCCATCTTGGGCCATGATTGGTCCACTTTAACATATGGGTATAGGATTGATTTAATACAAAGTGGCAGGGGCCATGTGCATAACTACAGTAGATGCTGCACTGGCTGATACTGACAAAACAATAAAAACTCCAATAGCAAAAAACATCACAAAAAGGAACCCTGCTTGTTGATTTGTCATAAAAGTCGAAAAAGCTCACAACAAATAAAGGAATAAAGTCAGTAAAAATAACAGGGGCCTTGTGCCACTGCAATGAATAACAATGGTAGGCCTGTAGGAATAAATCAAGGCTACTGAACTTGCTATGAGGCCGATTCATTAATAGCGGCAGGTAGCGACAGTTGAGCGACTGTAGCGGCATTTTCAGAGCGCCCGTCGTCGTGCTTGGCCGTTGTTCGGTAGTTGATAGCGACTCAATCGGTTTGCCGTAATGTTGAATATTGGGTGAGGAGTCGCTATTTGACAGGTTCCGGACTGTATGGGAGCGCATGATATTGACTGGCCCTAGCGACCGGCTTCCACCATATTCATTAAAAATCACGCTCAAAAAATTCTTGCGCTGTAAAATGCATGTTTAAACCCCAGAGCGCTGGCGGCGATGGGTTAAAAGTAGTTTTTTAACCCCCAAACAACCATATTTTTGGAAACCAAAAAAACAAGTTTTTTAAATAATTTTGTAATACATTAATATCAGACCTGTCATATCAATTCTGTACATTTTTTTTTTTTTTACCTTAAATAAATTATCTAAAATGGCAGAAGTGGTCACAGAATTTTTCACATTAAAAAAAAAACAAAAAAAACAATAACAATTAATTATGAATATTTAAAGATTGTTCCATTGAAATGCATTGGAGAGCCCCAGGTAGCAAGAGGTCATACCTGTCGCTGTTCAAGGTCGGACGCTGGCGCTGTGGGCTGAGGCCGGAATAATGATGAATGAGTGGCTATATGGCGCTATCTCAGTCGCTAAGCAGGATTGGCTTGATAAATGTGTGATTGTGGTGGGGAGCCGGCGTTCTCGTGGCGGGGCCCGTCATTACCGGCCGCTCACCAGTCGCTACCTGTCGCTATCCCTTGTTAAATAAGGGCCTATGTTATAAATGCACATGATGAGTCAGAAAGTCCCATGGCTCATGTGAGCAACTTCAGTCATTGGGGTTCTCTGTTCCATATTAAGACATGTGGAGAAGTATGTTTCCTGCATGTATCTAAACCATATTTAGGAGGTTTAGTGGACCAGTTTTGATGAAAAACATAATTTAGGGGTTTCTTTGGTAATACTTCAGTCTCAGTGGCACCCATGACATTTTATTTAGAGTATCTCTTTTTGGTTACTCAAGACATAAAATGAGGGCTAATCTCCAAAATAGGGTCAAAGAAAGACTATAGCTAAGCTAAAAGAGAAACAAATCCCAACTCTTCTCCACTCTATCCAAAAGAAACTGGTCTGGTTGGAGTTGGGCTTTAAACCTTAATAGCTATATGCAGTATATACATATGCTTGGTGCAGTTGGCGTGTTTAATCACTATGCTTTATTTTAATACGTTATTCTCTGCCAAAAAATAAAAGCTCTTGTGAGACAGACCAGCTGTGGTTCTGTGATAACAATTGCAAAATTGTTGCCATCTAAGCAGAGCAGTAACAGGGAACATCTGCCAGTAGATTATAAAACTGCATCTTCATCACAGACAGACACTGAAATATGCCGCCATGATACTTCTATGTATTCATTAATTACTGGAACCCATGTGTCAAACTCAATGTCAGTGGTGGGTCACATAAGCTCACCAGCCGTGCGGTTCCAACAAATGCGGGGATATATGTGACTGCGTGGCGTGCTGGAGTTTATTATTTGTCTGTTTATTACAGTGCTAAATAAGGTAAGAAGTAGGGTCATCAGAGATTGCAAAAAGTAAACGGACAGGCTAATTACTAGCGCCAGGTAACGGCAGATGAGTGTCTGTACAGCGGCGCTAAGAACGACCGCTAGTGGTGCTCTGATCGGCCGTGAGTCGCTATTACAGAGCGACTCACGGTTGCTGTAGTAACATTGCCTGCATTGATGAATTTGATGTGTGAGTAGCTATAACACCAGTATAACACTATATGGGAGCAAACTGTAGCGACTGGTCAGTGTGAGCGACTTAAACCATATTCATCAAAAAAACAGCTTCACGCAGCGCTGGCGCTCAAAATTGGGTCGCTGTAGCCCAGAGCGCCAGAAGCTGTGTGATTAAAAGTCCGTTTTTGAACACATATCCACTAGTAACAAAGTGAAAACATATGGAATGACATTGTTATTACATTGTGACATTAACACTTTAATACCAGACCTGTAATGACAATTCTGCATAAAAATATAAAAAAATCTAAAAAGTTTTCAAAAATGACATTTAATAGGCCAGGAGAGGTCACACAATGATTTGATTAAAAACAAATAAAAAAAATAAAAAGAAACCCCTGTTAAAAGTGAAGAAAAGTATTGTCCATTAAAATGTATGGGAGAGCGACACGGGTAGCGACAGGTAATACTAGACGCTCTGAAAGCCAGAGCGCCGCTGGGATCTGCGGAGTCATCTGTGATGATGAATAGGTCGCTACGTGGCGCTGTAAGAGGCGCTCACCAGAATCGCCTTCATAAATGTGGTATTGCGTGCCGCAACCGGCGTTCACCTGACACTACCTGGTGCTACCTGTCGCTTACAAGGCACTACCTGTTGCTATCCCTTGATGAATAAAGTCCTAAATTGAGTAGATTCACCACGCTGGTGGTTGCTCATCTTTAAAGGAAAATTATGCACAGCTGTGTGGTGTATTAAATCAATTTGCCAGCACATGCCCTCTCTGTATGTTAAAGTGATTGTCTAACCTTTAAATTAATGTCTCTGTAGTTACTTTTCGGCACTGCCTTGTGGGCAGTTGGCTCTTCCTCCTTTGCTTGACTGTGACGCATGCTCATCGAGAGTTTGGTGAGGGAGGTTCAAACACCGGTGCCTGGGGGGCTGCCGGATGTATTGAATCTGACTTACTGCCTCTTATCATGCTTGCCGGGATTCCCGAGGACTTTAAGATTTTAAGAAGACTTGGAGACATCAAACACACACAGGCAGTGGCCAGTTGAGCCACAGCGCTACTGTGGGGGGGGACCCTGTGTCTTTCCATCACCTTGCTGCTGCTATGCATCGCTTCTATTTTTGCACTTTATTGGGTGCACTTTTAATATGAACTTCATAATGATACCAGACTTGATTTAATGTTTATATTTGTACTTTGTTTTAGATTTGTAGTGAATCGATGACCTTAGCACTCAGTCCTTAATGCCGCCAAGGTGGCTGGGCATTAGTGTTTGCCCTTTCTTTGTCTTGTCGACTGGTGTTATTTTTTATTTTTTTTTTTTATATATATATTCTTTATTGAGCATTTTCAAAGCATTACAAGATTCAAAAAAGGATAAGGAAAAACATTCCACAGTCATGAGATGAAAAACATTGTCAAGCATAATAAAGTGCAAACAGACACTACGTTCAGAAAGGTTCAATTTCAGTCAGGCTGTTTCCACCCGAATAGCTATCGTGTTCTGCATGGGAGAGGGGGGTGGTCCAAAAGCTCCGCCCTTGGTCAACGTGAAGAGAAATCCCGACGGTAGACGGCCCGTCTACCTCTATCTGGCAGCCAGTATGACTCGCCAAAGTTACCCCCTCTCGCAGGCGAAATCAGAGATCTGGGGAACCTGACTTCAACACAACCACTGTGGAAATGGGAACCAGACGAATTAAGACAGGGGGAAGTAGACAAACACATGTAAACAAACAAAGGAGAGAGAGGAGGGGGAAGGGGGACAGGTAGGGTGGGGAAAAAGAAGGGGGGGCTGTGAGTCTAAACTCATTACCGACCATCCTCTAAGAGCATCAGATATTCTTGTGAGGTCGTGAAGATTACCCAATTGGTCCATTTAAGGCGATGGTCTTCTGAGGCTTCATTCTGCGCTGCAATTAGGCC
The DNA here is from genome assembly GCA_027917425.1 of Gastrophryne carolinensis. Classification (NCBI taxonomy): domain Eukaryota; kingdom Metazoa; phylum Chordata; class Amphibia; order Anura; family Microhylidae; genus Gastrophryne; species Gastrophryne carolinensis. Next base: position 559,346,577 of record CM051235.1, read on the forward strand.
ATCAAACCTCTCAATCTCAGCCACTTTACTCAGCCACATAGAGATGCTTGGGGGGTTTGAACTCTTCCAAAGCGAGGGGACACATGCCTTAGCGGCGTTTACCATCTGGCTAAGGACGGATCTCTGATATCTTTTGGTGGGCAATTCCGAGTGGTGGAGAAAGAAGAACGCCGGGCCCTCAGGAACCTCCCAGCCCGTCATATGCTGCACTGTGCTTCTGACCTTAGCCCAAAAGATGATCAATTTAGGGCACGTCCAGAAGATGTGCAGGAGAGTACCTCTATCTCCATTACACCGTCAGCATGTGGGGGAGACTGCTGGGTACCATTTGTGTAGTAATGCGGGGACCCTGTAGCACCTCGTGAGAATTTTATAATTACATTCCTTTTACCTAGTACAAGTGGCTGTTTTGTGTGTCAAGCGAATAATTCGCGTTTTGTGTTCAGCCGTTAGGGTGACTCCTAATTCTCTTTCCCATTTTGTGATATACTGCAAGGGGTCCTGTTCCTGAGGATTCACCAAGATTTTATAGATGAATGATAGAGCACGCTGGACAGGCCCCTTTTCCTCGCAAAGCCTCTCAAAAAGCGTAAGGGTAGACAGGAAGTGGTTAAGTTGCATCTGCTGCCAGTTACCCCATCTCGGGAGTTCTCCGGACTCAGCAATAGTATCCAGCGACACCCAACCCTCACTGCTACAGAAATGTCTAAACCTACCGACTCCCTTTCTTAACCAGCTTTCCGCCGTTCCCCCTCCCATCCCAGAGGGAAATGCTGGATTTCCCAGGATCGGGTATAGGGGAGAAAAGGTTGGCGACATCTCGCCCCATGGGAAGTACTTGTGGCAGACTTTAAGGGATGCTCCGATTGTCGGGTGTCTCAGTTCTATGCTTAGTGCCTGTCTCGGTAACCAAGGGAACGATACCAGCGGGAGTGATGAATCACCCTGCTCTATCTGAACCCATTGTTTGTATTGCTGATGTCTGCACCAGTCCACTATCCTAGTTAAATGGGAAGCAGCATAGTATAGGCTTGGGTCGGGGAGGCCTATCCCACCCTTATTTCTTGGCCTAGCTTAAATCCGCCTGTTTACTCGTGGGGTTTTCCCCCGCCAAATAAATTTAGAGAAGAGAGCCCCCACTTTTTGCAGGAATGCATTGGGAAACACCACTGGTAATGCTTGCATTATATAGAGGAGTCAGGGGAGTATGTTCATTTTGAGGGCATTACACCTCCCAAACCACGCGAGTTTTTTAAGGGACCAGGTTTTAAGGTCTGTCTAGAATGCACGGAGCAAGGGGGGGAAGTAAATTTTTTCCAAGGATGTACCAAGTTTCACTCCTAGGTATGTGATGCAGTCTTTGGCCCACTTAAAAGGGAAGGACTGTCTGAGGCGATCCTCCCTCGCCAGTGGAATTTTGAGGTTCAATACTTCGGATTTCTGCATGTTTACCTTGTAGTTGGATAGGTTCCTATATAGCTCCAACTCTTTTAAAAGGTTCGGAAGTGTGACCTCAGGGCCAGTTATAAAAAACAGTTAATCATCGGCGAATGCCGCAGCTTTATAGTGACCTGAAGGGAGGGAAATCCCTTGTATATTAGGGTTATTTCTAACTCGACATAGAAATGGCTCCAGGGTCAGTATGAAGATTAAAGGAGATAACGGGCACCCCTGCTTCGTCCCGTTCCCGATGCCGAAGGGCTCCGACAGCGCGCCATTAACCCTGACCGAAGCCGTGGGCTGCTGATACAGGCTGGCGATCCATGATCTCATGTTGGGCCCCATGCCAATATGGTCCAGGACTCCAAACAAATCGTCCCTCCGCACCCTGTCGAACGCCTTTTCGGCATCAGTCGAAAGGAGGATTGAGGGCAGATTTCTCACTGAAGCAGAATGGATAAGGTTTAATGCTTCCCTATGAGGCATAAATCCCACTTGATCTATATGGATAACCTGGTGTAGATGAGCGACGGTTGGCAAGTATTTTGGCGAGGAGCTTAATGTCAACATTAAGAAGGGAGATTGGCCTAAAGCTGGAGCTCAAGGAGGGGTCTTTCCCGTCTTTTAGTATCACCGAGATTTGTGCACGTAGACTATCCATTGGGAGGGTGCTGCCCGCTTTTAGGGAATTGCGTACCCCAAGGACCCTAGTAGAGAGGGTTTCTGCAAATGTTTTATAGTAAATCAGGGGGAGACCGTCCGGTCCCGGCGCCTTCCCGTTGGCCGACCCCTTAATAGCCAGGGTTAATTCCTCTGATGTAATTGGGGCCTCCAGTAGTGCCCTTGGAAGCTGGGGCATCCCAGATCCCTGGATATACTCAGTGACCCCCATCTGACCGGGACCCTGATGGCAAGGGGGAATGTTGTAAAGTGAATTGTAGTATTCCCTGAAAACTCCCGCTATGTCTTTGTCTTTATGCACCATGTTACCTTCTCGGTTCCTAATTTTGGGGACATATGTTTTAGCCCTTTCTCCCCTTAGGGCCAAGGCCAAGAGACACCCACATTTGTCTCCTGATTCATAGAAGATCTTCTTGCTTTTAATAAGCTGAAGTTTGGTTGTACCGTTATAGATCCCCTTTAACCTCTTCCTGAGGGAAGTCAGGGCAGCAAGGTGCGAGACCGCCAACGACTGCTTATGGAGGGTTTCTAGTTTTCGGATTTCACAGATGAGATCAATTATTTGTTTACTTATCTCTTTCTTAACTCTGGCCCCATGTTGTATCAGCAGCCCCCGGACAACGCACGTATGCGCCTCCCACACGACGGGAAGACTTATATCAGGGGTGGTGTTAGCTGCAAAATATTCCTGGAGATTCTTTTTTACATCTTCCTTGATTATAGGGTCTTGTATGAGTGCACTGAGGGCACTAAGTTTCCAGGTCCAAGGCCTAGGCACTTGGTCCTGTGGCACAAGATTGAAGGATACCGGTGCGTGATCTGATATGGTGATACTACCTATTACCGCGGCCGCCACCTGCGGCAGCATGTGGTGCTGAATTAGAAAAAAGTCCAGCCTCGAGTACATATTGTGCGGAGTCGAGAAATATGAATAATCTCTCGCACTTGGGTTCAGGACACGCCACGGATCAATCAGCTGGTGTGAGTGGAGAAGTTTTTTAATCTTCCTGAGTTTAGGGTAAGCGATATAAGAGTGGCCCCTTGACGTATCTATGATGGGATCTAGGGTAAGATTGAAGTCACCCCCTACTATCAGCTTGCCCTCGGCAAAAACGGTCAGCCTGTCCAACACGTCTTCAAGGAAAGGGACCTGCTTGGTGTTAGGCAAATAGATATTTACAAGGGTATACAGTTCATGTCCTATTCTCCCCTTAACAAAGAGCCACCTCCCGTCTCCACCACTCAGAATGCCCACCTCCTCCCACAGAACAGATCTGGCGAGCAAGATACTCACTCCCCGAGACCTTGAATCCGTAGAGTGGCTATGGTATGAGGTTGGAAATACCTTGTTCTTGAGCGTCTCCTGGAGAAGAGCCACTTGTGCCTTCAGAGTCTTGAGATTGTTCAGAGCCAGAGACCGTTTTTCCGGGGTGTTCAAGCCCTTCACGTTAAAAGAGACAAAGTTAATCTCACACATCACTGCGGTAGCGCGTTATCTGAAAGCGATGGGTCAGAGAGGCAGTTAATGACTGAAAGATGAGAAAGGGTGGGAGACAGAAACAGATGGGGGAGACACGGCAGGAGTGGGGGGTAAAGGGAGAAGTAACACCAAACAAAATATAACCAGTGTACGTGCCCGGATCTGGGCGGGGGGTATGAACTAAACAGCAACTGCTCTAAATTTCAGCTCTCCTCCCGGCGGAGGAAAGTCGAAACCAACCTAAGTGGGGGACTGTGTCTAGCGACGAATAAGGGAGCAGTCGTCGCCCGAGCCCTCCGGGCACCAAATATCATCTGAGCAACTAGTATCCGGAGACAGCCAATTAACGCGTAACTATGAAGATAAGAAGTGTTTAACTAATCTGTCTGCTGAGGTGTGTGGTCAGGTGTCAGACCCATCCGGGCATCAGCGGGGACGCCTGGAAAGTAACTTCCCAGGGAACTTATAGGCTTTACCCCCCCAGCCGACAGTGTTCAGAATCAAAATCCGATCCACCGACGTCCCGCCAGGCCCGGCCCAGCCAACACCAGCAGCTACTAACGAACAGTGAGGGATTGAGAACCGCTAACAGATTGGGATTAAATAGACAGTGAGAGTGGGCAGTCACTTGCAGGACCATGAGGTAAGTAGTCAAGGCTCGCTATCCATTGGTCTAGGTCGCCTCTCGTTTCTCAATCTTGGTCTGGCCGCTCTAGCTCGGCGAGACGGTTCCCCTCGAGGCCTCTGTGCGACGGAGTCCATCGTTGGGAGGAGCCAATTGGGAACCGGGATCGGATCACGTTCCAGGAAAGTCTCGGTAGGTTTTGAGGGAGAAGGTGTCACGATTCTTGGAGACAATCAGGTGCAAGGGGAACCCCCAATGATACGAGGCACCCGCTTCTCTGATCACATCCAGCACAGGCCTTAACATTCTTCTCATTTGAAGCATGCGTCTGGAAAGGTCCGGAAGGATTTGTATCCTGGCTCCGTCAAAGTCCACTGGGCCGTGTCTCCAGGCCCTGCGTGAGATTTCCTTCTTGACCTTGTAAAAAAAAATGCACCCTGCAGGTCACATCCCTGGGGCATGTGGGATCTGGGCTACGTAGGCCCAGGGCCCTATGTGCCCTATCGATCTCAATCGGGGCTTCAATATTTCTCTCTAGCAGCGTATTGAAAATAGTGGTGATGATCTGCTTCACGTCTTCTCCAGTTGATGCCTCCGGAATGCCCTTGAGTCGGAGGTTATTTCTGCGGTGTCTATTCTCCAAGTCATCATGTTGCAGTTGGAGCTGGAGGATTTGCGTACTCTGCGCCTCAACGCGTGCCGTCAGATCAGCGATAGCCGCTTCATTAGCCGACTGGTGAGATGTAACTCTGGAATCAAGGGCCTGGAGATGGCCTCGCACCCCTGCGATATCTTTCTTATAGGCCGCCTCATATTTAGTTATAAGAGCCCAGATGTGCTCGGGAGCTCAAACTGCTGCGACTACTCCATCTGAGCACCAGGCCACGGCCCGTTATTTGTCTTTTATGTATAATTATTTATATACATTTTTACTCATATTGTCGTGTAAGCAATCTTTGGGGGCTTACCAGAGCGACTTTCTCTCCCCCTCCAACTCTCTTGTAATTACATTTTCATTCATGATGATGGTCCGCCCCACCATCATTCACAGTGACACCAGTGTGCCCCCTCCATTCACTGCAATGAATTTGGCATTCCAGGTCTTGAATAGTGATGAGCTAGAGCAGGGTGTATCTGGCTTGGAAGCCCTGCGGCCAGATAGTCCCCAGTATTGGGCATTTGGTACTCCAGAATGCAAAATATAATAGCTTCGACTCCCCCTATCTTATGAACCTCGGACTCCTTACCAGTTCACATACAGTCCTCCTTCACTCCAGATACTAGCATAGCAGCGGCAATAGCAGCTCCCTGGCATTAGGACACAGCCAGCCGTACCAGTAAGGGACCTCGACTGGCAGACCTGCAGAGGACATCGCCCGGCGGGGGACAGGAGTAGAAGACAGAGAGACTGAGTTTTGTTGAATTTGTTCTGACGTTTTTTATTTGTTATTTTACTGGTTGTGAACTGGTACATACAGATTACCCACATTAAAAATCAACCTACGTGCACCTATTGCATTTTCTAAGCCTTTTAACATCGAAGATGGCGGCTCGTGGAATCTCAGGCTGCCTGCAGACAGGAAGTGTCCTCTGACTATGCCGCTCTGCATTCTGGGACTGCTGTCCTTTTCCTGGCCCCAGCTCTGCTCTATCTGTGCAAAGCACAGCTATAACCTGCCCGCTGCACCCTCCCCTTCTCCTTTCCTCATTATGTGATGCTTCTGAGGCAAGATGGTGGCACCCATATCCTAGAGTCCTGACCAGAGTTAAAGCCAGGTGGGGGAAAGAATAATAAGTAAGCGAGTAAAAATGTAAAATATATTCATTTTAGATGCTGGGTAATAGTTTTTTAAAGGTCTGGGCTTTTCATTAAATGATGCTGAAGGTCCAGTTTAAATATAACCAAGGTAGGTAGGAAGAGGCTTTCATAGTATGCCATGAATAAAAGAAAAGTTTAAGAATATTAACTTCCTTTACCTGCAGAAAGGAGGAAGTCCACCTTATAGGTCCCTCCTTGTCTTCGATTAATTTGGACTACAATCTTTTCATGTCAACTGTGGCTCATGGAAATCTTTGCAAGGTGAATGTGACCCATATGGGATTGTGGTGACTGTGATTCTTGGCTGACAGTCCAAACTTTATGTCTGTTCCTTTAATGTTCTACAGATACTGTAACAAAGTCTCACTGCAGTAGAATCCATTATTTCTCATCAAAACTTCATAACTAATGACCTTTAACAGCGAACGATACCTGGACAAGGCCGAAGTTCAGGCCCTAGTGTGGTTAAATGTAAGGTGAAGCATCCAGTAGGATAACTGCCACCTCCAAGATGGGTGACAGATGTCCCTGTTTATTCCTAGTTGCTGGTTGGTTGCCTGGCTCCATGCCGGGCACATGGCCGAACCACCCAGCATCCCTCCGCTGCCGGCTGGTTCTGTCTACGTACTGTACTGGAGCTGCTGTACTGCTGCCACCATCTTGCCAGCCGGCTATAAGACGCCTCCTGAAAATAAGCCCTAGCACCTATTTTTGTAGCAAAAATTATTATAAGACCTGACTTATTTTTGAGAAACATCCGTCCTGACCACAGGTCCGCCCTCACGAAGATTCAAAACGCTTTTATCACTGCTTTAGCCGCGCCCATCTAGCAGATCTGGGATTGCTAAATGAATGATCTCAAGTGTGCCAGCTGGCCCCATTCCTTGCTTCCCTCTAGCCTGAGCATGCTCCCGCCCCAAGCCTATCTGAATAGCTGGGCGCTGGTGCCTGGGATGAGGCTGATCATGCCGTGTGAGCTCTAGAAAGATTTGGAGGCAACTCCGGGGGAGAGGAGGTTCAGACAGCAGGGCAGCCAAGCGCCTGGTCCTGGAGTCTTTTAGATTCCAGGACCTGGGCATTGTGGGTTTTAATCTGCTTTAAATGCAAACTATTCAACAATTCCTGGTGAATGCCAAGAACATTCTAAAGGATCCTTGTCACCCAAACCGTAATCTTTTCTTTATGATAGATAGAATTCTTACTATTTACCTACCGTCTCTTCCAGCGTGCAGTATGGAATCCTTCTTGTGGAGTTAGTATACCCCATATAAACAAATGCTTCATTGGCGGTGGTAAAAACCTCCCCCAAAACTCACTGATCTGCTGCCCCCTCCTCCGGTCTTACCTTTGGGCCCTTCTGGGTCCCTCTTATTCCGGACGACCTTCTGACAGGCGGCACAATCTTCCATCCCACCATCTGCATGTGGCCCACAATTTTGCGCCTGCGCAGTGCCGATGAATGGGATGCAATGGAGTCACCCAAAATCCCACGAGACTTAGCTGAGCGGTGCGGGACTTTGCAGAGCATGGCTGAATGCGTGCTGTCACTTGCAGATGGCTAAGCCAGCGGGGGGGGGGGGGGGGGGCAGAGGATCAAGCCCTGAAGCAGCCAAATGTCACCACACACAGCAGGCAGCAGTGACATCCAAAAGGTAAGTAAAAGCTGATGGGGGGGTCAGACCCTTTTTATTTTAATTCCGATGTTCCTCTTTAAAATGAATGCACATCAGATTATTTCTTTATAAATTCACAGATAAGCTACACATGGCATGATTTCACCAAATACTTCATATATATCTTTCTTTAACTCTAACTTCTAATATTATCTCTTCTCGTGCATGGAAAAAAAGGAAAAAAAACACATAGTTCAGCAAGCTTTTAAAATCAAAAACGCATTCCACGCATTTATTTTGTTGCCCTCACCAGAGGTAAAAAGCATACAACACTTTTAAAACTACTGGAATCTGGAATCAAATTATTGCTCCTGGGCAAATACTCTATCAATGCTAATGGTGTATCTCACCGTGCTGTTGGACAGCGGCCGCTGATACCTAGTGGGGCGGCAGACAGGGCCGGATTAAGTGTGGTGGAAGCCCCAGATACAGTATTTTTTTCCTCTAAAATAATAGTCCAGCCAAGTAACTGATTGGTGGTTTTCTGGCACCCGTCTGCTTACTGGAACTTCTAATCAAGTTCCTTAGGCCACCCATGTGCGCATGCGTGCTGCTCCGGTCCTCCTGCTTTGCCATTCTGGGTGGGGGGTAGTGTAGTCGCTCAGCTGATCCAGCAGAAATCAGTTCCCTGCATTGAGCTGCCAGTGGCTGTGCTTGCTGGCTTATGTGCAGTGAGCAGCCCCCAATTGACATCTCGCGCGCAAATAGCGCCCCCCACTGCCGTTGATAGTTTTGTTGTTGGCCCCGCGGCCCATCAGACCAAAGACTGAAAAGCCTCCTGGACCAGACCATAAGCCAAAGGTTGCTGGAGGCTCCCTTTGCAGGGCAAGTGGTGGAGGCCCCAGGGCGCTCAACCCTCATAATCGGGCCTTGGCGGCAGGGTTGGAAATGATTAAGTCGACCAGGCTCCAGCTGTGAGGCTTGCAATCTATCTCACTGGGAAGGCAAGTGCAAGCAGACGTCTGGTTCCGCCCAACGTGTTTCGTCATATTGAGCTTGGACTCGGGCTGCCATTACAGTGATGTGTTCGCTTGTATACCAAAACCTTGCTAATCCTTTGGGAACATTTGGGATCCCAGCTAGTCTCCTTTCTACCCCAATGCTGCCCCTCTGTTGGCAGAGAAGCCTACATGACATAAACAATGAGGTGGGGGCTGAGTTCAGAACCCAGAAGTAGAGTTGGTACAGAGGCAAGGCAATGATAAAACCTTGTGCTATTTGAAGTTGATGTACCAACATTTTGGCTGCCTGTCACACTATGTAAACAGCAGTAATAAGCAATGTGTTTGCTTTAATGTGCACCCCATTTGCAGTGTGATAGCTCCTATTGGCTTTAATATAGTCATAATAAATTGTCAGGCAGTAATATCAAGAGGCTTTGTCAGAAGCTTTGCAGAAAAGAAGATTAAATGGGCTGTAAAGAAAATAACTGTCATCAGATTCTTCCAGTCAATGACACATTTTCTTCTCTTGCTCATTTGAGTAACTTGCTGAAACACCTTTTACTTAAATATGTATTTAACACAGCTCAGTTACACTAGTACGCAATAGATTCCATTTACCTATATTAAATACAAGGCATTGCCTGAATGTATTTCAACTGTGCCAAAGGTAAAGTTCATAAACTGGGGCTTCATGCCAACCCGCCTGCCACCCCACCACATCACCTCCACTTACAGCATAGGCACCTAATTTATTACTGAAGAAAGCTCTCCGTCAGCCATAGAAACTGCCGGTGCCAACTACTTGTCAGTGATTTTCCATGTAAACCATTCCTGAGGTAATGAATCTCTAAACAGTGGACAGTGAGGCAGTGGACGGCACTGTCATATTTCCTCCGTCTGCCCAGTCACTGAGCGCTCTATGACTGGATGATTGCTCTACCTAGAGAATGAGGGTTTGGAAAGTTGGTTTATAAAAAAATAAAGTAAATATGTCAATTTTTTTTTTTATGTCAATTGATGAAAAGCATTAAAACATTTATGCTAGATAGGGCGTATGTCCTATGTTGGTGCTACAGCTATATATAAGCCATCAAGATGAGGGGGGAACTCCTTAGTTTCATCTATATTCAGGGTTTGCGGACCAGTGCCCTCTGGTGGCACATGATTTGCTAGTAAGAGGGAGGGGCTAATTATTAATTGATTGTTGCTTGGAGGAGGATTATTAGTTCATGATGATGGGGAATTTGAGGGAGGATTATTAATTGAATGGGGTAGTGTGCAATACTCACCTGGTTCACACTGATACAATGTATATGGATAAACAGAAGCTGCAGAGTTGGAAGTCAATGTCGACGCATCTAGGGAATGCTGTTCCTTTTTTTCATGTGATGTTGCTCATGGAAGTATTTTAAACTTATCCATTAAACTGGACGTTTTATTGGAACCACGAGGGTTGGCTGGACTTTGTACACATGCAGGAAGTCAATGTCACTTACTGAAAAAGATGAGTGGAGGCATATTTGTCTTAGGTAAAGTGTAGGCCCAATTGTGAGCGAAGACTCTAGAGCAAAGCTGTAGGTCCTTTGTAAATGATCTGATGCACTTAGCACGGTAGTACTAATCAAATGTGTCTGGGACAAAATCATAAGACTACTGGTGTGTAGTATTTGTGAGGGTCATATGTGCCCAGGAGTAGTACAGACAGGGCATATTAAAGGAGGGGGGACTAGGGCTCCTGCCTTGAGACCTCACCACTTGCTAGCAAAAACAATGATTAATCTACTTTAATTACTTACTACTTTAGTTACTTACAGAGGCCTCCACAAGACTTTCTGCCCAATGGCCTCTGCAACACTTAATTCAGTCCTGAGTAAAGAACAGTATAGGTTCCATTTAAAGCAGACCTATACTTTCCTGGAGCCATTTTGACTAAGCTCATAGCTCCATAAATGGCCAACCTCATGCTGTTAAAATGCAACAATGTGCCCTCAAAACCACTGCTTACCAAGTTTTGCAACAAAGGGGGTGCAGAGTCCAAATAGGAGTGCTGGCTATTATCCTCTCTCTGCTAGACTCGGGAAGGGCACCCTGTCATCGGGGGTATTCAGCGTGTGGAGGGTGTTTGCATTTTCAACTCACATGGAGTGCATCCTCCAGATGCTGCTGGCAAAGCTTTTGCAGAGCAATGGGTTCGCTCTGCAAATGCCAAATGCGGATGTGAGAGTGCCAGTAGATGGGCAACGCTTCATTAGTAAGTGCAAGGTGATCATAAATGCCCTGAAATCGCCCTGGTTTGAAACCAGCCTTAGACAGGGTTCACATTGCTGTGATTACATTGTGACAGTGGTAATTGGCATCGCAATGCGATCACCAACATTTTTCCAGCGATTTAGGAACACTAAATTGCGCTTGTGATCGCTGTTGACAAATGTAAACACCTATGTCAATGGCTCCATAGAGAGCCTTAGAGTTAAAGTGATCCTAAACCTAGAAATTAAGTTTATGTTGTCACCTTTTATGCCCAATCCAGTGCCCCAAAACAGCCTGTGTTTCTTTTTTTTTTACTAAAGCCTTTGCCCAATATTCATAAGAATACTAACTGGATGCAGTATGATGTCGGAATGGCAGCAATATACTAATTAGATCAGTTACAGGCTTACCTGTCACTTAATGACATTTAGGTTTTCACCATTATTATAACTAGAGATGAGCGAACTTCTCAAAAATTCGATTCGGGCGATTCGCCGAATTTCTCAAAGAAATTCGGGTTCGTCCGAATCGAACTTTAGCGAATCGCTCATCTCTGGTGGGAGCGGGGAGGCCAGCTGCGCAGTCAGCGGGCGGCGGAAGCCGGCTTCCGCCGCCCGCTGACAGCGCAGCCGGCCTCCCCGCTCCCACCAAGCCCTGAAATGGAAAAAAAAAAATGCCGGCATGGTGGGAGCGGGGAGGCCGGCTGCGCTGTCAGCTGTCATCAGAGGACGCGTCATCAGAGGAAGCCGGCTTCCGGCTGACAGCGCAGCTGGCCTCCACGCTCCCACCATGCTGGTAAGTGTTTGCTGAAATAAAAAAATGCCGGCATGGCGGGAGCGGGGAGGCCAGCTGCGGCAGCCCTTCTTCCGCCGCCCGCTGACAGCGCATCCGGCATCCCCGCTCCCACCATGCCGGCATTTTTTTTTTCCATTTCACGGCTTGGTGGGAGCGGGGAGGCCGGCTTCCGCCGGCCGCTGACAGCGCAGCCGGTCTCCCCGCTCCCACCATGCCGGCATTTTTTTTTTTTTAATTTCAGGGAACATTCGGTCAGCACGAACCACTAAAAATTCGGGTTCGCGCTGAATCAAATTTTCCCTGAAATTCGGAGCGAATTCAGGTTCGTTAGAACCGTTTCGCTCATCCCTAATTATAACTGATAAGGCTGATCCCCAGTTCTGAGTTGTGTTGAATGTAACTGAATGTATTATTGCTGAAAAGCATTGGTGGGGGAGGGGTTGCTTGGAACAATATGGCTGACTGCATCCTGTTTGTGTTATGAATATTGGGCCCAGGCTGTTTTGGGGCACTAGGCTAGGAATAAAAGGTGACGACATAAACTTCCTTTTTGAGTGTACGATCACTTTAAGATTCTCCTTTTGAATTATTACTCACTGGTTATGCTTTTGCTGTATAACTGTGCATTGCTTTATGGGTTGCCAACTCAACACTGTTTGTACTTGCATAATAGATATCCCTTAAATAAAAAAAATAATATTAATTCTTGTAAAGGGGTCAACTGAAAACTGATCGCTCTCTATTGTTTTCTTGTACAGTTAAAGATGACTGCTCCTATAGACTGTGTGATGTGAACCATTATTTCATCAAAGCTTCTCTCAGACGTCGATGCCCACAGAGTCTCTTTTAAGTGATTTATTTTAGGTAGGGGTTATGTTTAAATTATGCTTGTTGACCCAGTATGATTGTTATCTTTAGGCTGTGTAAAGAAATGATCATACTGTGCTATGAGGTTATGGTCTTTCATCATGACTAATGCAGTGACCAGTGACCCAGACCAGTTTCTGGTCACTGACTCACATCAATCTGTTTCCCATCTTACCTCCCCTGCAGTATTTTGTCATGACATTTCTGCAGTTATTAATATTTCAGCCTCATTCCCAAATGAGCACATGATCATAATAGGATTTTTATTTTGATCCCTTATACTTTAAAATCCCTTTCATTCAAGTAATGTAGAATATATTAAACATATGATAACTTAGCCACACTTTAAAAATGTTTATCTTATGCAACTTTTAGTGCCCTAATAAAGAGTCCATCGAATAAAATGTGTGAAAGCCGCTAAACAATTCTCAAACAAAAAATCCTGGCCATTGTATTACACATTCCTCGGTGCTTTACAAATACAATCAGACTATTCATATTCTTTAAAGTCCCTGTACAGGAACACAAACATTTCTCCACATTATCCCCCATGGGAACAGTATAAACTGAGCCATTTCAAAGCATCTCCAAATCTTTGATTATATGTAAATACCTTTTATATTCTAGGTGAAACAGCTATTTTCACTTCAATTTCTGGGTCATGGCTGAGCTGGGAAGGGCGTGTCATGGTCTTAAAGGAGCCCTGTTAGCTTGCAGACCAACCTAAAATCTGTCTCTAAATCTGGTTAAAAACAGAGGTCTCGGTCCACACACATCTGCAGAAGTATGCTGAAGCTGCAACACCAAGCGCCAAGATGCCTCTGTGGGGTGCAGTCCTAACTCTAATCTCTGAGAGCCCCATTTGGGACATACAATGCAATGGATAAATTGGGAGCAGGCTTACCTGAGGTTGCCCTAAAACCTCGAGTGCAGCCCATGGGGTGGAGGGGTCGATGACCCACAATTTTAAAAGAAACAAAAGGGGGGGGTGGCAGCCGCTCAGACCATTTTATAACTAACCTGGGAGGTGCACGTTAGCTGGGCAATTAGGATACAAAAGTCTTAGGAGCCAAAGCACTCAACCCTGTTAGCTTGCAGACCAACCTAAAATCTGTCTCTAAATCTGGTTAAAAAGAGAGCTGTCATCCCTCCTTTGTTTCTTTTGAATTTGTGCAAGCACATGGGGTGTGGGGTCTAGGCTGTACTGCAAGGTCTTCAACCCTTCCACCCCATGGGCTGCACTCGAGGTTTTAGGGAAACCTCATGTAAGCCTGCTCCCAATTTATCTATTGCATTGTATGTCCCAAATGGGGCTCTCAGAGATTAGAGTTAGGACTGCACCTCACAGAGCCCCTGGAAACAGTTCCATAAGGCTGCACAAAAGAGAGAACAACCCAGAAATCAGACAGGCAAGTAAAGCTAACAAACATATAGACGGTCTGGGATCTTGTTGGAGGAATGAAACCGACAGCATGGGATCTTGTTGGAGGAATGAAACTGACAGCATGGGATCTTGTTGGAGGAATGAAACTGACAGCATGGGATCTTGTTGGAGGAATGAAACCGACAGCATGGGATCCTGTTGGAGAGATGAAACTGACAGCATGGGATCTTGTTGGAGGTATGAAACTGACAGCATGGGATCTTGTTGGAGGAATGAAACTGACAGCATGGGATCTTGTTGGAGGAATGAAACCGACAGCATGGGATCCTGTTGGAGAAATGAAACTGACAGCTTGGGATCTTGTTGGAGGTATGAGACTGACAGCATGGGATCTTGTTGGAGAAATTAAGCCAAGGGTCAAACCAGAAAGTGAAATTGAAAGTGGGACCCATAGTCAGGAGATGCTGGTCTATAATCCAATAAGAGAATCACAGGAGCAAGAAGATAGAGAAATCCCAGGCTAATACAGTGAATGAAAGCTCATACCCTAGTTTGCACTGGTAGATATAAGCACATTCATGGTCCTCTTCTCTGCGCCAGTGTGCAAGTCTACTAACAGTATTTGGTTGCGTTCATGATGATCGGCTGGCCCACTATCTCCTCTTTCTATTTAAGGAGGATTGGCCTTGTATCCTTGTGCATATACTGTTCAGCAGCACCATGGAAAAAGGTGACTAGAAAAAAGCAATTCTGTGAGTACTCACCTGTAGAATTGTTTTTGTTCTTGCATGGCTTCGGTATTGATAACAGTTGTGTTATTCACAAGGTGGCGCAGTGGTACTGCAGAAAGCTGTGGCATCTCCCGGCTCCCTATAAAAACGGGATTAACCATAGAGTTCCCCAGCGTAGACAAGCAGTGAGACAATAAGCCGGGAGAGAATAAAGTAAAAAATGTGAAAAAGGTAAAAAACCCCAATTAACTTTGGGGTTAACAAGGGTGGGGAGAAGCGGGCCGTGCCATGCTAGAACAAAAACAATTCTAAAAGTGAGTACTCACAGAATTGCTTTTTTCTTTATTGCATGGCATGGCCCGCTTCGGTATTCATAACTAGAGATGAGCGAACTTTTGAAAAATTCGATTCGACTGATTCGCCGAATTTTCCGACAAAAATCGTTTCGACCCGAATTTATTCGCGACGAATCGCTATTAAAAACGGCTATTTCTGAGCCTCCTAGAGCCTCAATAGGGTTGTAAACCATTCTGCCTTGCTGTAACACGCATAGGATGCGTGCTGGGTTAGTTAAATAATACTTTGAATAAATATCACATGCAGATCAGAGGCATCGCTAATAGAATCGCAGAGCGGCACAATTGCAGAGAGTTGAAGTGGCATCACTATGAGGGGCAGGAGCCCAAACATTGCTTTAAAGAGACACTGGAGCTGGCAGCAGCAGGAGCCCAAAAATTGGATGAATCACACCCTGGAGTTGCAAGCAGCAGCAGCAGGAGCCCAAACATTACTTTAAAGAGACACTGGGGTTGGCTTCAGGAGCCCAAAAATTGGATGAATCACACCCTGGAGTTGGCAGCAGCAGCAGGAGCCCAAACATTACTTTAAAGAGACACTGGGGTTGGCTTCAGGAGCCCAAAAATTGGATGAATCACACCCTGGAGTTGGCAGCAGCAGCAGGAGCAGCAGCAACAGGAGCCCAAACATTACTTTAAAGAGACACTGGAGTTGGCTTCAGTAGCCCAAAAATTGGATGAATCACACCCTGGAGTTGGCAGCAGCAGCAGCAGGAGCCCAAATATTACTTTAAAGAGACCCTGGGGTTGGCTTCAGGAGCCCAAAAATTGGATGAATCACACCCTGGAGTTGGCAGCAGCAGCAGCAGGAGCAGCAGCAACAGGAGCCCAAACATTACTTTAAAGAGACACTGGAGTTGGCTTCAGTAGCCCAACAATTGGATGAATCACACCCTGGAGTTGGCAGCAGCAGCAGCAGCAGGAGCCCAAATATTACTTTAAAGAGACCCTGGGGTTGGCTTCAGGAGCCCAAAAATTGGATGAATCACACCCTGGAGTTGGCAGCAGCAGCAGCAGGAGCCCAAATATTACTTTAAAGAGACCCTGGGGTTGGCTTCAGGAGCCCAAAAATTGGATGAATCACACCCTGGAGTTGGCAGGAGTTGGCAGCAGCAGCAAAAGGAGCCCAAACATTACTTTAAAGAGACACTGGAGTTGGCTTCAGAAGCCCAAAAATTGGATGAATCACACCCTGGAGTTGGCAGCAGCAGCAGCAGGAGCAGCAGCAGCAGGAGCCCAAACATTACTTTAAAGAGACGCTGGAGTTGGCTTCAGGAGCCCAAAAATTGGATGATTCACACCCCGGAGTTGGCAGCAGCAGCAGCAGGAGCCCAAATATTACTTTAAAGAGACACTGGAGTTGGCTTCAGGAGCCCAAAAATTGGATGAATCACACCCTGGAGTTGGCAGCAGCAGGAGCCCAAAAATTGGCCTAAAGACATAAATATGTTTTGCACCATTTGGAAAGTGTAAAACGTGGCACCATGCTGAATCTAGTCGCATGCATCAGGCATTGGTGGGTGGAAATCCTGGCTGATCCATCCCTGATTCATTTTGACAAAGGTGAGTCTCTCCACATTTTTAGTTGACAGACGAGTTCTCCTCGCCGTAACTATGGCCCCCGCCGCACTAAACACCTGCTCAGATGGCACGCTACTTGCCGGGCAGGACAGCTTTTCCAGGGCAAACTCTGCTAGTTGCGGCCACAAATCAAGTTTGGCTGCCCAGAAGTCCAGCGGATCCTCAAGGTGTGCTGGCATGGTCATGTCAAAGTATGACATGACCTGCTGGTTCAGGTCCTGCTCCAGGTCTTCCTGCTGCTCAATGAGTAGCCTCACTATGCGGGTGTAGAAAGCTACTCATTAGCGACTGAAGACTGAGGCTGCTGCTGATGGAGCTGCTGCTGCTGCTCCTGCCAACCCCCCCAGCGGCCATGGCAGTGGAAGGTGAGCGCAGAGGTCCCCTTGAGTCAGACCTGCGAGAGTATGGACCATGGCGCAGATAGGCATCGGCCAACTGCCTACGTAGAATGTCTTTGTAGTAGTTCAGTTTGTCCTCCCTCTCGGTGGGTTTAAAAAATGCCCCCATTTTGTGCCGGAAGCGAGGGTCCAATAAGGTGGAAAGCCAGAAGTCATCCCGCCGACAGATGGAAACAATTCTGGGGTCACTACGCAAGCACGTGAGCATGCTTCCTGCCATTTGCGCAAGTGACTCGGATGGACTACCTGTCTCCATCTCCACTGCATACTGCCACGGTGTGCCCGGGTCCTCTGTCTCGCCTTCCTCAAAAACCTCTAGCTCCTCTGGCTGCTCCTGCTCCTCCTCTCCTGTCCGCTGACTAGATAAACCAGCCATTTCGCCAAGCCTAAACTGTGTTTCGCTGGGCAACTCCTCCTCCTCCTCTTCCTCCTCCTCCTCCAGTTCAGCTCCAACGGGGTTCATGTGGCCGTAAGATGTAAACGCCATGTCTCCAGTGCCCTGACCAGCCATGGTTTCCAACATGTGCTGTAGTACATGAAGCAGTGGAATCACGTCGTTCATCCCGTAATCCTGCCGACTGACAAATAAAGTGGCTTCCTCAAAGGGCCTGAGCAAACGGCAGGTGTCACGTATGAGCTGCCACTGGTTGACATTGAAATTACACAGGGGAGTCCCCCTATCTGCTTGGATCATCAGGAAATCCGTGATGGCTTTTCTCTGTTCATATAATCGGTCCAACATGTAAAGGGTGGAATTCCAACGGGTGGAAACATCGCAAATCAGACTATGTTGGGGGATACCATTCTGACGCTGTAGCTCAAGAAGGGTGTGTTTGGCGGTGTATGAGTGGCTGAAGTGCATGCAAAGTTTCCTTGAAGTTGTTAGGATGTCTTGCAGATGGGGGGAACACTTCAGAAACTGCTTGACAACCAGATTGAAGACGTGAGCCATGCAGGGGGCATGGGTCAGGCTTCCTTGGTGCAGCGCAGACAAAATGTTCTTCCCATTGTCGGTAACCATGATTCCCATTTTAAGTTTTCTTGGAGTAAGCCATGTTTGGATTTCCTGATGAATACATTTAAGCAGTTCCTCCCCTGTGTGACTCCGTTCGCCAAGACAAACCATGTGAAGCACTGCGTGACACCTCTGTGCCCTGCACACATGGTAGACTGGAGGGGCACTGAGACTTGAGCCTACAGTGGAGGGTGAGGAGATGGCGGAGGATGAGGAGGCCGAGTCGCACGGTGTCACAGGCCCAACGGGCAGGGAGCGCGGAGGCCGAAGCGGCGTGACCTGTCCAAGTTGCTGCTGCTGCTGCAAAGGGACCACATTCACCCAGTGGGCCGTAAACGACATGTACTGTCCCTGACCGTAGTTACAGCTCCAGATGTCGGCGCTGCCATGCACTTTGCTACACACCGACAGGCTCAAGGACTGGCCCACCTTCTGTTCAACAAAAGTGTGCAGCGCTGGTACTGCTTTCTTGGCAAAGAAATGATGGCTTGGGACTCTCCACCTCAGCTCGGCACAAGCCATCAGTTCTCTGAAAGGTGCAGATTCCACCACCTGAAAAGGGAGCGACTGCAGCACCAGCAACTTGGACAGGAGCACATTCAGCTTCTGCGCCGTAGGATGAGTGGGCGCATACTGCTGTCTCTTGGACATGGCTTCGCTGATGGATTGCTGGCGGGATGCATGACTTGGGGGAGGAGGAGGAGGAGCAGGAGCGACAGAGGATGGGTATGACGCACAGCTGCCTTCGGCTGAGGTGCTGGAGCCTTGGCTGGCAGAAATTGGGAGCGGCGTGCCACTTGTTGAGGAAGCAGACTGGACCACCCCTTGGGAGCCTCGGTTCTCCCAGGTCGCTTTATGGTGACGCATCAGATGTTGACGCAGGGCCGTGGTGCCAACATTTGGACCCTGGCCACGCTTCACCTTTTGCCTACATATCTTGCATGTGGCCATGTTACCCTCCTGCGGATGCTTCAGGAAAAACTGCCACACTGCCGAGTAGCTACTTTTCCCACCCCCTGGCCTCACTGATTCACTGCTGCTGTTGCCAACTCCAGGAACCCCTGCTCCACTACCTCCCGATAAGGTAGACTGCCGCACAGCAGGTGCTCTACCCCGGCCCCGGCCCCGGCCGGCTCCAGCCTTTGGAATTGTGCCCCCATGCTGACTGCTACCACCTTGCTGCCTCAGCTGCTGACTCCGGGGCAACCTGCGCCCCTCTTCTCCTGATGATGACGATGAAGCCCCTTCATCACCCGGCTCCCAAGTGCGATCAGCTTCATCGTCATCATCATTATCACAGAGTTGTGGCTGTACGTCACTGATGTTCGTGGATTCGTCAACAGTGTCTGGCGCAGGAGCTGGAACGCTCGCAGCACCCACGACACTGTCCACATCACTATTTGTCTGCCTAGCTAAAGAAGCCACCTCCATTTCTTGGCTGGGCAGTAGCTGCTGACTGTCCTCTATCTGATCGTCCTCCTCACTAAGGAGTGGAGCTGAACCCAAAGCATAGGATACGTCGCTGGGGGAGGGAACGGCGTAGGACAGAGGCAATGGGAGGACAGGGACTGCTCTCGGGGCATGCCAACTCAGGGTTGTGTCAGAGGAACCTACCGACCCTAGACTGGGGGTCTCAGACGTAAGTTGTGATAATGTTGTTGATGAGCGCGTCAACCAATCTACCACGGCAGATGCGTTACTGGTGGAGACCCGACCGCTAGCAGATACTGGCAGATTAGGTCTCTCAGCGCGACTCCTGCTGCTACTGGCCCCCAGTCTGCTGCGAGCTCTGCCTGCGGAATCTTGGCTTCTGCCACTCCTCTTTTCACTTCCAGGCACTTGTCTGCCCGACATAGTCTAACTGGCGTGGTAGTAGGTGATATTTTAAGAACCCCCAGGCAGTGGTGGGTCTATATGAAACAGAATATAATGCACACCAAAAGTGAGCAGTAACACTCAGCCTCCAACAGGCCTGCCTAGTGTAAATTAGAGAGCTGCTTAGTGTAAATAAAGAGGGGTATGCTATGTTACAGAATGGGATGCCCCAACAGCCAGCAGTGCACCTGGCAGCAGTAAGACTATGCACAGCAAAAGTGTCTTTATCAGGCCTAATTTCTATGAGAATAAGTGCAAATGGTTATTATGGTATTAAGTAGAGGCTGGTGTAGTCACAGAATGGGATGCCACAAAAACCAGAGAGCATGCACAGCAAAAGTGTCTTTATCAGGCCTAATTTCTATGAGAATAAGTGCAAATGGTTATTATGGTATTAAATAGAGGCTGGTGTAGTCACAGAATGGGATGCCACAAAAACCAAAGAGCATGCACAGCAAAAGTGTCTTTATCAGGCCTAATTTCTATGAGAATAAGTGCAAATGGTTATTATGGTATTAAATAGAGGCTGGTGTAGTCACAGAATGGGATGCCACAAAAACCAGAGAGCATGCACAGCAAAAGTGTCTTTATCAGGCCTAATTTCTATGAGAATAAGTGCAAATGGTTATTATGGTATTAAATAGAGGCTGGCTTAGTCACAGAATGGGATGCCACAAAAACCAGAGAGCATGCACAGCAAAAGTGTCTTTATCAGGCCTAATTTCTATTAGAATAAGTGCAAATGGTTATTATGGTATTAAATAGAGGCTGGTGTAGTCACAGAATGGGATGCCACAAAAACCAGAGAGCATGCACAGCAAAAGTGTCTTTATCAGGCCTAATTTCTATGAGAATAAGTGCAAATGGTTATTATGGTATTAAATAGAGGCTGGTGTAGTCACAGAATGGGATGCCACAAAAACCAGAGAGCATGCACAGCAAAAGTGTCTTTATCAGGCCTAATTTCTATGAGAATAAGTGCAAATGGTTATTATGGTATTAAATAGAGGCTGGTGTAGTCACAGAATGGGATGCCACAAAAACCAGAGAGCATGCACAGCAAAAGTGTCTTTATCAGGCCTAATTTCTATGAGAATAAGTGCAAATGGTTATTATGGTATTAAATAGAGGCTGGTGTAGTCACAGATTGGGATGCCACAAAAACCAGAGAGCATGCACAGCAAAAGTGTCTTTATCAGGCCTAATTTCTATGAGAATAAGTGCAAATGGTTATTATGGTATTAAATAGAGGCTGGTGTAGTCACAGAATGGGATGCCACAAAAACCAGAGAGCATGCACAGCAAAAGTGTCTTTATCAGGCCTAATTTCTATGACAATAAGTGCAAATGGTTATTATGGTATTAAATAGAGGCTGGTGTAGTCACAGAATGGGATGCCACAAAAACCAGAGAGCATGCACAGCAAAAGTGTCTTTATCAGGCCTAATTTCTATGAGAATAAGTGCAAATGGTTATTATGGTATTAAATAGAGGCTGGTGTAGTCACAGAATGGGATGCCACAAAAACCAGAAAGCATGCACAGCAAAAGTGTCTTTATCAGGCCTAATTTCTATGAGAATAAGTGCAAATGGTTATTATGGTATTAAATAGAGGCTGGTGTAGTCACAGAATGGGATGCCACAAAAACCAGAGAGCATGCACAGCAAAAGTGTCTTTATCAGGCCTAATTTCTATGACAATAAGTGCAAATGGTTATTATGGTTTTAAATAGAGGCTGGTGTAGTCACAGAATGGGATGCCACAAAAACCAGAGAGCATACACAGCAAAAGTGTCTTTATCAGGCCTAATTTCTATGAGAATAAGTGCAAATGGTTATTATGGTATTAAATAGAGGCTGGTGTAGTCACAGAATGGGATGCCACAAAAACCAGAGAGCATGCACAGCAAAAGTGTCTTTATCAGGCCTAATTTATATGAGAATAAGTGCAAATGGTTATTATGGTTTTAAATAGAGGCTGGTGTAGTCACAGAATGGGATGCCTCACAGCAGACTTGAGATCAGTTCAGTATATATGCACAGTAAGTGTATAAGCAGCCTGAAAACGCTAACAAAGCCAGTCAGCCAGCCAGTAACACTCAGGCTGGATGAAAAAAAAAAAAATCTCCCTGTGACTGCCTCCGATTTTTCCTAACTTTCCCTGTTTTTCGCTGACTTTCTGTCTGTCTCCTGCCTGTCTCCTGCCTGTCTCCAGCCTTTCCCTGTCTGTCCCTGTCTGTCTAACTGTCTCTCTCCCTGCCTACAGCAGTGTCCTGTCTCTCACGAATGCAATAGAGAAATGAGGAAAAGCAAGATGGCCGCCGGCCTTAAATAGCGCTGTGACGTCACCGGGCTTGCTGGCTGCTGATAGGCTGCATGTGACTGCCCCAGCTTGCACTGGCGCGGGGTTGATGTCTGGACATGTCCCGTCCGCCATCTTAGAATGCCTGTAATGTAAATGAATGGATGTTAAAGGAAAACTTCGAGCGATCGAATCGCGGGGAAATTCGGATTCGATCCGAATCGAATTTTTCATGAAATTCGGATCGAATCCGGGTTCGTCCGGATCGATTCGCTCATCCCTATTCATAACAGTTGGGACATCCAAAAGCAGTGTCCAAAATAGGGTGGGATACCAAAAGAGTAACGGCCAGTAGTTCAAGTCACTACCGCCTGAAGCACCTTGCGGCCAAAAGCAGCATCCACTGAGGCCTTAACATCAACCTTGTAAAACTTTGAAAAAGTATGAACAGAAGACCAAGTAGCGGCCTTGCAAACTTGTTCAACAGAAGCTTGGTGCTGAAAAGCCCAAGAGGCACCAATAGCACGAGTGGAATGAGCAGTAATCCTAAAGGGAGGTTCCTTTCCCTTAGCATAATAGGCTTGAAGCACCGCCTGACGGATCCATTTGCTGATAGTGGATTTAGCCGGAGGCAAACCCTTTCTAGGTCCAGTAGTGAGAACAAAAAGAGCATCAGACTTCCTGAAAGTCTCAGTAGCGACCAAATAAAACTTCAGAGCCCTGACCACATCCAGAGAATGCAGAGTCCGCTCCTTGGAATTAGCAGGATTTGGACACAATGAAGGCAAGATAATGTCCTGATTGAGATGAAAGGCAGACACAACCTTTGTCAAGAAATCCGGCTTAAACCGGAACACCACCTTATCCTGATATCTCTCAAAATAAGGAGGTTTGATGGAAAGCGCTGCTAGCTCAGAAACTCGCCTTACAGAAGTGATAGCCACCAGAAAGGCTACCTAAAGAGTCAAAATAGACAAGGCAGCCTCACGGATAGGCTCAAAAGGAGGCCCTTGCAGAGCAGACAACACCAGATTCAAATCCCAGACTGGTAGCAAAGGCTTACAGGGTGAACGCACATGAGAAACACCCTGGAAAAAGGTTTTAACCAACTGGTGATTGGCAAAAGATCCAAACCATGTTGTAAGAATTCCAGAATCCTGGGAATAGAAAACACCCGACAGGGAAGAGACTTGGACTCACACCAGGCAATGTAAGCATGCCAGACCCTGTAATAGATAAAGGACAAGGACTTCTTCCTAGCCCGAATCATGGTATCAACAACAGAGGCAGGCAACCCCTTTTCCATCAATATGGAGGTTTCAGCAGCCAAGCCGTTAAAGCCAGAGTTTGTAAATTGGGATGGCGTAGCTGCCCCTGAGTGAGAAGATCTGGATCCTTGGGCAAGACGTGCCGGTCTACTGCCAACTGCACGACGTCTGCGAACCAAACTCTTCTTGGCCAGCAAGGGGCCACTAGCATTGCTGGTACCCGCTCCTGGGCATGACCCTGCCCAGGAGAGGAAACGGAGGGAACACATAGAGAAGCTGAAACCCCGTCCAAGGTATTGCCAGGGCATCCGTGGCGAAGGCCAGAGGATCCTGAGACAGAGAGACAAATCTGGGAAGTTTGTGATTGTGACGGGACGCAAACAGGTCCACATCTGGCTGACCCCAGCGGTGACAGAGGGAGAGAAACACCCGGTTGTTGAGAGACCACTCCCCCAGACGAGACGTCCCCCTGCTCAGGTAGTCCACCACCTGGTTCTCCACCCCTGGGATGTAGACCGCTGAGATGCAGGGAACATGCTGTTCTGCCCAAGACAGAATCAGGGACACTTCCTTGAAGGCTTGCTTGCTCCAATTTCCTCCCTGATGATTGAGGTAGGCCATCGCCGTCTGGTTGTCTGAGCGGATCTGAACAGCCCTACCCCTAAGGTGAGTGGATAGGCGAGAAAGAACCAACCTGATCTCCCTAAGTTCCAGGACGTTGATGGAAGCATGGGCCATTTGTGGGCCCCACCGACCCTGGAACCTCAGGGACTTCCAGAAGCCTCCCCAGCCGGCCAGACTGGCATCCGTGGTGACCCAGCACAAGGTTCCTTGAGTCCAGCCACCACGAGAGAGACTGTCTGGCCAGGGGAGACAGAACATATTCCTGATCCAGGGACACAGGGTCCCGATCCTAAACTGACAAGAGGTGCAACTGAAGCGGTCTCATGTGAAACTGAGCAAAGGGGACTGCCTCGAAGCAGGACACCATCAGCAGGCCCACCAACTGCATCCCCTGACGGATGGAGGGATGAGGACACAACAGCAGAGCCCGAACCTGCAGCTGAAGACCCTCCACCTTCTGCTGAGGAAGGAACACCCTAACCTGAGAGGTATCCAGAGTCATGCCCAGAAAGGACCTCACCAAGGACGGAGACAAAGAAGACTTGGGATAGTTGATCACCCAGCCGAAAGACTAGAGTGGATGTCACCAGTTGAGTGTCCCACTCGGCCTGAGGAAAAGACTCGGCCACAATCAGGATGTCGTCCAGCAAAGGAATGATGCGGATGCCCTGGTTCCTTAGCAGAGCCATCACTCCCGCCAGCACCTTGGTGAACACCCGAGGTGCCAAGGTGATACCGAAGGGTAGAGCCACAAACTGGTAATGCTGACCCTGCAGCTCGAACCTTAGAAATTTCTGATGACCTGGGAAGATAGGCACATGGAAATAAGTGGTAGTGTCAGGGGAAGGCATGACCGAAGTATTGGAGAAACCACAACCCAATGGTATCCCGCCTGAAAGACAGGTAAAAACACACATGAGCATCCCGCAGCAAATACACCCCAAATCAATAAAAAAAAACCCAAGGGGGACTCACGGACCAAAGACACCGTGGGGTCACACAGGCACAGACTGCTAGATAAGGCGACCCACTGGAGGAAGCAACGCTGCAGCCAGGAAGGAAAAAAATCCAGATGCGCAGCTTGTCCAAAATGGCGCCGGCAGAGGTACCTCGAGGGGCGGGCCAGGGGGGGAACGACGCGATATGCGTCATCACCTGGCCCCACCCCCCGAAGAGCGCGAAAAACGGTGCTCACGTGACCCGGCCGGTGCCATGACAAAGCAAAATCACCTCAGGTTATAGCGCCCACAGCTGCGGAACGCAGTACAAAGCGGTGCGGCAGCTAAAAACACCACAAAATACCCCAAACTACTTACCCCCTCAGAAGCCAGGACAGAAACTCCGCATCCCTAGAAGGCTCACCATAAAGCCTATGGCTGGCTACCCTTTGTGTTACAGGGTCTGCGGCTTGGAGCTGCGCTCCAGGAGCACTTGACCCTAGTGCTCTTCTACCTTCACCCGATCTGTCAGTCGAGGCTAGGAGGCAATGAGGGTCCAGTAACAGATGGAAATAGACTTGCAGGGCCGCAGGCTTGGTTGCCCCGCTCACCTGCGCAAGAGAGAGAGAGCCATCTTTCTAACTTCGCAGTATCACTGCAGAGGAAACACTGGGAACTCTATGGTTAATCCCGTTTTTATAGGGAGCCGGGAGATGCCACAGCTTTCTGCAGTACCACTACACCACCTTGTGGCGGAATAACCCAACTGTTATGAATACCGAAGGGGGCCGTGCCATGCAATAAAGAAAAAATACACTGGCTACTTGTTAATTTATGAAACACATGTTTGAAAGCTGAAATTATTTACTGGTTCTGTTTTAATGAATACATTAAAGTCTGCAGTAGATTTCAAAAAATTCCATACAAAAACAAGGAAACAGAATTTTATTTTCAATTTTTATCAATGCCTACTCTGTGTTACCCTAACCTTGTCATCTTGTAAACAGCTGGTTTGGAAATAATATAAAAATAACACACTGAAATAAACATACCAAACAGCTTTTTGCATCATGTATAATTTGTCCATCACCTTTAAATATTTTGGCTGTAGCAAAGGTTAGAAGCTGGCCAAGGGGTGTTAATAGCACTGTGTAATTATCCATCATTCTGGGCTCTAATGCAGGTGATCCCCCTGAATTTACTGCATCTTTCAGGCCCTTTCTACCTTGTGATGTCATCATTACAGTGAATGCCGATTTATTCTTACAGAGTCTAGGCTATAATGATGGATAGTCTGCCTTCACCTCTTAAGACTCTTGGTCAGAAGAGCTTAGACTGGAAACAGTTATATTTCCCTGCTGTCTGTAACCAAAAGAGAGGACCTGGACTTTACCTACTTTTTCTCTTTGGTTGTCTGATGCTCCAGATCCAAGTACAAGAATCCTAAGACTGAGGCCTGGATGAAATAGAGAGTCTCAATGAAAAGTATTCAACTGCAAGTACTTAAAGTAAATACAGTGACCAATATACACAAATCAAGGTAGGTTATCTTTACATTGTATTTACATTTGTTTACATGAGCCAAATTTATGAAGTGCGCCATTTAGCATCTATCTGGTGGCGATTTGGCCAGTTTTGGAAAGTCAGCATCTTTTTCTTTTTTGGAGTTGCTTTTTTGACTACAATGGCGCTGGAAGTTGCAACACCCACTAACTAATTAGCTTTGATTGTTGTTGTTCGGTATTACCCGGCCTGTGTCAGCACCTGATGGACCTGACTGCCAATTATATAATCTCTCCAACACAGCAGCCCAATGGCGAGATCACTCAAACATCAGAGTCAGCTTTGAAGGTTGTAACACAGCAACCGCTATTACATTCTAATGTGTTTGGCTTTTTACAATATAACATAGCAGGGAGCTGGCTTTCTTTTTACAATTTAACAACAGGACTCATGCCCTTCTTGTTACATTGTACAACGTGGCAGGAACACAAGTTTTTTTTACTGTCAGTGCTGTGGTCTTTGTTGTCTCTGTTCACCCGCCCACACGCAAATATTTATGGCATTTGTTGTCTTTCCAGCTTGTGATCATGAAACTTATGTTAATTAGACAAAGAGACCTAAGAGTTATATTTGTTTTATGTTTGATGGATAAAATGTAAAAAGTGATATATTTCTACTGCTCCCTCCCACAATGGAGATCAAACTTGCATCAAGGAAGGCCGTACCAAGGGTGATTGACAAACATAATAGGCAGAGTGGGAAGTAGACTCATGAGCCATATGGATAACACACGAGTATGACAGGGCTCTGATATTTAGTGATGGGCTTCAGATCCAGGCCAAAGCTAGTTTTGACCCTGATCTTGCAGATTCTGACCTGTTCTTCCTATTACGGATACTAGCAAGATCTGGGTCAAATCATTCGGCCTGCCACCACAGGTGTTGGCAGGTGACATGCCAGCCACCCACAATGGGGTTGATTTAGAGCCTGGTGAGAATTCTCACTCCTTTTTTAGGAGAGAAACTGACGTTCACTTACATTGTCTACGGGGTGTAATTTTTTCAACCTGGCACTAAAACTGCCCCAAGATAAACAATGAAAGCTAATGGTAATTTTCTCTCCTAAAAAGAAGTGAGTTTTCTGATCAAACTCTAAATCAACCCCATTGTGTGAAGGGGTCGATTCAAAAAAGAATTTACAAAAACAAGCAAAAAAGAACCCACATTTTAGCATCTTCCTCCACCTGTCCCTGCTAGAGCACATCCTCTCTTTAGGTCCGCTGGCTTGGGGATCATTCTCTGATGCCAGGGAGAAACATTTGCACCCAACCAGCTGGCATCTTTAGTGATGGAGGACACAGGTCCCCTCCTAATTCCTTGGCCTCCTGCCAAGCTAATGCCAGGCTGTTGTGAGGGAAGCTTTTGTCACATTGGAGGAGCATTTTCGGAATACCCCACATGGACTTATGGCATTGCTGAAAGGGGAATTACCTGGGAGATATTTTTAGATGCGGTAACATTTAATTTTGTTGTAGTATGTACCTGAGGATTTTGGCACCACAAGTTTTTGTTTATAGAGTAAAATTGACACCATGAACATGTTCTACTGATAGGTTGCTTTATTGCATTATGAGACTTGTTGGTTTTAATAGTTGCAGTTCATGAACAACTGACTAGGAATGAATGGCATTCGATAATGGAATCAAAGGTGTGAAGAGATTTCTGTATCTTTTATCTACTACAGTAGGAGAGGTAGGGTTGTCTGGTGATTATGTACAACAGAGATTCAGGGATGGAAATGACATATCAGTCTTTCCAAAAGACCACCTGTAGCTAGGCTTTCTGGCACCCGGGCAAAGGTTCAAAATAGTGCCCCCCCTGCTCCCCCCCAGCTACGCCCCTGCTCCCCCCCAGCTACGCCCCTGCCATAATGTATATATCAAGTATATATCAAGTAGGTAGATAAATGTCATTTACAAGGTAGTAGGCAACATAGGCTATGCCTTCTTGCCATCATACTTCGCATAATTCTGTGTGGTTAGACCCAAATGCACATCTAATACTGGATTTTATGGCTCCAACAATTGTAAGTAATATAGCACTTAAAGTCTCTGTACAGACATTAAAATAAAAAGTCTGTAGTGTCCCCTGCAGATTCATCGCTGTCTTCATATTTACCAGTGAGGAAGAATTCCATCGTCCAGCACTGGGCAGGCTTGGCAGCAGTCATCTGGATGGCTTCATACCCCCTAACACTCCTACTCCTTTAATTGCAGTGGAGGAGGGCATGCCAAGGTAGTGCTGAAACCGCCCCACAATTGCAATGAATGGAGTAGCTGTGTGTGGAAGGGGAGAAGGGCCCATGGACGCTGCTATGCAAGGCCACCACACTGGAAGAAGGAACCACTTGCTCCCCGCCCTCAGAAAAAATGGGCCCTAGACAGAGGAACTGCGGGGGAAACTACAGACCTGCAAAGCAGTTTGCGGGGGACAAAATGTCAGCATAGCCTTTTACTGTTTTGCCTGGTAAATCTCTTTCTAATACAGCTGTTTCCTGCCTCCCATTAGACAGAACTCCACTTTCTAATGCAAGGCTCACTGATGGTGTGAGGAGGTAGGTTAGGTTATTTTAATGTCCCTATGAACCTGGACCCTCCCTGGCACAGAGCTGCATTTAGATCCACTATAACAAAAAATGGTCTTAATAGAGGGATGGCTGGGGGTTGTGGTTAAAGAACAGGGACTAAAGCTCAGCAACTGCACCCTTTATGGTGAGATAAGCATGATTTCACATTACGTAACCTACAGATGTCCTTGAAACATTCTAGGAATATTTTTAACTAGTTGGAATCTTTTTTTTTGTGGGGGGGGGGGGGGGGGGGTGAAACAATGAGCTTTTCCAAATAGGTATTTTGAGTTTGCTTTTAACATGCTTTGATAATGCAAAACAATCCTTTCTATATTTCACCTTAAATGTAAAATAGCCTTATTTAGCCCTAATATCTTTTAGTATAACCCTAAAATATACTGTGATGAACCTCTGATGCAGTCTTGTAGATCTCCCAAAGAAGAGACACTTAAGCACTGTTTTGAAGCTGGCCAGTCAGCACCAGTTCCGGGAAGCCGGATGGCACATATTTGAATTAGATTTGCCAAGGTAATTTTTAAAGAATTTCCAAAAATTACCTCAGTTAAATAACTTTGCTTTGGCATATTATGAAAATAACTCTTGAATCTAATTCGTCCCACCTAAGACAGCATAAAAGAGTATATTTTACTCACAAGAAGTAATGACATTTCAAACATCAATACAAGCAATCTGGCATCTTTATTTTCAGGCCACAATACAAATACTAAATTTAATAATATAGTTAAGTGCTTAGACTAGCATTGGCTGTAAATAGCCGGTACACGAGTTGGGTTAAAATGTTCTGATGCAGCATTTTACCAGTTGTTTATTTATTGGCTTCAAGCACTTATTAACTGTATGTTCCTGATGGCAGTTGACTTTGGTCACAAGTTTCCTTGTAAAGTCGAAGACAACCTTCCTTGTAAACAGTGGAAATTTCCAACCCATCATAATATAAATGCAACTATTTATATAACCCTTGTGATGGTCAGCGGCACCTTATTAAACTGAAATCCCCAAGTCTTGCTTGGTGAATGTCAGGAAGGCCAATGTAGGTGTAATGGATATACTTGTATCACCAAGAAAAATAGATTAAGCCAGTTAGTTATTTTGGCCAAACCTTGATGGTGTGTTTAATATCTATCAATGCCCTGGTCAAGAACCTTCAGTAAGGCGATAGCTCTTGCAACTAGTCCACTGTGGGGTCGAGCAGTATTCAATATGAATCAAGAGTTAGGCTGACACCAGAGCTTTTGGCATTTAGACTTAGTCAGTTGGGACAAAGAGCAACCATAGACAACTACTAAGAATTCACAGATTAAACATAGTTTTAGCAAGCCCTGTTCTTTATATTTTTGTATTGCATCTAACTGTTATGTAGTTAGCAGGCATTAATGACAGAGGTAGTACAATTGTATCGGGATAATAATTCATGATTGAAGCTACAGGCTTTTTACAAAGAGATGAAGAAAGGTCCAAACAAGATGATAAGTATTTAAGATTCAGGAGGCCCCCGACTGTTATTTACCATCTGTTGTTGATCATCTGGACTTACATGTAGGCAACAATTGTTAATAGGAACTGCCTAATTTACCCAAGAACTAACACCTTTTGGCTGGAGTTGAGCTTCAACATGACATTTTAGCATATGTGGAATATAACATTTTTATCAAAGTGGACCAAAACCCACATTTTATCTAGCATCGCCTGAATTGCTCCTCCCATGAAGAGGACCTGCAATACATTAATTGACTACCCTTTATTTTCAGGGGCTCTACTGTAACCTAACAACACATATACATATAGACTGCACAGATGCCATATACTACTTTCTCTACATTATAGAGAAAATAATGTAATTTCCAACTTTACTTCCTTATTAAATAGAAAATCTATGCTACAAAGTAAGGGGTTCATTTGCCAGTGACACCCTTTTTTGTGACATACATAGATTATTTTAGATACATTTCTTCTTTGATCATTCCAATGGTCAAAGAAGAAGTATTTACCAAAAAAGAAGCTGATAGCTAATATGCAGATGACTGGACCCTGGAGCAACCGCTCCACTGAGTATTTGCTTTTTTGGGCAAGTTTTGGCTTCCTGATCTCACCCTTGGCCTGTTTTATTCTTTACAAGTTTGAGCAGCCAAAAAGTCCTAATTTTGTCAAAAAACACTTTACCCACCTTTCATCCCCCCCCCACACTATCGCAGCTAGCCGCTGCTTACACACTTACCAGATTGCCTGATCCCAGATCTGCGCTAAGAAGTGTACGCCGCTGTACTGTAGAATGTGCACTGCCCCACACATGCCCCACACATCAGCCTGTTGAACCTTATTTTGCACTGACTTGCTGGATAGTACTTACATTGAGTTGGGAACTCCTAAGGACCTCCAGGCATACTACACAGCACAAGGTGTTGCCTGTGTTTGTCTGGGGGGAGACTTGCCTGTGTGTGTGCGTGTGTGAGGTTGCCTGTGTGTGTGTGGAGGGGGGCTTGCCTGTATGTGCCTGTATGTGTGTGGGGGGTTTGCATGTATACTTGTGTGTGCACGGGGGGCTTGCCTGTATGCATGTGTGTGTGGGGGGCTAGCCTGTATGGTTGTGTGTTTTGGGGGTGCTTGCCTGTATGCATGTGTGCATGGGGGGCTTGCCTGTATGTATGTGTGTGCGGGGGGCTTGCCTGTATGCATATGTGTGTGTGCACTGGGGGGCATGTCTGTATGCATGTGTCTGTGGGGGGGGGGCTTGTCTGTATCCATGTGTGTGTGGGGGGGCTTGCCTGTATGCATGTGTGTGTGCACGGGGGGTTGTCTGTATACATGTGTGTGCGGGGGGCCTGTATTTATTTATGTTTGTGTGTGCATAGGGATTTGTGTGATTGCCTGTATGCGCGTGTGTTTGGGGGAGTGGCCTGTATGTGTGCGTGTGTGTGGGGGGCTTGCTTGTATGCATGTGTGTGGGCCTTGCCTGTATGCATTTGGGTGAGGGGTTGTGTTGTGTTTCCCTTTAAGGGCGTGGCTGGGGCGTGGTTTAATGGCAAAAAATTGTCCATGTCGCATGTGAAACCAGACATGTCCCTCTTTCCTGTTTTTATAAGTTGGGAGGAATGCCTCCAGTAGGCTCACTTTACCCGCCACCACTTTTAAGTTTGACAGTATTAATACCTAGACTAACCTAGCCTGGCAAGTGCTCCTTTTCTGGGAGGAAATAGCAGCTCACAGCTGCTCTGCTTTCTCATATTATGATCATTTGAGTCTTCTCTAACCAGGGGTGAAAATTACCCCAGAATTTTACTGGCCCTGGCTAGCCCATGAGCTTCTGAGATAAGCCAAAATGATTTCCGGTCAGTCAATGAGTGCCTTTCTTGGCTAAAGCTATAGCATTGCAGGGGCAGAACATAGGCTATTATTTCTTGGTTGGGGGTACAGTGGGGTTAGGTACAGGGAAAGAGATTGGGGGATGTCTCGGGAGGCCGAGGGGGGTGTAAAGTAAGGCATAGGCTCTGTGTGAGATGAGCTGCATGCTTAGGGCTACACCTAGATTTAAAGCAGTTTGTGTCACCAGGAATTGTCCTTGTGTATGGCCAATCTGTGCCTGCCCCACCAACAGAAGTTAGACTTTGTCTCATTGTATCATTGTCTAGGACCTGAGTGACCTGTGTAGATAACAGATCAGCTGACCATCCAGCCATACTCACAATCCTATACAGCTGGAAGTGCTCCAGATTCTTGTAAACTTGCGGTGAGCTAGTAAAGGTGCCAGCAAAGATCTTCAATAAAACTCCACTTTTATTTTAGCTTGTTAAAGTTCAGCCAAGATGTGCATAAGCTATACAGTACTTACAGCAACATATTGAAACTTTTCCAACCCCTGAGTCCTTACTCATGACTATAAGGATTTAGTGGAGTTGGAAATACGTCGTCTTTTTATGAAGATCCCTGCTGGCACCGTTACTAGTTGACCTGTGTAGGTGTCTGCAGGACTGCCTGAAGGCCAGGAAGTATAGGTATTGCAGTGGCTATACATACATCACAATGGTGCTTCTATCAGTTCTTGCACAACTTAGACGCACCACAATACTGTAATCAAGGTCAGATTCAGACATTTTTAACCGTTTAAGAGCAAATGACCACCTTTGCCATGCGGGTCATAATGATCAGATTTGCAAAATCATCGGGAACCTAAGCAGCAGAAGTAAGCAGGCCTGTATCTGTATGTCAAATACGCAGCTGTACCCTAAGTTTTTTAATGAGATGTATATTTATTGCTGTGACTATTTTAATCTATGTAGAATGCTAAGGAGGTAAAAGAAGGTGACATGGAATAGAAGGAAGCGTGTACGTGCAAGTGTTTAGCAATGTGAGGGAAGCGCTGCACAAGCATTTTAAATTGTGTCCTTGTCTCTGGGAGTCTGAAGCAGTGACAGAGCCTCCACTGAGCTGGAGTTCGAGCTTCACAAAGCCTTTTTCATAGCCAGAACAAGGCAAATACTCTTGTGGTAAATGGAGCAGCTGGCCCGACCCCTTCTGGCGTAAGGCTCCTGCACCTTTTTTTTCTCAAATGTCACTTTTTCCCCCAGCATTTCAATAAATCTTTTTTTCTCTTCTTGCTGCTCCTGAAGTGTCCACAAAAAATAGCCTTCCGACATGTTTTATTAGACTACCGCCTTCCTGATGACTAACTTCCTAGGGAAAATAATAGGTTAATCTTTTTAAAGGGAAAAAAGCCTGGATGGAAATGTACAGGGTATGCTTGCATTGGTGATGTCACCAGGAGCTTAAAATAAGATTTTTTTTTTTTTGGGGGGGGGGGGGGGGGGATAAAGGGAAAAGTACACAGTAAAATCAAAGTTATGATGACATTTACTCAAGTAAAGCAGGACAAAAAGTCGAACAAATAGTCATCAGACAGAGGAAGAAACAGTCTGTGTTATTCTTAATTTTTTAGTTTATATTCTGTCTTAACCAATTTTTTTTTAAATGTGAGTCACCCCCTAGCCAATGAATGTGAATGGCACTTTTTACACCTGGTGCTAAATCAAGGCCATATGGCAAGGGCACAAACTAGATGAACAGATGATGAGCCATTGTGCATATCCACAATGCAAGGGCGCATATCCAGAATTGCTACTGCGATCCTGCACTAGCTATTGCATGTTGCTGCGCCTCAAAACCCAAATCAGACTTAGCACTGGGAAGATCTTTTTTCTACCTGGACATGCGATTTGGAGCTTCTTTCACCAATAGGAGGCATGCATTGCAACAGTGTGCAGCTTTTTCCAGGTACCCTGTCAGATGGAGCTGTGCAGGAAAAAGGTTTGTACCTCTTACCCTAAAAATTATAATACAATGTTAAAAATAACCTTAAAGAAGAACATCGGAGGAGGTTAAAACCTCCCCCAAACCTCATTGGACTGCTGCCCTCCCTCCGGTTTTACAGTTGGGCAATATTTACTCACCTTGCCAGGGGATCCATCTTCTGGGTCCATCAGATTCCGGGCAACCTCCTTACAGGCGGCACCATCTTGCATCTTATTAGGCACTGCGAGTAGCCCCCGTTCTCACGCAGTGATAATGAATGGGTTGCAGAGCTGCGAGATCTGTGGGACATTGACAAACTAAGGCAGGTGGGCGGGTAAGGATTGTGCAATGAAGCAGCCAGATGTCATCCAAAAGGTAAGTAGGGACCGATGTGGGCGGAATCGGACCCTTTTTATTTTAGGTCCAATGTACCTCTTTAAAATCTTGTTATCCTGGAATATATTTTAAAATACATACAGTCAACTACAGGCTCAACTGTGTAAATGACTTATAAAACTTCAATATAAACCAAAGCTCATATTCCAGCATTTAACATGATGTATTGATCTAAATCCTAATCATTTAAAAAATAAAGTTCAATCTTCAAGCTTTCAGTGATTAAACACCACACGCGTCTCTCCGTCTTCATATACTATAGCAATGTAAATAATCTTCCACAGTAATAAGACACCCATATACTGCTTATGTGGAGCATTTTTACCACTGCGGAATAACACTTTTGACATCTGATATTGAATATGGTTGTGTTAATGTGTGTGCCAAATTATTTGAAATGGTAAGACGAATATATGATGAGGCTGCACTCGAACAGTTTAGTCTTTCAACAGTTTGATAAACCATTATCTGTTTATTTGCTCCCTTTGGCAAACTGTCTGAATAAAATAAGCAATAATTTCCCATGTGGATATGATGAATAGAGCTGGATATCACTATACAAACCACTGGCACCTGCACAGGCTTCACATAGCAATAATACACTTATTACAGTTATTGGACTGAATGTAGGTTGTGGCTTCTAAATCTAATTTATACTTTGCATGAAAGCTTTTATTTATGTAAAAACATCTAGACAAGGTGCATATTTGTTGAGAAGTATTACTAAGCACAAAGTCTGAAAATACAAAGCTAAAACAATGAAACGTATGCTTACTGGGGGAAAGCTTTACATGATTTTTATTTTTGATTTGATTTTTGAAGTAAGGAATGAATTAAAGCAGACCTAGAATCTCTAACCTCTAAAAAATAACTCCTATTAATTAATTATTAATTTGAGTAATAACTTAAAAAATATCAACTCCACAGCAGCAGCCTGTCACCCTGCCAGGACCTGGGCACTGTGTGTTTAGTCTCGGGGTCTAAAGTAATGCAGGTGTTCATCAGCCAATCTTTGGAGCAGCTTTAGTCCAGGTGTTGCAGTAATAGGGGACAAACAAGTCACCCACGACTCCCTTGCCGTGGCATACCTGTTAACCATGCATAGATACACTGCCCTGCTTCCCATGGGGGATCAGGCAGAGAGCAAGGATTGAGTAAGCTTTTTTTTTCTTCAGCCATGTTTGTCAGGGCTTATATTGTGGTTTGCCCAGAGTTTTACTTTAAGCCACTCACACATACTTAAATATGGCATGCAATATTCCCATTTCAAAGTCAGGTCTGTGGGCAATTAAATTAGGTCTAAAAATACAGAGGCTGACAGCTCAAGGCTCAAGGCTTATAATTTTAAAACCTAAAAAGGGAGAGAACATACTAATGACTAGCTGCCTGTCAGTATTTTTAGATGGAAGAAAATATGTTTAAAGTGCAGCGAAAACCAGCTCTTGGGTACCCGGCGTAGTCTCAGGCAGTAAACAACAATAAGAATGGTTTGGAAAACCACAGCCTTGTTTGTTTCATAAAAAAACTGTTATTGGAGTTATTGCCTAAGAATACAAGTTAAAAGGACTATAAGACCAACTGCAATAATAAGGCAGCAAGCATGCCTGTTCCATGTGCTTCTTCTTCATTTCCTGCAACCCATAAAAGTTTCGGGTTTGACAAGTTCGGCAAAAAGAAACAAAAGTTCGGTTTTGGTGCCCAAACTTGACCCAAACCCTACTGAAATCAATAAGAACCAACACTTTGGGGGGAAATTCTGCCTCTGGGGGCCGCTTAACAGGCGGACCCCCTCAGTCCCCACACCTCCATATTGCCAGCTATAGCAGGGCTCCAAAATTCCCCCCCCCCCTTTCAATTCCATTTCCCCTCAACCACAAAAAGCCATTCTGTCCCTTGAGCTCTGTGTGTGTGGTGTCCACAGTTGGGGAAGCAGGACTTGAATGCTGAGCCAGGGGGCTGAAGAGAGGATGGGGACCAGTACTTCAAGGAAGTAGCACTGGCCAGTATCTTCTGGAGAGGGGTGCTGCAGGAGCACCGCTGAGAGCATTTCCTACACTTGGAGGTAGCTGAGTACCCCTCGTGATGGGCTGGGGTCATGAGGTCATAGGTGGCTGGAAAGAGAAACCACCAGTTGGATGGGACTCCGTGATAGAGGGCCGGGTAAGGGCCAAGCAGTTGGAGATGGGTATCTCAAGGAGTATTGCTACATGCCAGGGACACTTTGTCCAGAAGAGGTGCCCCAATAAAGAGGGGACACCCCCATAAACCATCTACCAACTCTGCGTGGAACACAGTGAACCGCCTTGGATCGTTGCCGGAGAACTTGATAGTGAGTACCTGAATCCTCCTGGCAGTTTCCCTTATTGAAAGTGGATTGAGCTCAGGGTCACCCCCTCTTATGTGGAAATGCATCCACCTCAAGGACATCCCATAGTCTGTGATTGTCACCTCTACACCAGAACATAATCAGAGATATTGAGATTCTTTGAAATTGCTCATTATACACAGTTTCCATGTGAGATACAGTGACTTTAAAGGCAAGTCTTGTTTAATATGAAAAAACCTATAAACACATTTTTCCTTCATTGTAGCTGGCTTGGTGTCCTGGTCTAATACTTACCTGCCTTGAAGATCTGGCCTCCATGAGCACATGTGCCATCTATTCTATCTACAGTTTCCCAGTTAAAGTAGGTGGACAGGGCTCTGGATCTTTAAGACAAGTAATAAAGAGGTTTATTTTCTTTTTATTTTGATTAGAAGGATCCCTTAATCAGACATGACCATTAAACACCAAGGCAGAACTTAACAATGTGATGTCACGCTGAAAGATCCGACTATGCTCACGCCACAGCTGTGACACTGGAGGACTCCAAGCTTCCTGTCAGAGATCCCGATCTTACTTATCATGGAGCACAGACATGCTTTACTAACAAATAATGACCAATAGTAGAAATATGATTAATAGGTCAAACAGGGAAGAAAAGGTCCCATTATAGTGGACCAAAACCCTGCTTGGCCAGCCCAATAGTCTTGGAGAGAAAGAAATGGGGGGGGAATACATAACCCCCCTGGATGAAATGATGAAATGCGGTGCCTGTTCAGCACCACAATCTAATGTAGTATCAGCCTGGGAATACAAAGCCAATGCCAGGGTTTATAATTTGCCAGTGTAAGTGGAAATAGTGATTTATTTTTCTGCTCCCAGGGGCAAGGACTGTCCATGGAGCGATATGCTAATTAGGCTTTGCATCACTGGTGAGTTTTCGCCCTCTTTGTGAGTACTTTCTGAATCTGCCACAACTGACCATGCCCATGTACTTGTCTTTCTGCTAATTCTGTCACCACACATGAGTACCTGTCCTTTCTGCTGAATCTGCCACGCTTGTGTACCTGCCTTCCTACAGACTACATATCTGTCTACCTTTGTACCTGTCCTTGCTGCTGGCTCTGTCACATCTGAATATGTCTGAATACCTGTCTTCGCTGAGGACATTGGCATGTCTGACCACACTTGACTACCCATCCTTGCTGCTGACCATAACAAGTAATCCATGCCTTTGTTGCTGACCTTCCCTTGTTGCCGATGATGTCTTACCATGTTCAGAGCTGCTGTCCTCATTGTATAACAGTCGCCTTGTTCATGGCTAAACTACACAGTACTACAACTGAACAGTATGATAGATGATGATGAAGATTTGGATAAGCAGTTCTGTTTCCAGAGGAAGGTGAGCATGGCAATCGTTCTGTGTGCTAAGGCCATTGGGGGCACCTTTATCCCAGCCATCCACTTTTCTGCAGATGAGTCAGGGCCACTGTTATTGATGGAGACCATAAGATAGCACCCTCATCGCCCCCATATTGGACAGGGGGTACCACCTGCTGATAGGCAAAGAGGCACAGCATGACACACTGGTATGGGCCAGCAGCATCTGCATGGGATGGATGAGGAGGGGGGCGGAATTTTTACTTCCTGTGATGTTTCACCTGGAAACTTCCCTGTGGATTTGTGCTGGCTGGATATGCACAGCTACAACAGCCTGTGCTCAACGCTTTCATTTTGGGTATAGGTCAACTTTATCTTTAAGTTGCTCTGAGTAAAGCCATTCTAATATAAAATAATGCCATCCATTATGGGTAGCCAATGACCTTATAGGACCCCCACATGCTGCCTGTAATGATCACTGTAGTGCCAGAACCCCACACAACTAGACCCGATGGAATTTGAAAATGAATATACCAAAGTGGTGCACCGCCCTCAATCTACATTACTGTGCTACACTGCAAAAAGTACATATACAGCAAAAGAAATGGGCTCATGGGACATAGCCCAGAAACCCAAAAAGCAGGAGCACCAATACAATCAATTAAAAATAAACTACTATTTATTGAGAATCACATGAATCCAAACACAAAACATGAACACATAATACACAATACAAACACATTAAAATTACTGTGTATCCCCAAAATTCATCCAGTGCTGTATACACAGCAACAAATATCTGGGTAACTCCTAGCAATATCAGTACGTGTGGATTAAGCCTAAAATTTACTAATATTTGTGCCGGCACAAAAGCACCCACCTCCTCTGCCCCTTAAACAGGGGAGAAAAATTGAGAGAGGAGGGGGGGGGGGGGGAGGAAAGAAAGAGGTTTTGTAGACAGCAGGGACACCTTCGAACGCGGCCGCCCGTGCCGCTTCGCTGAGTGTCCCTGCTGTCTATCCCCCACTCGTTACCGGGCGGCCGCGTTCGAAGGTGTCCCTGCTGTCTATCCCCCACTCCTTACCTCACGTGTTATACCTGGTTGTCCGGCTAAGTATTATTTTTTGCCCCTCTATTTGCCTTGGTGATTGTGTGGGTCTATTCTATAATGC
Organism: Gastrophryne carolinensis; assembly: GCA_027917425.1. Classification (NCBI taxonomy): domain Eukaryota; kingdom Metazoa; phylum Chordata; class Amphibia; order Anura; family Microhylidae; genus Gastrophryne; species Gastrophryne carolinensis. The sequence continues at coordinate 559,386,329 of CM051235.1, forward strand.
TCTCGTGTAATTTGGTATTTGTGTTTATGACCAGTATCTTGATTGTTTGTTCTTTAGCACTGTCTTGAAGCACTGCTTATATTCTAAGCACTGCTCCAAAACACTGCCCCCTTTTGGCAACACTGTTTATATATTTTTTTTATATTTTTGTATATTTATTCACGTCTATCACAGGTTTTGAGCACATATTGACTTATTGAATTATTGCTTGTGAGATTATATATAATTGTTGTTATATTTAATAAATACACTTTAGTAGTTAGTAGAGGTTCCTACAAAACCTCTTTCTTTCCTCCCCCCCCCCTCCTCTCTCAATTTTTCTCCCCTGTTTAAGGGGCAGAGGAGGTGGGTGCTTTTGTGCCGGCACAAATATTAGTAAATTTTAGGCTTAATCCACACGTACTGATATTGCTAGGAGTTACCCAGATATTTGTTGCTGTGTATACAGCACTGGAAGAATTTTGGGGATACACAGTAATTTTAATGTGTTTGTATTGTGTATTATGTGTTCATGTTTTGTGTTTGGATTCATGTGATTCTCAATAAATAGTAGTTTATTTTTAATTGATTGTATTGGTGCTCCTGCTTTTTGGGTTTCTGGGCTATGTCCCATGAGCCCATTTCTTTTGCTGAATTTGAAAATGAAATTTTCTTTTATATATTGCCAATTAAAATGAGACCATTATTCTTCCTTATACTAAAAGAAAGCCTTGTGTATGCCAAAAAGCAATATAAACATCAGCCAGTGGTGAGACTAGAATGACGGCTTAGTTGGAGCAGATGCCCAGCAAAGTACAAAAGCTTTAAACCAATGTAAAGTATAACAATCTTAAAACAGCATTGATCATATTTCACTGGGGTATATTTATTATACATTGCTTCCAACATCAACTATATTTGTCTGAACGCTGACTCTTGGCAGACTGGTTTAATATTAGTCGGCACATTAAAAAATCACTCCCTCTAGTCACCAATTAAGAGTTAGCTCCTGTATAGGTTAAATTATTTCTAAAGCTTGATACCTCCTCCATAATCTGTCCCTCGCCTGTAAATTCCTTTCCTTGGATTAAATGCCTCGCCAGAACAGTGATGTTTGGTTTTGCAACACAAGGATTCACTGCATGCAAATGCATTGGGTGCTCTCCAGAGGACGGCAAGTGAATGGAGACTCTGTGCAAGGCTGCCAGCAGAATAGCGTTTACTTGGAGCTCCGGGAACACAGGTCTTATGTCAAGAAATGGCGTGGGGGGCCCTGTGTGTTGTGAGGAAGGAGTTCCTATGTTGTCAGGGTGTAAAATGACATCCCCAGTTTTTAGTTGAATTCAAATATGTCTACCTTCAGTCAAGGCCGGATTATGAGGGGGCACAAGGGGCCGGAGCCTCCACCACTTGCCCGGCAAAGGGGGCCTCCACCAACCTTTGGGTTATGGTCTGGTCCAGGAGGCTTTTTAGTCTTTGGTCTGACAGTCTGCTGGGCCGAGGCCAAAGCTATCGGTGGCAGTGGGGGCCCCCTGCACCTGGGCAAGCCTTTTTTGTTTTTGCAAACCTGCAGCCAAAGCCACCACAGGGCAAGATGGAGAGTCTAGAGCAGCAAAGCCTCCGTCAGCAACGCTACAGTGATGGGTGGATGCAGAGCTGTCAATCGGCGGCCGCTCACTGCACAAAAGCCACCAAGCACAGCCTCTGGCAGCTCAATGCAGGGAACTGTTTTCTGCTGGACCAGCCAGGCAACTACACTACACGCCACCCAGAATTTATACTTTATTTCAAAGGAAAAAATATACTGTATCTGGGGCCTCCACTAGATTTTGTGCCCAGGGGCTTCCACACATTTAATTCGGCCCTGTCTTCGGTAGTCATTCGACAGCCTCAGCTTGCCTAGCTATCCTCCTATCAGGATTCCCACACATGGCATATACTGTTTTTAAATGGGTGTTGTTCCAGTTTAAAGACTTTCTCCCTATTGGAACATTTATGGCTAGACTGTTCTGTTTCTGTTTTATTTATATCAGTGTTTCACACCCCCCCCAGGGCGCTTATACACTTACCTTCTTTTCCGCTCCAAAGGTGCATGCGCGAGCCACGGCCCCATCCCCGCTATCCCTGTAGCAGGGCGCGTGCCCACGCCAGGCATTTGTGAATGGCCGGCCCGGGCACGTTCCCTGTTAGAAAGTAGCGGGGGATGCTGCCGTCACCGCGCTCGGAGCCGCTTGCCCTAGACGAACGTTTAGACGTGCTGACTTGAGCAGATCCTAGCTCACAGTTTGGACGAGCGGCGTAGGGCTGGGATAAGGTGGGTTCGTTTCTGGGTTTCACACACCCGGACACCTCTGATTGTGGTGGCCCGGGTCAAGGACTAAAACCCAGGATAGTCAAAATCCTGGGTTTTGGTCCACTTTAAAAAGCTTACCGAGATACAGGTTGCAAGTAATAACGGAAAGTGCGTCCGAAGTTACACTTGCTTCACAAAATAAATGGCATGCTCCCCATTGAAGACATCAGCAGAATGAGGATCTCAGGCAGGAAGAGCAGCAATACTGCAGTAGAATGATGCCCTCTTGTGTTTTCTGAAATATATTGTAAGTAGCGAGTGATGCAATTAAACAGCAAACTGGAAATCCCAACCAAAAATACAATGATGTATTCAAGCTCCTAGATATCTAGTTAAGTATATAGACAAGATTATTTCTAAAGCAACAAAATGTTCTTTAGGTTTTAAACTTGTAAGGGCAAATAGATATTCCTCCTAATGTACCACAAAACAATTTAATATGTGTTCTGTACAAATGTATGTTTTGCAATTGGAGCTGTCCTGTGGATTTACGTCTGTACCTCTGTACACGATCTACTTATACACATGACCAAACAACAATATCACCATGGAATTTTATGGTGCTGTATAAATCAATAATAATACAGTTCACTGTCAAAATACAAGGGGCCGCAGGGGAGGCAGCTGCTGCCGGGCCCATGGGAGAAGGGGGCCACATGCAAGCTGGACTGGTGCTACCCCCAGTATGCAGTGCTGGTGTGCAGTCTTCTGGGAGCACCAGTGGCCAGAGATGTAGGTTTGTAGGGCGGAACTAACATGCCAGCGTGTTGTTTACCCCCAGTGCTCTGTACATAGAGCACTCAAGGAAACCAGGTGCTGGCATCTCATTTCTGCCCTGTGGAACCTGCAGCTCTGGCCCCTGGTGCTCCCTGCATGCACAACTCGCCAACACTTCTCTGTCAATGATCCAGGCCCCACACTGCATAGAATTCCAATCAAACCACATAGCTAATTTAGGATGCAACTATGTGTGTGACCCCCAGGATAATCTGAAGTCCATTTTCGTTCCCATTGAGCATGCACAGGCTCTCCTGCAACCAGCATTGATCAATGCATGGCAAACAATGCTGAATGTATTGACCGCTTGACGCCTCCCTCTGGCTGCACATCAGGTAGAGTGGAGCATGTGATGCCGTTGGAGGACCGCATATGAACTAGTGGGACTCAATTTGGGATACCCCTGGGAGGGCTTTCCCTGGCCCTGGAGTATTTTCGACTCTAGTCAGGGTGTCATTGGGTTTTGGGTGGCCCAGCATGAATTTTGCTACGGGGCCCTGTAAATCTTGTATGAACCTGAACTTTGCGCTTCACTAATTATCACTAATTATAATACAAATTATTGTACAAATTTCCCCCAGGTGACAAGTTAATATATAACTATTGTGCAGTGGCATAATCGATGTATAAATTGTATTATTTACAAATTATAACATCAATGCAGTCCCCTCCTTTTGGGTTTACTTATTATACTGTAGCTTTTTTTATAGTTTAAGTTATTTGTCTTCAGTTTACAATATATGCTTTTTGTACTTTATGTTTCTTGTTTTACATTATAGGCGGTTGTTGGATTGGACTGTGCGACTAGATGTCCCATCCTGGTTAGTTCTATGATAGAAATGTTACAGATTTTTAGTTTCTTTTTTTATTTTTATTCCTGAACATTAGTTATATCATCCGACCTTGTTTATCCACTAAGGGCAGCAACATTTAATCTTCCACTGGAAATTGCACAGACACTGGAAGACATTGAGGAACTGAGCAATACTGACGAAAAAAACTTGCCAACCAGAAAACATTTGTATAAAAGTTTGCTGTTGCTTCCTGAAGTGGAAGAGAAATTAAATATTTGAGACCCAGATATAGTACAGTACATAATTCCGAACCAAAGCCTTTGTCTGGGTTTCAGTAACGTAATACCATGCTTAAAGCATTGAAGGAATTTGAAAGAATGGAGCTTTGTCAAAGCCCAATTCATCACTGATTACATATTATAAACATATAGAAGTTCCACAAAAATGTGCATTCCAGAAGCTCTGCCAAAACCAACATTTATTTTGCATGATCCACCAAGGTGAAAAAATATTTTTAGAAAGGAGCCGACATTGAGCAGAATTACTCATAGGTCAAAGTTTTAGCATATTTCATTTGGTCAAATGACATAGGTTTAAATCAATGCTTCCTTTCAAACAGCTGTTTCATCTTCTCAACACATTTAGGAGATGATATATTTTAAAATAATATGTGACAACTGATGATGATGATCTAGAAAAGCAGAAAGGTACAATGGATATAAAAAGTCTACACACCCCTGTTAAAATGGCAGGTTTTTGTCATGTAACAAAATCAGACCGAGAATTATAATTTCTGAACTTTTTTCCACCTTCGATATTACCCATAATCTGCACAATTTCACTGAAAACCAAACTAAAATTGTTAAGATGGGGGAAATAAAAATAACCAAATAACTCAAATAATATGGTTGTATAAGTGTGAGCACCCTTTTATAATTTGGGATGTGGTTGTGTTAGATATTCACATTTAAACTCATATTAAATAATAGTCACTACACAGTTGCCATTGTTCAATGTTATTCTGATTAACCCTTATATAAAGTTCAGTATCAAAGGGATTGTTGAAAGGATAGGACAAGGGCAATAAAATTGTCCAAGGCAATAGTACCATGGAACACAGTAATCAAGAAGGTGGATAAAATATGACACCACAGTGACATCCAAAATGACCAAAATGATATCCAAAACCCGCATGTAGCTCAAAAAATGATATAAAAAGGCAGGAAGAAAAGTGGTACGGGAGACTGCCAGGAGACCTATGGCCACAATAAAGTAACAAAGGGGGGTGGCAGCCGCTCAGACCATTTTATAGCTGACCTGGGAGGTGCACGTTAGCAGGGCAATTAGTACACACAAGTCTTAAAGGAGCCACAGCACTCAACCCTGTTAGCTTGCACGCCAGCCTATAATCTGTATCTAAACTTGGTTAAAACAGAGGACTCGGTCACACACATCTGCAGAAGTATGCTTAAGCTGCACCACTACGCCAAAGTGCCTCTGTGGGGTGCAGTCCTAACTCTAATCTCTGAGAGCCCATCTGGGACATACAATGCATTAGATAAATTGGGAGCAGGCTTACCTGAGGTTGCCCTAAACCTCTCAAGTGCAAGCCATGGGGTGGAAGGGTCAAAGACCTTGCAATACAGCCTAGACCCCACACACCATGTGCTTGCACAAATTCAAAAGAAACAAAGGGGGGGGGGGGCCACAATAAAGTAGCTGCAGGAATTTTTGGCAAGTAATGGTTGTGTACTGCATGTGACAATACTCTTCGGTATTCTTCATATGTCTTGGCTGAGAACTAGGGTAGAAGGAAGCCTTTTCTTACAAAGAAAAACATCCAGGCCCAGTTATATTTTATCAAAATCTAAGCCAAGACTACTAAACGCGCAGTGGAAAATGTGTTATGGTCTGATGACCAAAAGTTGTGTTTGGTGCAAAGCCAAACAAACACTATGCCCACAGCAAAGAATGATAGAGACAGAATTATGCTTTGGGGTTGTTTCTGCAGCTGGAACTGGGGCTTTAGTCAAAGTGGAGGAATAATTAGCAGTTCCAATTATCAAGCAATTTTGGCACAAATCCTAAAAAACTGAGGTTGAAGAGGAATGTTACCATTCAGTATGACAATGACCCAAAGCATACCTCTACTTTAACAAAATAATGGCTTCACCAGAAGACAATCGAGGATTTGGAGTGGGCCTATTGAATGAATCCAATTAAAATCTGTAGGTTGGCCTGAAGACTGTACACAGGAGATACCCCCCCCCCCACCCAATCTGACAGTTTTAGAACGCTTTTCCAAGAGAGAGCAAAGACTGTCAAGCCTGGAAATGCCATGTAAATAGACTCCTACCCCAAAAGACTGAATGCTGTGATAAATAGGTCATTCAACAAAGTATTTCTTTAAGGGTGTGCATATTGAAGCAGCCACATTATTTTTATTCTTTGCATTTATGTTACTTTTTTTCATTGGGCTTGTAAAGATTATAGGTGACATAACATGGAAACAGTTCTGAATGCCCTTCCTATTGAGATCATGGTATATAACAGAATTCAAAGCCAACTTGATGTCAAAGACACTAAAAATTTTCCTGGGAACTTTTTGGTCCAGAGATAACCACTCATGAACCGCCCATGCCTGGAGATTTTCTCCTGGGCATTGGTGGTTGCTGTTGGCTGTAGCATTTTTGTGCTGCCTTTCCATGGATCAAAATGTGTGGTTGGTTTGTAGAAGTTGAAGTCAATGGACATGGATATTTCTTCAGCCTGAGTAGCTGGGTAACTGCTTGCCACCTGGCCTGGAAGCTGATAGGTTAAGTGTCAGCAGTCAGGCCGACTCAGAGCATCCTGTTGGGACAGATCTTTTTTCCGAACCAAAGCAGCCAGACACACTCAGCCACGTGTAGAAGGAATATTCTCAGTGCTTAATGTTTGCTTTGCAGAAACAACCATATGCTTGATATTAAGTATACAAGCCCCTTGTTTTTTCCCAGCCTCTCTAAGTAACTCTGTCTGCTCCCCAGAGAGTCCTGTAACTGTAAGTTTTATTTCTGGAAAGAAAAATAACATCATTAATTTTTTTAATAGTCAATAAGTAGGTGAAGCAACTTAGAATATAGTTCAGCAACCTGATGTCTCATATTAACCCCTTAGCTATAGAATGTTGAGTGTTTCTGTTTTTTAAACTACTCTTCATGCGTTCATGATAGATTAGAGTAGGGGATAGGGAGTAATCGTGCCATCTAGGATAACTCCCTACCCTCTACCCTATATACCACCCCACTGTATTGATTTAGACACCATTCCCACGTTGTGCCCGTCCAAGTCGTAGGCTGGTCAGTAAATACCTGGGTTGTTTTGGCCTCACTAAACCCCTGATCTAACTTTTGATACTGTATAAGCAATGCTGGGGTCTTATGTGTCCGCACCAGGGCTCAGTAAAAACTAGTTATGCCTCTACTGGTATTATAAAAATGTAGTTGAAAAAAATGACATAAAGTAACAGAAGTTACAAGGCATCTTTGGACATAAACAGAATAGATCTTCAGGCCCACCCTTACTTGCTCTTTCTGGTCAGGCCCCCTCTGTTTCTGGTCAGGCCCCCTCTGTTTCTGGTCAGGCCCCCTCTGTTTCTGGTCAGACTCCCTCTCTTTCTGGTCAGACTCCCTCTCTTTCTGGTCATGCCCCCTCTGTTTCTGGTCAGGCCCCCTCTGTTTCTGGTCAGGCCCCCTCTCTTTCTGGTCAGGCCCCCTCTCTTTCTGGTCAGGCCCCCTCTCTTTCTGGTCAGGCCCCTCTCTTTCTAGTCAGCCCCCCTCTCTTTCTGGTCAGGCCCCCTCTCTTTCTGGTCATGCCCCCTCTGTTTCTGGTCATGCCCCCTCTGTTTCTGGTCAGGCCCCCTCTCTTTCTGATCAGGCCCCCTCTGTTTCTGGTCAGGCCCCCTCTGTTTATGGTCAGGCCCCCTCTGTTTATGGTCAGGCCCCCTCTGTTTATGGTCAGGCCCCCTCTCTTTCTGGTCAGACTCCCTCTCTTTGCGGTCAGACTCCCTCTCTTTGCGGTCATACACTGTATGTAGGGGCATGCCAGGGCTTGGGATCCATTTAAAAGAGATGAACCCAACTTAAACCCCTAAACTTGTAGTATACCTGTACTTGGCTTAATTGAGCACTTAACTGTAATGGGTCTACTAGGAGTATTAATCTGTGCATGACTGCAGTACAGACTTCTGCGCACAATGCACACATTCACACATGCAAGGGTGCAAACTTGCATGCACAGTGAGTGGAAAATAGCACATGCGCAAAGGCCTTTACACCTTTCCCATTGAACAGTTGCGTCATATACAGCATTACGTCATAGTTCCTACAAATTGATGTACCCCATACGTCATTGGGGAAAACGATTACCGTATGAAGAGATACAGTGTTCAGGTAAAGATTACTGTAACTGACAGCAGAAGATCTTCCCTCATTGCCCAGGGGGTATTACTGTCCCCCTGCATTGGCAATTGCTGGGATTGGCTGAGCAATTTTGACCAGCGCAACCACAGCTCCTGCGCAGTGATTGGTGCCCAGGTGGGGTCACATGATGCAGTGACATGGACTCTTAACTGTTTGTGCTTGGCCTTCCATGGCTAACAGGGTTGAGTGCTGTGGCTCCTTTAAGACTTTTGTATCCTAATTGCCCTGCTTACGTGCACCTCCCAGGTTAGTTATAAAATGGTCTGAGCGGCCGCCATCCCTCCTTTGTTTCTTCTGAATTTGTGCAAGCACATGGGGTTTGGGGGTCTGAAGCTGTACTGCGAGGTCTTCGACCCTTCCACCCCATGTGCTGCACCCAAGGTTATAGGGCAACCTCAGGTAAGCCTGCTCCCAATTTATCCATTGCATTGTATGTCCCGAATGGGGACATAGGAAAACAAGAGAGAAGGTAAGTGTCTTGAATGATATGCACACTATATGGGATGTCACACAGGAAAACAAGGGAGAAGGTAAGTGTCTTCATTTGACTCCTGCCTATGAAACAGTCAAATGAAAAACTTTCACGTGAGTGGAGAAATACTCTCATAGAGCGAATACTTCTTGCATGGTTTTCTTGCAGACTATTGCAAGCATATACTAGAATGATTTCATTCAGGAGGGAACCTTTCTCTCAAGTTTTTCAGGAGAATTTGTTCAGCTTTTTGCACAGTTTATTTACAGTACTTGTGCGAGATAATAAGCATCTAAAACTGCTGAATCAGTCAAGAGCATTCTCACATGTTGCTCATCTGATGCTAGTAGTGTAATTGTCTCTGGTGTTCTCATAAACCTCCACTAGATGTCCCTGTTGTAGATATTTTCACTGGCTTAGGGAAGACAGGATTTCATTAGGTTGTGTTCACGCCTGTCTTCTTTCTCTGTGTTGTTCAGCACAGTCACAACGCACAGAAAATTTGTCCATTATTTTCATTGGGCCAGATTACATACTTTTTATTTTCGCATTAGGAAAACATGCATTTAGAGGCCTATGGCAACAATGCAGTGCTGCGATTTACCCGCTTTGTGTTAGCAACACAGGAGGACTTTAACCATGTACTTACTGTGTAAATAAACATTTATTTAACACAACGCAACACAAATGCATCAAAGCACAGCACATATTTTGATACAATGCATCTTTAGCTTATCAAAATACCAGTGATTATTGCAATGGAAATGCGACGGATAGATGTGAACGTCAAAGTGCATTTAAAATAAACACTTTTCTTTAAAAAAGAAAATTCCATGCTGGCTATCAGACGTGCCATCTTTTATTCATTAGCACTTTTGCATTCCCTGATAAACTCTATTAAACTTGCTCCCTTCTGCTGACTCATCTTTCTCAGTCCACCAAATGAATTCAATTCGGGTGGACTGTCACACTGAAACATCTATGGGTGGGTCATGCTCTGCTGCTGAGGAGGCCTAGCATAAGAAACACAGTTCGCTAGGGCTTAAAAAGAAATATGAAGCAGGCTGAATGATAGATTTAGCCCCCTTACAGCCAGCATGGAAAGGGCAGAAAACAGGCTAATTTAACCCTTTGCCTAGAATCTGTGCAGCAGCCGACATGGTACTGTAGCAGGATTCCCCACTGGGTGAAACTCCCTGGATTGCCGGTAAACTCACCATTACCGGTCAGCTCCCATGATGCTGTGATCATCAGCGCCACCTCCTCAGCTCTGTGGCTGTGTGCGCTCCCACATCAGGACTCTCTGAATGGCTGGGCATGGGTGCGTCCAGTGTGAAAGGCGGGAATGGAGTCAGACAATATTTGCATGCCACCCCCGCCCTTTTCAGATCAGCCAATCGGCAATCTCAGAAGGTGTCTAGTGAGCATGGCCTCAGCGGTGGAGAACCTGAGCCGGCAGCATCACCCGAGCTGTGGAGGTGGAGCGGACAACCCAAAAATGGGTTTCCATGTGTTTAAATTTAAAGTAGACCACCTAAGATTTTCACTATCCAGGGTTTTGACCCCTGCCCCAGGGGCTCCCTGATTTGGTGTGAAACCTCCACAGTTCACCCCAAGAACCCACGCTGCATGTGCAAGCTCTCATCCATTTATTAATGGGCCTGTTTAAACAGAGAACCCGGCTTAAAGGAACATCTATGGTTTCACTGTAGTCTGCGGCACACTCACATCCTTAGGCTTGACAAGTTATTTAAAGGAATGTGACAACACTTTTAGGTTCACACCCAATCATTGAAATCTACAAATTAATTTAATTTTTTTCATAAATCCCTACTTTTTGGTCTCTTCGCACATTAATATGGGAGGGAGTAATTCCACGATGCACAGAAGCATGAAACTTCCTCTTTGCAGGCAGCCTGCAGCTCCATGAGGCGTAATTTTGTTTTTAAAACTGACTACAGCTGGTGCTCTGAATTGCAATCTGAATTGCCCTGGGGAGCATGTGACCACTTTTAGGGGCGTTAGTCCAGTTTAAGTATATATAATGTTTGAGAGATGATTATGCTTGTGTGGTCAATACAATGTATTTTATTGGAAGAAAAATCTTGACTATCATATGATATATTTATAATTTTTGCAAGTAAAATGTTTAGATATCTCAGCATCTTTATAACTCAGCAATGAAAGCATCTTTCTAAAAACTGAAAAAAGTTTAGGACATTGCTGTAGCCCTGAACAATGGGCCAACACTTGGCATTGCCAGCTGAATCCCTTCAATAAGTGCAGCAGTGCCATTTATATAACTGATGCCAATCTTTTAATTTATATTTCACAGCCACCACAGCCAACAAAAACAGGATGGCTTTCCCCTAGTCGGACCCTGTACTTAAAGCCAAATACAGTATTCATTACCCCTAAAGGAGAATTATAAGGCAATAAAAATTATCCATTTTGTGGCCAAAATAAAAGAGCAATAGGGGAGACATTAAAGGAGTCACAGAATGTAAGAATTTTTGTTTAAAGTCACCAGGGGAGAATTTGACTAAAATACGAAAATATCTCCCATAAATGAAAAAGACAGATAGTTGCTAAATAGCTCTATCTTGGAGGCAAACATCAAGGTTCTAACAAGATGGTATCTGGTGCCAACTAGAATGAGCAAATGGTCTAGAGGGGGTAAGTTAGATTGCTTCAAGGGGATGCACAGTAAGAGGGGACATGTGGCATACTTGGTGGCTAGAGAATTCTGGGGAACGGTCTTCAGGGTAATTAGGGAAGTTACGGGCGTGAATACTCAATGTGAGCCTAGACTTGCCCTATTAGGAGCTAATTTATAGGCATTGCATAAGACAAAGTAAAGAATGATTGGTCTAATCCTGTTAGTGGCCAGAATTACCATTTCCACCTACTGGAGAAAAGTAGAAATCCCCTTCATTTCTTATACAGAAAATTAGATGGTTGAAAATTAGTACCCGTCTGGGAAGCCTTTAAGGTGTACAGTAAGGGTAGAGTTTGGTTTTAGAAGCTGGGTAGGAAGAAAACTCCTCGCCCCCTTTTCCTTTTTTTTGTCCGGAGATGTTCTGAGACTTAGGCATAAAGGAGAAGGTTATTAGCAACAACACAAAGGCTACAAATTAACATAAAAAGAGAAGTTGGGCATTGTTAACTGTTCATTCAAAAGGGAAGGTTTTTGAAAAGCAATTGGCAGTATTGACGTATGCTAACACCTGGGCATTACTCCAGATATGCAGAGCTTCAATTACTGGTACATGAATATGTATTGTTGAAAATATCCTGGATTTTGATAGTCCTATATAATAAGAAATAACCTTGTAAAGAAATAATTTACTTGTTATTGAAAATGTGTATACGTATTAACAAGACAAGTCTAATAATTGATATTATATAAAACTTTAATACAAAATATTAAAATAAAACTAATATATAAAAAAAGGATCTAATTTTTTACCCCCACAGCAGTGTCCTTGCTTCCACCACCCCTCACCTCAGTCACAGTGACTGTGCATGCCTCCTTCATTTCCAATGGATGCCCTGGAGTAAATGTGGTGGGGGAGTTAGTGCAGGACAAACCGCGTGTGTTGTTACTGGCCGGGGTTTAAAGCAGGGAATAAAGATGGGTACTGTATTATTTTGTGTTTAAAGACACCGATTTAAGTTAAGTCTGGTAGGGCATACCTTTTGTCATGTCCCATGGCCTGTATTTTACAGTTTATTTACATAGGCTGAGCAGTATTCTTTTTTTCCTCGCTTGTCCCCTCCTCAGCTGCTGTAGGTGTGAATGCAAGCAGCTCCTCACTTTCTCCTATATTCAGCCATTTCCTATGCTGTATTCAGTGTGGGCGCATGTACTGTATGCTGCTACTCCCTGGCAAGGAACAGCCTTTTTACCTGCTGTAGCGATTTCTTCACTGAAAATTAAGCTCTATATGAAAAGTCTGGGTTCCTCTTCAGCCGAGATTAAAGCTATTTGATAGTTTCTTGGGGTAAGCTCTCGCACAATACAGAAAAACACAGTGAAGCAGTCTCCAAAACCCCACACTTTATGCCATTTAACAAGAATATTTTCTTTATATTTTAACAAAATAAATATGTCGTTCAAGTTTTATAAATATATGTTTTTTTTTTATACAGACGCTAATGGATAAAAACTAGAGATTCCATGACCTGTATGTAAACCGGGCTTAACCAATTTGGGCCTAATTTATCTTTATAGCAAACAACCACTGTGAAAATGTCAAAGCCTTGTAAAATATTTTGTATAGTATAATATGGTAAGAAGTAGGTTAATGATTATTGTGCCATGATTTTTTTGTCATTTCAACATGATTGAAGAGTCTTTCCTACCCTGGATTAAGTTACTGTTACATCCAGGAGCTCCACTGAGCAGTACACAATGACCCATACAGTTATCAACTGTATCAACGAACATGACCCACACATCAACTGTATTACACTATGTAACTACAGGTATGTAACTATTAGCAGGAGCAATTTGATGGCTCATAAAAACCCATATGCAAACAATTCCTCCCCACATAACACTCCCTGAATCACACGCAATTACACTGTTGGAGAATATATGCATGTGGGATCTGGCTCAATCGGCACATTTACTCCCAAAAAGTTCTCACCAAAAAAATGGTCTGCTGAAACAGAAGTAAGGGGAAAATATGGGTTAACAGATTTTTTTCTCAGGAAAACCAAGTGCAAATGCCTTTGATCACAGTTCTGAATCGTGCCTAATGGGTCACTCGGGCAAAAATAGCTGAAGACGTGAAAATAAAAGTTTGCAATTCGAATGTAAATTAAAGTACTGTTGAAAACAAATTACTTAGCCTTTAGAAATAGTTAATCAACACCGTTGATAGGTAAAACTTTCGGTAAAGTATTTCAAAATATTGGTGAAATTGTGACAGAAAGTACTTAGTCAGAAGTTGAACTGGCCCTAACACAACAGTTTGACTGTCCAAGTGACTGAATGACTGTTCTGAATGACCTTCTCTTCTCTTTAGCCGGCTGGTCCATTTCACCTGATAATTCAGAAGGCTGAACATGTTGTTCTATTTGAATGTCTAAATGTTTCTGAATGGCCAAGCCAAGGACTTCAGGATCCATTGCTGCCCCATATACTTCCCATGTCATCCCTTCATTATCCCATCGCACCTCACGTATAGGGCTCTTTGGACACTGTAGGTTAAATGTCGACCCATGCTGCGGATATAAGTGCGAGTTTAGAGTTGCCTGAAGACAAGGAATAGGTGACACTGACTTATTTTCCATTATAACTACAGTTTGTACTTCAGCATCCTTACAGCTAGGGAGATATTTATGATCAGTTGATATAAAGCTTATAGATGTCATTGTCCAGTTATCTTTCATCTTTGCACTCATACCTGGTGGTTCCAAACCATCATGTATACTGCCCAATGTTTTAAGTAAGAGGTCACCGTTCCCCATAACTGAAATATCCACATCAGGTTCTGCGCCTGAGATAAGAGTTTGAGGAAAAGTAAGCTGACCACATCTCAGTAATTTTTTTGTGTCCAGTCCAGATTCACTAACAGATGATACTAATTTGGGAAAGGCAATTGTATCAGAAATTGTCAACAGGGAGGACAATTGTGACTGAGTATGCAGTAAGCCTCGTTCACCAGCTGAAAACTGCAAAGAAGGTATGGGCATGGGGTGGCAGTATGCAGCAATAGTATCATCTACTTTTGCTCTGGGTTCATGGACCTTGGAGCATTCCGTTGAACAACTGTTGTGAAAATTCAGGGGTGGCAGGCAATGCCTTACCTCTGAAACATTTTCATAGGCCTTTAAAATATATTGTGATTGGCTGTACACATTGCCGGTTCTTAATAAATCATTACCAGAATTTCTTGGTTCCAAAATGACATGATGATATGTCCCTGGAGCCACACAAACTGTGATGTCACTCTGAATGTTACCATCATTCATGTTGCACAGTGGTATATTGTGATCTGTATCTGTATAAATGGCATCAGTTATATGATTTTGAACATTTGATGGAGAGTAAACTATTCCAGAGTCTTGTGTAATGCTACTGAGGTTACAGTTCCTGTCACTGCCAGACCTGGATATACTACTGGATGAGGACAGACTGGAATACGTGGCACTGTTCTTGTTGTGCAGCTTCAGAGAGTATGGCACTGAGTTTCTATGACCACAACAATAGTCCGAATAGCTCTTCTGGACAACCATGTTTGGAATGTCCAGCTGTTCAGTGTGTTCACCCTCATACAGGGACATTTCTGAACTCCCCAACAGTGAAATATTTTCCAAAACATTGTACCTGGCAAAGTTTTGGGTTATCTCTGGTTCTGTGGCAGCTAGGGAGGAGTCTGCAGACAGATAATGATTCTTCATCTGTATCTTATCCTCTACTTTGTCTACAGAAAGATGATCGTCGTTTGATTCCACTGGAAAGTGAATAGCTTTGGCATTCTGTGTAGAAGACAAGTTGGAGCCATATGGAGAGTGTCTGTTGTTCTGACCACACGTGGGTAAAATAGGAATGCTGTTAAGGCTTTTATGAATCTCTGCTTTCGCTAGAGTGTCGCCTAGAGTACCGCAAAACAGAAGTGAGGAACTTTTAGACAGCGAATAGCATACTGGGGTGTTCTTCTCATGGCAATTTAGATTTGGTATTTGATCAGTGGAAACACCATGAATATCTTCTGCCATGACAGATATGCAGCACCTGTGTAAAAAAATATTTGATTAACATAAGGTTTGTTCAGGAAAAGTTAGCAGCTGTCATAGTGCCAATACATCCAACGCACATGTTTTATATAAAGCGGAACACCAGTCAAGAAAATAAAGTTTAGTAATTTTACAATCATCAGTATATGCCGTTTGAGGGCTGAACCTATGCAAATGTTGTTGAATAGCTGTACTCCTAGAATTATATGGGAGGGGCCATCTTGAATCACACTTGAAAGCCCTGCTTACACATGAGCACAGGTGGGGGGGTCTTTGCTTTTAAACAGACACACTGTAGTTGAACTGGGAGCTTCCTCCTGATCAGCCTAACCAGCCAGAGAGAGAGATTTTATATGTTTCCACACAGAATGTTAGAAGAAGATAAAATTCTTCTCTAGCTGGCTGCATTGATGTAACGATCAGCATGGATGCATTGTACCTATGTGATATCGTTTCTGCACAAAATGCAGCTTGGGATTTTGACAAATATGCAGCACCTGAACAGTTGTCATAGTGGCAACACATCCAACACATGTTTTACTTAAACAGGACCTCCAGTCAAGAAAATAAAATGTAGCAATTAGCTCTGAAAAAGACCCCTTTTGCTGATCAGTGGCGTATGCTATTTGAGAGGGCTTAACCCCATGCAGATGTTGTTGAATCGCAGCCTGTCATGAACCCTTCTGGAGACCAGGCCAGTATAGATACAGACAGCTGCCAGCAATAGCGCCTGCAGCCTCCCCAGAGAGTGGATACTGAGGCCGCTAGCACCATTGCAGCAAGGATGCTGTGTGTATGGCTTTTTGGGTGCGAATTCAATATGAAATCGCCTCGCAAGTATGTGAAAAAGGCCTATAGAATTCTGTGGGCCAGGTTTCACTGGTATTTGCGGGGTGACCGTGAGCAACTTGCGATAGCCCCAGTGTGAAAGGAGCCTGTTTGGAAATTCATTTAATTACAGTCATTGGTATGTTTTTATGTACAGTTCTTTTTGCATTGAAATTAAAAAATTATGCTTTCATTAATATTTTTAGGAATAAGTAAACCTACATGTTCACAAATTCTCTTTTATCAGCAAGTTTTGAGATCAATATCCAGAAAAAACACACTTCCATACATCCACTGGGAGGCATTTAAGCACAATATCATGTAGAATATTGAATATTACCTAGCTTCTTTTGCCTTTTTCTAAGTGGGTGATGTAAGCTGTATGCCCAGCTATTCATCTGCATGACAATAATAGAGATAGGAGGAGTGACTGGAGGAAAGAGCATCATCCAAGGGGACATTATTGTATAAAATTGCTAAAGACACAGGTATTGTGTGAAAATCTCCTGCAGGTGGTCAAAATTATTTGTAAAAATGTAGTTTCCTGATTTGCATGACAGACATGATAGAAAGAGCATCAAAAACAAAAGAGGAAAGGTCCTGGTTTGGGAAGATGCATTTGGTGTGTGAAAACAGAATTCCAAGGAGCGAAATAATGCTTGCTATTTTTGGCTAAGCTTCTGTTGGCTTCAAAGAATGATCCTTCGTCTATTGCTCTTATTACTTTGTTTAAAAAAAAAACAGGCAAAGTACAGTTTTAGTTTAAGTTTCTTAATTGCTTCTAAATAAATGCACCTAATTAAACCTGCTAAAGCAAACACATACCCTCATCCAAAATGAGGTGACAGGCTTCCTCACAGCATAACAATGTTATTACATTGTGACATTAACACTTTAATACCAGACATGTAATGACAATTCTGCAAAAAAATATTTAAAAAAAAAATGGCAGATGAGGTAACTCCGCGCTGACATCGTATGTCTCCAAGAAACGCACTACACTAAGCAAGGTACCCCAAAATTCCTCAGTGCATACTATCCCTTGTTTTACTCAGCCTCTGCGCGCACCAAGCAGCGGGGAGTCTTAATCGCCTTTAAGCGTTCGACTCCCTTCTCCCTGGAGCATGTGGTACATGACTCCCTGGGTCGTTATCTTATTTTAGTGGGCACGATTCAGGATCAGCCTGTCACGATTGCAACCTACTATGCTCCTAATCAAAACCAAAATGCTTTCCTGGAGGATTTCTTCAAGAAACTTCATCTAGTAGAGAAAGGGTTTCTCATTGTAGCTGGGGATTCTAACCAGACCCTTCACCCTACTTTGGATAGACAACCGGATGACAGATCCTCTCTGGCAGCCAAGACTAGACCCTCCGGGAAAGCATTTCAGGCCTTACTAGGTCGGAACCACCTGGTTGACGCTTGGAGGGAATCTAATCCAACCAAGCGGGACTTTACCCACTATTCGTGTCCCCATAAGGTGTCCACAAGGATCGACCACTTTTTCTTGCAGCAATCCTCCCTCCCCCAGCTTTCTCAAGCGGGCATTATCCCAATAGCCTGGTCTGACCACGACCTAGTCTCGGTGGACCTTTTGGCCCTTACTCATAGAAGCCCTCAGAGGTCTTGGAAGCTATATGAGCCAATGTTGGCCGATGAGGCACTCCTGGAGAGGGTTCACTCGGAGATTCAGGAGTTCTTCCGCTTTAACAAAGGCTCAGTAAGCTCAAATGTCACGCTCTGGGAGGCACACAAGGTTGTGATCAGAGGGTTGTTAATGCAGGAATCTGCCAGGCGTAAAGCATTATACAAAGAGAAAATCCTGGTCCTAACAGATGCTTATCAGGTAGCCTCGACCGATTTTAAAAACCGACCCTCTAAACAGAATAGAATCCGCCTCAACCAGGTAGCTAGCCAGTTTAATCTGTGTTTATCTGGCGAAGCCGCCCGCCAACTGAACAAATCTAAGTTTCACTGGTATCGTACGAGTAATAAACCTAACACTCCCCTTTCAAATAGGCTTAGGGGTATCGTACTGAGACCCAAACCGGTATGTAATAGGACAGTCGAGGGCACCCTGTCTAGCAACCCAGCAAAGGTTGTGGCTACCTTTTCCAAACACCTGGAGGGGTTATATAAACCAAATTCTTGCTTAAATGTAAGTAAAGCAGAGGAACTATTCAGCCAACTTAACTTGCCCGCTCTCCCCTCAGGTGCTAAGGAGTTCATTGATAAGCCCGTTGAGTCTGATGAAGTGCAGGAGGCCATAACATCTTTAAAGGTTGGTAAGCAGCCAGGCCCTGATGGCTTCACAACGCTCTATTATAAAAAGTTTAGCCAGATTTTGGCCCCGCACTTGACGACAGCTTTTAACGCTCTGAGGGAGGGAGCCGCCTGGAGTTCTGACTCACTCACAGCAGCGGTTAGTATGATTCCCAAACCCAACACAGACGACACGGAATGGTCTAATTATAGGCCTATCTCTCTGCTGAATGTTGATGTTAAAATTCTGGCAAAAGTCCTTGCGGCACGGCTCAATGGGTTTATCAATTTGCTCATATCCAAGGAGCAGGTGGGTTTCATGCCACAACGTCAAGCTGGAGACAATATTAGGAAGATCGCCAACCTTATACACCGCGCCAGGGTGGAAGGCTACCATACCATGTTGTTGGCGCTAGATGTGCGCAAAGCGTTCGACACTGTTGCGTGGGACTACTTGCATTTCACCCTCAATAAATGGGGTTTGGGTCCGTCTTTTCTGAACTCGATTTCCTCTCTTTATGCCAACCCGGGGGCGTTCATTAGGTATTCGGGCTATTCCTTGAACCGATTTACTCTGGGTAGGGGCACAAGACAGGGTTGCCCCCTCTCCCCCCTCCTCTTTGCCTTAGCCATTGAGCCCCTTGCCAGACTTATCCAGGCCAATAGTGGTATTGCAGGCATTGACGTGGGGGGATACGAACATAAGATATCACTGTTTGCTGACGATATCCTTATGGTGATCAAGGACCCGGTCATATCTCTCCCGAGCCTTTTCAAAGACCTTGATTTATTTTCCAGGCTTTCGGGCCTGCAAATTAATTCTGCCAAGTCTCAGGCCCTTAACGTCTCCCTACCCAACAGAGTCCTGAGTACAGTCAAGGCTTCTTTTGATTTTCATTGGCAGGCCAGGCTTATTAAATATTTAGGGATACAGCTGACATCCGATTATAACTCTCTCTATGGGGCAAACTACCCTCATATGTTCAAGACCTTGAGATCCCTCCTAGGTAACTGGGCCAAATTAAATCTCTCTTAGCTTGGTAGGATTGCTGCAGTGAAAATGGCGTCGCTCCCCAAATTACTTTATTTCTTTCGGGTGTTGCCGTTTTCCGTGCCGGCTTCGGCTCTGAAGCATCTCCAAACTGACCTGAACAAATTTATCTGGGGGGGTAGGCCGCGAGTCGACCGTGGAACGCTTTATAGAGCAAAACAGAAAGGAGGCTTGGGTGTCCCTAATCTTGCACGCTATTACAACGCCTGTCAAATTGCCCAATTGACAGTCCTGCACGGGGGAAGCAATAGACCTTTGTGGGTGGATATTGATGAGTCGTATTGCTCCCCGGTCTCCATACATAATTTGCTATGGCTCCCCCCCGTGGTCTGTGGGAAAATCTCTAATCCTGTTCTAAACCATTCTCTTAGAATTTGGAGGGCCAATAAGAGGCGGGGGAATCTAGCCTCGCTGCATTGCCCACTTCTCTCCTTTCTTGGCAATCCGGAATTTTCCCCGGGCTTTTTGGAACCGGTGGCGTTTGAGTGGTGGAGGAGCCATAGTTTGACTAGAGTTCAGGATCTCTTCTCGCGCCAGGGTCCGCTCTCTTTTGCCGAATTGAGATCCTCACATGATGTGCCGAGGAAGGAGTTCCTTCGCTTCTCGCAAATGAACCATTATGGCCGGTCTAAGTGCAAGCTCGGTGCCCCACTCCCTCTTCTCACGGCATTTGAAAGAATCTGCCTTGAGCAGCCCATGGGTAAAAGGGTGATCGTGTCAGCCTACAAATTACTATCTGAACCGGAGGAGGTGATAACCCCGAAACATACGGCTTACTGGAGTAAGGACCTGAATTTGACCTTATCGGATGGGGAATGGAGGGCGGTATGGAGGCACACCTTCTCAGGCTACCTTAATGCTGGTGCTCAGGAGGTCAACACCAGGGTTCTCCTTCGGTGGTGTCTTGTTCCGCAAAGAATCCACAAATTCTGCCCCTCATATTCGCGGGATTGCTTCAGAGGCTGCGGGCTCCCTGGTACTTATTTGCACACTTGGTGGGATTGTAGGATAGTAAAACAATTTTGGATCAGAGTCCTCTATATTATTAATAAGGCCACCGGGCTGAAACTAATTCTATCTCCTCAGTTGTTCCTCCTTAACTTGAAACCCCCAGACTGCACGAGTACTCAGTTTGACCTTATAAGGCACATTAACACGGCAGCCAAGTTGATTATAGCCCAGTCATGGAAGAAACCAGCCATTCCCAGGGGAAGCCTTATCACCCGGGTCAACGAAGTTATGATGTTCGAGAAGATGGCGGCCATGATAAAGGGGGATTTAGCCCCCCTTTTATCCACCTGGGAAGGCTGGATTTCTCATTTTCATCCGGGAGGTCTCAACTGTGTTCTCCTTACAATTTAGAATCCCGCTTTGTCTCTCCCCAAGAAAAAGAACAGAGGCCTGGAACCCACCTTTTACCTTCCCTTCCTGTTTCTCCCCTTCTTTCCCTCCACTCCGCGCATCTCTCATTCTTCCTTTCTCTAAAACTCTTCTTTTGATGATGCTTGAGAAATGTTCTCTTTATCTTTTTGGATAATTTTTCTTTTTGTTTGTCAATATTCAGCTTATAATGGTCATATTCTTTGGACGATTGTTAATTAATGGCGCTTCTTTATGGCCTCATGCGCGGTTTAG
This sequence comes from Gastrophryne carolinensis, assembly GCA_027917425.1. Taxonomy (NCBI): domain Eukaryota; kingdom Metazoa; phylum Chordata; class Amphibia; order Anura; family Microhylidae; genus Gastrophryne; species Gastrophryne carolinensis. The sequence continues at coordinate 559,407,687 of CM051235.1, forward strand.
AAAATGCTCTGACTGTAAGATTATGCTGTTTTTTCCAGCTTTTATTCTAATAAAAACTATGATTAAAAAAAATATATATAAAAAATCAAAAAAGTTTTTAAAAATAACTTTGAAAAGGCCAGAAGACCTCACACAAGGGTTTAAAAAATAACAAAAAACCCTGTTTAAAGAGAAGAAATGGAACTTCCATTGAAATGTATGGGAGAGCGACAGGTAGCGACAGGTAATACCAGGCGCTCTGAAAGCCGGCGGGATCCGCTGAGCCGTCTGTGCTGATGAATCGGTCGCTACCTGTCGTTGTAAGAGGCGCTCACCAGATTTGCCTTCATAAATGTGGTATTGCGTGCTACGGCCGGCGTTCACCTGACGCTACCTGTCGCTTACAAGGCACTACCTGGCTCTATCCCTTGATGAATAAAGCCCAAAATATCTGAGTTATTCCACTTTCAATGGCATTTTTAAAAGTCTCCATTATTATGTACCAAAATGATCTCAAGTCGCTGTGCTTATCTGTAATCTATTTCTTATTTTGTATGTGTTTGCAACTCTCTGTTATACAAGAAATGGTTTATTCAACAATCTGTTTACATTAGCAACCATACACAAACTGTTTTGTTTGGTGTACAGAGCAGAGAGTTTCAGACTCTGGGTTGATAGTCAACTACACTAATTTGGGGTGGGGATTACTGGGCTTCCCCTAGTTGAGTTTCCATGAAAACCCGGGGCTCCACACCCTGTAACCTCGCACTACACGGCGTTGCTGCTTGCAGGACAGGAGGCAACAGGCACTTGGTGTGCTTCTCCTCACGCCTCTTTTACTATACAAGGTGTTACTAGTCCATATGGGCTTTGGGAATGCACTGAGGGCCTTACTATGACGTGTATATTTGGGCTCTATATTAGCCCCATCACAATCAAATTGGCCACACTACAGAAAGCGAGAGCTGGCTCCAGCTGCATCTACCATTCCATAGAATAGAGGATTGGTGTAAAGGGCACTGACGAAGCCTACAGACAGGCGAAACTAGTTTGCCCCCCTGTGAGACACTCAAGCAATATTTTCTACATTGGTGTTGGAATATTTTGTAAAAATTGTTATACTGTTTGCCTGGACATCCAGCTTGAAAAACAGGCATTTTCTGTATAGATGTAGCTGCTATGTGATTATTAACCTAATATGTTTTTAAGTGTATATGCATTAATAAAATTAACTTGTTCTTAACTTAATATGATATTGTCAATTTAGGCGAGGTTACAGGGTGTGGAGCCCCGGGTTTTCATGGAAACTCAACTAGGGGAAGCCCAGTAATCCCCACCCCAAATTAGTGTATCAGCTATAGTATTGGGGCCCACTCCCCTTACCAGCCTTTGGTTGCTGCTAATGTGCTCTCGGTTCTTAGGAAGCACTTCATTAGCAGCTCATTAGTTCAACCCCCCCCCCCCCCCCTTTTTTTGTGTGTGTTTTTTTTTTTTTTTCTCTCTCTCTTCAGCAATCTTCACATATTGAGAGGGTCGTCTCCATCAGTGGGTTGCTAGCCACCCACACTATGTTTTTGATAGTCAACTGTTCGGCTGAGGCAGAGATGAAGCTCCGCTTTACTGAACTCACAAGTTTAACCCCTCCTGCTTTTATTCAGGAGTGGGGATCACAATCTTGTGTTCAAGTAGCTAAAGAGTTCTCACCAGAGGAGAGATGTCTGTCGTAACTGCTGCCTGATTTTTCCAAGCTCTGCTATGTTGGAGGAGGGAGACTCACCCTTGTCAGCGGTAGGATTCTCGTATTTGTAGGGAGAAGGTATACTAAAGAGCTTTACTCAACTTGGAAACAACATGCTGATAAGCAAATCACTGGTCTGGGGCCACAATTCTCACACAGATGTTCATTTACATTTCAGAAGAAAAAAAACTAAACTAATAAGGCAGATAAATTGAGTTCTTCTTTAAATGTGACACCCAAAGCAAAGTGTCAGCAGGATATTAGGCTCGATTCAGAGACACATTCGTCTGAACTTCCGTAGCTGTCTGTGAAAGTTTTTGTGGGCGTTTGTAATTTTTGTGCTTTTTTTCGTTCATTTTTCATTCGTACGAACGTTCGGGAAAATGCGTATATGCGCTTTCGAAGAACGAAAGCAAATCGGATCATTTGCGTTAGTTTGGATCATTTTCCCAACAAAATCTGATATTTTTCGTTCGTTCAGATAACTTACGTTGTTGGGATGGGCTTGCGTCTGATTCAGAGAGCTGATTGCCGAGGGATCACCACCCTATTAAACCGTTTAATTTGCGATCCATTTACGGGACCTTTGAGGCCTTGGATTGCTATTGTTGAACATGTTTTGCGGCTAAGTGGAGGAGTCTGCGCGCCTTTAGCTCCAAGGCATTGCATGTATCAGCATGGCCGAGGCCATAAATTGTACAGCAATGCATACCTGAATCAATACATTTCATGTATGCCTTATAGAAGCATTTTAATGCTGACCTTAATTAGTCCTTAGCATGTAAACCTTTATTTTCCCACACATCCATATAATTGCTATATTTTTTTAGACTTATGTCCTTTGTGAATTATATTTGGATTGTTGAACTTGAATCTTAATTTGTTGTAGGAGTTATTGTTTTAGTTGGTTACCTTTGCTTTGTGTAATTATTTTATATTTGGTTGCTGGAACCGCAAGATGTGCCACTCGCACAACATACAAGCAGTGTTTGGTCCAGCTATGCGATTCCTCAGTGTTCTTGCAGGGCATCCAGGGTCGTCCCATGATGCTTATATATTGCAGAGCTCCGGCTAATTTCGTCAGTTTGAGTCAGGAGAATTATCTGGTGGATGGCTCCTGGGTAAGTTTGCTCACATTCCATCAATCCATTTTCACTGTATAGCAATGAATATAGTTGATGACTTATGTCTTAACCTATGGCTGTTTTTAGCCCTTGATGAGATGTTAAACAATATTGTTGCTTAGAATGTGTATTTTATGTTAATATTTTTAAATACTTTCAGGGGATTCAGGATATCCGCTCCTGCCCTTGCTCCTGATGCCCGTTCTTTGCCTGCAGAATGCGGGCCAGGAGTTCTCTATTCGGGCCCTATGCAAAACCCGGGCCGTGGTGGCGAGGGCCTTCGGGCTTTTGAAGACCAGATTTAGGTGTTTGGACCATACGGGGGGGGCACTGCAGTACGACCCCAACAAGGTTATACCAATAATTTAATTTACGTTTTTTAACAGGAACCACACGTGCCAGAGTGGCACAACTGAGTGTCAGGGTCCTTCAGTTGGTGGGCGAGATGCCGGAGCAGCACGACTCATTGGGGACCACATATGAAGAATAATGTTCTGTGGCCTGCCATTGCTAATTTTCAAAATATTTTAATATTTTATATTTTATGATGAAAAAAAAATAATAAAAGTTTCAGTGTCATTTCATTTACAAAATACATTAACACAAAACTAATGGACCCAGAAATATTTAAAGATGATTATTCACATGACTGAGAAGTGATTTGGGTAAGTTTTAGGGGGCTTAAATGCAAGAAGAACATAACCGGGAAGTGGTTTGGGACAGTTTTAGGGGTGAAACATGGAAGATGTAGGAAAGCGCAAAGTGGTTTAGCTAAGCATTGTAGTAGAAGTGAGTGAGCCAAATATGTAGGCGAGCACTTTAATGAGTTAAGTTTGTAATGCGCAGGCGCAAGATCGTAAGGATTTACGTCCGGACGATTATTTATTGAAAATGGAAAACAGAATCTAACGGGAAACGTAAAGGATTCGTGGAAGGAGACGATGGAAAAAGGGCAAAAACGAAAGCCGACGTAACATGAGAAAATGAAACAGAAAAGTCACGCTGGAAAATTACGTCCTCGTACTCGTACTCTGGCATACGAACGGACGGAAACTTTACTGAAGGTTAGCAATGCATGCATAGAATCGCTCGCACACTCATACGAGAGCAGGAAAATTAAAAAAAAAAACAGATCGGCACTAAAACGATAGTCTTTTTTTGCCTCTCTGAATCGAGCCTATTGTCCATTTTCAATCTTCTTCCTGTGCTCGGGAACCCACCTTGGTGTTTCGGGGGGTTGCAAGTCTGTCTCTGTTCCTGTTGCTGGGGAGCTTACCTTTGTGTTCCTGTAAGCTGCCAACCTGTCCAGGCCATCGGGTCTCCTCTATCTTCCTGGGAGGCTGTTAAAATCTTTCCCACCTAGCTCTGTAAGTACAGACAGCACCTTGTTTGTCTTATGTTTATTCAGCCTGAGTTAAGGTCCCAAACCCAGGACAGCAGCGGCACCTGGCACCGATCCTCAGCCCTAAAGCAGCTTCATGTGAAAATAAATTCAAAATACATTTAAATAGACTTTCACCTAAAACAAAATGTCATTGACTGTTGGAAGGGCTCCCTCTGCACATACCCATAAGCATTCCCTTATTACTGGCTGTTGTTTTGTCTCCCAACATGGCAGGACGCAGCTAGTGGGGCCCGCCAGGAGTGCGAGTGCTGTTCAAGCAGACCAGCAGTCATTTTTTACTTTCAATCTGCTTTAAATCTGAGGGGAAGCATAGCATATAATATGACGTTTCCCCTTGGAACATTTAATGGAAACCTGCAGCTTTTTAAGTGCACCTCTGCATCTAAACAAGCACAGCAATCACTGGGGTGGGGGGATAGAGGAGATATTTGGGTGCTAAGGTGCACTTAATAAGCTGCAGGTTCCCATCAACATTGAGAATCGAGGGGACCTTCACCCTATTACCTACACCTCTCCCATAGGCTTCAATGAGTAATATAGTATATAGGCCTTTGATAAAGTTCATTATTAGAATGAAATGCGTCAGCACTGTAAATGGACAGTATTAGATTATTTCACTAAAACGATCCTCTTTGACCCAAAAAGGAAATAGAGGGAGAAAGTGAAGACTTTGAGGCATTGTACTGTGTTTTTAATAACGCTCAGCTATAATGAACACGTGCATTACTTTGAATTTTTATCAAGTACTACTAGATGATGCTAAGTTTTGCCCATCCTTGATTTCCCTCTGCATGGTGGGACTTTCAGGAGGTATTGTTATCCGCAGGCTAAATTATAACCAGTTGGATCTCCATAATCCTAAAGGGCAAGTGGTAAGATCCTATGCCCAACAATGGATTTTTAAAGAGGAACAAAACTCATCTAGACCAGCATCTGGCATTCCTCTCGGGGCATCCTGAATTGGGATGGAGAGCTGCTGCATTCCCTGCATCCTAGGCATCAGCTAGGCTGGGACGGAGTGCATGCTGCTGGGGTTGCATCCATCTCACTCCCCCTTGAGAGCCGTTTGCCGATTGACATTGTCATGGTACACAGCTCTGAATGGACAAGAGCCTGCTTATGTGCCGTTGGACCCAGGAAAGGTGAGGGAATACTGGTGTCCTGGGGGGTTTCACACAGGGGTTAACCTAATTCCAGATGCCACCGAGGAATGGAACAAAACCCGGGAAAGTCAAATTCCTGGGTTTTGTTCCACTTTAAATTGGTATTATCAAGCTAAAGATCTTCTCAACTCTGCTAATAGTTTATGATACACTTGTTGTGGCGGGTTGGTGATAAAATCATCTACAGACAAATTCACCGCTTTAGCCTTGGAAATCTTCTTTAGGACTAGTAGACTATATATACATATTTCAAGACATTTAAGTCTAGAGCAACATGCTTGACGCTGTGTGTTTGTTTATTGTGATACACCTTGGGATACTTGGGGTAGTTCTGCATGTTTTTAGCGTGTCTAAATATCTTTCCTTTGTCATAATATGTTGAGGCTAAAGCGCAGTTGGTAGAGTTGCATATTTTTAGAATCTAGTTTACCCGTAGGCAGACCGGAAAGTACAGGAAACACGGCCGCTGGCACTACCTCCCATAGCTGCAGTGTCTCCTGCACTTTCTGCTTTGTACATGGATTACAGGATCACTGCCTGGGGGCTTTAGAAAAGGTGCAGAGGAGGCTGCAGGTCCCTTAAAGTGCACCAAAGCCCAGGATTTTCACTGTCCTGGATTTTGGTCTTCCCCCCTGAGGCACCATGGTTTGGGGTGCCCCTCTGTGTGAAACCACCTAGGTTTCCGAATTCACTTACCTCTCCTTGGGCCCGTGCTACGGCTAGAGCAGCCGACTCAAATCCTAGCAGCACTTGTGAGCAGCGTTGGCATTAACTTGGCTCCCTTTGGCCCTTTGACAGCACTCAACCCTGTAAGCTTGCAGACAAACCTATAATTGTCTCTAAATCTGGTCCACACACATCTGCAGAAGTCTGCTGAAGCTGCACCACCAAACGCCAAGGTGCCTCTGTGGGGTGCAGTCCTAACTCTAATCTCTGAGATCCCCCTTTGGGACATACAATGCAATAGATAAATTGGGAGCAGGCTTACCTGAAGTTATCCTCAGATGTGTGTGGACCAAGACCTCTATTTTTAACCATATTTAGAGACAGATTATAGGTCTGGCTGCAAACTACAGGACAGGTTTGCCATTGTATAAAATGCTCTCATGCTTTTACAGTAGTTTTATTGTAGTTGTTAATTTAAATATGACAAAAAGACCATTAAAGCTGCACTAGAAGATTAAGTTAAACGCCTCCCCCGTTCCATTCCCCCTGATGATTTGAAATTCCAAAAACAAAAACCTCACCGGGTCCCAGCTATTAGCCCAGTCTTGTAGAAAGGTGGGACACTGTGTCTAGACATAGCTGGCCTTTGGGATGTGTGAGGTGTGCAGGGTGCCATCCCAACCACTTTGTAAGGGAAAGCTAGGAGATCAACTTGGCCAGCAGGCCTTTGCTTTTTTAAAACACCCCTCCATTTTCCTCTCTTTTCAAACCCCCTAATTTTTACACATTCCCTTCATTTTGCTCGCCTGCCTCCCTTTTCAGCTTCTTAACATCTTCCCTCTTTTTTTCTCCCTCTCTCTTTCTTGCCTTATTTCATCTTTTCCTTTCTTTTTTTTTCTCTCTTCCTATCTTTCTCTCTCCCGCTCTTTTTCTTTCTTGTTTCCTTTCTCTTTGTCTCTCTTCCTATCTTTCTTTCACTCTCATTCTCTTTTCTTTCTCTTCCCTTCTCTTTCTTATTCACTCTCTTGTTTATCTACATTACCCCCATCTTGCCCCATCTTTCATCTTTTCACATCCTCTCTATCTATCTCTTCTTACATTCCTTCAATCTAATCTCTCTCACCTCCTGTGTCTTCCTCGATTTTTTGTTATCTCTTCTCATCCTTTCTCTTTTCATTATTTCCTCAATCCTCTCTTTTCACCTTCTCTTTATATTACATTGCTTTTCCCTCTCTTTTACACATTTCCTCTTATTTTTCTCTTGCCTAGTCTTTCTTTTTCTGCTTTCCTTCTATTTCTTGCCCCATCTCTCTGTCTCTCTCTTTTTTTGTGTTTCCTCTTTTGTGCATTTCCAATTTTCGTGTGTGTCCCTGGGGAGGGAAGGGAGGGTACCATACTGAGTTCCTGGACAGGGCTACACTTACCCTAGGGCCAGCCCTGTATCCTGAGCTACTGAAACTGCCTAACCCATTGGGGATCATTGGTGACAGTCTAATCCTGGCAACATTGGGGTCACAAGATCCACAAGATGGGGCAGACCAGATGCTACAGTGATCAGCTCTTGTGGGGATTCAAGTAAATAGCCAGGATGTTTTAGTTATTTTTAATACAATTGTACAGTTATATTTAATACAATTGTACAATTGTGAAGGGGAGCAGAGGGAAAGGAATGAGGGTTTGTTTCTAAACTTGGTGTGATTTGCATGCTGGGGATCGACAGAAATGTTTAATGGCCTTTACTAAATGTAAGATTATCTTTATCTATTATAAGATTTCTCCCTGCCAATGAATGGTGTGATGCACAATATCTATACAGAATGCAGTTATCTGCAGCCCTGGACTAGAAATAATCACTTTAAACTAAAATCAGATCTTATAAAAATACTTTTGTTTATAGACATATTAAAAAACAATCCCTAATTCACGATTTAATATTTCGGTTTAATCTACAATCTATCAGTTAAAATTACAGCACACAAAGGCTTAGAGTAAATGCTGGATTACAAATGATTTGCTTATAATCTTAGATATGAAAACTGTTCGTGTGATCCCAGGGAATGTCCTACATGTGCATGAATGATTGAAGATTTGTCCTGGGTGGCGAAGGACTTGAGCCCATGATCTGGTACATTTCCAACCAACAGAGTAGCCCAGCCCTGATCAGCTTCAGGGGAAGGGGGGGGGGGGAGGTGAGTATCCTTTTTTTTGTGTTTCATGGACAGTCACTTTCAATACAAAGTTTTCCATCTCTATCAGGGCAGACATGGGCAGACCCGGGCAAATGCCTGGTGGGCCGCACTATTTTGGGGCAGCCTGGGCTGCTACCTTTACTAACACTCATCCAAACCCAGCCTTCCATTCCCTATACCACGTTATCCCTTCATCCAAGCACCCCTAGATCATGTTCTCCCCTAATGATTTAACCTCAGTCTTGGAGCACACTGGTTGACTAGCCAGGAAACAGCAGAGATGACACTGGCTGGTCATGGGCAGGCCAGATGCGGGTAAAATCCCGGGCTAATTTTTTGCCCCAGTCTGCCACTGATCTCTGTTCATCTGAAACCTTCCGCCAAAGGTGTAGGCAAAAATGACTCAACCCTGGTCCAAACGTGAACGTGTAAGATAAAAATAAAATCTGTACATAATTTAACATAGTAAATAAGGCTGACTGATAATCTCAGTAGCTCTCTGACTTTGGATGTTGACTAGATAGGTTGAAGATTTTCTAAAAAATACATGGTGACCTTATTCACTGGCTGAGATTTTTGGCTGAACACTTATTTCATCAATGGAAATAATGGCATGAGTACCGGAGTGCTGTGCCTTTTAAAGAGACAGTCCAGGTAATGACAATAATTAGCAAAAAAACTTACCTAAAGCCTCTCTTGTATATGCTGTACCTCCCCCCTCGACCTCTCCATTCCTTTCCTCCACAGCCACTCACCAATGTGGTTAAACAGTCACTACTGTCCCCTTTACATTCTGTGAGGCTTGCTCATGCTTGGAGTGCAAGTGCTAAGTGCCAGGGGTAACAGCGCTAGTACATTTGAGGCGTGGTCAAAAAATGAAAGGAGTTTCAAACTTTGGAAACTACAGCAGCAATGGAGGAGAGGCACAAGCCTCCTACTGCCTCTTAATGATGGGCCATGAATGTGTAGGAGTTTTGCACCCTCTGTCTGCTAAGTGCAGTGCTGCAAGGAGGCAAATGCTGCCTAGCTGTTATATATCTGTGTGTGACAATGCTGCACCCATGGTTTTCCTTGTAAGTGTGCATCTAGTTTGGGTGGGAACTCTGGATCTGTAGGGCAGAGAGAGATAGATCAAGGCCCTGGCTGATGGGTGAACAGATAGAAAATGTGTACAGTTACAGAAGGATCTGGAGAGGATATATTTTAGTTACATTCTGCAAGATGTGGCATTTTGTCTCGGTAGGGACACTTGTGAGCTTCCTGTTTCTTTGGGTCTCGGGAAATCCACTTTATTATTTTAGTTAAAGAGCCTGTAAAGCTGTGCCGCCCAGTCCTGGAGTCTAAAAGACTCCAAGTCACAGATAAATTCACCTTTCTGCTGCCCACAGCTGCGCCCCCGGTTCCCTGTAGTTGAGCTATAACGGGCAATGCATGCTGGGAGAGGCCTTGTTTTATGTGGCCATTGGCCAATCAGGACCGGCGGCCAGATTCAGCCCACTACTTTAACTGCAGCAATGCGCTGACCTGCAATAACTTAAAAAACAGTGATAAAAGGAAACAGTACAACTAAAGGTATTCCAGGGGTGTGCAGCCATACTGACAGTCAGAACATACAGAGAAGTCGATTAACCAGCATGTGGGGAAGCTGAAACCATTACGCTATCCCCCAAAACTGGAGGGGATTCCAGACCATCCAAAGCATTCTAGCAACCTGTCTCCTCCAAACTGGTTTGGGCCTAGTGGAGGGGTAACTGTCATCTTCATCAGAGGCACCTGTTCATTGATCACTGTCACCCTCAGCCTCTGCAGGATACAAGGCATGACCAGGCTTTGGTGCAGTGGGACAGATTTCATTCTCATCTTCGGAGGTAACAGTATTACTCCTTCAGGGGAATGCAGCTGATTAAATGGCTTACTGACTTGAGGTACAAGTTCCCTCGGAGCCGGCACTAGGGTTTCAGGCACGGTACTAGGTATCGGGGAGTCAGGCAAGCAGGTTACAGCCACTGGGCAGGCTAGAGACTAGGTAGCTGGTAATGGGCAGGCAAGTGACCGGGGCACAGGCACTGGGCGGGTTGGAACTGACGACTACCTAGGGGCCATAAAGTGGGCAGAAACTGAACCTACTTTAGGTCCCACTGGTTTGGGAGCTTCCATGGTATACTGGGTACACAAAATGGGCTCTCTAACCAACACCAGATGGGGGACACATCTGGCAGTACATCCGGGGCCCCACTCTTTAATCTGTCACTTTTCCCATTCTATATGGGGTTATGCATTCAGAGCCATGGCAATCCCAAGAAAACCGGCGTTGAGAGGGCATCGAGCACATAGAACCTCAGACTTTTGGAGTGGGTGGTACCTAGTGTAACTCACCACTCTACCTCAGGGGTAGCGAAAAGGGGTCTCCCCTGCTGCAGGAGAGGGTTGTCAATTGCCAAAACACAGACTGGCTGCACCAGTCGATCACAGGGTATGCCAGGGAGTGGGCAAAAGAGGCATCAATGAAGTTCCTTGCGGCTGCACTATCCACAAGGGCGCTTGACTGGACAGAATGGGAGCCCCAGGAAAGTGTAATAGGCAGAGAAAGGGTATGACAATTAGTGGGGAATTTCAAGATACCAATACTAGGCAAAAAGGATACTTCTCCACAATACAGGCATGGGCCCCCAGACTGAATCCTTTCTTTTACTGCCTGAAGCAGTTTAGTGGCCCCAAGCTGCATTGGCTCATCAGCTCTCAGCCTGGGATGGAGGGCAGTGGGGTAGCACGGAGCCAGAAGGCAGAACAGGAATAATGTCACTATAGGACACCACGGGCTATTGACAGCCCAGTGTCGGAATTCAGCACAATATTCTTAAGCTGGTTTACACCCTTGCCGGAGTTTGCACAGATTGGCGTCAGCTGTTGAAACAATGTCTGGGTCAGAGTAGAACACCCCAACAGCTTCAAAGAAAGCTTCCACATTTTGGCAGAAGCTTCGGGCAAGAGTCCAAAGGCCCAGATCTGGGGGTTTCCCCAGATTATAATGCCCCCTCTCTGGGGCTCTGCAGTTGAATGGGGGTGGAGCTTAAAATATAGCTTATAAGCATTCTAAAAATTAACTTATGGCAGTCCTCCGAAAACACCTCTGGAATAGGAACCCTAGGTATGGTCACTTGTCGGGCAGGAGGCTGGCGATTCTCGTGGTGTGCCATGCGCTGAGTAAGCTCATTGATAGCAAACACCATGGCCTGCACTTGTTCCACAAGATCTTACATTCTTTTTGGCCCGCTAAAACCGTGGGACACTCACCTTCAGGTATGTCCGCAACCCCCAATCTCCGCTGCTGCCTTTGCCTATAGATAAGCCCCCAACACAGGGATGCTGGATACGCCTCACCAAGCACAGTTGCCCCAGGACTTAGATAGCACAAATGATGCAGATTTATGGGGTGAAGGCAAATGAACAAAGACATCTTTGAACTTTCCTCTACCTAAAAACTTGGATATACAGCTTTCCATTAAGGTAGACAGAAGTCTTAGGAAACAACATCTGGAGAAGTCTAAAGAGGTCTTTTTATTCCCAAAAAATCATCTGTATCTGTTCTGGGGTATTTTTACAAGCAAGGTACATTATTGTTCCAAAGGGGTAAGAATGCATTTTTTGAAAATTTGGAAACATGCTATGCTAAAGAATACCTCGTAGGGCGCTGTTATTACCAAGCTCTCAGAAAATAATTGTTACCTCAATAAAAAAATGATGTACCCCACTTGTAAAAATGCCTCATTGCAGGTACAGATGATATTTTGGGGGAAGAATTAGAACGAAAAGCTCACAGAGATGCAAGTTGCAATTCACACCTAAATGTGCAATGAGAGTAAAACTTGCTTCACTAAATAATTAGCATCATCCCCATTGTCTTGTGTTTTTTAACTTTCATGAAGCAATCATTTATTGAGTTTCTTTGGATGGTGCAGCAGTTTATTGGGCAGTCAAGGGTTCCCCTCCCTCAAATATAGTATATTGACCTTCCAATGTGCATGACCTTTTATCCGTATTAAATCATCATTGCCCCTTTTTCTGCTTTAAAGGACGAGTAAACCCAGCAGCAATCATAAGGCAGCAAATAGCTCACCTGATGCCTGTCTCATGTGCCTCTGCTCCATTTCCTGCAGCACAGGGTAGAAGCTGTAGCAGGGCTCAAAAATAATTTGCCATCAATTCTTTCAGGACCACACAAAAGAAGTGTTCCTCTTTGGCCGGGATCCTGGTTTGTTATGCCTCGCTGTGTGTATCCTCTAGAAACGCTGTAAGCTCACCTTTTCCTCGTTAGCCAAATAGCAGCATTTGGTTTAATTGAAATCTGAATGGAGCGAGCACCGCTGGCCACATCCTCGCCTCTAGCTGTGAGCGTGCCTATTCCAGACATTTTTAAAGGCCTGCCATGGGTGCGTGTCTAGCTAGAGGTATGCTGGGGATGCAGCACAAGGTAGATTGATCAGGTGATCTGTGGGGTTCTACACATTAGGAAATCCCTATTGGGATACCTGGTGTGTAAACCCCAGGGTTCTGCAAAACTCACCTCTTCCAGCACCTTCCTCTGCACTGTATACAATGTGGAGCGAGAGCGGCCGCATTCCCAGCATCCTTTGGGCTGTGCGTGTGCTCCCGTATCCAGCTATTCAGATGGCTTGGGGTGAGAGCACACACAACCATGGGGATGCTGTAAACAGAGCCATTTGCAGAATGTTAATTATTCACGGCACACAGCTCTGATTGGACAATAGCCCAAACATGCACCGTAGGACCAGGAAATGGTGTGTTTGTATGAGCGATCTGGGGGGTTACAAACAGCGGGCATCCCATATCTGGGTACTTTGGGGCAAGGAACAAAACGTGGGGAAGTCAAAATCACAGGCGCTGTTCCACTTTAAGTACACACATCTCCATGTCCAAACATAAACAATTCCAGAAAAGAAATACTTTACCTTCTAAAGGGGCAATAGGGGCAATAAAATACAACTACTATTCTAAGTAGTTGTATTTTATTAAGTGACAATAGTTTGTTTGTAGACTTGTCTGCATTGCTCCCAGAATAGAACAGTTCTCCGTACAGAGAATACAGAATTACAGCAAGCTAGAAGAAATGGATAAACTAGCAGTGAGGGCCGAGCCACAGGGAATTCTCTATAGAGCCATCAGGTGATTGTCGGCTTAGCCAGTTGTAAGAAGGTCAGATACAGCCGAGGAAAAGCCTGGCTCAGGGGAGCCGCAAAGTCTTTTTAAGCCAGAAGGATATCTGATTTGCTCTGCTGCTCATGTAAACACAACCCTCCCTGCCCACTTTTGTTTAGATGATATTATATTATTTTAGCTTAATAAAGCTTGATCCAAAGAAATAAACCATTTGTATACTTTAAGATATAAAAAAAAAGTCTCAACACTTGCTTTTCTGGCCCTGATTTATTAAGCACTGTCAGACTACTTCACATCAATGGAAATTAGAGTGGTGCAAAATATAATATAATATATATATATATATAAATATATTATTCTGGCGCATGTTGCTGCACTGTATGAAAGACATTTGATAAAGCATGCTGAAAAAATGCTAAATTATATTTTGCACCAATCTAATTTCACTTAATTGCACTGATGTGACAGAAGTGCTTGATCAATTAGGCCCTATATATTGCAGCTCATTATAGGTATACAGATTTCCGTTACTATATGTGAATTGATGTGAACATAATTGTAATATGCACAAACTATAAAGCATATCAGTGCTGAGCCGGAGCAGGAGCAATCCAGTTCAGAAGCCCTCCGGCCGGCTAGTCCCTAGTACAATAGCTCCGGCCACCACAACGTGTAAATTGGTATAACTGGTAAAGGAGTCCCTTGGGCCCTTACCAGTTCACAAACAGTTAAAAAGAAATTGTAATAGCTCATGCTATGCAGCACATTGTATACTTTACTTTGCAGTTTAAGAGTGTACTTTATAACATACAGATATGCATTTATTATTATTTTTATTGTTAATGATACTAATAATTATAATATTGTGCCTGTGTACCTGCACTGTGAGTAGATATGCCAAAGCTACATCAGCTGCAGCCTATGATATCATCATGTCATGCAGATTACATAAGTGAACATTACTTAATATTAAATGAGGTATACAATACAACATGTGCCCCGCAGGCTGATTTGTGGTTGTATCAGATATATACCCTGTAGAGGTAAATTTATTTTCTGTATTGTTTTTATTCATTTTAATGTGACAGCTGAGATGGAACAGTGATCAGAATGATACACAGGTATGATATGTATGTGTATATATATATATATATATATATTATTATTATTATAAAATAGCACTTTAGGATGTAAAGGCATAACTATATGAATCAATGGCTATTAAAAAGTTCTTACCTTGAGTTTTATGTAAGACAATGAAGGCTGAGTTTCCTGGAAGATGAGGGCACAGGTGAAGCAATGCGGATGGGAAATATTGAGACCCGAAGAATGAGGAGGGGGTACCAGACAGAGCACATCTACAGGTGCTAACCCTCTCTCTGCTCTCCCACACTGTGTGTGACAGTGTGGACAAGATGGTGTTAGTGAAACAGCAGGGAGATAAGCTGGAGTCTCAGCTGATTACTGGGAGGAGCATGGAATAAGGACAAGCAGATGAGCATGAAGTCTGGGCTATGGAGATTTCAGAATTTGGGTACTTAATAAAACATAGAGAAGGAAAAGCCATTCAAATATACTTATTCTTTTAAGAGGAACAGAACCCACCAGCAGTTGGCCTGGAATCTAAAGCATTCCAGGGCCGACCACTGGCTTTCTACCGCTGTGTAAAACCCCCCAGGGTGCCGGTAATAACTTACCTTTCCTCGATCCAACGGTACATGAGCAAGCTCTTGTCCAATAAGAGCCATCTGCAGTGACTATGTCACTCAGCAAACTGCTCTCATTGCTGTGAATGTGGAGTGCTTCTGCATCCCCTGCATCCTCAGCGGCATGGTCACGCTTCCATCCAAGCCATTCAGATAGGTTGGGGCGGGAGCGCACACACTGCCGGGCTTGTGGAAGATGAATCACTGTGCGCTCCCCATTGAAGCCAATCAGAGCCTATTGCCGAAGGACATAAATGTGGCAAAGGGCTCTGACTGGAAGAGAGCCCACGCATGTGGCATTGGACCAAGGAGACTTGAGTTTAATTAGTTGAACTGGGGGGTTACACACAGCAGGCCATCCCTATTCGGAATGCCCCAGGGACACAGAACAAACCTAGGAAAGTCAAATTTTCTAATTTTGTCCCACTTTAAATATCAATGCATACTACTGTACCTGTACCTCACACCATTTATTAAAGAGGAACAAAACCTGGGATTTTCACTATACTGGGTTTTGTTCCACCTTTTTGGGGAATCCCCACTGTGCAAATTCCCCCAGATTGGCCGTAAACTTTTTTAGGTCACTCCCGAATGGCATTTTGTTTTTACTATGCCGCTCAGAGCAACAAGAAAAGCCAAATGGAGCATGTACAGCTAGCTGCTCCCCCTCTCCTCTGCATACCCGCACCAGCTATAAAGAAATGTCTGCCTCAAGTACCCGCCTCAGATAGAGTTGACCGGTGATGTGGCCATGGCCCACTCATTCGCCAAGAGATTTTTGCCTATGTGGGCAATAGCAGGGGTCTCAATTTGACATGCCCCACAAAAAAGGAGACCATGTAACTTATAGTCTAGATAATGCTTACTCACAACCTGGAAAAAAGATTCAGCAAGCTGGAGCAGGAAGGGGGTGCATCTGGAGCCTGGGTAAAAGGTACATAACCCTCTCTCCAAATTGCACTTTTTAGACCCTCTGAAAAAAAAAAATAAAACAAAACAAATCCTCTTTGCTTCCCGACAGCAGGTCCCTTGGTGACCGACTATTCAATATTGCCCACCCTAATGATTTCAGCTTGTGAACCACATGCCCCACCCTGTTGTCTCATACATAAGAAATGTGCAAAAGCAGTTCTTGTGCTTAAAGGAGCAGTATCCCGAATTTTTCTTGGTGACTTATATTTAAATGATACTTTGAATGTAGGTAAGTGTTGGAGTAAGAATTACAAATTTAGAAAAATATGATGTCTGTGTTGAGCAGCTGGAGACTAATAGCTCATGTTTATGTCTTCTGAGTGTCAGAGCCCGACACTCTGGCCTGTTCCATGCTGAGGAGAGGGGGAAACAATGTATCAAAGTATCAGCTGTTCAGTGCTGGCAGCCGTCCAGCATAAGATAACAACATTGCAACATTGCCTGGCCAGAACTTATATATCTAAAACAGAGAGAAAAGCTCTAGAAGTCATTTAGCTGATTTTGACAGTTTTCCCTTCATGTTGGCTCTGCTGCAGAATCTTTCAGTTTACCATTTTCTCTCTCTTTTCTCAACACATTTTTCCATATGATCTTTCTTTCAGCTTTGTGTGTTTTGAGCAAAGCCCAACCCAGGATTTTCACTATCTGGAGTTTTGTTTTGTGCCCCTAGGGGCATCCCGACTTGGGATGCCCTGATATGTGAAATCCCCAAGTTCACCTGTGAAAACGTACCTTTCCCTGTCCCACAGCGCATGTGCGGGCTCTCATCCAATCAGCTCTGTTTGCACGCAGATGGGGAGCCTGAGCAATAACCTTCCTGGCCGCCCGGCCTGTCTGAATGACTATCTGCGTGTGCGCGCCAGAAAAATGGGGGGATCTGTGGATATCTAGGGGTCGTTTCACACAGTGGGCATCCTGATTTAGAATGCCTAAGGGGCAAGGTCTATGGCCGGGTCTTATAGACTTCAGGGTCGGCAACTCAGGGTTTTGTTCCACTTTAATACCTTTAGATTTTCCTGCACAGTTATTCAAAGAAGAATTTCAGTTATTTTCAGTCAGTTTAGTTTATTTTGTATAGATTTTACACATTTGAGTCACCTGGTCTCCTAACAAAAGCAGCACCTCACACACACACAGCCGTTACCACTGATTACAGTGTCGGCCTCTGAGGTAAAGTGTTGCTAGGAGACCAGTGGGCTAAATGAAGCAGCTCACTAAAAACAACCCAGCAGATCCCCCTATTCAGCAAATGGACTGAGCCATTGTAATTATACAATTTAAAAGAAAGGCATATATTTTTTCCTTTTTCTATCGCCAGATTATTTATACACATGTTAGAAGCTATTGTGTGGCTATTTAATTATTTATCTTTTTTAATGCAAATTTTGCGATACTGCTCCTTTAAGCTGTATACTCTATACAGGGAAAAGGGGTCATTCACACTCCGCTTGTAAATCGGTACAGAAACTAAAAAGATCCCTAAATTCAGAAACAATACGCAAACTGATGTTCAGATTGGATTCCAATGGTAATTTTTACTTTAAAAGATAGTCCCATATATCAGGGCTACTGTAGCTAAGGGCCTTATTCATGAAGGGATAGCGTCAAGTAGTGCCGTGTAAACGACAGGTAACAACAGGTAGTGACAGGTGAACGCCGGACAGGGCACGCAATTACACATTTATCATGCTGACTCTGTTTAGCGACTGGGATAACGCCATGTAGCTTCAGATTCATCATTATCCCAGCCTCAGTGTACAGCGCCGGTGTTCAGCCTTGCAGAGCGTCACGTCTTACCTCTCGCTACCTGTCGCTCTCCCATACATTTCAATGGACGTTCTTTTACTTCTCTTTAAACAGGGTTTATTTTTATTTTTTTTAATTCTCAAATAATGTTGGGATCTCTCCTGACCTTAAAAAAGCCATTTTTCCATTTTTTTTCCAATTTTTATATATTTATGCAGAATTGACATTACAGGTCTGGCGTTAATGTGTTCATGTTACAATGTTATTACAATGTAATTCCATATGTTTTCGCTTTGTTACTGGTGGATACATGTTAAAAAACAGCCTTTAATCACATAGCCTCCGGCACTCTGGCTTACGCGAAGCATTTTTGAGTGCCGGCGGTGTGTGAGGCTGTTTTTTTTATGAATATTGAGTCGGTCGCAATAACCAGTCGCTGCCATTCGCTCCTATACAGCGCTGTACTGGTCATATAGTGACTCCCCACAATGTATTCAACAATGCTGCACAGCGACTGAGGTGCTCTGAACTAGCGAACCACAGCCGAGCACAGTGACTACTAGTGGGCGCTCTGAAATCCGCTCTGCAGATGCTCATCTGTCGCTACCTGCCGCTAGTATTGAATCAGCCTGCCCATAAAACGCAAGGCCAATGCATAAGAAAGAACAAGAGTTTAGAGATTCTCTCCCAGACTTGATGGCTGCAGAGACAGAACATTCTGTATCCAGGCTGCCTCAATGAATTTAAATCATTCATGGATAATATTAGTTCATCACTTATAAAATCAAACATTTAAGTCATGGAGGGATGACATTGTTTTCATGTGATCGAATTACTTATAAGCTACACACTGATACCAAAAATATATGTTATATATGTGGGTAAACAACTATAACTCGACTAAAAGATTATGCGGCTCCTATGCATGCCAGAGATAGTGATGAATTCAAAACCACCTGCTAGTAATGCTTATCTCATCTCTGACCCAGAAGGTCCATAAAACGTCTTTAGGAATCAGAATTTGTTCTACACCAACCTGGTTTCCGCACAGATAATGTGGGTGATGGAGCAGAGGAGACTAGCATATGTTTCTTCCCCATATATATTATTAGCAAGCTAATAATGACTGTAAAGATTGTTTTCTGGACAAGACAGGTCACTGGAATATTCAGGACGCCCAATGCCAACAGGGAAAAACTCTACTGCCTGAAGGTAAGTGATTGTCCAGGTATTAAAAAAACAAACTATATACAGGCCTTTTGTCTTCCTGCAGATAATTAGATAAATGCTCCTGCTAGGCACTTTGGCTGTTACCTGATCGTAGGACCAGTCCATGTCACCCTGTCAGCAACATGTGGGGGTGGTGCGTGTGCTTGGGGATGTCCCACTGGTCAGGTCCACCATCGAGGAGGCGAATGTGACTAATAATTGGTATGAATTGATCAGATGTTTAGATAAGAGCCTGAGTGGCAGAAATAGCCAAACATTTACGGAGCACAAAAAGTGAGTATAACATTTTGGTACTGCCTGGAGAATCATTTATTGTTTTTTTTTGTAATTATGTTTTCCCTGTCTGCTTAGGTATAATAAATATAAAATAAAAAAGTTGACTTTTGCATTGTAATATCAGTCCCTATACGTATGTGAGGGTTCTCATTAGAGATGAGCGAACTTTTGAAAAATTCGATTCGACTGATTCGCCGAATTTTCCGACAAAAATCGTTTCGACCCGAATAAATTCGCGACGAATCGCTATTAAAAACGGCTATTTCTGAGCCTCCTACAGCCTCAATAGGGTTGTAAACCATTCAGCCTTGCTGTAACACGCACAGGATGCGTGCTGGGTTAGTTAAATAATACTTTGAAGAAATATCACATGCAGATCAGAGGCATCGCTAATAGAATCGCAGAGCGGCACAATTGCAGAGAGTTGAAGTGGCATCACTATGAGGGGCAGAAGGAGCCCAAATATACACTGGAGTTGGCCTCAGGAGCCCAAAAATTGGATGAATAACACCCTGGAGTTGGCAGAAGTTGGCAGCAGCAGCAGCAGCAGGAGCCCAAATATACACTGGAGTTGGCTTCAGGAGCCCAAAAATTGGATGAATCACACCCTGGAGTTGGCAGAAGTTGGCAGCAGCAGCAGCAGGAGCCCAAATATACACTGGAGTTGGCCTCAGGAGCCCAAAAATTGGATGAATCACACCCTGGAGTTGGCAGGAGTTGACAGTAGCAGCAGCAGGAGCCCAAATATACACTGGAGTTGGCCTCAGGAGCCCAAAAATTGGATGAATCACACCCTGGAGTTGGCAGAAGTTGGCAGCAGCAGCAGCAGGAGCCCAAATATACACTGGAGTTGGCCTCAGGAGCCCAAAAATTGGATGAATCACACCCTGGAGTTGGCAGGAGTTGACAGTAGCAGCAGCAGGAGCCCAAATATACACTGGAGTTGGCCTCAGGAGCCCAAAAATTGGATGAATCACACCCTGG
Source organism: Gastrophryne carolinensis (assembly GCA_027917425.1). Lineage (NCBI taxonomy): Eukaryota > Metazoa > Chordata > Amphibia > Anura > Microhylidae > Gastrophryne > Gastrophryne carolinensis. The sequence continues at coordinate 559,428,043 of CM051235.1, forward strand.
AGTTGGCAGAAGTTGGCAGCAGCAGCAGCAGGAGCCCAAATATACACTGGAGTTGGCCTCAGGAGCCCAAAAATTGGATGAATCACACCCTGGAGTTGGCAGAAGTTGGCAGCAGCAGCAGCAGGAGCCCAAATATACACTGGAGTTGGCCTCAGGAGCCCAAAAATTGGATGAATCACACCCTGGAGTTGGCAGGAGTTGACAGTAGCAGCAGCAGGAGCCCAAATATACACTGGAGTTGGCCTCAGGAGCCCAAAAATTGGATGAATCACACCCTGGAGTTGGCAGAAGTTGGCAGCAGCAGCAGCAGGAGCCCAAATATACACTGGAGTTGGCCTCAGGAGCCCAAAAATTGGATGAATCACACCCTGGAGTTGGCAGGAGTTGACAGTAGCAGCAGCAGGAGCCCAAATATACACTGGAGTTGGCCTCAGGAGCCCAAAAATTGGATGAATCACACCCTGGAGTTGGCAGAAGTTGGCAGCAGCAGCAGCAGGAGCCCAAATATACACTGGAGTTGGCCTCAGGAGCCCAAAAATTGGATGAATCACACCCTGGAGTTGGCAGAAGTTGGCAGCAGCAGCAGCAGGAGCCCAAATATACACTGGAGTTGGCCTCAGGAGCCCAAAAATTGGATGAATCACACCCTGGAGTTGGCAGGAGTTGACAGTAGCAGCAGCAGGAGCCCAAATATACACTGGAGTTGGCCTCAGGAGCCCAAAAATTGGATGAATCACACCCTGGAGTTGGCAGAAGTTGGCAGCAGCAGCAGCAGGAGCCCAAATATACACTGGAGTTGGCCTCAGGAGCCCAAAAATTGGATGAATCACACCCTGGAGTTGGCAGGAGTTGACAGTAGCAGCAGCAGGAGCCCAAATATACACTGGAGTTGGCCTCAGGAGCCCAAAAATTGGATGAATCACACCCTGGAGTTGGCAGAAGTTGGCAGCAGCAGCAGCAGGAGCCCAAATATACACTGGAGTTGGCCTCAGGAGCCCAAAAATTGGATGAATCACACCCTGGAGTTGGCAGAAGTTGGCAGCAGCAGCAGCAGGAGCCCAAATATACACTGGAGTTGGCCTCAGGAGCCCAAAAATTGGATGAATCACACCCTGGAGTTGGCAGGAGTTGACAGTAGCAGCAGCAGGAGCCCAAATATACACTGGAGTTGGCCTCAGGAGCCCAAAAATTGGATGAATCACACCCTGGAGTTGGCAGAAGTTGGCAGCAGCAGCAGCAGGAGCCCAAATATACACTGGAGTTGGCCTCAGGAGCCCAAAAATTGGATGAATCACACCCTGGAGTTGGCAGGAGTTGACAGTAGCAGCAGCAGGAGCCCAAATATACACTGGAGTTGGCCTCAGGAGCCCAAAAATTGGATGAATCACACCCTGGAGTTGGCAGGAGTTGACACCAGCAGCAGCAGGAGCCCAAATATACACTGGAGTTGGCTTCAGGAGCCCAAAAATTGGATGAATCACACCCTGGAGTTGGCAGAAGTTGGCAGCAGCAGCAGCAGGAGCCCAAATATACACTGGAGTTGGCCTCAGGAGCCCAAAAATTGGATGAATCACACCCTGGAGTTGGCAGAAGTTGGCAGCAGCAGCAGCAGGAGCCCAAATATACACTGGAGTTGGCTTCAGGAGCCCAACAATTGGATGAATCACACCCTGGAGTTGGCAGAAGTTGGCAGCAGCAGCAGCAGGAGCCCAAAAAATGGCCTAAAGACATAAATATGTTTTGCACCATTTGGAAAGTGTAAAACGTGGCACCATGCTGAATCTAGTCGCATGCATCAGGCATTGGTGGGTGGAAATCCTGGCTGATCCATCCCTGATTCATTTTGACAAAGGTGAGTCTCTCCACATTTTTAGTTGACAGACGAGTTCTCCTCGCCGTAACTATGGCCCCCGCCGCACTAAACACCCGCTCAGATGGCACGCTACTTGCCGGGCAGGACAGCTTTTCCAGGGCAAACTCTGCTAGTTGCGGCCACAAATCAAGTTTGGCTGCCCAGAAGTCCAGCGGATCCTCAAGGTGTGTTGGCATGGTCATGTCAAAGTATGACATGACCTGCTGGTTCAGGTCCTGCTCCAGGTCTTCCTGATGCTCATGAGTAGCCTCACTATGCGGGTGTAGAAAGCTACTCATTAGCGACTGAAGACTGAGGCTGCTGCTGCTGATGGAGCTTCTGCTGCTGCTGCTGCCAACCCCCCCAGCGGCCATGGCAGTGGAAGGTGAGCGCAGAGGTCCCCTCGAGTCAGACCTGCGAGAGTATGGACCATGGCGCAGATAGGCATCGGCCAACTGCCTACGTAGAATGTCTTTGTAGTAGTTGAGTTTGTCCTCCCTCTCGGTGGGTTTAAAAAATGCCCCCATTTTGTGCCGGAAGCGAGGGTCCAATAAGGTGGACAGCCAGAAGTCATCCCGCCGACAGATGGAAACAATTCTGGGGTCACTACGCAAGCATGTGAGCATGCTTCGTGCCATTTGCGCAAGTGACTCGGATGGACTACCTGTCTCCATCTCCACTGCATACTGCCACGGTGTGCCCGGGTCCTCTGTCTCTCCTTCCTCAAAAACCTCTAGCTCCTCTGGCTGCTCCTGCTCCTCCTCTCCTGTCCGCTGACTAGATAAACCAGCCATTTCGCCAAGCCTAAACTGTGTTTCGCTGGGCAACTCCTCCTCCTCCTCTTCCTCCTCCTCCTCCTCCAGTTCAGCTCCAACGGGGTTCATGTGGCCGTAAGATGTAAACGCCATGTCTCCAGTGCCCTGACCAGCCATGGTTTCCAACATGTGCTGTAGTACATGAAGCAGTGGAATCACGTCGTTCATCCCGTAATCCTGCCGACTGACAAATAAAGTGGCTTCCTCAAAGGGCCTGAGCAAACGGCAGGTGTCACGTATGAGCTGCCACTGGTTGACATTGAAGTTACACAGGGGAGTCCCCCTATCTGCTTGGATCATCAGGAAATCCGTGATGGCTTTTCTCTGTTCATATAATCGGTCCAACATGTGAAGGGTGGAATTCCAACGGGTGGAAACATCGCAAATCAGACTATGTTGGGGGATACCATTCTGACGCTGTAGCTCAAGAAGGGTGTGTTTGGCGGTGTAGGAGTGGCTGAAGTGCATGCAAAGTTTCCGTGAAGTTGTTAGGATGTCCTGCAGATGGGGGGAACACTTCAGAAACCGCTTGACAACCAGATTGAAGACGTGAGCCATGCAGGGGGCATGGGTCAGGCTTCCTTGGCGCAGCGCAGACAAAATGTTCTTCCCATTGTCGGTAACCATGATTCCCATTTTAAGTTTTCTCGGAGTAAGCCATGTTTGGATTTCCTGATGAATACATTTAAGCAGTTCCTCCCCTGTGTGACTCCGTTCGCCAAGACAAACCATGTGAAGCACTGCGTGACACCTCCGTGCCCTGCACACATGGTAGACTGGAGGGGCACTGAGACTTGAGCCTACAGTGGAGGGTGAGGAGATGGCGGAGGATGAGGAGGCCGAGTCGCACGGTGTCACAGGCCCAATGGGCAGAGAGCGCGGAGGCCGAAGCGGCGTGACCTGTCCAAGTTGCTGCTGCAAAGGGACCACATTCACCCAGTGGGCCGTAAACGACATGTACTGCCCCTGACCGTAGTTACAGCTCCAGATGTCGGCGCTGCCATGTATTTTGCTACACACCGACAGGCTCAAGGACTGGCCCACCTTCTGTTCAACAAAAGTGTGCAGCGCTGGTACTGCCTTCTTGGCAAAGAAATGACGGCTTGGGACTCTCCACCTCGGCTCGGCACAAGCCATCAGTTCTCTGAAAGGTGCAGATTCCACCACCTGAAAAGGGAGCGACTGCAGCACCAGCAACTTGGACAGGAGCACATTCAGCTTCTGCGCCGTAGGATGAGTGGGCGCATACTGCTGTCTCTTGGACATGGCTTCGCTGATGGATTGCTGGCGGGATGCATGACTTGGAGGAGGAGGAGCAGGAGCGACAGAGGATGGGTATGACGCACAGCTGCCTTCGGCTGAGGTGCTGGAGCCTTGGCTGGCAGAAATTGGGAGCTCACTTGGTGAGGAAGCAGACTGGACCACCCCTTGGGAGCCTCGGTTCTCCCAGGTCGTTTTATGGTGACGCATCATATGTTGACGCAGGGCCGTGGTGCCAACATTTGGACCCTGGCCACGCTTCACCTTTTGCCTACATATCTTGCATGTGGCCATGTTACCCTCCTGCGGATGCCTCAGGAAAAACTGCCACACTGCCGAGTAGCTACTTTTCCCACCCCCTGGCCTCACTGATTCACTGCTGCTGTTGCCAACTCCAGGAACCCCTGCTCCACTACCTCCCGATAAGGTAGACTGCCGCACAGCAGGTGCTCTACCCCGGCCCCGGCCCCGGCCGGCTCCAGCCTTTGGAATTGTGCCCCCATGCTGACTGCTACCACCTTGCTGCCTCAGCTGCTGACTCCGGGGCAACCTGCACCCCTCTTCTCCTGATGATGACGATGAAGCCCCTTCATCACCCGGCTCCCAAGTGCGATCGGCTTCATCGTCATCATCATCATCATCACCGAGTTGTGGCTGTACGTCACTGATGTTCGTGGATTCGTCAACAGTGTCTGGCGCAGGAGCTGGAACGCTCGCAGCACCCACGACACTGTCCACATCACTATTTGTCTGCCTAGCTAAAGAAGCCACCTCCATTTCTTGGCTGGGCAGTAGCTGCTGACTGTCCTCTATCTGATGGTCCTCCTCACTAAAGAGTGGAGCTGAACCCAAAGCATAGGATACGTCGCTGGGGGAGGGAACGGCGTAGGCCAGAGGCAATGGGAGGACAGGGACTGCTCTCGGGGCATGCCAACTCAGGGTTGTGTCAGAGGAACCTACCGACCCTAGACTGGGGGTCTCAGACGTAAGTTGTGATGATGTTGTTGATGAGCGCGTCAACCAATCTACCACGGCAGATGCGTTACTGGTGGAGACCCGACCGCTAGCAGATACTGGCAGATTAGGTCTCTCAGCGTGACTCCTGCTGCTACTGGCCCCCAGTCTGATGCGAGCTCTGCCTGCGGAATCTTGGCCTCTGCCACTCCTCTTTTCACTTCCAGGCACTTGTCTGCCCGACATAGTCTAACTGGCGTGGTAGTAGGTGATATTTAAAAAAACCCCGGGCAGCGGTGGGTCTATATGAAACAGAATATAATGCACACCAAAAGTGAGCAGTAACACTCAGCCTCCAACAGGCCTGCTTAGTGTAAATAAGAGTGCTGCTTAGTGTAAATAAAGAGGGGTATGCTATGTTACAGAATGGGATGCCTCAACAGAAGTGCACCTGGCAGGCAGCAGTAAGCCTATGCCCAGCAAAAGTGTCTTATAATATAAATATAATAAGAGCAAATGCTTATATGGTCTTAAACAGAGGCTGCTTTAGTCACAGAATGGGATGCCCCAACAGGAATCGACCTGGCAGGGTCCAGTAGTGCTTTGGCCAGCAAAAGTGTCTTTATCAGGCCTAATTTCAAATATGATAAGAGCAAATGCTTATATGGTCTTAAACAGAGGCTGCTTTAGTCACAGAATGGGATGCAATGGGCAGGAATGGACCTGGCAGGGTCCAGTAGTGCTTTGGCCAGCAAAAGTGTCTTTATCAGGCCTAATTTCAAATATGATAAGAGCAAATGCTTATATGGTCTTAAACAGAGGCTGCTTTAGTCACAGAATGGGATGCCCTGGGCAGGAATGGACCTGGCAGGGTCCAGTAGTGCTTTGGCCAGCAAAATATCAGGCCTAATTTCAAATATGATAAGAGCAAATGCTTATATGGTCTTAAACAGAGGCTGCTTTAGTCACAGAATGGGATGCCCTGGGCAGGAATGGACCTGGCAGGGTCCAGTAGTGCTTTGGCCAGCAAAAGTGTCTTTATCAGGCCTAATTTCAAATATGATAAGAGCAAATGCTTATATGGTCTTAAACAGAGGCTGCTTTAGTCACAGAATGGGATGCCCTGGGCAGGAATGGACCTGGCAGGGTCCAGTAGTGCTTTGGCCAGCAAAAGTGTCTTTATCAGGCTAATTTCAAATATGATAAGAGCAAATGCTTATATGGTCTTAAACAGAGGCTGCTTTAGTCACAGAATGGGATGCCCTGGGCAGGAATGGACCTGGCAGGGTCCAGTAGTGCTTTGGCCAGCAAAAGTGTCTTTATCAGGCCTAATTTCAAATATGATAAGAGCAAATGCTTATATGGTCTTAAACAGAGGCTGCTGTAGTCACAGAATGGGATGCCCCAACAGGAATCGACCTGGCAGGGTCCAGTAGTGCTTTGGCCAGCAAAAGTGTCTTTATCAGGCCTAATTTCAAATATGATAAGAGCAAATGCTTATATGGTCTTAAACAGAGGCTGCTGTAGTCACAGAATGGGATGCCCTGGGCAGGAATGGACCTGGCAGGGTCCAGTAGTGCTTTGGCCAGCAAAAGTGTCTTTATCAGGCTAATTTCAAATATGATAAGAGCAAATGCTTATATGGTCTTAAACAGAGGCTGCTGTAGTCACAGAATGGGATGCCCCGGGCAGGAATGGACCTGGCAGGGTCCAGTAGTGCTTTGGACAGCAAAAGTGTCTTTATCAGGCCTAATTTCAAATATGATAAGAGCAAATGCTTATATGGTCTTAAACAGAGGCTGCTGTAGTCACAGAATGGGATGCCCTGGGCAGGAATGGACCTGGCAGGGTCCAGTAGTGCTTTGGCCAGCAAAAGTGTCTTTATCAGGCCTAATTTCAAATATGATAAGAGCAAATGCTTATATGGTCTTAAACAGAGGCTGCTGTAGTCACAGAATGGGATGCCCCGGGCAGGAATCGACCTGGCAGGGTCCAGTAGTGCTTTGGCCAGCAAAAGTGTCTTTATCAGGCCTAATTTCAAATATGATAAGAGCAAATGCTTATATGGTCTTAAACAGAGGCTGCTTTAGTCACAGAATGGGATGCCCTGGGCAGGAATGGACCTGGCAGGGTCCAGTAGTGCTTTGGCCAGCAAAAGTGTCTTTATCAGGCTAATTTCAAATATGATAAGAGCAAATGCTTATATGGTCTTAAACAGAGGCTGCTGTAGTCACAGAATGGGATGCCCCGGGCAGGAATGGACCTGGCAGGGTCCAGTAGTGCTTTGGCCAGCAAAAGTGTCTTTATCAGGCCTAATTTCAAATATGATAAGAGCAAATGCTTATATGGTCTTAAACAGAGGCTGCTTTAGTCACAGAATGGGATGCCCTGGGCAGGAATGGACCTGGCAGGGTCCAGTAGTGCTTTGGCCAGCAAAAGTGTCTTTATCAGGCTAATTTCAAATATGATAAGAGCAAATGCTTATATGGTCTTAAACAGAGGCTGCTGTAGTCACAGAATGGGATGCCCCGGGCAGGAATGGACCTGGCAGGGTCCAGTAGTGCTTTGGCCAGCAAAAGTGTCTTTATCAGGCCTAATTTCAAATATGATAAGAGCAAATGCTTATATGGTCTTAAACAGAGGCTGCTTTAGTCACAGAATGGGATGCCCTGGGCAGGAATGGACCTGGCAGGGTCCAGTAGTGCTTTGGCCAGCAAAAGTGTCTTTATCAGGCTAATTTCAAATATGATAAGAGCAAATGCTTATATGGTCTTAAACAGAGGCTGCTTTAGTCACAGAATGGGATGCCCTGGGCAGGAATGGACCTGGCAGGGTCCAGTAGTGCTTTGGCCAGCAAAAGTGTCTTTATCAGGCTAATTTCAAATATGATAAGAGCAAATGCTTATATGGTCTTAAACAGAGGCTGCTGTAGTCACAGAATGGGATGCCCCGGGCAGGAATGGACCTGGCAGGGTCCAGTAGTGCTTTGGCCAGCAAAAGTGTCTTTATCAGGCCTAATTTCAAATATGATAAGAGCAAATGCTTATATGGTCTTAAACAGAGGCTGCTTTAGTCACAGAATGGGATGCCCTGGGCAGGAATGGACCTGGCAGGGTCCAGTAGTGCTTTGGCCAGCAAAAGTGTCTTTATCAGGCTAATTTCAAATATGATAAGAGCAAATGCTTATATGGTCTTAAACAGAGGCTGCTTTAGTCACAGAATGGGATGCCCTGGGCAGGAATGGACCTGGCAGGGTCCAGTAGTGCTTTGGCCAGCAAAAGTGTCTTTATCAGGCCTAATTTCAAATATGATAAGAGCAAATGCTTATATGGTCTTAAACAGAGGCTGCTTTAGTCACAGAATGGGATGCCCTGGGCAGGAATGGACCTGGCAGGGTCCAGTAGTGCTTTGGCCAGCAAAAGTGTCTTTATCAGGCTAATTTCAAATATGATAAGAGCAAATGCTTATATGGTCTTAAACAGAGGCTGCTTTAGTCACAGAATGGGATGCCCTGGGCAGGAATGGACCTGGCAGGGTCCAGTAGTGCTTTGGCCAGCAAAAGTGTCTTTATCAGGCCTAATTTCAAATATGATAAGAGCAAATGCTTATATGGTCTTAAACAGAGGCTGCTTTAGTCACAGAATGGGATGCCCTGGGCAGGAATGGACCTGGCAGGGTCCAGTAGTGCTTTGGCCAGCAAAAGTGTCTTTATCAGGCTAATTTCAAATATGATAAGAGCAAATGCTTATATGGTCTTAAACAGAGGCTGCTGTAGTCACAGAATGGGATGCCCCGGGCAGGAATGGACCTGGCAGGGTCCAGTAGTGCTTTGGCCAGCAAAAGTGTCTTTATCAGGCCTAATTTCAAATATGATAAGAGCAAATGCTTATATGGTCTTAAACAGAGGCTGCTTTAGTCACAGAATGGGATGGCCTGGGCAGGAATGGACCTGGCAGGGTCCAGTAGTGCTTTGGCCAGCAAAAGTGTCTTTATCAGGCTAATTTCAAATATGATAAGAGCAAATGCTTATATGGTCTTAAACAGAGGCTGCTGTAGTCACAGAATGGGATGCCCCGGGCAGGAATGGACCTGGCAGGGTCCAGTAGTGCTTTGGCCAGCAAAAGTGTCTTTATCAGGCCTAATTTCAAATATGATAAGAGCAAATGCTTATATGGTCTTAAACAGAGGCTGCTTTAGTCACAGAATGGGATGCCCTGGGCAGGAATGGACCTGGCAGGGTCCAGTAGTGCTTTGGCCAGCAAAAGTGTCTTTATCAGGCTAATTTCAAATATGATAAGAGCAAATGCTTATATGGTCTTAAACAGAGGCTGCTTTAGTCACAGAATGGGATGCCCTGGGCAGGAATGGACCTGGCAGGGTCCAGTAGTGCTTTGGCCAGCAAAAGTGTCTTTATCAGGCCTAATTTCAAATATGATAAGAGCAAATGCTTATATGGTCTTAAACAGAGGCTGCTTTAGTCACAGAATGGGATGCCCTGGGCAGGAATGGACCTGGCAGGGTCCAGTAGTGCTTTGGCCAGCAAAAGTGTCTTTATCAGGCTAATTTCAAATATGATAAGAGCAAATGCTTATATGGTCTTAAACAGAGGCTGCTTTAGTCACAGAATGGGATGCCCTGGGCAGGAATGGACCTGGCAGGGTCCAGTAGTGCTTTGGCCAGCAAAAGTGTCTTTATCAGGCTAATTTCAAATATGATAAGAGCAAATGCTTATATGGTCTTAAACAGAGGCTGCTGTAGTCACAGAATGGGATGCCCCAACAGGAATCGACCTGGCAGGGTCCAGTAGTGCTTTGGCCAGCAAAAGTGTCTTTATCAGGCCTAATTTCAAATATGATAAGAGCAAATGCTTATATGGTCTTAAACAGAGGCTGCTTTAGTCACAGAATGGGATGCCCTGGGCAGGAATGGACCTGGCAGGGTCCAGTAGTGCTTTGGCCAGCAAAAGTGTCTTTATCAGGCTAATTTCAAATATGATAAGAGCAAATGCTTATATGGTCTTAAACAGAGGCTGCTGTAGTCACAGAATGGGATGCCCTGGGCAGGAATGGACCTGGCAGGGTCCAGTAGTGCTTTGGCCAGCAAAAGTGTCTTTATCAGGCCTAATTTCAAATATGATAAGAGCAAATGCTTATATGGTCTTAAACAGAGGCTGCTTTAGTCACAGAATGGGATGCCTCACAGCAGACTTAAGATCAGTTCAGTATATATGCACAGTTAGTTACTATAAGCAGCCTGAAAACGCTAACAAAGGCTGGATGAAAAAAAAAAAATCTCCCTGTCAGCCAGCTCCGTTTTTCCTACCTTTCCCTGGCTTTCTGTCTGTCTCCTGTCTGTCTCCTGCCTGTCTCCTGCCTGTCCCTGTCTGTCCCTGTCTCCAGCCTGTCTAACTGCCTCAGCTACACAGCGTTCTGTCTGTCTGTCACGAATGCAATAGAGAAATGAGGAAAAGCAAGATGGCCGCCGTTAAATACCGCTGTGTGACGTCACCGGGCTTGCTGGCTGCTGATAGGCTGCATGTGACTGCCCCAGCTTGCACTGGCGCGGGATACATGTCCAGACATGTCCCGTCCGCCATCTTAGAATGCCTGTAAATGTAAATGAATGGATGTTAAAGGAAAACTTCGAGTGATCGAATCGCGGGGAAATTCGGATTCGATCCGAATCGAATTTTTCCTGAAATTCGGATCGAATCCGGGTTCGTCCGGATCGATTCGCTCATCCCTAGTTCTCATTCATCCAGCTTGTGGTATATCTTTAGGAAAAAAATCAAGGCAATGTTGTGTTATTTTTTGCTAGTCATCTGACTGGCTTTTTCAGTTCAAAGTGACATGTACAGGAATCTGGCAGCTTTAAATGGTAACTCCAAGCCACATCCTCTGAGGTGAGGTGTTGATAGCTATTTAAGGAAAAAAAATGAGAAAGTCAAGATGAAACAGAGGCGGGGAGGGCTGCAACATCTATTGCCTGGGACTTACAATGCTGTGGGAGTGCCTGTGACAATGCTGTTGCTGTTGGATACTGCCACTGCTACACACAAATTTCAGTGTCTTGGAAGACCAGCCTGCAGCATGGAGATCCTGGCATGGGAGCACTTTCTTCCCCTCTGGGGTCACTAGGATGACCTCCACATGTTTTCTCAGAATTCTGGGCTGACTTCTTCTTACTTTACATACATTATTATACCACTGCCCAAAGCCAAATCCAATTATTTAGACTACTCCTGCCAACACTCGGCTTTGGGCACATGACACAAGAGATTATGTGTTGTGCGCTCAATTAGTTCTTACCTTCAATCTCATTAGATTAATTGTCACAGTTTAGCCCCCAGTGCCACTTTCCAACCTTGGAAGCTAAAGGGAGAATTTGCGTATAATGTCCGAAGCAGCAACCCAAATACTCCTTCATCCTCGACACTTGGCTTCAGTGATTAACATGGCTCTGAAGAGGCTTAGCAATACTAAACCGAAACTGGTAAATGGGGACACGCTTGGTAAGCAGCTCACAAAGCACGGCTCCAGTAAGAAAAGCTTATGAACCATTTTGCCTTGAATCAGTAAAGGCCATTGAAAGTTTGCTTGTAGAAGATCTATTATAATTATTATTATTAATGTTTATTTATATAGCGCCATCAACTTCCGTAGCGCTTTACAAGGTAAGAATACAGACAAGGTAAAACATATAGCACAGAGAACAATACAAAATTAGATGCCACAGGTTAAAACCAAGTGTTGTGAGCACAGGAGACAATAGGGAGGAGTGCCCTGCCCTTGCGAGCTTAGAGGCCGATTCAGTAATAGCACCAGGTAGCGACAGATGAGCGCCTGAAGTATGGCGCTATGAGCGCCGCTAGCGTACGCCGCGGACGGCAGCGATTCGCTATAGCAGGCCTCCTCAGTCTCTACCTGGCGTTGTTGGGAACAATGCCTACATTGGTGAATATGATGTTTCAGATCAGCTTTGTAGGCGCTGTCATTTTGACACACGCTATTCAACACAGCGCCTGCGCATTTGTTTGCTGTTGGATTGAAATCAATGTTAGGACCTTCAGTAGTAAACACATTGCAACATGTTTCTTTGTTGTTTTTTTTTTTATTTTTTCATTTTTTTTGGTGCAAGTAAATTAAACAAATAAAGTTGTTTTTTCATCATGGTGCCTAAAAAAGAAGAAAAAGTGTAGTTAGTATTTATAAATAATTTTGGTTTTTAGCATTTATTTACATTTTTAATTTTTGGTTTGGGACAGTTTCTGCAAACTTGCACAACACCCCTAATTGTTATGTTGGTCAACTCCCCCCCCCCCCCCCCCCTTATAGTGGTTTTGGTCATCTTACACACCCCTTATAGTGGTTTTGTGTCATCTTACACCCCCCTTATAGTGGTTTAGGGTCATCTTACACCCCCCTTATAGTGGTTTTGGTCATCTTACACACCCCTTATAGTGGTTTTGGGTCATCTTACACCCCCCTTATAGTGGTTTTGGGTCATCTTACACCCCCCTTATAGTGGGTTTGGGTCATCTTACACACCCCTTATAGTAGTTTGGGTCATCTTACACACCCCTTATAGTGGTTTTGGGTCATCTTACACCCCCCTTATAGTGGTTTTGGGTCATCTTACACACCCCTTATAGTAGTTTGTGACAAATTATGATTGTAGCCAACAACTAGTTCCCCTGTAGTGCAGTACTTGAATTAGAGTGAAGGGTAGTTAGCTTACCGCAAAAAACGAAGTGATCATGCTTTCCCTTAGCTCAAAGCCAGTCTGGGTGTCCTCACTCGTTTCTGCGGGCAAGTTGGGGATTTCGGGCACCAGTGCTGTTTCTTCAGGGGGTTGGATTCTGTGGCATATGCAGAGATTGTGGAGCACACAGCAGGCGAGGATTATCTTGGAGACCTTTTGTGGACTGTACAACATCTCTCCTCCTGGGCGTGCCAAACACAGAAAGCGCGCTTTCAGCAGTCCAATGGTTCGTTCCACAATGCTTCTGGTTTTGCGATGTGCTGCATTGTAGCGTTCTTGGGCAGAGGTCTGTGGGTTTCTGACCGGAGTCATCACCCACGTTCTCTGCCCATATCCCTTATCCGCTGTTGAAAAAACACAAGGAGAGAGACAGCAATTTGTACTAGTAAATGTTTTTGGTTTCATTTGTAAAAATATAGCTTACTAGGCCACATATTTGAGGCTAAATACTTTGACATGGTTAATTATTTACCCAGTAGCCAGCCAGCTGGCATTTCGTTGTTCTCAAACTTCCTGCACAGGACTGACCGCTGCAGGATGTAAGAATCGTGGCATGAGCCGGGGAAGCCAGATCTCACGGCCCGCAGCTTCATGTCATGGTCACAGACGACCATGACATTCATGGAGTGGAACTTCTTTCTGTTCCTATAATGCAGCTCCTGTGCACGGGGAGGGCGGAAAGGGATATGTGTACCATCAGCGCACCCTAGCACATTCGGGATCCCTCCCATGCGATAGAATGCATGTTTTATTTTGGCAACCTCATCCTCAGGAGACTGGATGTAAATAGGGATCAGGTCACAAATAGCCAGTACTACCTGTATAAATATGCGGCTCATTGTAGCCTGGCTGATCCCGCTGAGGAGGGCAGAGGTTGCCTGGAAGGTCCCTCGTGCCAAAATATTGAGACTGGCACATAGGCGTACTATGCCTGGAATGGATCTGGTGCGTTTGGTGGATGGCTCGATTTTGTGCTTAATCTGATCATATAGGGACTGTAGTGCAGTACGATTCAGACGGAAGCGGCTCCTGATCTGCTCGTCACTTAAATCCCACACTGAAAGGCGGATTCCAAAGGATCGGGGTGCCCTAAGCCTCACAGCACCCTCCTCCCTGGCCTCCTGCTCTTCCAGCATTCTCACACATCCCTGCACCCATAACCCATACATCACCCTCTTATCCATCTCACACTCAACAGATATACAAAAGAAGCAAAACAAAAACAAAAACCACAAACACACCACACACACAAGCAAGCACACTACTCACACCCTCACTACAATGCAGCTCACCACAAAACCAATAGTGGTCTGACCCACCAGACTGCTGAAAGTCAGCTTTCTAAGTTAGGCACAACCAAGAGGGGAGTTGCTGCACAGCCCACAAAAGGCCCCAAAATCAAGCCTCACTTGCTGTATGCTCCACAATATTTGCATATGCCAACAAAATCAATCTCCTAAAGAAACAGCACTGATGTCAGAAATCACCCAACAAGCCACAGAGAGTGAGGACCAAACCCAGCCAGACACTCAAATGAGCTAAGGGACCAAAGCATCACACCACCACACCACAGCCTTTGCCACAGTGTAACAATACCAGAAGGTTTGCAAATCCAGCCATTTATACTTAACTTAGAAAAAGGACAGGTCCTCTTTGCCGCCTTTTGCGTTGCTCTGCTATTTCCTGTCTCCAATTAGCTGACCCAGGTGTGCGTGAAACGGAGTGCGCACGCGCACGCTAGTAGCGCTACTAGCGTACGTGAGCCTAAACTTGCGTGCATTAACGGACATGGCTGAAAATTCTGTGGTGGACCAATGAAAGGTAAGCTGCTCTTTATTTAAATAGCCGTTTGTATAGCCACATGTCACAAGTGTTTAATATACATGAGTACATTGTTGTCTTTGGTTGTGTGTTGTTTGGTTAATGAGCTCTGTAATTAGTTAATTGACTACCACACATGCTTCAGTCAGTGCAGTGGAGCTGTGGCTACAAGCACCTGGCCAGTATGTGTGAATCAATTAAGTGGACCTGTTTGTGATTGGCTGTTAGAGCACATAAAACCTGCCCAAACCAAAAAGACGGTGATACCATTCTGTAGTCTGCATGCGTGCTTGTTGGTTGTGTATTGGTGTGTGTGTGTGCAGCTACAGGATGGAGCCAAATTCTGGGCATCTGCCGGCCACAGCTGGCACAAGTAGGAGTGTGGTGGGTGCTGTGCGCAGACCTCCCTTAAGGAAAAGGGCCCAGCCTGAAGGTGATGCAGCACCCCAGGCTAAGCGCCCAGTTGCCAAGAGGGAGCCAGAATTTAATTTGGCGGAGAATAATACTCTTGTGCGTCTTACACTTGCAAAATGGGAGCTGATATTTGGCTCCCAAAGCAAGTCGATAGGCAAACAAGAAAGGAGCAAATTGTGGGATGCCATTGGTGTTGAGCTTACTAGCAGTGCTCAACACCCACGTAGTGGCCCATCCTGCAGGAAACGCTTCTACACTTTGAGAAGGGCCCTTATGCAAAAGATGAATCATGATCTGGAGGTCGAGAGTGGGACCATCCAGGGTCCAAAGAGTACCTACAGGCCATATGAGGAGATGCTGAAGGCCAAAATTCCACTCGCTCGGCTGCAGGGTGTGGATGCTGGGGATGACACCACAGGTTGGACTGAAGGTACATATTTTCTGCATATTTTTGGCTGGTAATGTTAATGTATGTGATTTGCTTTGTCTCTTTCTGGCCAACTAACAGTAGGACATGTGAAGTAGTACATTACACCTCATAAATGTTTTACTTTCCTGTCTGTTGCTTTCTGCATAGGTGCACATGGTGATGTCCATGAGTCGGGGGAGGAGGACACCCCAACTCCTGCCCTTCAAACAACCTCCAGCCTAACCCAGTCTGCCATTGAAGGTATTTATCACTAATTTAGGGGCTGGTTATTTTGGGCCAAAATGGGTGTGGGAGCACCACCATTGGCACCAGCATCTCCTCAGGAGCCAAGGTACTCTTTGGATGCCGGTAAGTGCATGTGTCAACCTTGCTTTAGCCGCTTTAACACAAGTGCATGTCTTTCATTCCTCTTTTTTCTTTGTAGGCCAAGTGACTGGTTCACCTTTGGACACCACTTCCGATGTTGCAGGTCAACAGGACCCTGTTGGTGTGTATTGCCTAAAAAAATGTATCCTTTATGCTGTTTATGTTCCACTGGTTCAATTTGGTTAGTCTAATAATCTACATGTTTGCTATGTCAACTTGAAGATGCCTATTTGGAGTGGATTTGCCATCCCCAGGGTCATTATTATAGTTTTTTGAGTGATTGCAATGCATTTTTTGGGTCTATTTAAAGACAAACATTCACCCGAGTAGTGTTAGGAATATTTAGAGACATTAATTGTGTATTTTAGTTGGCCGGAATCTCGGAAGTGGCTGTCCGGAAAGGGCCCTTCACGTTGAGGCTGCCAGAGATGAGGGTAAGTTTGTTTGGCTTTATTATCTAGTAGGGATTTTTGAAAAAGTTTTTTGGAAATTTAGTAGGCCAACTTGTGTTTAAACATGTATTTTCAAGGGCAAAGCTCGAGTGAGGGCCCAACTCCAGACATCTGGGAGATTGCGGGTATGTGTAATTTGAGCAATGTGTCTGTTATTTTTTTGCCCAATTATTGGCTCATCTTCCTCTTACATACATGTTAGCAATTTGAGTTTACCAGATCCCTTTTGGCTAGTGTGTAATCTGCCACTTTGTTGAGGTATGGCCTCGATAGTCTATCCATCTTACATTTGATTTTGGTCCACTGACCTACTAACCTGACTTTCCTGTTTAGCATATGCCAACTTGCCCAATCTCTCAGATGTGGATTTGCCCCTCTCTGGCAGCCAGACCCCGGACCTACTTCGGCCGGACGACACGGAGGTAACATGGCTGATTTAGAGGAACAATAACCACATTGACATGTTGGTGGGTAGTCCATGAACCAACATGTCACATTTTATTTCTTTGTTGTTTTGGCAGGAGGCCGGACCAGAACCCCAAGCTGGGACCTCTTCACAAGTGCCATGTGGCCAAGCTACAGAGGCTCAAGCAAGGGTAAGTTGGATTCTTACACTTTGGGGAAATGATTTGGAGGGGCCTAGCTGCATTGTTTCAGCTTCACTACATTTTTTTTTTTTTTTTAGACTGAACCCAGAGCAAGAGGAGGTGTGGCACCGACAAGTGCGGAGTTTTATGAGCTAGGGGTCCGGATGCTGGAGGACTACAGTCGCCAACAGCCGCGTGATGGAAATACTGAGCGCATTGCGGCGTTGGAAAATCAGGTGCTGATGTGTCGCAACAAATTGAGGACCTGCAGCGCGAGCTCCAGGATGTGAGACAAGGCCACCAACAGCAAACCAACCGGGAACTGGATCGGCTGTCCAATCTGATGGAGCGATCTTTACAGCGCCAGGAACAAAGTTTGTTGTTGACGCAACAGCTCATACAACAGCAGTCTATTTTTTTTACTGCACTGTTGGCCCCCAACACCACCCCTAGCAATGAGTCACAACCTCCCAGGCCCCCAAGCCAAGAATATTAATTTGATTTGTGTTTTGATTTTGTTTAAAATAAATTTGAGTACCCCACCTCTAAATTGTGTTTTTCCTAAGACCTAGCTAAGAACACAGTCAGGGATGAGTCTCTAGATCTAGATATGTACATGTAGCCAAAAATGTATGCCACACATTGGTGACCATATCTTCCTATGGTTTAGACATTAAATGGCTACAAAGGTACACCAACATTTTACAAATAATGGGTTTGAAGACACTTAAACTATGCTAGACAAGGCACAACACAGTGTAATTACAAAAATACAAAATATTTATGTGTAAAGGCAGGCAACAGGCCCAACATTTGGCCGCACAGCGGCTCAAAACATCCCCCCCACCCTAACGACGCCTCTTCAAGGCCAGCAGCATAAGGCGAAGATGCCGGATCGAACGCCACAGTCTGCGATGCTAGTTTGCACAAGCTGTAGAGAGTAGAAAAAACCATATTCAAAATATAGAATGTGACCTCAACAGACACAGATGTAGCAATGTAATGTAAGTGGCTAAAATTAGCTGAGCCACACATTCACATTGTTGGCCACTGTGCCCTTAGGTGTTACCATTATATGAGTACTAGTGGCTGGCTTAAATGTGGCCACCACATCCCAAGCATACATTTACTCTTAACTCTTGGGACTAAAATAAGGTCTAAGTCCCAGTGTGGACATTTATTTGTTTAGTTACAGCCAAACATCAGGGCCTAAGTCCTAACGAGTAAACTTGTTTGGCCAAGAATCTTAGAGGTCACCACCTTAGCAGGCCAATTTTGTTGGGTAGAAACCACAATTTGCCACTATGTGGCAAAAACAAGAATGTGAGCCAACAATCAAGCATGCAGACATGCATGTAGGATTGTTGGACAAACACATGTAACCTAGATGTGTGTTGATTAAACACATAGGTACATTGTAAATTTCTCCAGAATTTACTATAAGACATAGGGGTCACAAGTCTTTAGCCATATGAAGTGGGATGTACTCACCATCGCAGCTGTGGCTGGGGCCCATGCTGCTGGCCGTCCCGGGAGCTGGGGTGGGGAGGATGGTCACCGACTCCGTCTGCGTGGCCACATCTGTCAGGAGAAAGCAAAAGAGAAAAGCCAAATTAGTGGGCCAATGACACATGACTATTTGACAGCCATCTGGTTATGGAGTCTGCCAAAACAAATGCTTGCATGGTTACACACATGTTGTCCGACATTAGCATATTTCCTGGGCAATGAGTTCATGTAAATTAATTATGGTTGCAACATGGACACATAAAGATAATGTGCCAATAACCTGCACAGTGCAATGGTAAGGACTAATTTGCAGTTGATTGTAGAATCTTACTACTGTGCAACATGTGTTAGCCGGAACAACTTTAAAAAATAACACATTTGCTAGCCCCCATCATGGTGTGGGCTGAAACATAGGGGTGGTTGCCAGTTGGATTGCACTGTAGTGGGGTTTGTGATGTTAATGTACATTATCAAACCAGCTTGGCCTATGGACCAGGAAACATGTGTATGTTAAAAGTGGCCCAAGACCCAGGATTTATACTATCCTGTGTTTTGGGGCACTTTGGCAGGGCACAACTATTTGAGTGAGACACCGTCCGCCGCCGCTGCCTTCCGTGCGTCACTCCTCCAGTGTGTGCGCACGCGCAGGCCATTCTGAAACGGAGAGCACAGGCGCACACACATCTAGAGGGGCACGCAGGAGGCTGCGGCGGTGGCTTCTGCCACCCCCAATGAGGTAAGGAGTTTGTGGGCTTTTGGGGGGGGGGGGGCCCGCGGTGAGGGAGGTGATTGGGCAGGGAAGCTTAGAGATTCCAAGCCCAATCAACAATGGGTGTTGGTCCACTTTAAGGAATGTCATAACATAGGGAATGTGAGGGATAACAACAAACACTTACCATGACTATGCCTGTGGAGAAGGCTTTGCCAAAAGCTCCTGGAGGTGCTGCCTATATGATGCGCTGCAAATTAGAGAGGAATGGCAAGGGCTAAGTACAAATGGCCATATGTAACCTGTCACAGACTAACACTGACTAAATGTGCACTCACCAGGGGATGAACTGCCACTTGAAGCCCAGGGAGGGCTCTGAGGAGGAGGCGTTGAGCCTCGGCTCCTCACACTCTGATCCAAAGATCCCCCAGGCAAAGGGCCACCCTCCTCCCTCTCACTCCCTGCTCCTTCAGGGAGTGTGGGAGAGTCCATTACTTCCACCCGACTTGGACTCCCCACTTGAGAGTGGCCCCTTGTCTGGTGAGACTCCTCAGAGTCAGAGTGTGAGGAGCTGAGGCTCGAGCCTGACAGCCCCCCAGCAGCACACTCCTCTGGGGCGTCATCCCCTTCCTCCCCTGGGTCCTCTAAATAGGACCAGCGAGAGGGACCCTCCCCCGATGACTCCCCCGAGTCCGCCTGTCTCGTTCGGGGGAGGAATCCCTTCCCACGTTTCCCCAGGGGAGGACGCTTATCTGTGTTGAGGGGGTGAATGAAAAAAATTACAATTACTACCAAAAATGGACACAGCGTACAATATTATTTCCCAAAAATTTTAAACATAGCCTAAACTTCCACTTACCTGAAGCGTATGCATCATATAGGTGGTACACGCCTTCAGGGTCCCGGCGCTTAAAGTCCGACCATTTCTGCATTATCGAGCGCACACTCAGGCTGGTGTGGAAGCGCCGGGACACTGTGGCCTTCACCTCCAGGGCTATCCGCTTCTTGCCCCCACGGGCATAATCATATTGGTGGATGCAGAAATCCTATGACAAATGAAAAACAAAAAGGTTATCAATACATGACATCAGAACAATGGCCTAAACATTTATACTGAGAACAGATTAAACATATAATCCAAGTAAAATATACTCACTTTCACCACCTGGCCGTTTACGCGGCTATCAACCCGCTTTCTCTTTTGCTTTTGGGGCCCAGGGGGGGGAGGGGGTGGAGGGGGGTTAGGTGGGGGAGGTGAGGTAGGTGGGGGAGGTCGGGGAGGGGTGGGGGGGCCAGAGTCAAAGGAGGAGCTGGGGAGGCGCATTACACGTCGGGTAGGCATGATGGTGGAAACGCAAAGGAGGAAACCGGAACTGGATATGACGAAAGCGACAGGAAAAAAAAAAAAACGCTCCGCACACTAGGAAAAAGCTAATATCCGCTACGTGCAAGCTAAGTGGCGGAAATAGGATTTTTACGCATTACAACAAGCTTTTGGCCAAGACGCCATTAATTATTAGCTTGATTTAGCTTGGAAACGCAAAGGAGCAAACCGGAACTGGATATGACGAAAGCGAAAAAAATTCACGCGCCGCGCAATAGGAACCAGCTAATGTCCGCTACGTGCAAGCTAAGTGGCGGAAATAGGATATTTACGCATTAAAACAAGCTATTGGCCAAGACGCCATTAATTTTTAGCTTGATTTAGCTGGGTGTTCAATATCCTGTAATGCATAGGTCAGAGCAAAAACAGAGCTGGTTGCTTACAAATAACAATCTGATTCCTTAATAAAATAATAACACAATAAAACTATCCAACTACATGATAATGTTGCACACAGGAGAATGCATAACGGGTTGTTATGAGCTTGTACGCCTGAACAAATCCAGCAGAATGTGGACACGCACGCTCAGAACCACAGTGTATTCATTAAGAACGACTGGGGTCGCTGCAAGTGAATTCAGGGAAAATGGCAGAAAGGCACATGTATGAACAGCACAGCGCAGCACAGCGACGCTAGCGACGCCACATAGCGAATCACAACAGCGACTGCAGAAACTCAGACCACCACAGGTTCAACAAGGACAGGGCTGCCGAATAGCTTGGGCGCTGACAATTTCAATGAGCGAACGTGAGCGCCAAACATGAGTAACTAAAAAGTAGCTTTACAAGCCATGTGTGTTGTAAAAGCAAGCTAATTTGAGGCTAATGTGTTTTGTGTGAGGAGATGCATTTTATATTTCACTCACAACATTCCAGTGTAAAAATTACATCTTTCATCAAAAAATCAATAAAAACAAGACAGATTAATCAAACATATCCTAAACAACATGTGTTTAATTTTTGGCCAAAGACAAGAACACAAAAACCACTAAGAAAAATCATTGCAGTGTCTGCCATTGAAATGTATGGGAGAGCGCCAGGTAGCGAGAGGTCATACCTGTCGCTGTGATGGGATTAGCAGCGGCGCTGTTCGTTGCAGTCGGCTACATGATGAATCCTGCGCTAGCCGACGCTTTCGCCGGCGCTAGCCTCATTTAGCGTGATAAATGCGTGATTGTGTTCGCAGCCTGGCGTTCTGTAGTCGGTAGCCGCCATTAGCTGGCGATACCTGGCGCTAGTGAGACACTACCTGGCGCTATCACTTGATGAATAAGGCCCTTACAGTCTAAAGGATGGGGGTGGAGACAAAGGGGGCGGGGTCACAAGTGGTAGAGCTTGAGTATGGCTGCATGTGCCATTGAAGGTTATAGGAGTTGCTTACGCCAGGTCATATGCTTGTCTGAAGAAGTGAGTTTTGAGGGCGCTTTTAAAGGCTTGGAGTGATGGAGAGTGGCTGATCGAGCGGGGGAGTGCATTCCAGAGAAGTGGGGAGGCACGGGAGAAGTCTTGAAGGCGGGAGTGCGAGGAAGTAACCAAGGAAGAGGACAGGAGAATGTCAGAGGCAGAGCGGAGGTTGCGCTTTGGTTGGTAATGCTGGATCAGAGATGAAATGTAGGAAGGGGCCTGGTTAGAGAGAGCTTTGTAGGTTAGCACTAGAAGTTTGAACTGAACTCTATGGGAGACAGGTAACCAGTGGAGGGATTGACAGAGGGGAGTAGCACTGGAGAAGCGAGAGGAGAGATGGATGAGGCGAGCAGCAGAGTTTAGGATAGATTGGAGGGGAGCCAGTCTGTTTGTTGGCAAACCACAGAGGAGGGTGTTGCAGTAGTCCAGTCGGGATATGACCAGGGCATGCACTAACATCTAGGCATCATCTGCTTGTGCTGGCAAAATTAACTTCAGTTTGTTAGTCATAGACAACCCCACACTTTATGCAAGAGTGTGATTGCTGCACTTTTATCTACATCAGCAAATCTGATCCCCGGAAAAGCAGCTAATATGAACCAGCTAACTCGTAGTTGATATTTCAGTTTTTATTCTAGGTAGCAGAAGCCAACACTAATTCAATAATAACACATAGCATTTATTTGCCATGGTATTTCTCCTAGTCCTTAGTTTCCTTAGTTTTTTGTTGGCATTGTTTGTCGCACATGGGCGTTTATAAGGTGAGTACTGTTCCACCTCTTTTATCTGTGAATAAGGACACATTGCAATACAAAGAAACAATTCAGCTTACTCCATACTCAGTCCAACAATGATATTGTCAATCCTGAGAAATGGGGTAGTAAGGGCTAGAGGGCTGCAAATAGGGGGGAGGCAGCAGGGTGATCCTACCCAAATTGGCTAGGAAAAATACTCAAAATAATAACAGAAAACAAAAAAAGTAGAGGCTATACATATTTTATTCTTAAAGAGGAACATAGGGGGAGATTAAAACCTCCCCCAAACCTCACCGATCTGTTTCCCTTTGGGCCCTATTTACTCACCTCAGCGTGCGATCCATCTTCTGGGTCTCTCCGATTCCGGGCGACCTTCCGACAGGTGGCGATGGCATCCCAACAGGCACTGAGCGTGACCCACTGACCCCGCCCATGCCCATGAATGGGGTGCAGTGGAGCTGCTCAAAATCCTGCAAGACTTTGGTAAGCGGTGTGGGGGGCAGAGGTTCGGGCCCTGAAGACGTTGAATGTTGACACAGCAGGCAGCGGTGACATTCAAAAGGTAAGTAGGGGCCGATGGGGGGGGGGGGGAATCGTCCCCCCTTTTATTTTTGGTCCGATGTTCCTCTTTAAATCGGATATACATCTTGTTTCATTCAGGAGACTAGATGAGGAAGCAGTGGGGTCCATTTCCAAAGCTAATTGTCCATTTCATTGCACTTCCATGGACAGGTGGCTATATTAATATATATATATATATATATATATATATATATATATATATATATATATATATATATATTGAGGGACAGCTAGGGAGAAAGAAACCTTTGCTACTGTGGTAAGGAGGGTTATTTGGTGGGATTGTTCATTGGCAATTTTGGAAGAAGGTTTCCCAGATACTGTGACCACAAGCTGAAAAAAAAAACACCCAGGCAGCCTGACTGGGAGATAAGCCAATTTGCTGCTCTAGGATTCACAGAATACCGACCCAGCACATTTTTGTATCTTCATTTTTCAGTGCAACTTTAGCTGGGCAAAAAAACTTGCAAACACCTGAGGCTCCCTCTGCTGCTTGTGTTGTCCCAGACCACTGCCTCTATGATGACAAGGCCCCTTGTCTTTCCCCACCACCACCACCAAGCCTGTCCACATCAACCCAGGAAAGAGTTTAGCTTTCTATTCCCCAAACAATGGACCGAAGGTGGAAGTTTGGCCCATCTCACCCATGAGCCCTGGTCTTGCGAGCATTTGAACATTTCTGGCCTTTAAATTGCTTCTATCCTGGCTGGTGGAGATGGAGAGCTTAAAAAATCGTGCGTGGTGCTAATAAAATCTAATAAAATCTGGTTGGCTGCCACAACTTTTCTCAGCAGGCCATCCCTGCCTTTCACCAACAGGTTGTGTAGTAAATTAGGTGTGCTCTGGGCAATGCTATTTTTTGCAAGGTTCACATGACAACTGACACATAGACAAGTAAGCATAGGCAGGGATATTACATCTCTTTAACTTCCCAATGGGTTAATGTAGTGGCGGCTGAGCTTGAGCTGTGAAGCCCACAGATAAATGGTTGCTGCCACTGAACCTTAAAGTGGACCAACACCCAGGATATTCTCAGTGTGCCACACACCCCGCTTCCCCTTTAATTCTTACGATTGGGTTACTCACCACAGGTGACAACGTTGCAGAGAGGAAGTCTTGTAACGAGCCCCCTTCCGGCCTATATATACCTGGTACCTCCCACTTAACACCAGTGTTTTTCTCTCTGCATGGCGACAAGACAGAAGAAAGAAGTCTCCTGCTTGCAGGTAGCCGGGGTCTTGCCCCGGCACCCCCTTTGGGTCTATTTCTGCCCAGTTTGATTGTTTGTTACCTACGTGGTTAATGGAAGCCTCCCAGCCCAGGCTGCTCACTGGGCAAACGGTAGATGGCACTATAGGTGCCTAGGAGCTTATCTCCTCCGCTCGACCTCACGGTGGGGCAATGCGGCTATCCGGCATGGTGATCCGGATTTGGCAGGGGGACTTCATGACGTCCATAGACATCAAGGATGCTTATCTTCATGTTCCCATCTACCAGGCTCATCAAAGTTTTCTTCGATTCGTGATGAAAGATCAGCATTTTCAATTCGTGGCACTTCCGTTTGGCCTTACCTCGGCCCCAAGAGTGTTCACCAAGGTGCTGGCAGGGGTGATGGCCATTTTCAGATCTCGGGGCATTCGTGTCGTACGTTATCTGGACGACCTTCTCATCATGGCTCCGTCCCTCAATCAATCAGAGACAGACACCAGGATGGTGGTCTCCACGCTGGAAAGCTTTGGTTGGGTGATCAACTTTCCCAAGTCCTCCCTCGCTCCGGCCAGGGTGGTGTCTTTTCTGGGGATGCAGTTGGACTCTTGTCAACACAGGGTGTTTCTCCCTCAGTCCAAAATTTATCTGATTCAGGAGTTGGCTCGGGTCCTACTTTCCAATCCTCGGCCGTCCATCCATCTGGGGATGAGGCTGGTAGGGTTGATGGTTGCCTCGTTCGAGGCAGTTCGAGGCAGTTCACTCTTTACGCGCGCGCGCCCGCGCCGGCCAATCACAGACGGCCGGCGCGGGCGCGCGCACGTCTAGAGGGGCGCGAGGGAGGTAAGGGGATTTGGGGCGTTTGGGGGGGTTTCACCCCGCGGGACATCCCGATCGGCATCTCTCTTCCACCCTGATAAACTTAGTCGCTCCGGGTGATCGGAGGAGGAAATTTGGAGAGGGCGAGAGGTCTGTGATCTCTGAGGTGAGTAAAGAAAAAAATAAATAATAAAATTAAAAAAAAAATTTCATTTTTTATTCTGTGTGTGTGTTTATTTTTACAGTTAACCCTTTGTGAACTGGTAAGGGATCCATGAGATCCCTATAACAGTTCACAAGGCTGGGGGCTGGCAAATCACTTGCGGCTAACGGGTGACTTGCCATTAAGCCCCGCCACCCCATTTACCTGCCTCCACAAAGGTCCGGGGCAGAAGGGCCCGTGCCCACAAAAGCTATGTGGGCTTGTAGCCAGCAGGGTTGGGGACTACCAACTGGCCCCTGCGCCCTGTTCTGCAAGCCCTTCATAGCTGGTCCCGGGCTGGTTATGCTGGGTAGGGGGGAACCCATGTTATTTTTTTGGGATTTTTAAGGGTTTTTAAAACACACACTGAGAAAAAAAGGTACACATAGAAAGCTTGAGGTGTGTACTTCCAGAGAAAATATAGTTTGTGGGGGTATTTCAAATGTAAAGGGTTGTTTTTATTGAAAAACTGCAAGGGGCGCATAGCATAGTTGTATTTTATCTGAAAATCTCCTAAAGTGCTGTTTCAGTTTGGGGGAGTCTCCTGGGCAGGAAAGGGTGTCTACCAATACATATGTGGTACCGCTGTAACCGGGAGAAATGGGGATTTCACACACAATAACATTTTATTGACAAACTTACATTTTTTATTACAAAAAAAACTACAAATTGTAAAAAATAGTTTTAATTTTTTTTTGCACATATTTCACATATTGAGAATACACCAAAAAAGGTCAAACAAGACTATTCATGTTAAAGCCCAGACTCTGCTGAAAAAAAACAATATATCATTTTCCTGGGAAGCAAAATAGTGAAACATGAGCCTCGATTCAGAGACACATTCGTCTGGACTTTCGTAGCTGTCTGTGTATGTTTTTGTGTGTGTTTGTAATTTTTTTGGGTTTTTACGTTCGTTTTTCCATGTTCATTCGCGCTAATGCATATATGCGCTTTCGATGGACAGATCGAAATCAGATCATTTGCTTTAATTTTGACCATTTTCGTATCCGAATCTGATATTTTGCGTTCGTTCAGATAACTTACGTTATTTGGATGGGCTTGCGTCCCTATAAAACGGTTTCATTTGCGATCCACTTACGGGACCATTTTGCAGTCGGCTACCTTGCTTTGACCATGTTTTGTGGCTTTGCGGAGGAATATGAGCGCCTACAGCTCCAGGGCATTGCATGTGTCAGCAGGGCCGAGGCCAGATTGCACCGGCGATGCATGCATATCGATCGCATGCATGACATTGAGTTGTTCGAGCTGACCAGACTTAATTGCGCTTCTCTCCATAAGTTGTATAGTGAGCTGCGGCCATGGTTAGCCAGCACCACAAGGAAGGGGCAAGCAATTTCAGGTATGACCAAGATGCTTAGCTGCCTGCAATTTTTGGCGAATGGCTCGTTCCAGAGGCTGGGTGCCCTCTCCGTGGGGGTCTTCAAGTTTTTGGATGGCATGGCTACCATTAGTCAGAAATATATTTCATTTCCGGGCGACATGGTAGCCTGGAACGTGCTTAAGTTGGGTTTTTATAATATCGCCGACATGCCCAACGTCATGGGTGCGATTGATTGCACCCACATTGCATTGGTCCCTCCTGCAGCCGACGAATACATCTATAGGTAAGTTCAATCGGTCATTTTGTTATATAGTTTAGATAAACTGTATTGTAACTATCTATTAATCCCTCCTTGTAAATTGTCCCTGTGAAACAGCTTACAGGGTATACCGTAATCCCTCCTTGTAACTTGTTCCTGTGCCCCATTTCACCGTGTATAGCTTAATACCTCCTTCTCAAGTGTCCCTGTGCCCCATTTGACTGTGTATAGCTTAATCCCTCCTTGTAATTTGTCCCCGTGCCCCATTTCACCGTGTATAGCTTAATCCCTCCTTCTCAAGTGTTCCTGTGCCCCATTTGACCGTGTATACCGTAATCCCTCCTTGTAACTTGTCCCTGTGCCCCATTTCACAGTGTATAGCTTAATCCCTCCTTCTCAAGTGTCCCTGTGCCCCATTTGACCATGTAAAGCTTAATCCCTCCTTCTCAAGTGTTCCTGTGCCCCATGTGACCGTGTATAGCTTAATCCTTCCTTGTAACTTGTCTCTGTGCCCCATTTGACTGTGTATAGCTTAATCCCTCCTTCTCAAGTGTCCCTGTGCCCCATTTGACCGTGTATAGCTTAATCCCTCCTTGTAACTTGTCCCTGTGCCCCATTTCACCGTGTATACCTTAATCCCTCCTTCTCAAGTGTCCCTGTGCCCCATTTGACCATGTATAGCTTAATCCCTCCTTGTAACTTGTCCCTGTGCCCCATTTCACCGTGTATAGCTTAATCCCTCCTTGTAACTTATCCCTGTGCCCCATTTTACCATGTATAGTTTAATTCCTCCTTCTCAAGTGTCCCTGTGCCCCATTTCACCGTGTATAGCTTAATCCCTCCTTCTCAAGTGTCCCTGTGCCCCATTTGACCGTGTATAGCTTAATCCCTCCTTGTAACTTGTCCCTGTGCCCCATTTGACCATGTATAGCTTAATCCCTCCTTGTAACTTGTCCCTGTGATCCATTTGACCGTGTATAGCTTCAGCAATGTTTTTAATGTCGGCCTTAGGCAAACATTTTAATGTGGACTTTAATTAGTCATTCGAATGTTAATCTTTATTTGATCCAACATACATATACTTTTTGGTTTAAAAACTACTTATGCACTTAGGGGGCGGAGCCTACCCTAAGCACGTGATCGCCGAGGTTAGAAGCCTAGGCCGCGGTAACGTATACGTTGAGGCTGCTGCGCTATTTGAAAAAGTGAAACAAAGCTTTGCTGGGATTAATGAACCTTGAGCATCAAAATTCCTGACTTAAGAATTTTTATCAATGCCTATTTTATATTTGCATCTGGTAAGGAGTATTTTAAACGCTGCGCATAGAATTTAACAGTACGGTATTTTGCTATGTGCGGCTTTTGTTTTATTTCCACATGTCAATATCTGAATAAATGAGGATTTATTTTATACAATCTAAGTATTGATAATTCTGAGAGAGATAAAAACAAGTGGCTTTGGAGAAAAAGGAGTCATATTCCTGTAGCCATATATTAAGATCTTATACAAGAAGAAATATTGGATATATAGAGAAGCGCTTTGTCCTGCATTATCTGGTACGTGTGTGGTGTGACTGGTGATGGATACACATGTAGCTAATTGAGAAAGATAAACACGTGGTGAATAGAAGAAAGAAATTGTATCTGAATTGTCCCGTGGAGAATCGCACATACAGTGCTTTTTATTGATATACCATTGAGAGTGTTAGTGGCACACTCTATTTATCTCCTTGCGCTGAAGGACTGTAATAATAATGAAACAGAAATAAGAGGAAACTACAATATATTGTTTGAACTTCTGAGCGCGATTCATTAACAATTACAGTTATAGCTGTTTAAAATTATATGTACTTAGTGTTGTATTGTATTTGTATTGTCCAACATGTTTTTTGGAGGGTGTTAGGAGTTAGTGTTTGAGTAGTTTACCTTGCCTTGCTAATATTTTTTTTTTTTGTTTCCCAGGAACCGCAAAATGGGCCACTCACTGAATGTCCAAGCAGTGGTGGCCCCGGACATGCGGTTCCTTAGCGCAAATTACGTCATTCCCTTTTCACTGTATGCCTATGAATATAGTTTATGACCCATGTCTGAACCTATGGCTGTTTTTACCCCTTGATGACATGTTAAACCGGACCTTAACCATGATCTTTAGCAAAGCACACACCCTTAAAAACTGATTTCCCAGCATTTCCAAATAATATATTTCTAGTTTCTAGTAACTTGCTTATTATTCTTTCCCCCACTCGGCTGCAATTCTGTTATTGACTTTATGATAGGGTCGGCGCCATCTTTGCTCAGATGCATGACACTTACTGAGGAGAGGAGAACGGGATAAAGTGCAGGGGCGGGATAGAGCTGTGCTTTGCTCAGACAAAGCAGATCTGGGGTCCTGAAAAGGTAAGACATCCCAGAATGCTGAGCAGCACAGTCATAAGCCACTTCCTGTTTGCAGCCTGCCTGATTTGCCCTGAGCCGCCATCTTTGATGTTTAAAGGCTCATAACATGCAGTAGATGCTGTTAGGCTGTTTTTTTAGGTGAGCAATCTGTATGTACAGGGTGTTATATAATATAAGATAGTCTCTTAGTCAGGGTGAACGAGCGCTTGTCCATAAATTTTTGTTTTGAATGTGTAATTTATGTATTTTCTTATTCTTTCAGGGGATTCCGGCTATCCGCTTCTTCCCTGGCTGATGACGCCCCTCCTTCGGCCACAGAATCACCCGGGCCGTTGTGGAGAGGGCCTTTGGCCTGTTAAAAACTCGCTTCTGGTGTTTGGACCATACCGGGGGGGGCACTCCAGTATGACCCCAACAAGGTCATCGATATCATACTGGCCTGCTGTGTCCTCCACAACTTTGCCATAATGCAGCGTGTCCCCCGGTATGTGGATCTGCCCCCCTCTCCACCCAACCAGGACCCAGAAGAGAACTACTGTGGCACACCTAGTATTGACACATGATCTGAGCTTCATGTGCGAACCAATTTACTTCCATCTAGAAGGATAGTTCGAGGCTAGAAATGTGTTTGGGAATGTCATTTAGTCAACTGATCTAATTGTGACACATATTTGTATGCAGTTTTAGCTAACAACTATTTATATTTTGTGTTTTTTAGACGATGCTTCAGCGCAGGTACGACTACCAGCCCAGCGCATTCGAGAAGAGGAACGTCGCCCTGGAGATTGTTTCCAGGATCCAGCACAAGACTGACACCACCTTCACACACGCCGATCATGCAGCATTGGTCGGACCTGAAGCGACTCCACATGCCCCTGGGTGCTGCGATTTTTCGGGCTCCATTTCCCAATAAGTACATAGTGATTGCATGCTATATGTAACCAAAACCGAGGCTAGGTATTTATTTATAAATGCTTTTCTTTTCTAGTGTTGGAAATGGAGTACCGAATCCGATGCACACGGAGGCGCACAGGCCAACCAGTGCTGCATGAATCTGCAGCAGAAAGTGAAGGTGGTGGATCTCCAGGGCGACGTTCCTACCCCTCCTCCGTAGCGACCCCCGACCAGCCCCTGGACCTACAGAGGAGGGGCGTCACGGCGTGGGCAGGGAGTCGTACCAAGCGACAGAGCCATTAGCCTCTGGTATGTGACTCTTAATGTAACCGCACACACATACATGCTATTAAAAGCAAAGCTGATTCCCTTAATCTCTTTTTCTAAATGATTCTGTAGCGGGTGAATGATCTGGAGCAGGGACTGCAGCAGATCAGGCCCAGGAGGCACATGGAGAAGGTGGGTGATGTCACACACACATTGAAATTGTCATTTGCTTAGTGTTGACTCAGACATTAAAAGTTACCCTATTTGACATGTCTCTACAGCCTCAACTTCCCAGCAGTGGCAGGTCCCAGAACGGAGGGTGGTCCCCGAAGCAGACCTCGGCCACCAACGAAGTAAGTTGTAATGTCATTATTTTGAGTATGTGAGAATTGACATGATCACCAAGATACCTAAAGCCATGCATTAGCATAATGACATATGGCCTCTTCCTTTGATTAATTCCTTAGCATAATGATATATGGCCTCTTCCTTTGATTAATTCCTTAGCATAATGACATATGGCCTCTTCCTTTGATTAATTCCTTAGCAGAATGACATATGGCCTCTTCCTTTTATTAATTCCTTAGCATAATTACATATGGCCTCATGAGTTAGCTTGCAACTTAATAAACATTCCATCCACAGCTGATAAACATGTATTTGCAAACAAATAATGTATTTTTCTTTTTTATACAGGGACCACACGTGCCAGAGTGGCACAAATGAGTGCCAGGGTCCTTGCATTGGTGGCCGAGATGCAGGAGCTGCGCGACTCGTTGGGAACCACAGATGAAGAAGAGTAATGTTCTGGATCCTGCCATTGCTATGTATATAGTTTTTAAATTTTTTAAATTTTTAAAACATTTTAAAAATGTATAAATGTTAATTTTTAGAAATTAAAAAAAAAAAAGTTGTACATTTTTAAAACAAATATTTTTTTTTACAAAAAAAGCCAAACGCAAAGTGGCATTTCTGATAAAAAAAAGAAAAATCAAACACCTGTTTCTGTGTCATTTCCTTTTCTAAATACATTCATTAAGGGTTGGTCACCACAAAACGAATGGGGCAATAAATATTTAGAGATGAAGATTCGCAGGACCGCAAAGTGATTTGGGTAAGTTTTAGGGGTGTGAAATGCAAGAAGAATGAGACCGCGAAGTGATTTAGGTAAGTTTTAGGGGTGTGAAATGCAAGAATATACCGACTGCGAAGTGATTTAGTTAAGTTTTAGGGGTGAGAAATGCAAGAAGAATGAGACCGCAAAGTGATTTAGGTAAGTTTTAGGGGTGAGAAATGCAAGAAGAATGAGACCGCAAAGTGATTTAGGTAAGTTTTAGGGGTGGGAAATGCAAGAAGAATGAGACCGCAAAGTGATTTAGGTAAGTTTTAGGGGTGGGAAATGCAAGAAGAATGAGACCGTGAAGTGATTTAGGTAAGTTTTAGGGGTGGGAAATGCAAGAAGAATGAGACCGTGAAGTGATTTAGGTAAGTTTTAGGGGTGTGAAATGCAAGAATATACTGACTGCGAAGGGATTTAGGTAACTTTTAGGGGTGTGAAATGCAAGAAGAATGAGACCGCGAAGTGATTTAGGTAAGTTTTAGGGGTGTGAAATGCAAGAATATACCGACTGCGAAGTGATTTAGTTAAGTTTTAGGGGTGAGAAATGCAAGAAGAATGAGACCGCAAAGTGATTTAGGTAAGTTTTAGGGGTGAGAAATGCAAGAAGAATGAGACCGCAAAGTGATTTAGGTAAGTTTTAGGGGTGGGAAATGCAAGAAGAATGAGACCGCAAAGTGATTTAGGTAAGTTTTAGGGGTGGGAAATGCAAGAAGAATGAGACCGTGAAGTGATTTAGGTAAGTTTTAGGGGTGGGAAATGCAAGAAGAATGAGACCGTGAAGTGATTTAGGTAAGTTTTAGGGGTGTGAAATGCAAGAATATACTGACTGCGAAGGGATTTAGGTAAGTTTTAGGGGTGGGAAATGCAAGAATATACTGACTGTGAAGTGATTTAGCTAAGCATTGTAGCAGAAGTGAGTGAACCAAATATGTAGGCGAGCACATTAATGAGTTAAGTTTGTAGTGCGCAGGCATAAGGTCGTAAGGATTTTCGTCTGGACGATTACTTATTGTAAAAGTAAATCTGAATCTAACGGGAAATGTAAATGATTTGTGGGAGGAGACGATGGAAAAAGGTCAAAAACAGAAGCCTACGTTGTAACATGAGTAACATAAATGGAAAACGAAAGCTGGAAAATTACATTCTCGTTGGCATACGAACGGACGAAGACTTTACAGAAGGCTTGCGATGCATGCTTAGAATCACTCGTTCACTCATACGTGAGCGGGAAAATTTCAAAAAACAAACAGATCGACACAAAAACGAAAGTCTTTTTATGTCTCTCTGAATCAACCCTTTGGTCTTGCAACAGAGGGTGACAAAAACTCTAGATAGGCTGGCACTTAAAGGGTTAAACTGGATCTCTCATGCAGTCTTTTCAGTACATCCCACATGCCCTATGCTGTATTCTCACTGTGTATGTGAATAAGCTCATTGTCTTTTACTAGTAAGCTTATGGTGGCACATGCCTGTCTGTCTATCTCTGCATAAGCAGTGTTGTCTCCTGTTTGGGGCACTGCTCTGTCTGGGCTGCTGGGCTTTATTTGGTCTCTGGGGCTTCATTCGGTCACTGGGCCCATAACCTGTTGCAAAGTGTGAGTACTGGAGTGAAGTAAGAGAAGATCACCTTTCATGTGTGGATAACATAGACAGGAAAAAGAAGTCAGAGAGATCATCCTAATGTACAGGATCTACAACATGCAGTAGAGAATGCACAACAGACATTTCAGACAGGTGTATGTAACAGTGCCATCTACTGTCATTAATGTAAACTGCATTATCCTACCAATATAGATCACATACAGAGATGAGCTGTATCTCTAACAGTATTATATACCCAGTAAATGTAATGCAGATGGGCAGAGATGCGTTGTATAATATATTTAGTAAATGCTATGCAGATGGGCAGCGATGAGTTGTATTAAATGCCCAGATGTATTAAATGTGCCCAGCAGCTGACCGTCTTTGGAGTATAATGAGGACAACAGGTAGATGTGCTTTTATGTGCCTCCCTAGCTGTCCCTCCAGCAACCACCGCTGACTCTCCCCACCCAGCTGTCCCTCCAGCAACCACTGCTGACTCTCCCTACCCAGCTGTCCCTCCTGCAACCACCGCTGACTCTCCCTACCCAGCTGTCCCTCCAGCAACCACTGCTGACTCTCCCTACCCAGCTGTCCCTCCAGCAACCACTGCAGACTCTCCCTACCCAGCTGTCCCTCCAGCAACCACCGCTGAGTCTCCCCACCCAGCTGTCCCTCCAGCAACCACCGCTGACTCTCCCCACCCAGCTGTCCCTCCAGCAACCACCGCTGACTCTCCCTACCCAGCTGTCCCTCCAGCAACCACCGCTGAGTCTCCCCACCCAGCTGTCCCTCCAGCAACCACTGCTGACTCTCCCTACCCAGCTGTCCCTCCAGCAACCACCGCTGACTCTCCCCACCCAGCTGTCCCTCCAGCAACTACCGCTGACTCTCCCTACCCAGCTCTCCCTCCAGCAACCACCGCTGACTCTCCCTACCCAGCTGTCCCTCCAGCAACTACTGCTGACTCTCCCTACCCAGCTGTCCCGCCAGCAACCACCGCTGACTCTCCCTACCCAGCTGTCCCTCCAGCAACTACTGCTGACTCTCCCTACCCAGCTGTCCCTCCAGCAACTACTGCTGACTCTCCCTACCCAGCTGTCCCTCCAGCAACCACCGCTGACTCTCCCCACCCAGCTGTCCCTCCAGCAACTACCGCTGACTCTCCCTACCCAGCTGTCCCTCCAGCAACCACCACTGACTCTCCCTACCCAGCTGTCCCTCCAGCAACTACTGCTGACTCTCCCTACCCAGCTGACGGACAGTTTTTGTATCTTCTTTTTTTTTTAACATACTCAATTTTTATTATTAAGACGTCAAGGAAATAGACAGGGATACAGACAATAACCAAAGTAGCACATTTTACAGAGGTAATGTATATAACATACAGGTAAAACAGTGTGAGACCCCCCAAGCCCTTAGCAGCATAGAAAGGAGAAACCCTGCCCAAAATCTTCTTAGGGACAACCATCTGGAGACCATCAAGACCATTAACCCACTACATAGGGGAGGAGACTCAGGTTTAGTAGGCTCCATATTTCGTAAACATTTTGCACCCCGAGCCTGGACCTTCCCTCCCTAGCCTCACGTCCAGCCTCGTTTTGCGCGTCAGGTCTGAGGTGCCCCAGGACCCTGTCACCACCCGGGTAGAATGTATCGGGCTTGGGACCCATCAGCTCAATGAGGTCTTGGTTGGGGTCATGGCGGCAGCAGTACCTCAATGCACCGGACAATGGACATACGAAACACCCACATCACAGAAGACAAGACTGGGAGCCTACGGGGAGTAAGTCTAGGGAAGAGGGGACACACAAACACACAATAGGTCTGTACATAAGGACATAGAGTAGTGGGGAGGAGGAAAGAGAAAGGGAATGTGGATGAAAATTGAACCCAGAGGGGGAGGAAAATTGGAGAGAAAGATCACCAAGGGTAACGAGAGAGAGGAGGGGAAGCCAGGAAAGGAACAAGAGAGGGGAAAGAGAGGAAGGAGAGACAAGAGAAGAGAGAGCAGAGAGGAGGGGTCAAGTAGACATCCCTGGGGGGGGGTGTTCCCAATGCTGCAGCAGCGAAAGACTTATTGGAGGGGGGGGGACAGAACCCTCCAACTACCCTCCAGGTTGTTCCAATAGCCAAAGGATCTCTTCTGCCCGCCCAGGCTAGTTGGGAATCCCAAGTTAGCCCGTCCCCAAGTGAAGTCATACCCCAACTCCCTTATATACCTCAGTATCCTTGAAAAGCGACCAAGTCGTCCAGATCTTTCTATATGCGTCCAACCTATCTTGCCTAGCAAAGCATATCTCCTCCATGTTTTCCACATGGTTAATCTGACAAAACCAATCCCTGATTGTTGGAGCTCTCTGGGACTTCCAATTCCGGGGGATAAGCACTCTAGCAGTGTTTAAGAGGTGTCTAGCCAGGGGGGCGCCACCCGCTATCCCTTTGCCATCTGGAGACCACCCCAACAAGACAGCCTCTGCGTTCCAATCTAGTGGCTCTCCCATTATCTGATTACACATCTCCCTTACCCTCGACCAGAAGTCACTCAAGGCCTGACAGGACCACCAAATGTGCAACATCGAGGCCCCATGTTGCCCACACCTCCAGCAAGTATCCGGAACCGAGGGAAAGAAAGAGTGCAGCAGCTTCGGAGTGCGGTACCATCGTGTGATCAGTTTGTAGTTTGTCTCCTGCATGGAGCTGCTAATCAGCCCCTTGTGAGCATTCTCATAAACATCTCCCCATTCCTCCTCTGTAAGGGATCTGCCTAAATCCGTCTCCCATTTCTTCTGCCAGGGCCTAATCTCCAGACTCTCCCCCTGCCTCAGCATCCTGTAAGCCCAGGACAGAAGATGAGAGTCCGGGCCCATTCCTAGGCATGCTTTTTCAAACTCTGTTGGGTCATTGCGCAAACCAGCTTTGAAATCCTTCGCCAGGAGGAAGTGACGCATCTGAAGAAAAGCAAGGATAGAAATTTCGCTTTCCAATACCAGCTGCAGTTTCTGCCTATCTATGAAGGTCCCCCTGTCCCACAGGTGATACACCTGCAAAGGACTAGGACCCTTGCAATCCTTCAAAAATGATGGGTCTCTCCCGGGTGGGAAGGCAGCGTTGGATCTAATCGGTGTCATATAGCCCGATTGGGAAGAGATCGCCCCCGAACCTCTACGGTGGAGGCCTAGGATTTCCAAAGAAGTCCCCACGTACGGGTGGGTTTTTATAGGCGCCGGCATGTCAGATTCCTTCAAGTTGCAGAGGACATCTAATCTCCCCCCCCCCTCAACAATCTCCCCCTCCATACGTACCCAATCCTTCTGGGGACCATGAATGTGCCAGTCAACCACCCGGCCCACATGTACGGCCCGATAGTATGTCCTCAAACAGGGCAATCCAGTGCCCCCCTGTTTCTTAGTGAGCAGAAGAGTACGCCTCCTAATTCTAGGTGGTTTACCCGCCCAAACAAATTTCATAAAGATCTTCGTCATAGTAGCGAAGAAGGAGTTGGGAATATTAATGGGAATGCATTGTAGGAGGTACAGCAGTCTCGGCAGCACGTTCATCTTAATTACCGCTATGCGTCCAAACCAGGACAACCGTATCTTATTCCATCCCTCCAGATCTCTCCTAATTTTTTCTCCTAGGGGGGCAAAGTTAAGCTGGAATAAATCCGCGGGAGAAACAGGGATCTGGATACCCAGATATCGTAGACTCCTCCTTTCCCAGGTGAAATCTTCTGCAGCTCACTCACTTCCCCCTCAGGCATCGACACGTTCATGGCACACGACTTGCCAAAATTAATCTTCAGATTCGAGAGACGTTCAAAGATCTCAAATTCCTTCAGCAAGTTCGGAACTGAGATTCTTGGAGAGCTCAAGAAGAATAGCATATCATCGGCGTAAGCCGCCACCTTCCTCTCCCTCGCCCCTATAAGCACCCCCTTGATATCGGCATTGAGATTCACTTTTCTCAAGAAAGGTTCCAGTGAAAGGGCAAATATTAGCGGGGACAATGGGCAGCCCTGCCGAGTGCCATTACGTATGTGAAATGCCTGGGATGTGCAAGTATTAACTCGCACCTTGGCTACAGGATTAGAGTAAAGCGACAAGATCCTGTTTCTCATCTCTATGCCTAGACCTATATGTTCTAATATCTTCCCTATCCACCGCCACTCAACCCGATCAAATGCCTTCTCAGCATCAGTAGAAAGCATAATCGCTCTGATTTTCCGGGCCTTAGCCCACCATTGCACATTAAGAGCTTTGGTAACATTGTCACGGGCCTCGCGGGTCGGGATAAACCCCACCTGATCTTGTGTTATTAGGGTCGGCAAGAGGGAAGCTATCCTATTAGCCAATGCTTTCGCAAAGAGCTTCACATCTACATTTAGGAGAGATATAGGGCGATAACTCTTACAATCTGTCGGATCTTTACCATCTTTTGGAATCACCACAATCTGAGCTTCCAAAGAAGTGCTGGGCAGGATGCCCGAGGAGGAGGTGGATTCGTACGCCCTTTGCATCATAGGGAGCAACTGGCTTGAGAAAGATTTGTAATATTGTGTGGGGAAACCATCCGGACCCGGGGCCCGTCCCGATTTAATAGAATTCAAGGCCTTTTGCAGCTCCCTGACCGAGATTGGGGCCTCTAATTGAGCCACCTCGTCCTCCGTCAGCGCAGGCATACCGGAGTCCAGCAAATATGCAGCCATGGAGCTGTCCTGATCCCCCCCCCCCCCCGGTGCTGCCCCCGAAGGTTGTATAGATCCGAGTAAAATTTACAGAAAGCATCAGCAATGTTTTCATTCTTTTGTTGCAAAGTACCATCCCTCCCTTTTATAGCTTCTATTCTGGAGCGAGCAATCTTGGGTCTCGGAGCCCGTGCCAAAATTCTACCAGACCTATTGCCTTGCTCATAATACAACCCCAAGCGCCTGACAAGCCACCTGCTGTTCTCCCTAGCCATCAGATCCCTCAACTCCTTCCGCTTCAATTCGAGATCCTTAAGGACTTTATCCAGAAGCGACTGTTTATGTGCGGCTTCAAGGTCGGCTACCTGTCTAACCAATTCCTCTCAGTGTTGCATCCTCTCCCTCTTAAGCCTAGACGCCTCGTGTATCAACAAGCCTCTCATTGTGCACTTCTGTGCCTCCCAGCTCACTACCGGGTCCATACCCTCTGTCACGTTTTCCCTGACATACGTGGCCAGACTGTCCTTAAGCCTCATTACTACTCTGGAATCTTTCAGCAGACTTTCATTGAGTCTCCAATGCCACTCCCTCCGCTCTGCACATGGGAGAATCAACGAAAGCACCACAGGCGCATGATCGGAAAAGGTAATATTCCCGATCTGCACCTTATCAACCCTCCCAAGGTCCCTTTGTGAAAGAAATATATAGTCAATTCTGGTGTATTTAGCGTGAATGGGTGAGTAATAGGTATAGTCACGTCCCACTGGATGCATCAGACGCCAGGTGTCAACTAGCTCAAGGTCCCGCAGGGAAATCTTAATCCTCCTCAGCGCCTTATAAGAAATGGCAGTCTTGGCGTCAGATGTATCCACAAGGGGGTTCAGTGCGCAGTTCAAGTCACCTCCTAGCAATAACATGCCTTCCCTGAAAGCTTCAAGTTTAGCCAGCACCGCGGAACAGAATTTATGTTGGTCCTTGTTTGGGGCATAAACGTTAGCCAAAGTGATAACACGCCCACTTGGGAGAGTCCCTTTCACAAACACGAACCTACCCTCATTGTCCCTTTCTATAGCCATGATCTTCAACGCTATAGACTTGTCAACTAGAATAGATACCCCTTTAGCTTTATTGTTGGGCGAGTGGGCAGATAGGCAAGTCGAGTATACTCTGTTGCCCAGGTATGGGGCTTTATTTTTTTGGAAGTGGGTTTCCTGGACCATGGCAATATGAGCTTTGTACTGTTTCAATTCCCGAAGCAAAGCGTGCCGTTTAGCAGGAGTGTTCAGGCCCTTAGCATTCACAGAAATTATATTAAGACACAGGGGCCCCATCTTGACTAAATATGTTGGTCTAGGCTATCCACCCAAGTATCGCCAAGGTCAGCAATATAAGTCTTTGTGGTGGATCGCAGAAACCCTCCCTGCCCTTCTGAGAGCAAGAGAGAGAAGGGGAAATATAGAGGAGGAGAAAACACCAGAGACAGAGAGGAGCTACACCAGGGAAAACACAATAGGGAACACTTACAAACAAGACAGACGGACACCCCACAGCGCCGAAAGAGGATAGGGGGGCACGGGAATAAATCCCAGACTCCCAACACAGGATGTGGGAACAACTGGGATAACTACCCAGAGAGGAGAAACCCCTCTGCAGCTATCCCCCGCGACCCAAGAGGAGCGCCCCTAAGGTCAAGGTGGGAGAGGCCAGAAAAAACAGAAAGCAGGCCCTCTCCAGTTCCAACCTGGACAGCCTACCCTTTGTGGGGGAACGTGGACGGCCAAAGGAGCCCCTCCTGAACTATAAGCACCAACTGCTCCGGATCATCCATTCAACACGCAGCCCCAACGAGGACCCCCGCCATACGCCCATACCAGCAAGAGAGCAGCGAGCAAGCCCGTCCTAGAAAGACCCTGCACTCCCCCCCCCAAACCCAATTCCGACCCCCACGCCACCGCTCACTGCCCCGCGAGCAGCCAGCAATCCGCCCCAGATTTGTCCTCCATCGGCCCACGGAGCGTAGCAGCAGTGAGGCGGTGGAGGTTCTCTTATATTGCCAGCAGCGGTGAAGCCCCAGGTGTGCGGCCACCAAACTCAACACACTGGAGACATAGAGCCGCCCCCCTACCGCGTCTCAGAGCACCGAAAAAGGAGCACCCGCAGACACCCGAGTCACCCATTGAACCCCACCTCCGTCTCCCCAGGTCCCTCCACGCCACCCTGCCTAGCCCAGAGCCTCCGATCTTCTCCGACTACGGAAGGGCGAAGAGCCACCCCCTAGCCCCCACTTAATCCTCTCCGGCATTGCCCGATTGGTTTTGGGGGAAATTGCACTGTGTGTGTACCGGCGTCGCGCCCCATCGTAACCATCTAGGGATGCCGTGCAGGCCAGCAACCTCCCTCTCCACCCCCCTCGTCCCTCCCCAGCCAGCAGAAAGCAATCTTTCACCTCTCCCCCTACTGGTTAATAAACTATTCCAGATCAGGCACATGTGAGAAGCACAAGAGAGGGAGAGAAAACATGTCAGAAGTATTGCATAACACTCCAACCCATAACGTTGCGATAACTCTATAACATAGGTCCCGCTGGGCCGGGATGAGCCAGGAGGAGGAGAGAGCCCCCAACACCATATTTGGAACCGTGGCTCCCCAATCCACCCAGGCCCACCCCAGCAGGGATCCGAGCGGGAGCAGCATAACCGCATAAAGATTGCATAAACAACATCAGGCGTTTCTAACCACCCAGCCAGCCCGTCCCAGCAGTAATATTTACATGCAACAACATAACGTGGGAAAAATCTAAACTAAGTGCAAGTGGGCAGCCTACAATGCTATACAGGAAATATGCCTAACATCTAAGGGGGAAGGGGCCTTAATTTAAGCCAAATAGGGTAGCAGTATAGAACATCTTAGCTCTGAAGGCCATGCCAGCCGCAGCAGACCGCATCTCAGCTCCTGGATCTGGAACGACTTTCTGCCCTGCGGGCAGCCCACGGGGAGCATTCCCGGGCCGCGCGCCGAGAGCTTCTGGAGAGGCCGTCTTGAGCACTTCTGCGCAGTAGCTGCGGGATGGAGAAGTCCTGAAGCCAGTCCGGAAGGGATATCAAGGGGATCCGTAGTTGAGAGCAAAAGTCCGGTAGGTCCTCCGGCATCCTAAGCGTGATGTTCTTGCCATTGCTCGAGACCGATAGGGCAAAGGGGAAGCGCCACGTATAGGGAATGCCTCGTTCTCTGAGAAGCGCTGTAAGAGGTCTCAGAGCCCTTCGGTTTTGCAGCGTGATGCTTGACAGATCTTGAAACAGTTGGATTTCACAGTTATTGAATAAAATTTGGTCTCTCCCTCTAGCCTTCGCGAGGATCTCCTCCTTTAGTGGGAAACTCAGCAGGCAGCAAATGATGTCTCGGGGGGTAGGGTCACCCACACTTCGGGGTCTGAGCGCCCTATGTGCTCTTACAAATTCAATCTGCGTACCCGGCGGTCTCTCCAGGAGGGAGTTGAAAATGGAGGACAGAGCTTCCTGCGTTTGATCCTGGGCCACTTCCTCTGGGACCCCCCGCACTCTGATATTGCACCTCCGATTTCGGTTGTTGAGGTCTTCCAGGTGTCTGTGGAAGTCCAGCAGATGTTTGTTATGAGCACGCACCACGTCCCGAACTTCGGTCAGTCTAGCAGAGGTGTCAGCCCCCTCTCTCTCCACCTTGTCAACTCTCTGGGATAGTTGTTTCAGGTCTCCTCGCAGGTCCGCCACAGCCGCAGTAATCGATGCCTTAATTTCACCTGCAAAGTTTGCCAACTCACTGCGGGTGGGGAGTTGACTAAGTTGGGCAGAAAGTGCGCATTCCTCTCCATCTGAGGCGGCCGCCTCTTCCCGCTCCGGAGAACTACAGGCCGAGCATGCGTCCGCCATATTGGAGGCACGGGGGTCCTCCTTCCTCTGGCTCAGGAACGGCTCCGGAAGCCTTTTAGCAGCAGATTTTGGGGTCTGGGAGGATCTGGGGGTCTTGGTGGAAGCCCCGGGTCTGTTCAGACGGCCCATTTTCAAGGTAGTGCGCAGGTACAAAAGCTTCTTAGGGGGCCTCGTCAGGAGCTCACAGGTCAAGCAGCCATCTTCCTCCCGGCCAAGCCACGCCCCCCTTTGTATCTTCTTTTAAAATGAGGCACATGTCTCTCACTTAGCAGCAGCAATCTACTAAGCGTACTTAGCATGTTTCTAAGAAAAAAAAAAAAAAAAAGTATTCTCATATTCTCTTGGTGTGTGTGTCATAGAAAACAAAGTCAAACAGGATGTTATTGATTGGTGATTGGGACGTTACTGGATAACAGGTAGTCACTTAGAATTGAGGCGAAAGCTCCGTGAGGGAAATAACTTTCGCTAAAAGGAGTGTACAGACAGGAGAGGAAGTAAATAGATGGGGCAGAAACGTTAATAGTTTTAATACCTTGATCATACAAAGGTGCAAAAAGGATGTTTGTATGTATCAACAGAGAGAAAATGTTTTCGTTTTTTTTGCTCTCATGAATATGAAAAGTTAGATGCTTACAATGAGCAGATTGCACAGTAGATGGAGCTCTAGCTCTATCAGCTTTCAGTCATAGCATGTACACTGACTGCAAATTACAGATATTCTTTCAAGGCATTATAGGGCATTGCATTTAAAAAGGGCTACTTTTTCATTTACTACGGAGCTTAAATAACTTGAATTGTAATAATGTTTGGATTCGAGTTAAAGTTAAGCAACTGGATGAATGGATTCTGATTTTTTTTTTTCCATAAATATAATTTAATATGCCCTGAGGATCCCCTTGTAATTTGGCCCATGCCCAGCCATCCCTGCATCCAGCTCGTACTTTTCCTGTTCCTGCATCCAGCTTGTATTTTGCCTGTCCCTGCATCCAGCTTGTATTTTGCCTGTCTCTCCACCCAGCTTGTATTTTGCCTGTCCCTGCATCCAGCTCGTACTTTTCCTGTCCCTGCATCCAGCTTGTATTTTGCCTGTCCCTGCATCCAGCTTGTATTTTGCCTGTCCCTGCATCCAGCTTGTATTTTGCCTGTCCCTGC
The DNA here is from genome assembly GCA_027917425.1 of Gastrophryne carolinensis. Taxonomy (NCBI): domain Eukaryota; kingdom Metazoa; phylum Chordata; class Amphibia; order Anura; family Microhylidae; genus Gastrophryne; species Gastrophryne carolinensis. The sequence continues at coordinate 559,470,929 of CM051235.1, forward strand.
ATCCAGCTTGTATTTTGCCTGTCCCTGCATCCAGCTTGTATTTTGCCTGTCCCTGCATCCAGCTTGTATTTTGCCTGTCCCTGCATCCAGCTTGTATTTTGCCTGTCCCTGCATCCAGCTTGTATTTTGCCTGTCCCTGCATCCAGCTCGTACTTTTCCTGTCCCTGCATCCAGCTTGTATTTTGCCTGTCCCTGCATCCAGCTTGTATTTTGCCTGTCCCTGCATCCAGCTTGTATTTTGCCTGTCCCTGCATCCAGCTTGTATTTTGCCTGTCCCTGCATCCAGCTTGTATTTTGCCTGCTCCTGCATTCAGATGGTATTTTGCATGTACCTGCTTCCAGCTTATATTTTGTTTGCTCCTGCATCCAGCTTGCATTTTGTCTGTTCCTGCATCCAGCTTCTGTATTCAATCTTTGTTCTGACTGTTCCAGTGTGTGTGTTCCTGTACCTGTGTTTGTGTTCCTGTATCCAGTCTGTGTTCTGTCATTCTGGCAACCTGGTCCTCCAAGAAACCCCCATTTTGTTGCAGTTATGATGCACCAAAGGAGCCCAAAACAAATTTGCTTATGACAACCATGTCTTCATATATTGTGGCTACATACTTATAGCTGTAAACTTTAGGTGGTCACTTAGGCCATTTGACATCAAAATTCCAGGGTTGGTCTCCTTGTAATTTGCCTGACAATACTGGTGTCCAGTGAGGTGCGCTTTTACTTTACCTTTTAATATTTGTGACCGTAAAAGTATTTTCCCTTTGTTTCTTCCCCTCGGATTATAGATATTATTTGGTTTGTCCAGGCTAAGAGTAAAAACAAATCATGGTTTGCTTACCTGCCGTGCAGTATATTCATTATGGTGTGTTTCTGAATAAAGCTGTTGTGGCTAAAATCCAGACCCTCTTCTGTTGTGCAGCCCCTGAATTTTATTGATTTTTGACCACCCTTAATTTAGCACTGGGAGGTAAACTGATACCCACTCCTCTTTTTGTTTCTGTGAGTGTGAATGCTGGGTGCAGCGCAGTCAAATCCAGATAGACATTTGTGGTGTTACAGGAACTGGCTTTACTGGAACATGAGTGCAGTGAGAGAAGTCATGGTGCATAACAGACAGGAAAAAAAGTCATAGAGATCACCTCTGTCAGACAGTCTGGTATGGGGGTGATGGGGGCTCTGTCACGCAGTCTGCTCTTAGGGTGATGGGGGGGGCTCTGTCACACAGCCTATTATAGGGTTATGGGTTCTTATTATTTCTTAATAAAGTATACATAATATAAGTACTGTCCTTGCCCCATTTGGTGCAGGGCAATCACCCTGGTGTTACCCCCAATGTGCAGCCCTCTACCCCATACTACCCCCATTTTACAGCAATTTTTGGGCCCTCAAGTTCACATCCCCATTGTCTTCATTCAGGTTCAGGTTATGTCCGAGTACCCAAACTGAATTTTTGTTCAAAGTTCAGCCAAACATGGTGACCCCAAACTTCGACAGGTTCGCCCAACACTACTCTTCAATAATATATCACGAGGTCGCTAATCTAAGGGGTCAACAGCGCATACTCTTTTTGTTTTAAATCTCCCTTTCCCCCTAAGTTACAACAGTGCAGCTTCATCATTTATTTGGGAATGAAAGGGTAAACATCAAACATGTTTCATTCCTTGGCCTATTCATAAGACTTATTTCTGTACTAATCATCTTTTTAAGTGTTTTACCTAAAACCCTAAAATTCTAAGTCTGTGTTGTCCTTCTCTAAGATTTAAGAGACATCTGACAATGAGGCTATTCCCAGTAGTGTAACTAAATGTGATGGGACCCTGGTACAAGCATGAAATGGGCCCTGTCATGGCTCATACAGTGCCCCTTTTCTGTAACAGTATCTTAATTGACTTGGATACAACTAGACAACTTAAGACTGAGACAGCCAAGACAAATTGTGCTTCTAATTTCTATTACATGATTTAAAGTGAGCACAAATCTGATAAATAAGGTGAAGAAACAACAAGGAGGGAGGCCCTCTTCTGGGCCCAACAGACAGGGGTGGACAAGGGGTTAAAAAATGGCCCGGGGCATTTTTGGTCACACCGGCCCTTCTGCAGTGCATAACAAGCAGTGCGGCAGAGCATCCCCCCAGATCACCCCATAACGAGTAGCACAGAAGAGCATCCCCCTCAAATCACCCCATTAAAAAAATGCAGTACAGTATCGCCCCAAATCACCGCATAACAAGCAGTACTGCAGTGAATCCCCCAAATTACCCCATAACAAGTTGTGCAGCGATGTCCCTGTCCCCTGACCCCCGGCCCCACTCACCTGTAGAAGCTGAAGATGCCCGTCCGACTCTCTGTTCTCCGTTCAGCCATCAAAGGTAGGCCGTCGCCTCCCCACATTGCATGCATGCCCTTCTTCGACCCTGGCCACCTGTCGTTCGCCGCCCCTCTTTACTGCCCATCTATAGGCCTTGTACTTTAATGCCGGCTTTCCGGCAATGCTTTATGCGGCAGGCTGGTTGAATAGGGGCCACCGCAGGCTGCTGGACATCCCGCATTGGCTCCCATTCACCTGGCCCGCCACGAGAAGCATTGCCTGAGCCGGTAAACTATCAGATCGGCAGCCTGCCATTTGCCCGTATGCCTATTTATTTGGAAGATGGGGCACTGATTGCAGCCTATTAACTTTGGGAATGATGGGAAATGCCCACACTCTGTGGAAAAGGGATATGTTCACATTCTGCCTATTTAATTAGAGGAGATTAGAGAAGTGCAAAGTGCAAAATATGATTTAGACTTTTTCAGCATGTTGCTCCAGGGCGAATGTTTTAGTAAATGTGCAGCAACATGTGCAAGAGTGAAAAAAAATATATTTTGCATTATAATTTACACTGACGTGGTACTGTCTGGCAGAAGTGCTTGATTAATCAGGCCCATTATATGACTATTCTTGGGTTCTTCATTCGGATCTTAACCTACAGTTGACTTTTTGTGATGGGCAAGCTTGGTGAATTTGGTCATTTTTTCTTATTCAGCTAAACATATGGCTGAAGGGATATCTGATGATACATTATTTGCAATTCTTTTGAGTTCTTTCTCAGGTTCAAAGCATTTAAAGCCTTCTTTCATGCCACAATAAGCAAATCAAACAAAATAAGTTCCTTCAAGGTCCTTTCTAAAAGTGTTCTAATCTTTTCTTGTCATATGATGAGCCAATTCTAAATGCTGATATTTGAAGCAGTGATCAATGCAGAGGCACACATATATGTTATGTTTGTTTTAAAGACAATGTGCTTATTGTGCTTATTATATACTACACTGCTATGTAATGTGCTTATTATACACTACTTGTTTATATTATGCACAGCATAAAGCCATTTTTTTGGACTGCCCATCAGAAATGCCGACGGCTTCATCCCCCGTTCCCCTGTGGAGTGCCACATATAGTCTGGACTCTCCATTTGCCCTGAGGAAGCGGCGATCCGTCGCGTAATGCGTAGGCTGGGGGAGGGGTGCAGTGACGGCTGGCACATGTAAGATTTATGGTTGGTTGTCCCTCTTGTTAACCTGCTGCGTCCCTTGGTATGGTCATTTTTTCTTACCTTTTATGCATATGTAGGTTTACACTGCTTACATTTTTCTTGCACTTGGTCACTTTAGCACTTATAGTATCATTAGAGTTGTTTATTAATTGTATATATAGCACATAGCACTTTTTCTTGAAGCCCTAGGATCCACTCGGTTTTCATAGGTACATATGCTTGATATCTGACCTAGGGCCTTATTCATGAAGGGATAGCGTCAGGTAGTGCCTTTTAAATGACAGGTGAACGCCGGACGCGGCACGCAATTACACATTTATCAAGCAGAATCTGTGGAGCGACTGGGATAACGCCATGTAGCGTCCAATTCATCATTCTCCCAGCCTCAGCGTACAGCGCCAGCATTCAGCCTTGCAGAGCGCCACGTATTACCTCTCGCTACCAGTCGCTCTCCAATACATTTCAATGGACGTTCTTTTATTTCTCTTTCAACAGGGGTTTTATTTTGTTTTGTTTTTTTAAATCTCAAATAATGTTGTGACATTGAAAAAGCCATTTTTGAAAATATTTTTCATCTTTTACATTTTTATGCAGAATTGACATTACAGGTCTGGCATTAATGTGTTCATGTTACAATGTAATTACAATGAAATTCCATATGTTTTCGCTTTGTTACTAGTGGATACATGTTAAGAAACAACCTTTAATCACACAGCCTGAGGCTGTTTTTTTTATGAATATGTTGTGAGTCGGTCGCACTGACCAGTCGCTAACATGCACTCCCATACAGCGCTGTACTAGTCATATAGTGACTCCCCGCAATGTATTTATCATTGCTGCACAGCGACTGAGTCGCTATGAACTAGCGACCCACGGCCGAGCACAGCGACTACTAGCGGGCACTCTAAATGCCTGCTACAGAGGCTCATCTGTCGCTACCTGGCGTTAGTGATGAATCAGCCTGCCCGTTAATTGTGCATTACCACCAGCGCCCTCTAGTGGAATGTTCATATAATCAGTTATTAATGTATTTTAATCTGTGTAGTGTTTAGATGAATTAATAAAAGTGATTATTGTTATCATGTAAACGGAGTGGTGCAGATTGTGTCTTGGGGTTGGGGGCTGTGTGCAAACCTCCTTGTTGTATATATGTGGGATTCAGGTACCTAAGCCTGCACACTTCTTTGATTAATTGTTGTTGGTGCTCTGTATCCCCTGTTGAGTGAACGCTGCGGCGTGCCCGGCCTATCTGAATGGCTGGGCACAGGAGCACGCACAGCTGCAGCGATGGTTTGTATGCAATCATGGTCTGTGATCTCAGCGAGGGAGATGGAGGAAATATAAGGGGTTTGTGGGCCTGTCTGGGGAGTTTACACAGTGGAGCATCCCCAAGCGGAATGCCTCAGGGGCACCTAGTTGCCCATCCTTGGCCCCTTTTAGACTCCAGGGCTGGCTGGGATTGGTTCCCTTTAAACCGGACCTTCAGCGTGATTTAATGAAAAGCCCAAACTCTTAAAAACGGTTCCCCAGCATCTAAAATTAATATATTTTACGTTTTTAGTCACTAACTTATTATTCTTTCCCCCACTGGGCTGCAACTCTGTTCAGGAATTTAGGATACGGGCGCCGCCATCTTGACTCAGAAACATCACACTTACTGATGAGAGGACAGTGGGATAAGGTATAGGGGGGCGGGTTATAGCTGTGCTTTGCTCAGACAGAGGAGAGCTGGGGTCAGGTAAAGGTCAGCAATCCCAGAATGCAGAGCAGCACAGTCAGAAGGCACTTCCTGTTTGCAGGCTGCCTGATAAGATGGCGGCTTCCATAAGCCGCCATCTTGGATGTTTAAAGGCTCATAACATGCAGTAGATGCAGGTAGGATGATTTTTAATGTGGCCAATCTGTATGTACAGGGTGTGGGAAACATATAAGATAGGCTCTTATTCAGAGTGAAAGTCCGCTTTAACTGTAAATTCTGTAGTAACCTCTTAATAGCTGCTATTTATCTCTCCATACATAACGGCTGTATCTTACATAAAACTGATTAAAGTTACCCTGAATGATCGTCATCAATTTGATTCAGCCTTACAGGAAGAAAAACATTTCAGACTCTGGTCACGCTGTAAAATCCAATTAGATTCTTCATAGGGTTGCTTACTTCGTATACTATACCATTGAAACTTGCTGCCCACGTTTCAATTACTAGTGCAAGTCACTAAAAATAAAACCAATCATTTGTGACTAAGACAACAAAAATAACTCAAGTTACATCAGTCTAGGCAGGTTGAGACTCAGGAAGAGTAATAAATCGAGCTCTCTAGATCAAAGAACACAAGCTGTGTTTTATTCAACCACCCACTTGTCTGCCCTTTCTCCATCAAATCCGAGTTGCAACAAAATAGGATATTTGCATCTCAAAGGAAACATCCAGTGTAACAGAAAATGCTAGTTTAAGTAAATGGTTTATATTTTAACATGTACTTTATAACACCATTCATCCAACAGCTGTACATCCAACTCAAGTCAGTGTAAATAGCTATAATCCCATTTGAGCTTGGTAAAATTGTGGAGTTAGGCCCTTATTTAACAAGGGATAGCGCCAGGTAGCGAATGGTGAGCGAACGGTAATGACGGTCACCGCCACGAGAACGCCGGCTCCCCTCCGCAATCACACATTTATCAAGCCGATCCTGCTTAGTGACTGACAGAGCGCCAGATAGCGAATCATTCATCATTATTCCAGCCTCACCCCACAGCGCCAGCGAGCGACCTTGAACAGCGACAGGTATGACCTCTCGCTACCTGGCGCTCTCCAATGCATTTCAATGGAGCAATCTTTAAATATTCATAATTAATTGCTATTAATTTTTTTTTTTTTTTTTTTAATGTCAAAAATTCTGTGACCACTTCTGCAATGTTAGATTTTTTTTTTAAGGTGAAAAAAAAAAAAAAAAAAAATTTGTGCAGAATTGATATTACAGGTCTGATATTAATGTATTCATATTACAAAATGTTTTGAAAAACTTTTTTTTTTTTTTTTCCAAAAATATGGTTGTTTGGGGGTTAAAAAACTACTTTTAACCCATCGCCGCCAGCGCTCTGGGGTTTAAACAAGCATTTCACAGCGCGAGAATTTTTTGAGCGTGATTTGTTAATGAATATGCTGGGAGCCGTTGGCTATGGCCATTCGCTGTCATGCGCTCCCATACAGCGCGGAACCTGTCAAACAGCGACTCCTAACCCCGTATTCAACATTACCGCACACCGACTGAGTCGCTGTCAACAGCCGAACAACGGCCAAGCACAGCGAATACTAGCGGGCACTGTGAAAATACCGCTACTGTCACTCATCTGTCGCTACCTGGCGTTATTAATGAATCGGCCTCTTAGTTAGCAATTTCTAAAATAGTCAGTAGTGGTGAATTACCAGCCAGCCTTCCTAGAGATGTTGTTAAAAATCACAGTGATTTTTGATGGAATGTCCAGGGATTTCCCAGGAAAATTGTGTATTTTTTTTTTCAGCGGAGTTTGGGCTTTAAAATTCCGTTCCTGCCCAGGAGACAACCCAAACTAAAAAGCTTTTTATGACATTTTCATATAAAATACAAGTATTATGCGCACAATCAGGGGTTAAACTGGAAGGATCCCACATTTAAAAAATTGCCTTTAAAGCATTGCATGCTTAGCATTCTTAGCACGCTGCTTGCAGAATCACCCCTGGAGTGGAGTGAGGGGAGAACTGACCATTAAAGTGGACCAACACCCAGGGGTGATCGGGCCGGGAATCTATAAGATTCCCGGGCCGATCACCTCCCTCACCGCGGGACATCCGAGATCGGGATGTCCCGCGGGGTGAAACCCCCCCAAAACCCCCAAAAAACCTTACTTTATCCCGCGCGCCCCTCTAGACGTGCCCGCGCCGGCCGTTTGTGAATAGCCGGCGCGGGCACACGCCCTGTAAGAGTGACGTGCGGGAGGCGACGGCGGACGCGCTGTCTTGTCCGTCGCTGTCACCCGCTTCTCCGTCGGCGGGGATTGGCCGGCGCGGTCACGTGGGAGCGTGGTGAGGTGAGTTTTTGGGGCTTTCTGGGGGGTTTCACACAGCGGGGCACCCCCAATCGGGGTGCCCCCCGAAGTGGACCAAAACCCAGGATAGTCAAAATCCTGGGTGTTGGTCCACTTTAAAATGCAAATAAATTCACCTCTGGCAAAAAAGTAAACCTTTTATTGGGTGTATATTTTAGTATACGACATATCTACACTTTTTGCTTTGTTGTTTTATTGTATACTGTATAACAAGAACAAATAGAAGATTTAAAAGGCCTGTCAGCCAACATCTGCTAAATTATGCTTTCAAAACTGAGGATTTAATAACTATATGGCAGTCTGACTGACGTAACTTTCCTGATTTTCTAACCATCATTCCCTCATCTGGAAGCCATTTATTTTTGGTGGCTTTTCTTCAGAAAGAAAGCAATAAAATGGTCATAAAATATTTATGGGTGAAGCATTACTGATAATAACTAAAAACATGCACATACAAATGCTGGAAAAATAAGACATTTCAAAAGTGTTCAAATGTTTAAGATTTGATAAGCCCCAAATGCAAACACCATTTAAAGAGGCCAAAAGTCCAAACAGCACTAAGCTGACCACTGTTTAGAGACATGTCACCCAAGACATGCACCCTTACTGCTCCTTACTGCTGCATTGGAATCCTTCATTGTTTGCACTCCCCAAGTCCGGCAGAGCTGACACTCACATTGGGGGAACAAGGGCTGCCAATGCGCATGCTTCCTTTGCTGAATTTGAATACAGCACTGGATTATGATGTTAAAGATGAGGAAGACAACTCCATTTCAGTTGTGTTTTTCCCTTCCCTCCCTCTCATGTCTTTGCCTTAAATAAAGCTTCGGGCCTGTGACTTCCCCCTGCCCACACCCTCCTCTACCGCCCCCAAACCCCTCTTCACAACTGTTTATTCACTTGTCTTATATATGTATGCATGAAATAGTGGACTCATGAATGGTGAGCAATCAGGGAACCTTGTTTAGGATGGCATATTAGGCATGGCCCACACAGTATAATAGGTGGTGGCATGTAGGATATGCGGCTCAGGGCCCTTATCCTGGCACCGCACATCAGGGATCCTGCTGCCAAGCAAGAACTTCATTTCTTAAATATATTCTTAAGCATTGAGATGTATCTGTATTGTAGTGGTACTGCTGTGCCACACTTAGACAGAAGCCTTGGAGTGATGGAGCCATCTAGAAGGGGCACCTGTCAGAGGGCCACAAAAAAGGCTTGGAGGGCCACCATCAGCCCTCGGGCCTTGAATATGGCATGTGTGGTCTAATGTTTTTATATATGTGCAACTATATAAATAAAGGGTATTTTTTTAATAAAAACACTGGTTTGCAGCTAGGTTATTATGGCGAGGCCAAAAAAGACATTTGGTCTGGTATAAGTAGGCAAGCTTTCATTTATCAGTCTGATTGCTCCAGGTTGAGACAGTTGGTTATTGTCTGACATGCCTTGTAAATATGAAAGTTGACCTGCTAACTGGTAAGTGTAAAGGAACGGTGCGGGGTTAGGTGCCTTGCTCAAGAGCACTTTAGTCATGTCTCAGGACCAGGATTCGAACCTGCCACCCTCCGGTCACAAGTCCGCTCCTTTACCTCTAGGCCACAACTGCCCGATTAGTCACATCCCTTCCCCCCATCAGTCACAGTGATGCTGGCATGTCTCCTCTATTCACTGCAATGGCGGAGGCATGTCAAGTCCCTGCATCGGAGCACAGCCCTGATCTGCTGATCAGGTAAAAACTACAACGCCTAATTAAGACTTTAACTAACCTTATCATCAAACAGTACTTTTCCCTCCCCTGCCTTACATCGGGGACATCACGCCAGGTTTTGATTCAGATAAGATTCAGATTTATTTCTCCAGGTATATACATTACATACATAGAAACATAGAAACATAGAAGGTTGACGGCAGAAGGAGACCATACGGTCCATCTAGTCTGCCCTTATGTGTATACTGTATGTACTCTTTATCTTAGGATAGATGTGTGCTTATCCCAGGCATGTTTAAATTCAGTGACTGTTGATGTTTCAACTACCTCTGCTGGAAGTTTGTTCCAAGCACCTACTACTCTTTCTGTAAAATAATATTTTCTAACATTGCTCCTGATCTTCCCCCCGACTAGCTTCAGGTTGTGCCCCCTTGTTCTATCGTTAAGTTTCTTCTTAAAAACACTTCCCTCCTGAACCTTATTCAATCCTTTCACATATTTAAAGGTCTCAATCATGTCCCCCCTCTCCCTTCTTTCCTCCAGACTGTACAAATTAAGTTCTTTAAGTCTCTCCTGATAAGTTTTAAGTTTAAGTCCTTCCACCATTTTCGTTGCCCGCCTTTGGACACTAAATAGGAATTTTGGCGACAGGGAGGCTAGGCTTACTAGGTAGGGAAATAATAATTATTATTTAACAATTCCAGCAGATAAAGCTGCACGGTGCATATGTCAGCTCACAAATAATGATTAGCTGAACACAGCCCTATTCTGTTTGATTGCAATTCCTCCGATTTGGCCTCTAAAATGCTCCGAAAATGCACATGAACACTCCCAATAGACTGCCAGATATTCCTAAAGTATTTAATGCGCTCTACTAGATGAATAAATGAAACCTGGGGTACACTATTTCCCCAGGGATCAAAGGAAGGGAGCACAACCAATGGAAAAATCTAACAATGTTTATTCAAAAATTACAAGCACAACAAACTTTTAAAACCAACATGTAAGACACATTAAAAATCCCCATGCTAACCCTAATATCCCTCTTTCCTCAAAATAACCCACATAATACAAGGCATCGGCCAATTAATATGTTATAAATCAATCCCCACTATAAGTTCAAGAGACAATAAAGAATATAGCATAACAATCAATATCCCTAAAAAAAGAAGAAGAAGAACCATGGTTGATAATCAAACATGTATACACAATAGAGAATCAATAATATATGCACAGAAAAAATCAATACCTGAACCTATACACCTTAAATATTCTTTGTGCCGGCACAAAAAACAATCCCTATAACCTCACGTATTAGATCAAATGTAAATGGTTCCTTTACCATGAAACAATAAACATATATAGTGTAGAATATTATCCCAGGTGCACAGAACAATTGTGCATAATATCAAGACAATACAGCATATCTAAACAATCCAACATGTCTTAACAATTGGATAGTTTATAAAGTGCATAGTGCCAAATAATAACAGGTAACACAGAAGAAATAAACACCAGGAATAAACAAATATGAATTAAAGTGACAAAAATGAGTGAGGAGATACTCAGGCCCTTATTTATGAAGGAATAGCGACAGGTAGCGACTGGTGAGCGGCCGGTAATGACGGGCACCGCCACGAGAACGCCGGCTCCCCACCACAATCACACATTTATCAAGCCAATCCTGCTTAGCGACTGAGATAGCGCCATATAGCCACTCATTCATCATTATTCCAGCCTCAGCCCACAGCACCAGCGTCGACCTTGAACGGCGACAGGTATGACCTCTCGCTACCTGGCGCTCTCCAATGCATTTCAATGGAACAATCTTTAAATATTAATAATTAATTGTTATTAATGTTTTTATTTTTTATTTTTTTTTTTAAATGTGAAAACTTCGGTGACCACTTCTGCCATTTTAGATTTTTTTAAGGGAAAAAAATTTAAAAAAAAATTGTACAGAATTGATATTACAGGTCTGATATTAATGTATTCATATTACTAAATTATTTAAAATACTTTTTTGGGGGGGTTTCCAAAAATATGGTGGTTTGGGGGTTAAAAAACTACTTTTAACACATTGCCTCCAGCGCTCTGGGGTTTATACATGCATTTCACAGTGCTTGAATTTTTTGAGCGTGATTTTTTGATGAATATGGTGGAAGACTCTGACCAGTCGCTATCATGCGCACCCATACATCGCGGAACCTGTCAAATAGCGACTCGTAACCTTGTATTCAACATAACGCCACACCGACTGAGTCGCTGTCAACAACCGAACAACGGCCAAGCACAGCGACTACTAGCAGGCGCTGTGAAAATACCGCTACAGTCGCTCAACTGTTGCTACATGTCGCTATTAATAAATCAGCCTCTCAGCTGTCAGGCAAAATAGAAAGGCCACAGCCGGGGGAGGAAAGTCAAGGGCAGCCGGTGGTTTCCCCTGTTATTATTTTGATTATTTATTTGAACTTTTTCATACCATTTTCATTTGATCTAATATGTGAGGTTATAGGGATTGTTTTTTTGTTGTTTGTTTGTTGTTTTTTGTGCCGGCACAAAGAATATTTAAGGTATATAGGTTCAGGTATTGATTTTTTTCTGTGCGTATATTATTGATTACATTTTTGATTATCAACCACAGTTCTTTTTCTTCTTTTTTTAGGGATATTGATTATTATGTTATATTCTTTTTTGTCTCTTGAACTTATAGTGGGGATTGATTTATAACATATTTATTGGCCGATGCCTTGTATTATGTGGGTTATTTTGAGGAAAGAGGGATATTAGGGTTAGCATGGGGATTTTTAATGTGTCTTACATGTTGGTTTTAAAAGTTTGTTGTGCTTGTAATTTTTGAATAAACATTGTTCGATTTTTTCCATTAGTTGTGCTCCCTTCCTTTGATCCCTGGGGAAATAGTGTACCCCAGGTTTCATTTATTCATCTAGTTGAGTGTTATTGGTGAGCACGCCATTACGTTTTTTCATTAGTGGTGCACCACATATATGCATATTTAATGCGCTCTCATATTACATCAACTAGCCATACACCACATAAGCTAGATTACAAGGGGCCAGTACAACCAGAGGGACAAGCAGCCATCAAATTGCACACAAAATGATTCATACATTTTACAATACATAATGAATCTGCGGAGGGCTCCCCCAGCAGAAGTCCACAACAGCCTTCACATTGCCCACCTACGATTAAATACATTTAAAATGTAATCAATATACTCCTTTACCCACCTGGGTAAAGGCAGAAAGCCACAAAAGACAGCACATTGCCACATATTTGCAGGCCATCCCAACACAAAAATGTGGATTCTTACCACCCAAATCAAGCCAGAAAAACACTGAAGCCAGCAGATTGCCCACAATAGGTTTTGTAAATATTATAGGGCTCCCCCAAGAATGCAGAGCAATGACAACAGAAAATGGAGGGGACTATGATGGAGAATATTGTCATGCATCTTTGATGTTACATCTATTCCAGGGAATCTGTGGTGGGGATGTGGGGATGTGATAGCTAATCGCTCCATTTTATAAATGTCAAGTGATCCACACATCCATGCGCTGAATAGCCCTTTAGATAGCACATATAAGGGGTGCAGCCATCAGTTAAATGCTCTACCTGATGAGCCATTCAATCTGCTGAGAATGAACTACACTTTATAAGGTAATATATCTGAAACAATGTTCCATAATGCAGTCACTATCTCCTCTTGTCCTGCAGTCTCTCTTCTCTAGTCCCAGCCGGACAGTAAAGACACACACAGCAGCCATCTCCTGGGCAGCCAGCAAAGACACACACACACAGCAGCCATCGCCTGGGCAGCAAAGACACACACACAGCAGCCATCTCCCAGCCAGCAAAGACACACACACACAGCAGCCATCTCCTGGGCAGCCAGCAAAGACACACACACACAGCAGCCATCTCCTGGGCAGCCAGCAAAGACACACACACACAGCAGCCATCTCCTGGGCAGCAAAGACACACACACAGCAGCCATCTCCCAGCCAGCAAAGACACACACACACAGCAGCCATCTCCTGGGCAGCAAAGACACACACACAGCAGCCATCTCCCAGCCAGCAAAGACACACACACACAGCAGCCATCTCCCAGCCAGCAAAGACACACACACAGCAGCCATCTCCCAGCCAGCAAAGACACACACACAGCAGCCATCTCCCAGCCAGCAAAGACACACACACACAGCAGCCATCTCCCAGCCAGCAAAGACACACACACACACAGCAGCCATCTCCCAGCCAGCAAAGACACACACACACACAGCAGCCATCTCCCAGCCGGCAAAGACACACACACACAGCAGCCATCTCCTGGGCAGCAAAGACACACACACACAGCAGCCATCTCCCAGCCAGCAAAGACACACACACACAGCAGCCATCTCCCAGCCAGCAAAGACACACACACACAGCAGCCATCTCCCAGCCAGCAAAGACACACACACACAGCAGCCATCTCCCAGCCAGCACACACACAGCCTCCTCAACGCTGAGCTCCTTACATAGCAGTGGCAGTGAGCCGTTCTCCCCCCGCACAGCACTTGGTATAGCCTGAAGTGACGGAGCCCGTCAGTCAACCACATTTTAAAACAGCTGCCATTCTGCAGCAGCACAATCTACAACTTTTTTGGAGAGACATATTGCCTTCTGATGACTATATGTACTCACACAGAAAGTACATTTTAAATCTGTGTTCCAAGCTAAATTTCGCGATACTGCTCCTTTAAATATGGGACAGAGGGTCTAAGGTTCGAGCCCAGCTAATTGTATATATTTTTTTTTTTTGTACTATTTTCTCCAATTGGATTTTTCTATTCTTATCTTGTTTTTGTTGCTCCACAGATTAATTATTTCCCCAGTTTTTCTTTCTTTTTACCTCTGCTGCTGTCTGCAGTATCTTTCAGATTCCCATTTTCTCTTTTTTACAGCTTTGAGTGTTTCAAGCAGAACAAAACCATTCACTAGCCCCAGTCTTTTTCTTGCCCCGGGGGCATCCCAACTGGGTAACCCCCCCCCCCCCCCCCACCAGTTCAGCTGTCAAAATATACCTTTCCCTGTCCCATTGGGCATGCACAGGCTGTCATCCAATCGCACACAGAGTTTGGCAATGAGAACCTGGAGCGGCAGCATCCCTGGGCACCCAGCCTCTGAATGGCTATCCATGGGCGCGTGCCTCATCCTGGAGATGCTGAGGATGCGGCTGCAGCTATTTACATCACCATGGGAGCCAGGGAAAAGGTGAGTATTGCGGCGACCCGGGCAGTGTTTCACACACTGGGGCATCCCGTATTGCGATGCACCAAGGGAATTCTTTTAGGTTTTAGACTCCAGTGTTGGCCACTCAGGGTTTTGTTCCACTTTAAAGTGGACCAAAACCCAGGATTTTGCCTGTCCTGGGTTTTGTTCCTTACCCCCCGGGCACGCTGATCGGAATGCCCCACTGTGTTGCCCGATCTCACCCTTTCACGGTCTTACAGCACATGCACAGCTGCCTTGCTGACTTATTGCTTTAAAAAGGACAGATGGCCTGTGAATGTGATATATAGCTGTTTTAGAATGCTGAGCGCACTCCGATTCACTGCCGCCCCTTCGTCTAAGGCGAGCGGATCCGAGCACGCTGTCTGCCGCATCCCCTGCTACCCTTTAACATGGTTGCCCATGCTGAACATTCACATTCACAAATGCCTGGCGCGGGCACGCGCCCTGCTAAGAGTATAGCGAGGATGCAGCCGCTGCTCTCGCATGCGCTGTTGGACAGGGAAAGAAGGCGAGTTTTCAGGTGACCTGGGGAATTTGACACAGCGGGGCATCTCGAATCTGGAGCAAGTATGCCTGCCCTGGAGTCTCATATAATCTAGGGTGGATTTTGGGCCACCTTTTTAATACCTTTATATATATATATAATGATTGTGCAGTCAAAGTAGATTTTTTTTAGTCATTAATTTAATAGGAATGTTATATATATATATATATATATATATATATATATATATATATATATATATATATGTATGTCACCTGCTGGTCTCATCACAGAAGCAGTACCTCACACACACACAGAGCTGTTACTGCCGTGTACAGTGCTGCCCTGGGAAGAAAGC
Organism: Gastrophryne carolinensis; assembly: GCA_027917425.1. Taxonomy (NCBI): domain Eukaryota; kingdom Metazoa; phylum Chordata; class Amphibia; order Anura; family Microhylidae; genus Gastrophryne; species Gastrophryne carolinensis. The sequence continues at coordinate 559,486,394 of CM051235.1, forward strand.
TGGAGCAAGTTTACTGCGCCTGTTGCTAGGAGATCAGTGGCCTAAATGTGGCAGCTCTCAATCACCTCACTGAATAAAAAACAGCAGATCCCCCCATTCAGCAAATGGACTGAGCCATTTTCATTTTACAATTTAAAAGTAAGGCATACATGTTTTTTCTTTTCTATCGCCACATTATTTATACACGTGTTAGAAGCTATTGTGTGGCTATTTAATTATTTATCTTTTTGAATGCAAATGTTCGCGATACTGCTCCTTTAATGGTAAAAGGAATCGACTTGTGACTAGAGGGTGACAGGTTCCTGGGACATGACTAGAGTGCCCTTCATCAAGGCACCTAACTCACCAAATTCTCCCTGGGGGCTGTAGATAAGGCAGCCCACCGCTCTGGGCATGTGTGCACTTTGTCTCTAGTGTGTTCATTGGCACATTTAACTTCGTCTGTTCATTTCTTTGTAGTCTGTCTCACTGCATGGATGGGTAAAATGCAGAGCACAAATTCCTTTGTGTGTGTAAGCATACATTGGTCATATATGCACACTATACATTAATATTATACATTATACTAGGGCAGACAAGTACTTCTAGCACATACTTGGCAAGTTTAGGCCACTGATAGTCCAGTAGTCCTGAGGCTTCTGGGTCATGAGGCTCTTGGGATCCAAGCTGCAGTTCACGTACTCCTGGACCATAATGTAAGTTCTACCTCCTGGAATAATGTTTGCCAGTTGATTTTAGACTTGCATGGGATGACTACAGTGTCCTCTGGCTGGTCTTGCCATCCACTGACAATGGCTGGGGCTCATACTATAACCGGCTGGCTCATCAGTGCCTACAAATCCCTGCAATAAAAAAATTCCATCCTACAATGCTCAGAGAAGGGCAGATAGGAAATAGACAGAAATTTGGGTTCTCTGTGTGTCTAAATAATGATTCAGTATAGTGTAATAAAGTATTCAAGCTGCAGCACTGAGATTGTCTGAAAGTCTTCTGCATTATTGTTCTGCCAAAATGCAGGGCCGCCGATAGATTCGTAGTTCACCAAAGCTACTCCTGAGTAAGTGAACTAGTGCCAGCTATTTACTTTTTTCAATTGCAGTTGGCTGCCTGTACAAAGTTGGCAAATAATAGGAAATTAATCTGTCAAGTTCAGTGCTAACTAAACAGTAGCAAAGAATATTTATGCACATTTACACAAATACAGCCATTTGCATATTTGCAGAAAGCATTGTTTCTAATTTTTTGGAGGGGCAGATGTGAGTGTTGCATGTATGGCTCTTAATGATGATGATGGCTTAATTATTTTTGGTTCATTACAATGAAGGTCAGCCATTTCCTGCCTCCACCGCACTGGACTTTCTCCAGAACTTTACCTGTGCATTCTGCCACTGTCACAAGGCCATTCAGATAATGCATTACAATCTTACCCAGGCATAAGGCAACTATTACTGTCCCGACAACAGGGGACTTTATCAGGGGATTATCAGGGGGACTAAATTATCAGGGGGACTATGCAGCACAATTTCCTACTGTGACCTTCATGCTTTTGCCATTTGAATCCTTGAGGACAAATCTCAGAAAATTATTTTACTGTATTTGTTGTACTGCCTGATAAATTGTTGTAGTGTTACATATATTTTTTGTATGAATCATACCTTTTATTTCAGCAAATGAAAAAGATCTTTAAAGTGATATTTCAGGCAAATGCAGTTGTTAGACCATTGTGTTGGGCTATGTTTGTCAATGTCCTAAACAGTTTTCCATTGATTTCTCCTCTGAAACACGTGAGCGCATAATTGGTGGGGCAGCGCTGTGAGCAAGAGCACTTGCTAGGAGGATGCTGGGTGGGGAAGATGGGGTTAGCTGGGCTCTGAGATTGCCATTTAAGCCATAAATACAGAGGGGGTGTGGTCTGGACTAGCTCCTCGACCTAGTATTGGTGGCCCACATCAGCAGGGTGGTGCTGGAGGAGAAGAATAGGAAATACTGTATATTTCCTCATATACATGGAGGAACACTTGGCAAGGTAAGCTACTGTTTTTTAATTTTTTTTTAATTTTTGCATTAAAAGTCCTCGTCCAGACACACTGACTTCCCACCCGCTTATGCCCCTTGAGAACAGTGTACAATGAGACATTTTAAATAATGTCAAAATGTCTAATTTTATGTAAATGCCTTATGTATTCTATCCAAATCTTCATTTTATTTGGGTTTGTGGCTGAGCTGGGATGGACATGTTGTAGCACAGCTTTATGAGTTCAGAGCATGCTCCGCTGTGGTCAGAGACAGATGCAGGACCACTCTGGCCTGCCGTGCGCACTCACGTTGAGAGCGTCAAGAGACAGAGTGACTGTTAAACCACTTTTTTTGCATATTCCTGGAGGAATAGAATTGAAAGGGGAGAAAACTTTGGAGCCTGACTACGGCTTCTATGTAGCGCTGCAGGAAATGGAGGAGAGGTGTATTTATATGTAAAATATAAAGCCTTGAAAAATAATTCCTACCCCTGGAACTTTTCCACTTTTTGAAATGTTGCCAGGAACTTAAAACGGACCTTCATCCTGAATAAGAGTCTATTTTGTATGTTTCCCTCACCCCCTACATTTAGATTGCCCAAATTAAAAATCATCCTACCTGCACCTGTTGTGTTTTTTTTAACCTTTTACCGTCCAAGATGGCGGTTTGTGGAGTTTCAGGCTGCCTGCAGACAGTAAGTGTCTTCAGGATATGCCGCTCCGCATTCTGGGATTGCTGTCCTTTTCCAGACCTCAGCTCTGTTCTGTCTGTGCGAAGCACAGCTATAACCCTGCACTTGGCCACCCCCTTCCTCTCCTCGGTATGTGATGCTTCTGAGACAAGATGGCGGCGCCTGTATCCTAGAGTCCTGAACAGAGTTTCAGCCCAGTGGGGGAAAGAATAATAAATAAGCGACTAAAAACTTAAAATATATTAATTTTATATGCTGGAGAATAGTTTTTTTAAAGGTTTGGGATTTTCATTAAATGATGCTGAAGGTCCGGTTTAAATATACTTCATTGACATTGTATGTGACAGTAGAGCAACACAAAGTAGCAAGTATTTGTGGCGTGTAAAGAAAATGATACATACCTTTCTAATTTATTTTAAAATAAAAACTGAAAAGAGTCAGGTGTATATGTATTCAGCATCCTTGAGTCAATACATTGTAGAACCACCTTCAATATATTGGGGTATGTCTCTAGCAACTTTGCACATCTAGAGGTTGTCCATTCTTCTTGGCAAAATAGCTCTAGCTTAGTCAGATTGAATGGAGCAATTTTTAAGTCGTGTCACAGATTCTTAATGGGATTTAGGTCTGAACTTTCCAACAAATCAATTTGCTTTGATTTAACCATTTCTCTGTAGCGTTGGCAGTATGTTTGGGGTGTTGTCCTACTGGAAAGAGAAGCTACAACCCAGTCTCAAGTCTTTTGCAGCCTCTCTGACCAGAGCACCCTCTTCCATATGTTTGCTGTGCCCCCTACACAGCTTATGGCAAGTTGCAGGCTGACCTATTCATGGCTCACTTTCAAATGTTCTTCTTGACACTCTTCCATAAAGGGCAGATATTAGTACATTACTAATATTTGGCATTTGGATAGATTTTCCCACCTGAATTGTGGATGCCTGAAGCTCCTCCAGAGTGACCCTGTGCCTCTGCTGCTTCTTTTGGTGCTTTCCTTGCCTGGGCTGCCGGTGAACGATGGACGAGCAAGTCTTAGTAGGTTTCCAAAGTGCTAAGAAATAAAGAAAGTGCTAGAACACAGGGTGGGCAGGCTGTTGATTGCTGGCAGCCTGATTGAAGACTGGAGCCAGGCATCTGAACAAGACGAGAGGAGGGCGAGATTTCAGAGCTGCGAGAGAGGCAGCCAATCAGGATGTCTGGGGAGGGAGTGGGGGGTGTTTCCATTCTCTGCCCACTAAAGGTTGATTGAAGGTCCAGGTCAGTGGGCTGGTGATTGAAAGCTGAATGAGGAAGTGATTTCCTAACTACAGAGACAGACAGGAGAGGAAGGACAATGCCGAAATGACTCAATGTAATGTAAGCTACTGATATATATTGTTTCATTCTTGACTTGCCAAACATTTTACATTTGTGGCTTCAACATTTAAAAAGGTAGAAAAGTTCAAGAGGTAGAAATACTTTTTCAAGGCATGATATATACATGGTATATACATTTTCCACTAGACCATTATGTGGTAGTACTGCACTATTACTATTTGATAGATTCGTTTTTTCGGTATGGACGAGGGCAGACAGTGCTTTATGTTTTAGGTTTGATGACTGTACTCATAGTTTAATGGTGCTATGGTGCCCCCGGTGCCTGATTTGGTGTATCTTGTATCTAACTATGTCTTGTAGGCTATTACGTTAACATCAGCAGCGTTGAAGTGGTGCATAGGCACTACTTATATTCTGCTGCGACATGAAAGATTATGCCATTCGCTGCAATCTCTTGCACCCCTGGAAGACCAAACCAGACCTATACACGAAGAGCATAGGAGCTGGTTAAACAAGCAAAAACAAGTGAAAAAAACACCAGTGTAGGCTATACAAACAACGTGGACAAAATCATAATTTTACAGTGTTGAACTGGTCTTGCTTGTCACAAAACTCGCCAGTCAAAACAAAGGATATAGCTCAACAAAGTGATGTCTATAGGGGTTATCCAAATCATTCTGTCTCTTTCCTGGCTGGGCTGAGGTTTCAGAGGCCATGAAAGAGCTTTCCTCACTTAGCACACAATGAAGTGAAATAAAAAGCAGTTTTCTTCTATTTGACACTCAAAATCCCCTGGATATGGGCAATCCTATAGATCATGTGCAAAATACTTTTAATGTCTTTAAAAGACATTTTGCTTTATACGTAAAAAGAGCAGCCTAGGGAAAATCCAAACACCTTAAAAAGAGCATCTTCAAGTTTTTGGGATTCCCAATAGGCTTATGTTATTTTTAAAGTCCTAAAATAAAATATCTACCCCATTAAAAATAATTTTCCCCCTACCTATTTATCCCTAGCAAGGGATCATCTGATCTTAAAGCCCACCTTGACCTGTCAAATTGATGAAAATTATGTAGTTATGTTATGGTGGGCTGTGTTCATAAGAGTGCAGACTACTTATAATTGGTGACTTAAGGAAGGCTTTGCAAAAGAAACTGGTCCATAGGAAAGATTGGGATTGTGAGGGGTTCAGGAAGAATGCATGTTATGGTTGATCGATCGGGGTATTGAATTGTAATGCTTGCCAGCCAAGGGATGGCTTTGTCATTTTTGCTGGCAAGGGGATGGTGTATCTATGTTCGGAGCGGGTAGGGCAAGTACAATTAAAGGGTCAAGAGTTAAAGAGTCATAAAATACTCCATGAAATATACTATTTCAATAGCTGCAAACTTATTTTGTTAAGTGGCCTTCCAGTACATTGGTCTTAGCATTCACCACATAAAATCTTCCTTATATGTCTAGGTACAACGAAGATCCGGGGGAGCAAATATTGGATAGATCCTAGGTTTCTTTAATCTTCATTGTGGACAGAATGTTTTAGAAAACTGGTGTAAATGCTATTTTGATCGTGCATCACCCCAGTCAGGAAAGCTAAATTCAGTCCCATGTTTTCTACAAGTGTGTAACCGAGTATTAACCTATTCAGAGTCAACATGAATTAACAATCAATTGAGTTTTTTATCAGAACAAGAGAAAAAAACTAGGGGACTGTGAGGAATAGGGCAAATATTACATTTCATTTTATCGCTGATGCCCGGCATCCCCCGTTTAAGATTCTCTGTCCATAGCAAATGTCACCCTTTATTTCCCCCTGTTAAGGCTTTCTAGTCATAAATATGCACAGGACCTAATCTCCCCCAGGTAGGATAATTAGCATTCATGAGTTGAGCCAAGCTCAGATCACAGACTCCCTGCTGATTCTCTCACACCTCCAGCCTCGGAAGGCCCTGATGGGTCTGAAGGCGGTGTGACCCCTGGCTGTGAGCTCCTTCACATCAAAGACGAGAGCCTCAGACCAGCGGCACCAATATATCAGACCATAGCTGGGCCACCAGTGTCCCAGCACCAATCCAGGTACAGAACCAGAATGGGCTCACAAAACCACACGTAGAGGTAGGTTCTCAGGTCCCTGCGACAAGGGGAACCAAGAGAAATGGAGGTCTAAGTTTCTGAGCCATTTAGGGACCCCATCTTTGGACTCATCGGATGCCTGGCATCCATCCCAATCTTTTGGTGCTGTATCCAGAGCCATACGACTGCTCTGCTTAAAGTTATAACCCCTAAAGGGTTTTAGGTGCTAAAGCAGGCTACCCAACGGTGGGAGGGGACAATCTGTCCCACAGAAGGGAGGGAGTGAAAGGGTCATGCCGCATAAAGGGAGATGACCCTGGGCCAGTCATTTTCTAGAGAGGGGTGGCGCGGCAGCGTGCTGGAGGTGCCCAAACCATCTATAAGCTCTTGACATACCCCTTGTGGGAGCTCTTCATCACTACTCTACAACTGCTTCTTAAGGTAACTTATATCTCTGTGTGTAACTCACTGTAACCTGTAACCCACTACTCAGAACAGCATTTGAATTCATTCATATTCCATCATAGCCAAATGTTTGTTATCACTGCCTAGTATGTGCTCATTTCATTAAAACCTATATTTAACTTTTTGCCTTAGCCAAGAATCTGTGTGCGAAGGCTTTGGGCCTGGTAGTCTCGCTAGGTGGGCTCAGACAGGGGTTTGGGAAAGCGGTCTGTGTGTCCAGAGGTCCCTGGTTGATAGCTGGATCACATGACCCGCAGTTCCCTGACAGGGACCCTTCTGGGCAAGGAAATTTATTAGATATGCAAATATGAGAGACAGCCTATTTTAACCTTTATTGCTATGAGGGAGACCTTAGTGGTCCTGTTGCTAAAATCCAGAGGGCCCCAAGCTAAACAGAGCAAAAAAGAGAGGTGTGGGGCAATAGGATATGTTGTTAAGGTGCGGCTGGCCAGCTGTACTTTTACCTCCAGTATTAAACCAGGATGTGGCTGGAAGGTCATACATTTAAAAAAGATCTATGATCAGTTTTAAGTTGAAGAAACCCCCAATTAGCGTGCTGCTTTGACTGAACAGGGGTGATCATTTTTATGAATAGAAGTGAGCACATCAGAAATTTTGAATCAAAGTTTGTTTTGCAAGTTTTTACGAGAAAAGATTTATTTGTTAGCTGGAATGTCATGAACTTGTAACGTCTTAGATTTGCAAAAGAGCCACCCACACCATGATTTATACAATAGCTCTTTTGTTGGGTGTGATAGGAGTTCAGTTTGATCCTAATTTTATAACATTACATTGCCATGCAAACATTCAAGGTGGAAGCTTTTTTCAATAGTCTTGTTTGCCCCAATCCTCCCCTTCCCCTTTCTGTTGCTTCCTCCTACACTGAATCCTTCAATGGTCTGTAAAGCAAAGAATCTGTGCCATGTGTAAGACTAATCTCATTCCACTGGACAGTGAGGGTTCCATCCCCGCATCAGTCAAAGCCAGAGTGTCCTATGTTCCTTTATATCCTCATGATTGTGTGCTGTATGAGGGGGCGCAAGGGGCGCAATGCGGGGGCCTCCACCACTTGCCCTGCAAAGAGGGCCTCCACCAACCTTTGGGTTATGGCCTGGTCCAGGAGGCTTTTCAGTCTTTGGTCTGACAAGCCGCAGGGCCAGCAACAAAGCTATTGACACCAGTGGGGGCCCCCCGCACCTGGCCAAGCCTTTTCTTTTGCAAACCTGCAGCCAAAGCAAACACAGGGCAGGATGGAGAGTCTGCAGCAGCAAAGCCGCCATCAGCAACGCTACAGTGATGGGTGTGTGCAGAGCTGTCAATAAGCGGCCGCTCACTGCACATAAACCACCAAGCACAGCCACTGGCAGCTCAATGTAAGGAACTTTTTTTGGCTGGATCAGCTAGGCGACTACATTACCCTCCACTCAGAATGGCAAACAAGTTCCCGAGCAGCACGCACCCGCACATGGGTGGCACAAGGGATCTGATGTTCCAGTAAGTAGGCGGGTGCCAGACAACCACTGATCAGTTACATGGGTGAACTATTATCTTAAATGAAAAAAAAATACTGTATCTGAGGCCTCCACCAGATTTTGAGCCCAGAGGCCTCCACCACACGTAATCCAGCCCTGACTGTACAGTATTTTAAAGTGGAAGCTCCAACCAGGTTCTGCAAACTGCCTATTATTGGGATCTTGCGGAGGGGGGCTCTGTCACACTGCTTGCTTCTGCTTTTAGCACACCATTTGGTTCAAATATTTTTTTGCTTATTATCCTCCTCTAACCCCTAGATGCATCTTATAGTGGCAAATATGGTAATTATATTTGTTCTTCTTCTTTTCCCAACCACCAACTCTTTGGTTGTTTGATTCTTTTTTCCTTCCCAATGCTGCATCTTTCTGTCACTCTGTATACGGCCTCACTGTTGTGCCGTTAAACTAGAGTGAACAGCTCTTTCTAGCAGTGTGTAGATGTCACATCTATCACATATCTCACATTATAACTAGCGCAAGGGATTTCTTTGATAACTCTTTAACTCTTTCCGCTTCACATATATTATGCAACAGTATTTTTGAGTTTTTACTTTATCTTGACAATTTTTATTAGATGACGCTAAACTACCTGAATTCTCCCTTTTTTGAACCTTTTATTTCTTCTTCTCTATATTACTCTTTGCCTAGCAAAGGGGCATATGTTAACATATTGCTTAGTCCTGGGTGCTGGTCTGCCTTTAATCTAAATATCAATTTTGCCTCCTTGCGCAGGGTCTCTTTGGTCGTGTTGCCCTCTCTGGGTTTCTCATGATATCATATGTCTCGATTTGCAGTTAATAGGGTGTTTTGCACCTTTCTCCATATTAGGAAGTAAAGTTTCCTATTTGAATATAGTGCACATCCTTTGCATCTGTAGGCAGGGCTGTATTTACCATTAGGCAACCCTAGGCCTGTGCCTAGGGTGACCACTTGCTGGGGGGGGGGGGGTGATATAAAGTGTGCCGTTACTGCTATAGTTAAAAAAAAAAAAACACTTGCTGGCACCTTAATGCCCCCTCTTTTTTGGTGGGAGTGGGTGCAAGGGACTAAACACAATCTGCAGCCAAAACTTTGCTGTGGTCATGAGACCTCTGTGTGTCAGGAACCTTGAAAGACAGTAAAAAGTATAGGGCTCTGCTTTTAACCCCTTGTACCCCCTCTTCCTCTTCCACACACACTGTCTGCATATAACCCCTCACACTATCACCTTCTGCATTTAAAACCTCTTGCGGACCCCCCAACCCGCAAGCGGGGTGCAAGCAAAAAGAAAGTGCCTAGGGCAGTCTGGACACCAAATCCGGCCCTGTCTGTAGGTACCCTCCATTGAATAGCATGTTTTTTTTGAGGATTTTAGTGGCTTTGTACAGTACTACACTATCTCTGATAGCTTTCCCCCCGACTACCCCCGGCACCAACACTGGTCGGATCATTTCTTAGAATATGCTTTGCTAATATTTTCTGCACTTTCCAGTGTTGCTTGCTATATGTGCTATAAAGTGGATTTTCAATCAGTCACAAAATCAGATTTGAGATCAGAATGGTCAATGAAATAAAAACAAAATGATATGTGCGTGTGTGGACAGCATGAGACTGCATACCTGCAGGCTCACCATACAGGAATCTAGCACACTGTGTGTAACAGAGAAATGCTCAGTAACCCGATGGCTTGTTAGTGTGGCCTCTCCCCGCCCCTGCTTGTCAGCACTGACACAGTCTCAGCACAGCTCAGTAATAAGCAGGAGCTCAGGACTCCGTATGAGTGACATAATGACTGCACTGACTCTGTGCTACTGATACCGCTTCTGCCATGGACTGGGGGGCTTTGCCTGAATAAAGTTACCTGATCTGTATGGAATGAGAATACATGAAGACAATGAGCAAGGTTGCCTCTCAGGTTTAAATACTCCGTCAACCATCTGCTGGTCCCAGTGCAACTGAATAAGAAGAAATGTCTGGTGAGTTGGGGTACCTTCATCTTTATTCATGGGAGTAATAGCTGTAGAATAGAGCAGGGCTGGGGAAATTTCTCTATGTACTAAACTCAGTGTACAACTAAACCGGTGTGACAACTGAGAATGGTAGCACAACCACACATTGTTATTTGTTTTTTAATGTAATATTTATTGAATAAAAAAAGACACACAGTTAACATATTCAAGACAATTACAAAAGTGGGGATCCACTGTGTGTCAGATAAAATAATAGTATCCACTGTATGTCAGATGATAATAATAATAAGTGTATCGTGAAATGACTGCCTAAACCTTAATATATATATATTATTATTATTATTATTTTCATCACTTGGAGTTATAGGATATTTATAGTAATGTACTTATTTACTTACGAGACCCATGTCTCTTTGCATATATATATATATACATATATATGCAAAGAGACATGGGTCTCGTAAGTAAATAAGTACATTACTATAAATATCCTATAACTCCAAGTGATGAAAATAAAGATTTATTTGTGCTAAATAAGTAAATAAGTAAAGACACCAAAAGTCAGGCAAAATGTAAGTTCTATGCAAGATCTAAATCACTATCTATTAAAGACCAACATTAAATACATTTGTATAAATAAGAGTAGGTCACCAGTATAGGGGTGCTATTCCACTACTCTCATGGAGTCGTAGCTTCCATCATGCCACTTCCAAACTCAAGGTAAGCATATTGTGCTCTGTAGATTTGTAGCAGTAAATAAATGGGGTCTGGTTGCTTTGGGTACCTGCTTTGATTTTCTGCAGGTTCCTGTTCTCTTTTCTTTTCTATATTAAATTACAGACATCTAGGAAACAGAATCAAAAAACAAATGTTCATTGTGTATTCAGTGTAAACAGAGGAACGCTCACAAGAATGTTCGGATAACTTTGCTGTAATGATAAACATCAGCATTTTCAGAGACAGGAGTCAGCAAGACATGAAATTGTGTTAGAGAGAATTGATTCTGGTGTGTGAGCTAGAAGTGAATTTACATGTTCCAGGAATGATGACCACATATATAACATATGCTAAACCTCTGGCTGGGGGGGGGGGGGGCATGTGGCCCTCAGAGTGGCCCTTGACCTGCAGTGGGCATAGTGGCTGTTAATAGAATTGGTTTGTAAGCCTAGTTGCATAAGGGCACAGTAAGGATAGGAAATTGCACAGAGAGTTATAAAGGGGAGCATTGGCAAAGGGGTGGCAGCAGTAACATAATATGTAAGGCTGAATAAAGACTTTAGTCCATCCACTTCAGCTTGTTTATCTCCTTCCAGTGGTCTAGTAGCCATAGCTGGAAATGTTGTTACATGCCAGGAAGGCATCAAGGCCACTTTTGAACATTTTTACTGTATCCATCATTACTACCTCCTCTGGCAGCGAGTTCCATAGTCTCACTGCTCTTACAGAGAAGAATCCCCTCCTATGTCGGTGGAGAAAGCACCTTTCCTCTAACCTTAGTGGATGCCCTCGGGTTATAGTTACACTCCGGGGTATAAATAGATTGTGGGACAGATCATAGATCACAGTGTCATAAAGGAACATGGTGACATTAATTGTATAGCATGTACATCATGCCTAGGTGAAATCTCTAGCATGATAAAAAGATAACAGTTTATTTACAGTATATTAATTGTATACTTAGCATTGGTGGGAGTTTGGGTGAGCTGTATATTAGGAATATGGATAAGAACAGGACCCATATATTTGGAGAGGTGAGACAATAACACGTGTGTTATAGAGGCTGCACCGCGCAGCATCCCCCGCACTGTACGCGGCCCATTTGTTGTGGCCCACGGCCAGTTTACAAGATAGATAAGTAGCCGCGCCCTTAAAAGGTTGAGGACCCTGACATATATGAATGGCTGATCTGTATTATATGACGTTAGGAGCCCCATTTACATATTGCCCCAGTGTGACATATTGCATCATTCTGTTGATATTAGCATATTGACGTGCTTCTTTTTTTTAATTGTAGCTCATATATTTCCTTAAAGTGGAATAAGCAGTGGATCGGGGTGCCGGGGGGGGGGGGGGGGGCAAAGATCAAAACCCAGGATAGTCAGAATCCTGGGTTTTGGTCTTTGCCCCCCCTGGCACCCCTATCGGGGATGCCTGATCTCACTCACCCTTCCTCGGTCCTACGGTGCATGCACAGCCTCTCGCCCTGTCAGCGCGAGCTAGTGGACGCTTCCCGCTACCCTTTAACAGGGAGCTGCTCACACATACGCCGTTGAACCGAAGGTGAGTTTTCGGACGACCTGGGGGATTTCACACAGGGGGCATCCTGAATCTGGATGCCCTGGGGGGACAAGTATGTCTGGGTTTTGGTCCACTTTAGGTGTGTATAAGAACATCTCTTATTAAAGCTTGCTTAAGCGCACTGAATTTCTCGCTAGAGGCTGTTTGTGTAACTATTGGCCCTTATGCTGGATATAACAGTGGCAATGTTCACTACTCTGTTCCTCGCTGCACGCCTTATTTGCTTATGTTTAACATGCAGCTGAGGTTGGCAGTGGATCTAATAGAAACTGGTTGCCATAATATCATTAAAGTTATCTGAGAACACTGTTCTCTGCAAACTTTGTAGTGCGTTTTGATAACATTTTAGTTATTGGTGTTAGATGAATGCACTGGAAAAAAGTGATTTTTTACAATTTGTAAATGAGTGAGTCATGCGTTTGCATTTTGCTTTTAGTTTATTCTCACCATTTTTCCATTATCAACCAGTTCAATACTTTTTCTGCCATTGTGCTCTATGGTAACTTAGGGGGTTATTTAAGAAGGGATAGCACCAGGTAGTGCTTCATAGCGGCAGACAGCGTCAGGTGAACGCTGGGCGCTGTACGCTGTACGCAAAACCACATTTATGAAAGTGAATCTGGTGAGCGCCTCTAACAGCGCCATGTAGCGTCACATATATTATTACAGGCTGCTCAGTGTATAGCGCCGGTGCTCTAGGCTCAGGAGCGCCATGTAGTACCTGTCACTCTGTAGCGCTCTCCCATACATTTCAATGGGGCTTCATTAATTGTGTATAAATAGCGTATCCGCCAATTTAATTTTTACAATTTTTTTTTGACTTTTTATATTTTTATGTAGAATTGTCATTACAGGTCTGGCACTAAAATGTTATTGTCCCAGTGTTATAACAATGTCATTCCATGTGTTTTCGCTTTGTTACTGATGGATATGTGTTCAAAAACAGACTTTGATCACAGCATCTGGCGCTCTATGTTACAGTGCCAAGATTTAGAGCGCTGACGCTGTGTGTGTCTAGTGTTTTATTAAATATGGTGTGCAGCACCGAGTGCCAGACGCACTGAGCTGGCGCTACCTCTCTTTCGCTGCAGCGATGTTATAGTGCCCAACACACATTACATTCATCAATGCCGGCCAGGTTACTCCAGCGACCGATACACTGGGTTACAGTGCCCAACACCCGCTTACAGCATATACTAGCAGTCGTGCTATACAAACGCTCATCTGCCAATACCTGGCGTTAGTAGTGAATCAGCCTCCACGGTTCAGCACCACTTATGACTGGCATAGCTTGGACATATAAAAGGCAAAGAGTGACACATTGGTCAAAACGTCAGTTCTAAATGGCACAGATGCTTTCTAATTCAGACCCCTATTGTATTCACAAACAAAGAGCTTTTTTTCCACAAGGGTTCCTAAAAACTTTCATAAGAGGTGCTTAAGTGACATGTTCTACTGCCACTTGCTACAGAGGTCCCCAACCTGTGGTTAGGGAGCCACATGTGGCTTGCAGACCCCTATGTGTTTTGAGGTTGTTTGGTAAACTAGAACACTTGTGGAGGTCCTGCACACTTGTAGCTTTGGGGTACATGGTGTGCAGGGCTCTGCAACATGGTTAAAGCAGTCAAGAAAAAAAGTTTGCTCACTTAAAATCCCCCTTTGACGCAGACTGTTGGTCTGGTTTAAAGAGAGAGTCCACTTTTAAAGGCATTTTTGAAAATGTAGATCTTTTATTGTACCAAAATTATGTCCTCAAGGTTCTTACACTAGAAAATGTGTGATTTATGCAAGCAGTTTTCACTATCTACATCAACCAGACTCTCGCACTTTCCCTTGGCTCAATGATTTGTATTGTGTCTCCTTTAAAAGTACTTCCCTTAAAAGATTCTGGTTTGCCCTTGGGGGGTCCTGATTTGTTTCTCCCTGTATAGTACCTTAATACGGCGATGCCACAGCACATGTGCGGGCCATCAGTGGCATTCCCTGCAGAGGGGTTTCACACACAGGGGCATCCCATATCAAGATGTCCTTGTAAAGTGATTCAAAACCCAGGTGAATGAAAATCCTGGTTTTTGGACTGCTCTAAAGTCACCTTCCAGGCAGTAAAAAAATGATCCTTACCTGCCAGCTCCCAGACCTGATCCCACAAAGTCCATTCAGCTTATCCTTGCCCCTCTGAACGTTAAGCAGAATGGAGTGAGCACTGCTGGCCGAAACCCCACTCTAGTACTGGCGACAGACATTCAGAAATGGCTGGCACAGGTATGCACTTTGCATAGCGATATAGAAGGATGTGCCCTCGGCCTGTGAATGCATAGCCGGATGCTGATTCCCTCTCCCAGGGAGCCAAACCCCTTCCGTTCGCCCGCAAATTCTTACCTGACTGACGAGCCCATGGTGCATGCCAAGTGGCAGCATCACATGCATCCTCTTTCGGCTATGTGTGACCATGCCCGCTGCAACAAAATGGATGTATGTGGTAGCGCACAGCTGAGGAATGCGAGTGAGTCCGAGAGCCATTGATGTGTTTATGCAAAAAATACAAAAAGTTATTTAAATAAAATCAGCTTTTACGAGATTTTAAAATGCTTTGAAATGGCTCAGAATGGCTACAAAAATTCCTTTTGCTTTAAAGACACTTTGCAATCTAATGTCAGTTCTAATCCCAGTCGAGCCAGTTTATTCAGGTCAGTTAGAGGAAAACCTACAAAAATATTGTACAACATAAGACTGATTGTGATGCAACAAAACAAAAGAAAAAGTACAAAATCTAACCAAACCGCATTACTGAAATAACTTGCAGAGAGCTGCACCTCAAGCTCCTTCCCCCAGTATAAATGTTTGGGTGAGATTGGGTAGCTCACACTATATATATATATATATATATATATATATATATATATATATATACATTGCCAGCATTGATCAGAGGAGGAAAAGGAGAGGAGCATTAACGGGAAAGTACACTTTCAATGGCATTTTTGAAAGTGTATTTTATTTGTGGCAGAATATGTTCGGTTCTCCCTGTGCTGGCAGTGAGGGGGATTCACCTTTCCTTTAGCCTGCTTAATAAATTATAATGTGTGAAACCCCCCAGGTCGCTCCATACACTTACCTTGTTACCTGGTGCAATGGCGCATGCGCAAGCCGCGGCCGCATCCCCACTATCCCCCCTGCAGGGCTTGTGCCCACGCCAGACATTTGTGAATGGCCGGTGCAGGCACGCTCCCTGTTAGAGGGAAGCGGGGGATGTGGCTTCCAGTGTGCTCGGAGCCGCTGGCCTTAGACGAAGGCTTACACAACGTGACGTCAGCGCATGATTGGACGAGCAGCTAAACATGTGCCATGAGTTGACATCGGCGATCTGGGGGGTTTCACACAGTTGGAACCCCCAACTGGGGTGCCCCGGGGGAAAGGACCAAAACCCTATCCTGGGTTTTGGTCCTTTCCCCCGGGGCACCCCAGTTTAGGACAAGTATCATTTGAAAAAATTGAACATTTTTATGTTTTGATATTATAGACTTTTTATATTTTTATGCAGAATTGTCATTACAGGTCTGGCACTAAAGTGTTAATGTCACAATGTTACAACAATGTCATTCCATGTGTTTTCACTTTGTTACTAGTGGATATGTGTTCAAAAACAGACTTTAATCACACAACGTCTGCCGCTCTATGCTATAGCGAGCAGATCCAGAGCGCCACCGCTGTGTGTGTCCTTTTTTGAGTATGGTGTGGAGCGCTGAGAGTCAGTCGCACTGAGCTAGTGCTACGTTTTGCTCCCTGCAGCGCTGTACTGGTGTTGGAGCGCCCAACATACAACACATTTATCAATGCGGGCCAGGTACAGCGACTGAGGCGCTCTGTTACAGCGCCCGATACCCGCTTACAGTGTCTACTAGTGGTCACTCCAAGCGACGCCATACAGGCGCTCATCTGCCAATACCTGGCATTAGTAATGAATCAGCCTCCACGAGCAATGGGGGACAACAATGTGGCATTTACAGCAATTCATCAGTTCCTTCGTCAGTTCTTATGTCGTTGACAAGGACAGTGTGCAAATATTTAGGGAGAAGGCTTTCCTAAAACAGAAAGTATTTCCATGGGACACACAAGCCAAGGCTAATGGAAATTCTCCCAGAATAACTTGCCTATGCAAATGATCCCAAGGTGCCCAAATCCACCTGGTTGTGCAATGTTCTGGAGTATAGAGAATATCTCACCATCCACTCCTACCTGTGTACACGTGTTTCAGGCTTTTAACTCTCATCAGAGCGGGGCTGGAATTAGATGGTGATATGGGGGGGGGGGGTGAGGCTTGGATTGCCGGAACATCATCACATGGAGCAGGGCCAGATTAAGTGTGGTGAAGGCCCCTGGGATCAAAATCTTGTGTAGGCCCCAGATACAGTATTTTTATTCCTTTAAAATAATAGTCCAGCCAAGTAACTGATCGGTGGTTGTCTGGTCCCCGCCTACTTACTGGAACATCAGATCGAGTCCCTTGTGCCACCCTTGTGCGGGTGCGTGCTGCTCAGGGACTCCTGCTTTGCCATTCTGGGTGGGGGGTAGTGTAGTCGCCCAGCTGGTCCAGCAGATACCAGTTTCCCTGCATTGAGCTGCCAGCGGCTGTGCTTGGTGGCTTATGAGCGGCCGCCGACTGACCCATCACTGTAGCACTGCTGATGGTGGCTCTGCTGCTCTAGACTCTCTGCCCTGCCCTTTGGTGGCTTTGGCTGCAGGTTTGCAAAAATAAAAAATGCTTGCCCAGGCGAGGGGGGCCTCCACTGCCGCCGGTAGCTTTGTTGCCGACTCCAAGGCCTGTAAGACCAAAGATTGAAAAGCCTCCTGGACCAGACCATAACCCAAAGGTTACTTGTCAAAAACTTAGAGGCCGATTCATTAATAGCGCCAGGTAGCGACAGATGAGCGACAGTAGCGCCATTTTCAGAGCGCCCGCTAGTAGTCGCTGTGCTCGACCGTTGTTCGGTAGTTGATAGCGACGGTTTGCCGTAATGTTGAATCTTGGGTGAGGAGTCGCTATTTGACAGGTTCCGCGCTGTATGGGAGCGCATGACAGCGAATGGCCATAGCGAACGGCTCCCACCATATTCATTAACAAATCACGCTCAAAAAATTCTCGCGCAGTGAAATGCTTGTATAAACCCCAGAGCGCTGGCGGCGATGGGTTAAAAGTAGTTTTTTTACCCCCAAACAACCATATTTTTGGATAAAAAAAAAACAAGTTTTTCAAAACATTTTGTAATATGAATACATTAATATCAGACCTGTAATATCAATTCTGCACAAATTTTTTTATTTTTTTTTTTTACCTTAAAAAAAATATCTAACATTGCAGAAGTGGTCACAGAATTTTTGACATTTAAAAAAAAAAAAAAAAAAAAATAATAGCAATTAATTAAGAATATTTAAAGATTGCTCCATTGAAATGCATTGGAGAGCGCCAGGTAGCGAGAGGTCATACCTGTCGCTGTTCAAGGTCGCTCGCTGGCGCTGTGGGCTGAGGCTGGAATAATGATGAATGATTCGCTATCTGTCGCTCTGTCAGTCGCTAAGCAGGATCGGCTTGATAAATGTGTGCTTGCGGAGGGGAGCCGGCGTTCTCGTGGCGGTGACCGTCATTACCGTTCGCTCACCACTCGCTACCTGGCTACCTGGGGCCTTAGAGTGATTGAAGGTATAATAAAAATGTAAATAAAATAATAGTGCAGTAAGTACTTAGAAACCATCATGAAATTGGTATTTGGTATGGGATCACGGGAGCCGCTGGTAAAGGTGAGTTTAGCGGCGACCCCGGGGGTTTCACAAAGCCGGATAGCCCACTATAGGATGCACTGGAGGCATGTTAGTTGCTGGTTCTGGATTCTTTTAGATTCCAGGGCTGGACGGTAGGGATGAGTGAATCGGTTCTAACGAACCTGAATTCGTTCCGAATTTCAGGGAAAATTCGATTCAGCACGAACCCGAATTTTTAGTGGTTCGTGCTGACCGAATTTTCCCTGAAATAAAAAAAAAATGACGGCATGGTGCGAGCGGGGAGACCGGCTGCGCTGTCAGCGGGCGGTGGAAGCCGGCTTCCGCCGCCCGCTGACAGCGCAGCCGGCCACCCCGCTCCCACCAAGCCGTGATGACGCGTCCTCTGATGACAACTGACAGCGCAGCCGGCCTCCCCGCTCCCACCAAGCCGTGATGATGCGTCCCCTGATGACAGCTGACAGCGCAGCCGGCCTCCCCGCTCCCACAAGAGATGAGCGATTCGCTAAAGTTCGATTTGGAGGAACCCAAATTTCTTTGAGAAATTCTGTGAATCGTCTGAATCGAATTTTTGAGAAGTTCGCTCATCTCTACTGGACGGCACAGGTTTTGAGCCACTTTAACTAAACTCCTATACACAAAGCAGAATATCTGGTAATGAAATGACCTGACTAAGACACAAAACAATGCTGCATTTTTGTCCAAGTTATGTAAATTCGTTATAGTTTGTTGTTTCCTTGTCTTGTTGGTATTTTGAAGATTTATCATGCAACTACTTCCTCTATGTATGGATTAGTATGGTGTATGTGTTCCCCAAGTCTCAGGCTAGATTGGCATCCTGCAAACTCCCAGTAAGTTATGTCATACAACAATTTAGAACAAATAATGTAATATGAGATTTTTCCTGCTTCAGTATAATGTGTATAGATTGTTTAGGGACGTTCTTGCACTTCCTTGCTTTAAAGGACTTTTCAATAATAAATGAAAAAATTGTTAATATTCACCTTTCACCAGTTCATCGGTCAGAGACAGGATCGTCACTAATTAGCCATTGAAGGCTATAACTGCAGAGCATACATATAATACATATACTATATGCTGTCACCTGGCAGCTGCCCACCTATTGCAGGTTTAAACAGGTGAGCCAGCAAGTAAATGCAGTGAGTGCAGTGTTTTATTCACCTTGGTGCTATGGCTCTGTATAAAGTGGCCAGAGAACGTAAAATATAAATAGAGCTACTGACGGGCAGGCTGATTCATTACTAACGCCAGGTTCCGGCAGATGAGCGTCTGTACAGTGGAATAGTGGTCGCTCTGATCGGCCGTGAGTCGCTATTACAGAGCGCCTCAGTTGCTGTAGTAACATTGCCGGCATTGATGAATTTGATGCGTGAGTCGCTATAACACCAGTACAGCTCTATATGGGAGCGAACGGTAGCTGGTCAGTGTGAGCGACTCAAACCATATTCATCAAAAAAACAGCCTCACGCAGCGTTGGCACTCACTGTAGCCCAGAGTGCCAGACGCTGTGTGATTAAAGTCTATTTTTGAACACACATCCACTAGTAACAAACCAAAAACTTATGGAATTACATTGCTATTACATTGTGACGTTAACACTTTAATACCAGACCTGTAATGACAATTCTGCATTAAAAAAATTCAAAAAAGTTTTCAAAAATGTATTTAAATAGGCCAGGAGAGGTCACACAATTATTTGATGCAAAACAAAAAAAAATTATTAAAACAAAACCCTGTTTAAAGAGAAGAAAATAAATGTCCATTGAAATGTATGGGAGAGCGAGAGGTAGCGACAGGTAATACCAGGCGCTCTGGAAGCCAGAGAGCTGCATGGATCTGCTGAGCCGTCTGTGATGATGAATCGGTCGCTACGTGTCGCTGTAAGAGGCGCTCACCAGATTCGCTTTCATAAATGTGGTATTGTGTGCTGCGGTCGGCGTTCACCTGACGCTACCTGCCTCTACCTGACGCTTACAAGGCACTACCTGGCGCTATCCCTTGATGAATAAAGCCCTTACTGTACCCATAGTAGCTTCCTTAGGGGCCCAGGAGCCAATTATGTATAGGAATGTTTTTTAGAAGGTGGAGGTGGAGCAAGCTGGGACAGAAGGTTTTTCTTTCTTTAGCCTGGACAGCTCCTTTCAGACTATGAGGGAACTTATTTTATTTTAGCAATGTCATTTTATAGCATACGTTAGAGTGTATGGCCATTTTGACCACCCATAACACACACGATCTTTAAAAGTAGGTCCATCCGCATTGTGTTAAAGTGGACCAAACCCACGCCCCAATGATTCCAAGGCCACTGGATTCCCTCCCCCCGGGGTATCTAGAATCAGAATGCCCCGTTGTGTGAAACCCCTCAGGCCGCCCAGAAACACACCTTTTCTCCCGGTCCAATGGCGCATGCGCGAGCTGCATCCTGGCTATCCCAGGCATTTGTGAATGGCCGGCGCGGGCACGCTCCCTGTTAGAGGGTAGTATGGATGCGCTCACCAGTGTGCTTGAATCTGCTTGTCTTAGACAAGCTATTAGCCGAAGGGGCGGGAGCAGATCCGAGCATGCTGATTGGATGAGAGGGCTGCGCATGCGCCTTAGACCCAGGGAAGGGTGAGTAAGAACAGGCAACCTGGGGGGTTTCACACAGTGGGGCATCCCTGATCAGGACGCATCGGGGGCAAGGACCAAAACCCAGGATAGTCAAAATCTTGGGTTTTGGTCCAATTTAAGCAGATTAGTGTTCTTCTGAACTGAAGGAACCTCGTGTATGTAACAGCTTACACCATTGCAATGAAAGGTTCTCGGTATGATTATGTAATTACCATGATAAATCCCTTCTATCACATATGTTGACGTGTTTTCTTGGAAAATAAAATATACTGCACACACATATTTATTGACTGAATAAATGTGACACATTCAATCAATTCAAGCGGAGGTCCGATCACTGGGTCACCCTCCAGCCCCCCCGTCTCCTTATAAGTCATAAGCCTGATAGCTCCAGGCACCTGAGCAATGGGCAGGAAAAGCACTGGGTAGCAGTGTTTCCAGATTCCCAGTGGCCACAATGTGTTTGAGTGACTGCTGAGTTATCCAGTCAGTGTCGCAGTGGTGCTTCAACTAAGCAGTGATTAGGCAATGGGGAGGCTGATTTATTAATAGCGACATGTAGCGACAGTTGGGCGACTGTAGCAGTATTTTCAGAGCGCCCGCTAGTAGTCGCTGTGCTTGGCCGTTGTTCGGTTGTTGACAGCGACTCAGTCGGTGTGCCGTAATGTTGAATACAAGGTTACGAGTCGCTATTTGACAGGTTCCGCGATGTATGGGAGCGCATGATAGCGACTGGTCAGAGCGACCGGCTCCCACCATATTCAGTAAAAAATCACGCTAAAAAAATTCTCGCGCTGTAAAATGCATGTTTAAACCCCAGAGCGCTGGAGGCGATGGGTTAAAAGTAGTTTTTTAACCCCCAAACATCCATATTTTTGGAAACAAAAAAAAACATGTTTTTTTAAATAATTTAGTAATATGAATACATTAATATCAGATCTGTAATATCAATTCTGTACAATTTTATTTTTTTTATTTTTTTTCCCTTAAAATTATCTAATGGCAGAAGTGGTCACAGAATTTTTCACAAAAAAAAAAAAAAATTAATAACAATTAATTATTAATATTTAAAGATTGTTCCATTGAAATGCATTGGAGAGCGCCAGGTAGCGAGAGGTCATACCTGTCGCTGTTCAAGGTCGGACGCTGGCGCTGTGGGCTGAGGCTGGAATAATGATGAATAAGAGGCTATATGGCGCTATCTCAGTCGCTAAGTAGGATTGGCTTGATAAATGTGTGATTGTGGTGGGGAGCCGGCGTTCTCGTGGCGGGGCCCGTCATTACCGGCCGCTCACCCGTCGCTACCTGTCGCTATTCCTTCATAAATAAGGGCCTTAGCAGTGATTAGGCAATTTAGAGTCACTGAAGCTGCCAGTGACACCTTCACCAGTAGCTGGCGCCGATAACCCCGGGAGAGTGACAGTTGGAATTGGGTTTATTGCCCAAATGAGGCTAATCTCTGGAGGGAGGGGCAGCAATGTTCAGCTTTTGGATTTGGATTTCATATGTCAAATATGGATTTTATAATTGGTGTTTCTAAAACCAAGGACAATGATTTTTGCTGAAATTATGTAGTTAGAAGCCAGGCCTACTGGGCCTACCATGTTTTTCTTGAAGAGCGGCAGTATCAACTCGGTAATCTGTTTATCAGGATCTATAGTTCCATGCATTTCCATTAGATGACACTTTAACAAATGAATATTATGCAAATGTATCAAAACAAACTATGATGTACAGTAGCTAGATCAGCCAACCATAATGTGATTACCTGAGACAATAATGAAACCAGTTTGCCCTATTGGTGACATTTGACAATACTAAAGTATAGTGATGAATTTTGAACCCGAGATGTAACTGTGAGACAAGGAAAGTTCTGAACATGTAGCTGAATAAACGGTTCCCAAGCTTTCCATTTTCGAATTATCTCCAGTACCATCTAGGTGATACACACGGGTTGTGAATCAGAAAGATGGCCATAAATAAGGCCCTAAGTCTTCACCACCTGGGGTATTCCATAACATACTTGGTTTTAGAAACTAGGCTTGAGCATTTATTAACTATTTTGCAACCTTTTATAAAAAGTAATGTGATTTTTTTCCCTTTTTTTATTTGGCACTAGAACAGGTGGCAGCAGTAGCAGGAGGAGTAATAGGAGCGGTTCTTCTGCTGTTTTTGATTGGCATTGGGGTCTACATCCTATGGAAGAAAAAGTGTATTGGCCCTTCATATGAGGAACTGCATAATGCAGCAACGCCTACAAGTCCAGTGGTCACCAGTGTCAGTGGGCTGTCACCTCCGCTGGGTTATGGGAAGGATGGGTAAGGCACATCTTTTTTATATTTATACTTTCACAAATATTAATGGCATTCATTGCTGTTGCTTTATGTATTTTATGTTTAATGAATACGTTGTATAGAACTTCCTAAATCTTAATGTTAACTTCAAACTTGGACCTTGGACAAATGTTGGAGGCATTACCACCTAGGTGATTGGTACGGGTGGTCGTCTGTAGTCACCTTCTATCTTTTTTTTACTAAAATCTTTGCACAACATTCATTAAAGAGGAACATCTGACTTGCTGATCACTTCCTCTGACAACATCCCTTCCACTATACCTTTTGGATGTCGGCAGTATCTAAAAAGCCGACATCCAGCTGTTATTCTAGTCCTTATCCTCCCCACCAGCACCTTATCCGTCAATGATGAGATCAGCGTTAGCCGTACTCACTCCACAAGCCGGCTGCTGAACTCCCGATGGGATTTGCGCCAGTGTCATTGCAGCTTATGCAATGACACTACACATGCGCGATATTGGGGGGCGGTGCAGTGTCTGCTGGGAGACTCCCAAGATGGCGCCGCCCTCTAGAAGACGTCGAGGGATAAGAGCACAATGCACCGGAATGGTAAGTAAAAAGATGCTAATATAAAAATCGGAGGGGAAGGAGGGCCAGGCAGGCCAAGTTTGGGGAGTGTTTTTAACTCCCTGAACTTTCTAATATTCCTTTTTAAAACACTAACCAAACATCACAGAGAATATACAACAATAATATGCAATCAATAGTCTGTGGTATACAAATAATAAATGCACAAATAGCAAAAGCATGGCGAATGGTCTGTGAATGGACAGTGACCCCTAAAAACATGGCAACATCCCAAAATATTGAACTAAATGATCAAAGTATCAGCATCTATAGCACATTGTACATCAATAGGTAACAATGTAACAAAATGACTATAAAACGCCATCAATTATCAGTAAAATTTATACTAATTGATACACATACCAAACAAAAAATGTATAAAGAACTCACAAAACAGGTGTAATGGGAAAATAAATGATGGAGAAATCACTATAGGTCAGAGTGGGGCAAAATAATATTCTGTGCTGTGTGTTAGGCACATCATCAGACAAACCGTACAGACCCCGTACAGAGGGGACATAATAAGGCAGTGCTTGGTAATCTGCAAATGATAGGAAAAAAAATAGATCAGCTCAGCGCCTTGAGGACATCATTTGACACAAAAAATAAATATTTGAAAAATGCTTAAACTTTAATGTAAACGGTTTCTGGTGTTCTGCCTTATTGTTTTCCTCTTGTGGAATGTAAAATAAACATTTGTATTAGGATTGTGCCCCCAGATCTGTGATTTACTTATCAGCTGTTTCCATGATTTTCTCATATTCCTGGGACTGCTCCTTTGCTGGGGAGGCCGATTCATTAATAGCGCCAGGTAGCGACAGATGAGCGACAGTAGCGGTATTTTCACAGCGCCCGCTAGTATTCGCTGTGCTTGGCCGTTGTTCGGCTGTTGACAGCGACCCCGTCGGTGTGCGGTAATGTTGAATACGGGGTTAGGAGTCGCTGTTTGACAGGTTCCGCGCTGTATGGGAGCGCATGACAGCGAATGGCCATAGCGAACGGCTCCCAGCATATTCATTAACAAATCACGCTCAAAAAATTCTCGCGCTGTAAAATGCATGTTTAAACCCCAGAGCGCTGGCGGCGATGTGTTAAAAGTAGTTTTTTAACCCCCAAACAACCATATTTTTTGAAAAAAAACAACATGTTTTTCAAAACATTTTGTAATATGAATACATTAATATCAGACCTGTAATATCAATTCTGCACAAATTTTTTTTTTTTTTTTTTTTTTTTACCTTAAAAAAAATATCTAACATTGCAGAAGTGGTCACAGAATTTTTGACATTTAAAAAAAAAAAAAAAACATTAATAGCAATTAATTAAGAATATTTAAAGATTGCTCCATTGAAATGCATTGGAGAGCGCCAGGTAGCGAGAGGTCATACCTGTCGCTGTTCAAGGTCGCTCGCTGGCGCTGTGGGGTGAGGCTGGAATAATGATGAATGATTCGCTATCTGGCGCTCTGTCAGTCGCTAAGCAGGATCGGCTTGATAAATGTGTGATTGCGGAGGGGAGCCGGCGTTCTCGTGGCGGTGAGCGTCATTACCGTTCGCTCACCATTCGCTACCTGGCGCTATCCCTTGTTAAATAAGGGCCAAAGTGTCAGTGTTTTTCATGGCCTTGAGTAAAAAACATGGACTACAAGTCCCACAAATCTTCTAATGTAACAGGTGAATTCTTTAGCAGCTTTGGTGGGCCGTCTGATTCATCACTAACGCCAGGTAGCGACAGATGGGCGTCTGTAGCAGGCATTTCTGAGCGCCCACTAGTAGTCACTGTGCTCGGCTGTGGGTCGCTAGCTTATAGCGACTCAGTCGCTGTGCAGTAATGATGAATACATTGTGAGGAGTCGCTATTTGACCAGTACAGCGCTGTATGGGAGCTCATGTTAGCGACTGGTCAGTGCGACGACTCCCAACATATTCAGCAAAAAAACTGAGGCTGTGTGTTTAAAGTCTGTTTTTGAACATGTATCCACTAGTAACAAAGTGAAAACATATGGAATTACATTGTAACGTGAACACTTTAATGGCAGACCTGTAATGTCATTTCTGCAGAAATATAAATAAAAATGAAAAATTTGTGAAAAAAATGCTTTTTCTATGCCAGAAGAGGTCACAACATTATTTGAGAATAGTTTAAAGAGAAGAAAAGTATCCTCCATTGAAATGTATGGGAGAGCGACAGGTAGCGAGAAGTCATACCTGGCGCTGTGCAAGTCTGAACCCCGGCGCTGTTCGCTGAGGCTGGGATAATGATGAATCGGACGCTACATGGCGTAATCCCAGTCGCTCAGATTCTGCTTGATAAATGCGTGCCGTGACCGGCGTTAACCTGTCGCTACCTGCCTCTACCTCTCATTAACAAGGCGCTACCTGACGCTATCCCTTCATGAATAAGGGCCTAAGGCCTAGCAAGCCTAACGACCTATCCAGCTGAGAACCCAGCCATTAAAGTGGACCAAAACCCACGAAATACATTTGGCCAAAGCCTCTGCCAATAGGAGACAGGGCTTTACAGCTAAAACAGGCGCCATTATCTGGGATTGGAGTGAAGCAGGAGCAGTGAGAATCAGCAAAAGGCCCTCTTCATGGGGGGGGGGGGGGCAATTCAGGGGACACTAGTTAAAAATGTGGGTTTAGGTCCAGTTTAAGCCTTGCTACTGGAACACAAGACTGTGATCAGTCCAAACTGAAGAAGTTGAATTTCAGCAGAATGGGTTAAACCAGTCACTCATGCATTAGCCAATCAGATGACTAGCAAGCTAGAGTGAGGAAGTCTGTGATATGTACATATGTAGATCATTTTAGCCACACAATAATGTAAACTTTTAAAAATGGCATTGGAAATGGAATTACTCTTTAAAGCAAAACTCTGGTAAAAATGTTTTGGTATATTGCTGAAGCTATTTGAGAGGGCTTAAATAACAGATGTTGTGGAATAGCAGACAGTTCGATGCTACTGTACTGCATGGTGGTGACCATCCTGACACAATTCTGACAGCCCTGCTTCTGAAAAACCCAATCCCACAGTCAAAATTACATTAAATGTTGCTAAAGCTTTAGCCAGAAGTAAAAATCCATCAGCTGTAATGACTGGTCACTGCTCAGACATTGCTCAGAAACAGCCAGCGCAATGCTCTGCAGCAGCCGAGCCCATTAACTTACATTGATACTTAGCGGCAGGCAGCATCTGGTGAACGCCGGGCGCTGTACACAAAACCACATTTATGAAGGCAATTCTGGTGAGCGACTCTAACAGCGCCATGTAGCATACGATTCATCATTACAGGCAGCTCAGCGTATAGCGCCGGCGCTCTAGCTTCCAGAGCGCCAGGTATTACCTGTTACTACCTGTCGCTCTATGGACGTTCCTTTTCTTCTGTTTAAACAGGGTTTTTTTTTTAAATTTTATTTTCTCTCGAATAATTGTGTCACCTCTCCTGGCCTCGAAAAAGTCATTTTTGAAAAGGTTTTAGATTTTTTATATTTTTATGCAGAATTGTCATTACAGGTCTGGTATTAAAGTGTTAATGTCACAATGTTACAACAATGTCATTCCATGTGTTTTCACTTTGTTACTGGTGGATATGTGTTCAAAAACAGACTTCAATCACACAGTGTCTGGCGTGCTATGCTATAGCGACCAGATCCAGAGCGCCTACGCTCTGTGTGTCTGTTTTTTATTGAATATGGTGTGAGTCGCTGAGAGTCGCTCGCACTGAGCTGGCGCTACCTTTCTCTCCCTGCAACGCTGTACTGGTGTTAGAACGCCCAACACACATCTCTAATTCATCAATGCCGGGCAGGTTACTACAGCGACTTAGGCGCTCTGTTACAGCGCCTGATAGCAGATCACAGTGTATACTAGCGGTCAGCGTATACTGCAGCTGTCTGTGTGCTAGCAAATGTTCTACCCAACCCCCTCCTCCATTCATGCTTATGTGTAAACACCGCTTTCAGGTGTAATCCAAGATGGCCACGTTAATTCTAGTAGCACAGCTATTCCGCTGCATGTAGTTAAGCCCTCTTAAACCCCATACGTCACTGATAATGAAGGGGGGGGCTTTATGGAAGCAATTACTAATTGAGACAATTTTGACTTAATAATCTGTTTCACAAAGAACATGTTTTTCTTATGTCAACTTAGGATTGTATATCATACATAGTGCTAATTTAATAACTTTATCAATATTATCAGGATACTCCGGATAGATCATACAACTGGTGTTCTATTTCAAATTACATCCTCCAAAACCAAATGAAAGAAGCTCAATATTCCAGTAAAATTAAGTTACATCAAACGGCCTGTGCACAAAGCTGGTTATGGCCTTCAAACTTGATTAATCCTCTGATTTAGCTAATTTGTAGGTTATTGTAGGATTATAGAATAATGTGGCCATTGCTTTCATTATTTTAGAAATACATATTTAAATATAATGTTAGCTATGTACCTAGGATTTTTGTTTATCAAGATATATTGGTGTGCACTTTAGAATATGGAGGTCACTTTGTAATACCTCCATGTGTATTGTATTGTTAAGAGGTAGAGACAAGAGACACCGCCTGTGGTATTTAACCCTTTATTGTATAACATTGATGTTATTTATAGTTCAGGGTAGACAATTGGTTTTAAATGAGTCGGTGTCTATAGTCTCGATTCAGAGACACATTCGTCCGGACTTCCGTAACTGTCTGTGAAAGTTTTGGTGGGTGTTTGTCATTTTTTTGCTTTTTTTCGTTCATTTTTCATTTAGTACGAACATTCGGGAATGCGCTTTCCATGAACGGAAGCAAATCGGAAACTTTCCGTTAGTTCGGATCATTTTCCAAATAAAATCGGAAATTTTCCGTTCGTTCAGATAACTTCCGTTGTTGGGATGGGTTTCCGTCTGATTCAGAGAGCTGATTTCCGACGGACCACCACCCTATAAATCCGTTTCATTTCCGATCCACTTACGGGACCTTTGAGGGCTCGGATTGCTATTGTTGAACATGTTTTGCGGCTATGTGGAGGAGTCTGCGCGCCTTTAGCACCAAGGCATTGCATGTATCAGCATGGCCGAGGCCATAAATTGTATAGCAATGCATACCTGAATCAATACATTTCATGTATGCCTTATAGATGCATTTTAATGCTGACCTTAATTAGTCCTTAGCATGTAAACCTTTATTTTACCACACATCCATATAATTGCTATATTTTTTTAGACTTATGTCCTTTGTGAATTATATTTGGATTGTTGAACTTGAATCTTAATTTGTTGTAGGAGTTATTGTTTTAGTTGGTTACCTTTGCTTTGTGTAATTATTTTATATTTGGTTGCAGGAACTGCAAGATGTGCCGCTCGCCCTTGCTCCTGATGCCCGTTCTTTGCCTGCAGAATGCGGGCCAGGGGTTCTCTAATCTGACACTATGCAAAACCCGGCCCGTGGTGGCGAGGGCCCTCTGGCTTTTGAAGTCCAGATTTAGGTGTTTGGACCATACGGTGGGCGAGATGCAGGAGCTGCGCAACTCGTTGGGGACCACAGATGAAGAATAATGTTCTGTGGCCTGCCATTGCTATGTATTTTGTTTTTTATAGCTTTAAGGGTCCAAAAGGGAAGATGGAGGATAGTGCTAAGTGATTTAGCTAAACATTGTAGTAGAAGTGAGGGTGGCAAATATGTAGGCGAGGACTTTAATGAGTTAAGTTTGTAGTGCGCAGGCGCAAGATCGTATTTATTGAAAAAGGGAAACAGAATCTATCGGGAAACGTAAAGGATTCGTGGGAGAATACGATGGGAAAAGGGCAAAAACGAAAGCCTACATTGTAACATGTGAAAATGAAACGGAAAAGTCTGGATGGAAACTGACATCCTCGTATTCGCAATCTGCCGCACGAACGGACGGAAACTTTACAGAAGGTTTTCAATGCATGCATAGAATCGCTCGTACGCTCATACGAGAACGGAAACATTTCACAAAAAAAAACGGATCGGAACTAAAACTAAAACTAAAAGTTTTTTTTTTTTGTCTCTCTGAATGGAGCCTTATATGTTTTTAGATTTTTTGGTTTGGCATGTAACATATTGAAATAAAGTAACTTTTTTGATTATATGAAGGTTGTTGTGCCCGTTTATGGTCCACAATAAGGGTTATTATTGTGCATGTCTAGTTTAAAAGGTGGGACCATCGGAGCACCTCTTTCTATTTATTTTTTCATTAGTCTTATTAGAATAGTGGTGCCCGCCCAAATATTTAAACGTTCTTACCTAGGATTTTTAAAATGAGTTTTTTAGTTTGACACAATTAGCTATCCCTGATCGAAGACGATAAAACAAAATACAAAAACAATATAAAAAGTTTGCAAGTACCTACTACCTACAAATCAGGGCAAAACTTTTTCGAAGGCATTAGAGCCCTTTGGTTCTCATTTCTTTTATCTGTAACCTCATCAGCAGACCATATGTGGTCCCACACATTGGGCAGAGCAGAGATGCCACAGTAATGCAATTTATAATTGTATATTACTGCCACAGGTTCCCAATACTTGGTGAGTTCCGCTCACACAATTTGGGATGCCCCCTAGGGAGAGGTTTCTGCCAGACTTACAGTCTTTTAAACTTTTAGCACTAAATATGGGGGGTTAATAGCTCCTTGGTGTCTGATTTTTCAAATATACCATAATCAATATATTTCTAGAATACCAGAGCAAATGCTTAGTCTATATATGGCAACTGTATTGGACCAAACCCCCCCAAAACAACTCAATTTATTTTGCACCACCATCCCAGGTACATTACCATTTGGATGTGTTCTGCCCTCAGTGCTGCTTGGTATTTCTGTTATTGTGATTTCAATTTTTTCCCTGGGTATGTCATTCATATGCCATTGGTTTATTGTTATAAACTAGCTGTTTAAGCTGTTAAGTCCCCATCCTCCCCCTCCTTGAAATCTCATGCTGGGAGTAATGAGAGCCTATTGGAAGATAAAAGGGATAATATCCACTGTTACTTTAAAGTTGGTACTCCGGATTTTGGCGATGGCAATAATGCTTTTATAGAGACCAGTCACTGAGTGGGAAACAACCTGTGCGACTACACAATGTCCCAGAAAGTACTTTCCGTGGTATAGACTCGTACCCAGTCTTAGAAATAGCCCGACACCGATGCACGTTTCGCTCCTCCTCTGGAGCTTCCTCAGGGTGGGGGAAGCTCCAGAGGAGGAGCGAAACGTGCGTCGGTGTTGGGTCACCCGACCACGCCCCCTCCAACGCGACCTGACTGATGCCGGACGCTACATGTAATAACCCGGTACGCTGATGCACCAGCGGAGCGGCGCCTCGTCACCGGCTGCAGAGGCGGCGGTAAGATCCCTGAAGTGGCGGTGAGTGACAGCGGCGGCGGCCAGCTTTATAGCTTGTTTGCTGATCTGGAGTCAGGCCGTTCGCTCCCGCATGTGAGGTCTGCCATACCTGCCATGTCTGATTGACAAGTCCAGATGCAGCGCCCGGCTATTTCTAAGACTGGGTACGAGTCTATACCACGGAAAGTACTTTCTGGGACATTGTGTAGTCGCACAGGTTGTTTCCCACTCAGTGACTGGTCTCTATAAAAGCATTATCGCCATCGCCAAAATCCGGGATACCAGCTTTAAAGTAACAGTGCATATTATCCCTTTTGTTAAGGCTGGCCGGCCAGTATGTATGGTTGCGGTGTGGAGGGGTGTGTGGAGTCCAGGTAGCACCTGGCGGGGGCCCCTGGTTTTAGCTCTAGCAATTGCTTTTTAGTATTTTGTAGACTTGATGTAAATACATGATATATATGTTTGTGCCATACCTTTCCCATCAATTACATTTTATGTTTTTTGGCAATAATTGCGCGTCACTGTGTGATTTGCCAGCCTTACAGTTAACCAATGTCCTTTTTGTTTTTTATCATTCACCCAATGTTCCCTTTGAAGTGAAAATCATTTGTGAGTATTTGTATCCAATTGATTACCAGGATACTAAGGGGAGATGATACATGATACATTTTTTTAAATGTAACTTTCCATAAGACGTGGTTGGTCTGATTTAAGTAAAAAAAAAGCTCATGCAGCTAGCTGTAAAATGTATGAATGTGACAAACAAAAGTTAGAGCCGCTAATGTAAATCATTATATTTATCTGTTTCTGTTCACTTTAGAGTTAAAACTGTACCCTTTATTGTTCCACCAAAATTCCATGGACGAGACTGGGTTGGGTTACAGAATGGAGAGCGCATACAAGAAGACAGCGCGCCTTATATTGCTCCAGATTTCCTACCTCGATCATCCTTTTGCTCTATGGGTAACTGTTTAACCTATGCTTGTAATAGTGTTTTTATCAGATCAGCAGTAGAGTTTTTGTGGGGACAGTAGGTCAAAATTCCACAAAGCGGGACTGTCCCACCAATGTTAGACATTTGGTCAGGTTACTGTACTGGTCTGTGCAACTGTCAATCAAGTCTATGAAGGCTGGCATGCAGAAATCTGCCCCCGCCCACATCAGGGTAGAATTGTGATGAGCAGGTGTGAAGTTTTCTTATTCTAATTCCCGAATTGGGCTTTGCAAGGGGGGCTGGGCTGGCGTTGAAGGGGTGGCTGGGGCAGTGTACAAGAAGCTTGGACTTGCTCTTTACCTGTAGTCCTGTAAAAGCCATGCTGTACCTGAGATGTCATCTTTGTGTTGCTAATGTACCTACTATAGTAACATTGTCGCTGTTAAGAATTCACTTGAAAGTGACTTATAAGGAGAAGTTAACATTAGTGTAGAATAGAAGTAGAAGTCCATGTTCGAGTTCGGCATTTGGCCAGAACACGGAAATGCTAGTTAACATCATAATCAGAATAATGTTATTCTACTGACATTTTCGCTTTAAACTGGACCTTCAGCATCATTTAATGGAGAGCCCAAACAC
Source organism: Gastrophryne carolinensis (assembly GCA_027917425.1). Lineage (NCBI taxonomy): Eukaryota > Metazoa > Chordata > Amphibia > Anura > Microhylidae > Gastrophryne > Gastrophryne carolinensis. The sequence continues at coordinate 559,518,979 of CM051235.1, forward strand.
CTAAAAAAACTATTTTCCCCATAAAAAATTATTATATTTTTACGTTTTTCATCACATACTTATTATTCTTTCCCCCGCTGGGCTGCAAATCTGTTCAGGACTCCAGGATACTGCCCCATCTTGCTACTCCTTGTTCCTTCCCAGCATCACATACTGGCAGGCTGATTCATCACTAACGTCAGGTAGCGACAGAAGAGCGTCTGTAGCAGGCATTTTCAGAGCGCCCGCTAGTAGTCGATGTGCTCGGCCGTGAGTCGCTACTTCATAGCGACTCAGACGCTGTGCAGAAATGTTGAATACATTGTGACGAGTTGCTATTTGACCAGTACAGCGCTGTATGGGAGCGCATGGTAGTGACTGCTCATAGCGACCGACTCACAACATATTCAAGAAAAAAAAAAGCCTCACACAACTCTGGCGCAGACAAATGCTTGTTTGAATCCCAGAGTGCACGAGGCGGTGTGTTTAAAGTCTGTTTTTCAGCTAGTAACAAAGCAAAAACATATGGAATTACATTGTAGCAACATTGTTACATGAACACTTTAATGCCAGACCTGTAATGTCATTTCTGAAGAAATATATAAAATATGAAAAAATTGTGAAAAAACTGCTTTTTCAATGCCAGAAGAGGTCACAGAATTTTGAAAAAAAAAAACAAAACAAATACTCGTTTAAAGAGAAGAAAAGGTTTGTCCATTGAAATGTATGGGAGAGCGACAGGTAGCGAGAGATCATACCTAGCGCTGTGTAAGGCTGAACGCTGGCGCTGTTCGCTGAGGCTGTGGAAAAGATGAATCAGACGCTACATGGAGTTATCCCAGTCGCTAATCAGATTTTGCTTAATAAATGTGTCATTGCGTGCCGTGTCCGGTGTTCACCAGTCGCTACCTGTCGCTACCTCTCAATAACCAGCCACTACCTGACGCTATCCCTTCTTAAATAAAGGCCTAAGAAGATAAGAGAGGGACAAGTACAGGGGGTGGGTTATAGCACAGGCAGAGCAGCGCTGGGGTCAGGAAAAGGACAGCAATCCCAGAATGCATAGCGGCATAGTGAGAAGACACTTCCTTTCTGCAGGCAGCCTGAGACTCCATGGGCTGCAATCTTGAATGTTTAAAGGCTCAGAAAATGCACTAGGTGCAGGTAGGATGACTTGTAATGTGAGCAATCTGTATGTACCAGGTGGGGGGGGGAACATACTAGATAGGCTTTTATTCAGGTCCAGTTTAAAAATATAACTAAATATAAAAATGTAGACTAACCTGATATTTCTTTCATTAGGTGGAGCTTATGTTTTAGGCTCCATCAATCCAGCATTATATAAATACCCAGATGACAACGAAGAAAAAGATTTTCCAGAAGGAAATATTGGACGGATCTGGTTTGCTGTTGAGTATGAACATGAGTCAGAGAGACTTGTAGTTTCTCTTATTAAAGTGAGGAACCTTTACTTCAGCTCTGACTCTTGCAACCCATTTGTGAAGATGCATCTCTTGCCTGACGAAAGGCGATACCTGCAGTCAAAAACAAAGCGCAAAACCTTGAATCCACAGTTTGATGAAAATTTTGTTTTTCAGGTATGTTCATGCATTGCAATCCAGGAGAGCGTTTCAAGGACCTCTTCATTGGTTAAATAGTCAACATTACGAATGGGTGATTCAGCACCAGATGCAAAAAAGTGCACTTTGTTTATTGAGAGTAAAAGTGCCATTCCCTTTCCATTCCCTAGTGGTCCAGTGTTAGAAAATGCACTGCTATTTTATTTATATGGGGAGGCCGATTCATTAATAGCGCCAGGTAGCGACAGATGAGCGACTGTAGCAGTATTTTCACAGCGCCCGCTAGTAGTCGCTGTGCTTAGCCGTTGTTCGGTTGTTGACAGCGACTCAGTCGGTTTGCCGTAATGTTGAATATTGGGTGAGGAGTCGCTATTTGACAGGTTCCGCGCTGTATGGGAGCGCATGATAGCGACTGGCCATAGCGAACGGCTCCCACCATATTCATTAACAAATCACGCTCAAAAAATGTTTAAACCCCAGAGCGCTGGCGGCGATGAGTTAAAAGTAGTTTTTTAACCCCCAAACAACCATATTTTTTGAAACCAAAAAAAACAAGTTTATAAAAACATTTTGTAATATGAATACATTAATATCAGACCTGTAATATAGGCTGGAATAATGATGAATGAGTGGCTATCTGGCGCTATCTCAGTCGGTAAGCAGGATCGGCTTGATAAATGTGTGATTGTGGTGGGGAGCCGGCGTTCTCGTGGCGGGGCCCGTCATTACCGGTCGCTCACCAGGCGCTACCTGTCGCTATCCCTTGTTAAATAAGGGCCTTAGTCTATTGAGTTCAGCCTGTTTCCCTACATTGTTGATCTAAAGCAGGGTTCCCCAACCTCTGATCACATGTGGCTCTTTAACTCCTGCTGTTTGGCTCATGGGCTATATACAGTAGCACCCTGTTTCTCAGCCTGTCGCCCTCATACCACAGGGGGTATGCCTTAATGTTCAGGCGGGCACCAAAAGAGGGGAAATGATGGGTCTGGTATATTATTTTAACAGTAAAATAAATATTCTTTTTGCTTTAAAAAATGCTAAGGGCCTCTTATCTACTTATTTTGGTAATATTAATCATCTATCGCCTCCTTAGGGGTACTTGGTTGTAACGGCATATTGCTAGGGGGGAACTGGCACAGAAATGTTAAAGGCCACTGATCTAGTAGACCAGGACACTAGTGGAGGTCTATCAGGCTGTTAAATCTGGGCAAGGGGTGCCCAGGACTTTGCATGAGGCTGGGTAGGTATAGAAGTGAGCTTGATTAACTATCTTGGCAATTTCCATCAGTTTCCCAGCACTGAACTGCATGTAGAAGAAAAAGGCCTGCACATTTCTCCACGTACTGGATTCTGCCATGTAATTATTTGGGGCATATATTTATGGAGTGGGGGGGTAGGCACACTATGTATTATATTTTTGTGTGTTGGTGGCTTCCTGATTATCTCTCAGTGGTGAATATGGCTCTTATGAAATTTCGGGGCCACGCTCTAGAGGAACACAAGAGCCCACATTCCTTTATTTCAATATTTAGCTATTATATCAAGTTTACACCTTTTCCAATGTAATTTGCTGATTAGTGATTTTTATTATTTCTTGACCTTCACATAGGCCTCTCCCTGTGTGATATATTGCTGGAAAAGTATTATGGACCCACCAAGAGCAAAGCTTGCAGTTCTTTAACTGAGTTCTTTTATGATGGCTATGACAATGGGCTTTCTGTATTACACAATTCATTTGTTCTGATGCTCTCTGTGTGTACAGTAACTAATGTCACTAGCTGGCCACTTTGGGATTTATGCAGGATAGAGTCAGAAAAGATCACTGCTTTTTTTAACCATATTTTCATAAACCATATATAGAGAGTCTACCTTTAACCTCCTTGATTAACAAGGTTGATGACCACTAAGCTTTGGCTATAGTCTGTTTGACAGCGGTACAAGTACATTTTACCGACTTCCTATTGAGGAGAACTTCAAAAGTACTCTTCTTAAATGTCTACCTCAAAATGGAATAAATCAATTGGTAAGCCTGTGTGTATGTGTATTTGGCCAATCCCACCATATGTGATGTAATGAGCCTAACCAGGTTAGTGGGGACCATATACCACCTATGAAAGACCTTCAAATAAGTTGCAACTAGCCCTGCACTAATGGATGACCTAGCTGAGCTTTCACAAATTGACTCTCTGTCTTCATCCTCTAGGCCCTGCCCCAGGTCTGCCTCCTATTTATGTGTATAAGGTGACCTACCAGTGTCAGGGGTGAGGGAGAGTTCTGAGTATATTAAAGATATCATTCCCCTAGGGCTCGGGTTGCTCAAGTGCTGAAGTGTTGTCCAAGGAACTTTTATCTACTGTAGGTCTCCACAAAAGTTTTAAGCTGTAAATAACGAAAAAGAGCAGAGGTAGTAATCTGCTTTTCAGGAACTAATGTCTGGAAGGGAAGTTCGCCATTAGTGCCCAAAAGATTTAGCTATTTGTAGGACTTCATTTAAGTTAATAATGCTTAGGCTGTTGCTTGCCATATTGGAATCCCATGTGTGCAAGTCTGTAAATTGGAACTCATCAGGGAGAGCATCAAAGAAATGTGAACTGCTTCCCATATTCTGGCTTTTAAAAGGAGGAAACCTGCAACCAGAAAGTGCTGATTTATTTTTGGATACATCCTGCTCTCGATCCTTGTGAACCCCAATCCGTGACTTTGTTGCCTTTAATTTACTAATGCAGCTTGCTCTCCTCGAAGCATGGGATATATCTCAGACTGACGTGTACTTAGGGCATTACTACAGCTTTTCTTTCTGGCCTCTGAGCCTATACTGCCTGCCTCTAACTTCAGTCTGGCTGCTCGTTTCCAAACCTAAACTGCCTGCTTCAGATCTCGGACTGTTTCAATGCTTGTTGAACTACACTGCCTGCCCAGAACTTTCTGCTCATATTTTGATGTGCTTATACTGATTGGAATGCCTGGACCTAAATACCTAATTCCTCTAGGTTTACCACTCACGGCAGCCTGTCCCTCCTTATGGGAAGGGGGGGGGGGGGTGCTCCAGTGAAAAAAATGGAGCCCAAAAGTCTCTGGGACCTGGTTAGGCTGGGTGTTCAGGTATCCCATCTGTTGGGCTCTAAAGGACTCTAGAACCTAACAACAATCACTAGGTTGTAGTGGTGATACTCTTGGGTGCCACTGGTGCTTGGAGTCTGTAAACTAGGTTTCAGCCCTGCTGAATAATTCTTGGTGAGTCCTGATAGAGAGTGTCAGATTTTGCCAGTCTTATCTCTCAGATGAGAATAGTTGAGGTGATCTTAGGCTAGCTTACAGAAAAGGAGCCAGATCTTGGCTACAACAGCTTTATTCAGCAGCACAGCAGAATCCTGTGCATGGCAGGTAAGCAAACAATGGTTTGTTTTACACATAGCCAGAAAAATCTCTTTAAACTAGCTGTCCCATTTAGAGATGAGCAATTATTCTGAGATTTCAGGCAGGTTCGTCCGAAGGGAGATTCGGAAGATTCGCTCCTCCAGAGTTCCGCTCAGAGGCTTAGCAGATCAACCAAAGAATAAGAACAACAAACATTCCTTTGTCTGGGAGGTCTGGAAAATACAATTTCCTTGTTAAAATATTACAAGACATGGCAACCACAGAAAATGCATTCCAGGTCTGTCAAGTTATTTCCGTTATTTACCCATAGAGATAAAAGTCTTAGTCATTCAGGTCACTGTGATAGCAGACTGTGTTTATAGAGTATTTAAGTGAGTGTTTTATGTAGATAATGAACCCACCAATTGCATTATTATAGATAGAAAAACAATGGGCAACGAATTGGCAGCAAAACACTTGGAGATAGACTGTATTTGAAAGTAAAGAGGTGTTTATCATATTTCCACTTCACTCTTTATAGCACCTTGAGTCAGGGTTGCACATACAGTACCATAAAGGCAGGAGAGGCAGCTGAAGCCAGGCCTGTTGCAGAAGGGACCTGGGGCATGCTGCCTCCCTCCTGCTGGTGGCAACAGAATCAAACTCGTGTCTCAGCAGTATGCAGTATTGGCTTGCTGTCTGCAAGGAGCACTAGGGGCTGGAGCTGTAAATTCCACAGGGCACAACTAAGATGCCACCACATTGTTTCTTCCTGGCAGTCTGTGTATAAAGCACTTAGGGAAATAAAGTGTTGGCATCTTGGTTTCACTCTGCAGAACCTACAACTTTGGCTCCTGGCACCACAGACATCGCATCAACACTGCAATCTGCGGTGGCACACCAGGAGGAAACTGCACCAACCCTGCATAGATGTCCAATTGGACCACAACTCCTGATTGATTGGTCTGCTCACAAACCAAGACTGCAGCCCCTGCAGGTGACAACGTCCATTATCCAAGGGAGCATTCCAGTTGCCGGTGCAGCCCCCCCCCCCCCCCCCCCGGTGATGTTATGTCTACTAAGATAGGGATAAGGGATCTAACCATTTTAATTGCTCCACTGGCGAAAATCAATAGCCTGCCGTGGTTACATGGTTGCTAGCAGCAGGATAACCAAAGACATGCAGACCACAAAGCTGTGGAGGGCAATTGTAGGGCTTGATTTCATTGTCTTTTCATGTCTTTTGTCTTTCAGGTTTCTGGCAAAACATTACACCAGAGAATTCTGAGATTTTCTGTCTACCATGTCGATAAAATCAAAAAGCACCACCTCTTAGGTCAGGTTCTTTTTCCTCTTAAGAACGAAAATTTAACAGATGATGGCAAGCTGGTCATTTGGAGGGATCTGGAACAAGAAAGCTCAGAGGTAAAAAAAAGACAGAGCCTTAGATCATTATTTCACTTTGCAATATGTGTTAAAAAAAAACTAGAAAATAGTCAAGAACATAGATCAGAAACTGTCCAAACTTCCGTGCCACAGATCTCACTCAAAAGTAATTCTATAATATGACTTTCAACAGCCACCATCGGAGTATGGAGACATACAGTTCTCTCTTAGCTACAATGACTACCTTGGACGGTTGACAGTGGTTGTGCTTCGAGCAAAGGGACTACAATTCCAAGAGGAACGCAGTGTTGTCAGTAAGTAAAGACTATTTCATTAATAATTCATATTATTAATAATAAGACACCTGGACCTTTGGACACTTGGAAATAATGCTTCAGTGAAAGCGGACCAAACCTCACCTGGCAAATCTAAATTAGCCAGTGTCTACCTGGGAGTAGAAAAGTAAAACGCTATTTAACTTATCCTGAACTAGTGTAAACCCTGGTTTGGGCAATCTATTTCCAGGCTCTTACATGATCAGCTCATGGCCATGGGGTTAAGGCATTTCATACATAAAGAAGAGGACCCAGCATTGTGCAATTGTAACAATGGTTTGTTAAATTCTGGCAAGTTGGGTCATGGTACAAATCCATCAAAGATGGATTTTGCTCTGTTTTAAACAGGTATGTAAAAATAAGCCAGAATAGGTAGATCAAGGCTTTACTATGGCTTCTTAAACAATGTACAGGTTTTTCGGATTTTCTTCAGGTGAGAATGGTGAAAATGTTAAAAATGCTTATTGAAATCAATATGGCAGATGCCAGGAACTGTGTTAGTCCATTAGAATTCATGGCCTAGGAATTTGTAACCCCTGTCCCTGTGCTAAACCCAAATTGGGCATTAAAATAATAAAACAACTCATCTGATCACTGCAAACCTCCTTTGATTCCAGCTCGATGGCAGTTGTAGTCCTGTGTAAAAGTTGAACTGTTGAAAAAAAAACATTGCAGTCACACTGCTGCACAGGATTGGGTGACTGACCTGCTACTCTGTGCGTTCTATCCAAGATGGCAGCCCCCAGGACCCGAGATGCTGGGGCAACAGTGCTGGATGCTGGGTGATGTAAGGTGTTTTTTTCCTCTGTAAGCCCCCATCCTGTCTGTGTGCAAGGGGAGGGAGGTGGGGGGGGGGGTTACATAGAGAATGGTCTTCTGCTTTAAGTTGGAATAGGGGGCAAACTGGGGCCAAACATCAGCCCAGAAATGTACCACCCCATGACATGCCAGAAAAATTCTGGCCCAATTGTACTTACAGGCAATAATGTATGCTGGATAGCTGATACTATGGCATTGCAGGGACAAAGCATGGCATGACATGGGCAAAGGTTAGTATGGCCACTTTTAAAGGTATGGCCCTTAAGCTTTAGTATTGTAGGGGCAGATATTGTGGCAGGGGTTATCTAATGTGCTGAGAAAAAAAAAAGAAAAAATTATCACAGTGCTGAAACAAATATGTATTATTTTTATTATTGTTTATTTATATGGAACCATCTTCTCCTCTATCGTAGAATTATTGTACAAGATATAATTACAGACAAGGTAAAACATACTGTAGAGGGACCATTATAAACTAGACAGGAGACAATAGGAAAGAGAGCCCTGCCCTTGCGAACTTACGGACTAAAGGATGAGGGGGAAGAAAGAAGGGGCAGGATCTCAAGTGGTAGAGCTTGAGTTTGGCGGCATGTGCCATGTGAATGTAGTGCTTAAACACGGTTATATGCTTCTCTTAAGAGGTGAGTTTTGAGGGCACTTTTAAAGGTTTGGATCATTGTGAGTGTGACAGATTGAGCGGGGGGGGGGGGCATTCCAGAGAAGTGGAGTACAATGGGGCTAAGGGGAAGACTCTAAGACAGTGAGTGGTGGGAGTGTTAATACTGTAAGTAGCAGTGAACTGACAGGTGAGCGTAGATTCAGTGTGGCTCACTGGGAATTCTTCCAGGTCTCCCTAAGGCCAGGCTAGCATGCTTCTTTACCTGCCCGAACCCCCACAGCAGTGGAATGTGGCTTCCAAACTGCATGTTGGGGACCTGTAAGCTTAGAAAGAGTGCTTAATTAATTAGACATTTTTAGTCCTGACTCTGAATTTTTGAGCATACAACAGAAACATGCCAAACCGCTGCTATGATCATTTTTCTACTTTTCAGTATTGTTGTAAGAATGTAACCTAACTTCCTGTAGAGACCAAACTAAATGATTATCTAATGAAAATGGCCCCAAAAATGAATCTTTAAACCAAAAGTGAACAAAAAAGATGATTTGGTTAAACAGCTGTTACCACCCTTTTATGATTACCAGTTATTACCATCCTTCAAATGATTACATTAGAAGTTTCCCCTACTGCAAACCAACTGCATTTTGGAAAACCAAAGGCTTTGAATGAGTTGGATTACTGGTATATTAAAGCAGAACTACAGTCATCTAATAACCCCCCGCCCTACCACCCTACCCTGGTGATTAGGCAGGATGGGCGGGTTACAAATAAAAAAAAGCCCATACCTTAGCCAAGCACCCGTGCCATCCCTCCCGAACCCCGGTGGCAGGCGCAGAAAAATAAATTAAGCCACATCCCCTGGGTCCGGCAGCTCTGACTCTCTCAGCCATGATGGCAGCGTCCAGGATCTGGAACGCCGGAGGAGTGGTGCGGGTGTCTAGCTAAGGTATGAGCTTTTTCTATTTGTCCGTTCTGCCTCAGCACCAGGGTAAGGTGGCACGCGAGGACGTCATTCGATGACTGAAGTTCCACTTTAATATATTAGAATATAGAATATATTCTGCTATTGGGGTTCTGTTATGCCATCTGTTGTATGTTCTGTCACCATGCAATGGTTGGGTACTATGTGGTTGATTTTCATATGTGTTAGCTGACACAGGTATCCCCTTAGTATATGCTTGGGAAATATTCCAATATGTGATACTGTGTTAATGCAACTATTGGAAATAAAGCCTTGATTAGCAGACAGACTGTATTACACTACTAGCAAGCAGTAACAGCAAGGTGCTTAGGTAATTGCCAGTTAAAGGCCACCGGATAGAAGTACCTCCTGTGTTGAAAGAGGGAAAATGCTTTAGTTCATCAATTATGTCAGCATGTTGTTTTATTGTATCTAACTGTATTCAAGATCTGCTGAATAAATGAGTGCTATAGAAACATGCAAAAAAATGGTTTATAGAAAATGCAGAAAGTGCTTTTACTGTAGTGTTGCAATAGTTATTGTATGAATGTATTCTGAATGTAATTCATTTAAGTGAATGTTCTAAGCATAAAATCAAGTCATTTTGCTTTAGATTCAGAAGCTTCACTATTAAGTTCACATATAATGAAACTATTAAGTTGTATAATGAAACATGTATAACAAAAATGAAGATGTGTCTCAATATACTGAGATTATTCATATAAGCAAAAACCAAAGAACTCTAAGCCAATTATACTGTAAACCGTTTTGCCATTCTAAAAACTAAAATGTAATTCGAGCACTCTGGCACTGCTTCTGTTTCAGTGGGGGCACTTCTCATTAGCCCTGGAGTTAGGTTCACAGAGTACTCTGGTCACTAACATGAGGTTAGGTTTCCAATGAATTGAATTTAACAGATGGACAACTGATCAAAGATCAGAGAAAGGTTTCTTTTGTGCGGCAGTGAGCACACAAAGTACATAAATATAATTCAGCTCGCTATCCAATCAAGGTTGTGAGTCAATGCTTTGATGCCAGCAGCAGAATGACGTTGAGTCATTATTACGGATGCTGCATGATGGACACCTTGAAAATGTCATCAGGTTTTTCTGTCTTTGAAGGTCAATGAAGAGCAATTAACACATCATTTTGCTGCAGATATTTTTGGCCAGTGAACATAAATTCATTCAATTTGAGATGTGATTTTCTCCTCCTGGCTATTTCATTACGTGTTTAAAGAATTTGAAAAACAGTAGTCAACTATTAGTCATGTTTCGCTGCTTTGCAAAAATAGCTAAATATATTGCATCTTACTCTCAGGGTGTATTTTCATTTTATTTCATTTATATTTAATTTGGAATGCATTTGGTGATATTACTCATATATTTAAACTTATATATATTAAATATATTAAACTTTTAAATTTAAAATATACACTATGTATTAATCACCAGTTATTCACATCCCTTTTTCTGTTATATGCAATTAAGAATTGAAAGTATGATGAATATAAAATATACTATACTATACTATACTAAAATATACTATACTATACTAAAATATACTATACTATACTAAAATATACTATACTATACTAAAATACACTATATTTATATACCTTTTATGAGAGAAAATGTTTTTTCTCATGTTTTTTCCTAGGTGCAGTTTAGCACCATATTTAGCTGTGCAAGTTTTAAAAAATAGATTTCCCAGCTAAATATGGTGCTGAGAAAAAAGAAAAAATGATCGCAGTGCTGAAACAAATATGTATTATTTTTATTATAGTTAATTTATATGGAACCATCTTCTGTTCTATCGCAGAATTCCTGTGCAAGGTATAATTACAAACAACCTCTACTATGGGGTGCACCACTAATATCTGATGTAAATGTGCTCACTCTAAACTATACCAACATTTTCCAAAGGGAGCGGCCATGAAAAAACCACACACCTCCCTCCCCACAAGGAGCACCAAAATTTCTCAAATCTTAGAATTCAAAATTTATTGTAGCCTATAAACTCATAAAATACATGTACACAAAAAATACCACATGACACAAGACAATTTAAAAACCATAGGTCGGGCCCCAATTAATGTGAATATCTAAATATCTTGATAAACCCCAAACATGGGGAATCATATATACCATGTATTACACTGCAAACAAAGCTCCAATGAAAAATGGATAAAACATGGGTGATTAGATATCCCTAAAGATAATAATACTGGGGTCAGTAGTGCAGAGGAAATAAATTGCCCCTACACCCACTTCCCCCAGTATAGGTGCCGGCACCCAAAGGACCAAAAACAAGGTCTCTAAAAAATCATTATACCCAACCACACTATATACTATAATATGTAAATATATTACTAAAAATCTGTGTAATAAACCCAGCAAGAAAATATATATATACAACTACTATATTAAAAAACTGTTATGATGTGACTAAATAAGCGTGCTATATACACAAAAAATATATAATAAAGTGCAAAGTGCTGTCAGCTGTGACCACAGGCTATTACCTATGTGTCTCTGCTGTATCAATCTGTGACATTCTAAGAAATACTACATTAATTGACTAATTACACAAAAAAAATATATAAAGGATAAGTATATATACACTGGATGAATATATATGTACACGATAACTAATATAACTGACCCCCAACCAAGCAAAAAGTAAAAAGTACCAATAATATCAAGTGATGCAAAATAAGCACAATACCAATAAAAGAAGGTGGTTGGGAAACACAAAGGCTCAAAGCCACAAAATAGAGTGAATGCCAGCACAAAAAATGTAAATATAGCAGTATTATACTACCAGTGCCATGTTTACACATATACAGCAGGGAGCATGTCAGCAGGCATCAAGAAGAGGGACCACGAACAAAGAACCCGGCCACCCGCGCCCGCCGCCCCCGTGCGGCTTCAGAAGGGTGAAGGAGATTTATGGCAAAGTCACACTGTCTTACATACATACCCGTATACCTCCTGACCAGCCGGCGCTCCCGCCAAACCCCACACGCGCCAGGTGCGTGCACGTAGACAAACCCCGGCGGGGCTTTCTGACGTCAGTCTCGGGCCGGGGCACGTGACCCCAGTCTCCGACAAAGACGAGGCCGCCAGATGACGCGTCCCATCGTCCCGCCCACAAGTGCTGCAGGGAATCCCTGTAACCAGGGAAACCATAACAGCGGGGCAGGGCATGACGGGCCTCCCTGTGACCGGAGGCCCGTCACACAGGCATGTGGAGCCTGTAAGATGAGACCGTCAGCTGACAGCCAAGGCGGGTGCGCCGGCGGGGCAGGGGACAGACACATACAAAAAACTTAACAAGTCTGTCAATGGCTACTATACTAACACATATGCTAAGTACCTAACCTATACTCATATATATCAAGACCTTAATGATTAAATCAATACGCCTAAATGCCCATACCCTAAGCAACTACTATTTACATATATACAAAAATCTACTTGGTACTAAAAGTGTACCCTGTAGGCTAGAATAAATATACTGCAAAACCAGGCAGACCCAGAGGTTATTACCTCTATACAATGCAAGAGGAAAGGAGAGGGGAGATCCGAGGGTAACACCCTAGGAGAAATATGAACAAGCTGAGAAAGGTAACCTCGACTATCCTCTTAAAGTGACCAAGCTGTATGTAAGCAGGGATAGAGAATGGACAAAGAGTTAGCCACAACTCATGCGCTCTTTCAGGGGACCACAGTGCACACCCTTCAACGTGGAGGGAGGTAAATAAGAAACATAAAAAGAATAGAACGTCCCGGCACAGATAGACAATGTCTGTTGTTAGTCGACTGGTCTAAAGTTTTCCTCCCTTTTACACCAATATAGGGTATATTCAAGATGTCCTTCCATTCACTGATGTATTTCTAGAGAGGGCTTGATGAATTGTATTGGAGTGAAGATCAACTGGGCACCAGTACTTGCTGCTCATACCCGATCATTCCACAGGGGACATGTTGATGACAAAGGTAAAACATACTGTAGAGGGACCATTATAAACTAGACAGGAGACAATAGGAAAGAGAGCCCTGCCCTTGCAAACTTACGGACTAAAGGATGAGGGTGAAGAAAAAAGGGGCGGGATCTCAGGTGGTAGAGCTTGAGTTTGGCGGCATGTGCCCTGTGAAGGTAGTGCTTAAGCAAGGTTATATGCTTCTCTTAAGAGGTGAGTTTTGAGGGCACTTTTGAAGGTTTGGAGTATTGGAGTGTGACAGATTGAGCAGGGGGGAGTGCATTCCAGAGAAGTGCAGAGGCACAGGAGAAGTCTTGAAGGTGGGAGTGGCAGGAGGTGGCCATGGAGGAGGACAGGACAATGTCAAAGGCAGAGCAGAGGTTGCGTCTGGATTGGTAACACTGAATTAGAGATAAAATGTAGGGAGGGGCCTTCTTGGAGAGAGCTTTTTAGGTAAGTAAGTAAGTCTGAAGTTTGAACTGTATATACAGTATATATATATATATATATATATATATATATATATATATATATATATATATATATATATATAGAGAGAGAGAGAGAGAGAGAGACTCTGAGAGGCATCATAGCTGAGTTAATTAGATATGATAGACTATTTAACAGAACCATGAAATCAAATAAACATGCTATAATCATATCTCAATCACACGTTCACCCTTGATTGTGTCAAGTGGATAATTTAGAAATTTTTTTACATCACCATGGAGCCGATGACCTTTTACTTCAAGTTTATTTAAGCAGACCAAAACACTTCTCTTCCGGCTCTAGAGTCTAAATGTGGCTTAGTGCTAGGGTAAATGTATTTCACATTATAGTTTAAATGCAATATATATATATATATATATATATATATATATATATATATATGTATATATATATATATTGGGGGCTATGCTAAATATTTGGTGAAGCCAGTGTGACTTGCAGTCTACATTGTGGTGTGGATTGCAATCTGCATCCCGGTGAGCTTTTTAGTGTTTAGGTACAAAAAACACGAAAAAAGTTTGTTCTACCCTTTTACAAGTTTTACAGATTAGGTACATCATTTTCCCAATGAGGTAAGGATATTTTGTTAAAGTGTGGAAACAACAGCACCCTATGGTCTATGTAGAAAATGCTAGAGAAATCAGAGCCCATAGGGTGCTGTTATTTGCAAACTTTAAAAAAATATCCTTACATCACTGGAAAAATAAGGTACCTAAACCTTAAAAATGCCCCATCACAGGTACATGTGATTGTTTGGGGAGAAATGTAGGACAAACATTTTTGTTGCACTTTTTTGTGTGTTATCGCTAAAAAAACGCAGGTTGCAATCCACACGGCAATGCACAGCGGAAGTCATATTAGCTTCACCAAATATTTATCAAGACCTCCATTGGAGCCCAAGTATGGAGTACATGATGTGTTAACTAATTAGCAATTAATTAGCAGCCAAAGAACAGAGCAGGCAGATTTCTTTTATCACCTGAGATGAGGCTGATTATTTTTTATAATTACACCAGGACCCAGCAGGATTTGTTCACAGTATTAGCTTGTAATACAACAATCTAACATGATGTTTCCCCACAATCAGATTTGTTTAATGATTCCAGGCAGTATCATATGAGTTACAGACGCTGCTAATTCACAACAGCTGTTATTACATCACAACAACAAATGCTCACAATCTGATTTAGTAAAAGCACGACATAAAAAACACGCTCTAGAGGAACTTAATAGTTCAAGCTAAATAACTACGGGGAGGCCGATTCATTAATAGCGGCAGGTATCGACAGTTGAGCGACTGTAGCGGCATTTTCAGAGCGCCCGCTAGTAGTCGCTGTGCTTGGCCGTTGTTCGGTAGTTGATAGCGACTCAGTCGGTTTGCCATAATGTTGAATATTGGGTGAGGAGTCGCTATTTCAGGTTCCGCGATGTATGGGAGCGCATGCTAGCGACTGGCCCTAGCGACCGGCTCCCACCATATTCATTAAAAAATCACCCTCAAAAAATTATCACGCTATAAAATGCATGTTTAAACCCCAGAGCGCTGGCGGCGATGGGTTAAAAGTAGTTTTTTAACCCCCAAACAACCATATTTTTGGAAACCAAAAAAAAACAAGTTTTTAAAATAATTTTGTAATATGAATACATTAATATCAGACCTGTAATATCAATTCTGTACAATTTTTTTTATTTTATTTTTTTTACCTTAAAAATCTAAAATGGCAGAAGTGGTAACAGAATTTTTCACATTTAAAAAAAAAAACAAAAAAAAAAAAAAAACATTAATAACGATTAATTACCGTATATACTCGAGTATAAGCCGAGTTTTTCAGCCCACTTTTTGGGCTGAAAAAAGCCGCCTCGGCTTATACTCGAGTCCACTAGTAAAGTAAACTGTAAAGCCCCCATCTCCTTACCTCGCTGCTGATTGAAGAAAGGGAAAGCCTATGTCGTCATAGTGCCAACGACGCAGGCTCCAGTGCCACCTACAGGAGACACACGCACACCGCAGCCATGATCAATCGAAGCCCGCTAAGTGGATGAGAACGCTGACCTCAGACCCGATCAATCGACTGCCGAGAAAACCGGTCGGGTCACTGGTCCAAGTGTCAGAACGGCGGCGGCTGGCGGCTGCCAGGCGGAGCTGAATGGAGCGACCGGCAGCAGGAGGAGGAGGGGAGGGGGACCCCGCTGCCCCTCTGCAGGGTAACCTCGGCCAAACCCTGACCCCCGACACCTGCGAATCTGAGAGCGGCGGCGGCGGCGGCAGCAGCAGCAGGTACCCACAGTGTGTGTGTGTGTCTCTTTCTGTGTGTGTGTCCCTGTGTGTGTGCCCCTGTGTGTGTCTCTCTTTCTGTGTGTGTGTCCCTTTCTGTGTGTGTGTGTCCCTTTCTGTGTGTGTGTGTCTCTCTTTCTGTGTGTGTGTCCCTTTCTGTGTGTGTGTGTGTGTGTGTCCCTTTCTGTGTGTGTGTGTGTCCCTTTCTGTGTGTGTGTGTGTGTGTGTGTGTCTCTCTTTCTGTGTGTCAACTCCAATTCCAATTGAAAAAAGCCGCCTCGGCTTATACTCGAGTCAATAACTTGTTCCATTTTTTTGTAGTAAAATTAGGTGCCTCGGCTTATAGTCGGGTCGGCCTATACTCGAGTATATACGGTATGAATATTTAAAGATTGTTCCATTGAAATGCATTGGAGAGCGCCAGGTAGCGAGAGGTCATACCTGTCGCTGTTCAAGGTCGGACGCTGACGCTGTGGGCTGAGGCTGGAATAATGATGAATGAGTGGCTATATGGCGCTATCTCAGCTGCTAAGCAGGATTGGCTTGATAAATGTGTGATTGTGGTGGGGAGCCGGCGTTCTCGTGGCGGGGCCTGTCATTACCGGCCGCTCACCAGTCGCTACCTGTCACTATTCCTTAATAAATAAGGGCCTAAACCTTATTCCAGAAGATGCCAGAAAAAGTTCCTCATATTTTTGGACAAAAAGGGTTTTCATAAATGAAGACATTGCAGTGTAATTTACTCCCTTTAGCTAAAGCCACCTTAGAGGTAAAAGGGAGCTAACCCCCTCTTACCAAATTTATTGACTCCATCCTGGGGACACACTTGCTTTCCATGGAGGGGTTGACCCTTTTGATCATTAATCTGACTAGTGAGGTAAAAGTGCTGGATGGGCTGGATGTAGGGGGAGCAAGCAACCCATCTCATCTGGAGCCTGTATTGGAATTGGTGGACTTCTGTTTCAAACACACATCTCAACTCCCAGCTTTTAAGTATTCCCGATACCTGACCCCATTGTACCCGAAAACAAGAAGCCCCAATCCACGTTCTGCCCCCAATGCAAAGCCTCAGCATCATGTCTGTTTTATGCTTCCAGTCCACCCCTTAAACAATCCAACACCCGTTTTTTTCTTTAATGGGTGTTGGTCCCAGAGCATTCAGTCACCCCGAATATAACCCCCCCCCCCGCCCTCGCTGTCTTCAGTGGTTGTTGGTCCAGTTTAAGTTGGGACAGAATTTATACTAATTACTACACCTGTGAATCAGTGTGAGATCTACAAAACCTGACCTGTTGGGGGCCCTGGAGGAGCACGTTTTTTTACCACTACCTTACATCCTCTATCATTGGCAAAAAATGCCAGAAAAAGTTGCTGTTAGTTAAGTGACTGTCTCTTTAAGGAACTACTGGTAAGGCACTTGGAATGTGGGTGGGTCCTGCAGGAGGCCTGCAAAAAGACCCTCTGCGCACCCACTCCTGTTATTGCAATGGAGGGGGCTAGTCCAAGGCATGTCCGGGCAAGTTTTACAACCCTGGAACTAGACGGAAGAGCTGCGGTAGGCCACCAAAACACCAGTTCTATACTTATACTTCTGTAATATACTACTTATCTATCTGACCTTCACACTTGACCGATTAGACAGATGTAAAAATTTCCTAAACATCCACTCCCACACCAATTTATTTCTATGGGGTTCACCGTTAAAGCTTGTACACCGAAAAGCCATTTACCAGCGTTCGCCCCCAAGTGGGGTATTCCATTAGGGCTCTCAATATGCTCCCCATTACTGATGGCAGCAAGGCCAGTGCCTTTTCCTTCTCTGCCTTGATAGAGCTGAGTGCAGATAACCATTGTTGGAGTTTTAATTGAAGTATTTTCTTTTAATATGAACTAAATGCCTTCCTGTTTACACATAGCCCTAATTAAAGGTGATTTTTTAAGCTTGTTTTCTTTTTCTGGTTCTCTTCCTCTTCCATCTTCATTGTCATTTTATTGCGAAGTCTGGTTTGCCAAAATCTGATTATACCCAAGAAAGAGAATTACGGCAGGAAGCAGTGTTAGGATAGCATACATGAGAGTGAATTAAAGCTGTTCTATCTTACTGTAAGATAAGTATCTAAAGTAACTGTTTAATAATATGCTGTTATATTAGTTTGTATAGTTGTATAGCTTGACTTAAAGGAGCACTATCACAAAATTGTGTAGTATTCAAAATCCATATAAACATGTCAGCTAATGAGAGGAGGGGTCACTTATACACCCGAACTGAATACCGTTGGTCATTTCTCCTGCCTGTTCCTGAGTTCCAGTCTTCCATTCCTGTGTACCGACCCAGCTTGATCCTGACTGCGCTCCTGATCTCCTGACGACCTCGGCCTGTTTACGACTCCGATCCTGATCTGCCAGCCCACGATCTCAGCCTGTTTACGACTCCGATCCTGATCTGCTTGTCCACGACCTCAGCTTGTTTACGACTTTGATCCTGTTCTGCCAGCCACGACTTCAGCTTGTTCTACATTCCAGTCCAGCTCTGATCTGTCTTCTACCCAGAACTTGGCGAAAACCACTCCTAGGTTGCCTGACCTGGGGCCTTCCTGCAGCCCAGTCCTCACCTTTAGAGGCTCTAGTGAAAACCAGGTTGGTCCTTAGATTCCAGGCTTCCCGGTCGAGAGGTGAGCCGGTTCTTAGTCTCCGCAATCAGGGTTCATACCCGGTAGCCTGACAGTGCCATCCCTACATAACAGTTAGTGAGGGGCATCCCTACATTACAGTTAGTGAGGGACATCCCTACATTACAGTTAGTGAGGGACATCCCTACATTACAGTTAGTGAGGGACATCCCTACATTACAGTTAGTGAGGGACATCCCTACATTACAGTTAGTGAGGGGCATCCCTCATTACAGGCAGTGGGGGGCATCCCTCTACCCGTGTGTACTGTCAGAGGAATTTGGCCATTTCTCCTTGATCATGTCATTGGTTGTTGGATTCAGGACACCCTCTGAACAAACATCACACAAACACTGGGTATGGTACCATATTTCTCAGGGAACATCCGTCTCTAGATGACCTCTCTTGAAGTTGTATTATAGTAAAACAAAGGGGCGTTTCTAACAAACATATTTGGCCATTCACCAGTTTAACAAATCACAGAGTACAAGCCTTATAATAATGACATCATGCTTTCACATTGCTATACATCAGCGTATGTACACTTGGTAAGAACATGGCAGCTGTTCTGCTAGTGTGTAAGCCGAGACAAGGCTATACATATTTAGCTTCAAGGATGACCTTACAATTTAAGGCTTAGATGGAAACTTTGCTTATAATACTATAAATTAATATAAATTGGACTGGATTGCATTAGATTGGATTTGGATTGGAATTGTATTGGTCAAATTTTAAACCTATCTTTCCTTATCAGTACCCATGCCAGCCTTTCATGAATCGCTGACACGGGTATGCAGAATAGCAGGAGATACAGTGACCTGTGTGTCCCATTCAGCTTCTTTGATTCTAAGAGATTAATCTAATTAAAAAATGTACAAAATATATTTACTTACATCATCCTGTCTTTCTTATATTTCCTGCATTGTCTAGGTTCAGCATTTGTTAAGGTGTCACTGATGAATCACAACAGGTTTATTAAGAGTAAGAAGACAGCTGTAGTAATTGGGACTCCACATCCCGTGTATAATGAGACCTTCAGCTTTAAGTTGGACCCAAGTGAATTAGACACGGCAAGCCTTAGCCTTTCCATCCTACAGAATGTGGAGGGGGATAGTAAGTAGTCCTCTTTTATATTATCTTCTGTGATTGTGTTGTTCAAAACTAATGAAGCTTTGGTCAGGTATCACTACCTATGCAGTTTATGCAGCTTGCTAAGTAAAGACTACATTGTAGATTAGATTATAATACCTAAAGTGGATGCCCGGAGGGGTTATAAAAGGGGTAGTCCAGACAAAAAAAAAAAACCTCACTTACCTCTATGCCCACAAGCTTAATCCCTTTAAGGGATTGGCAGCAGATGTCAAACTAAGAACATGCTCCAGTCTGGACCCCCGTGTGCATATCAGTGTCCACTGATAGCATATGAGTGTTGGTTGCTCACCTGTTGTGCCCATCAGTGAGGCAGCCTGCTCCTTTATGACTGGCAGCAGGGACATCCATTGAGGACAGCCAGGGAGGCAACAATCAGCACCAAAGCTGACAGCATGAAAACTGGACAGCTACAGCCGACAGCACTCCAAGGGGTCAAACTTGTAGGTGGGAAGCTGGGGCAGGGAACACAGGAACATATCAAGTAAACAAAGAAAGTAGCATGTTAGAAAAGTAAATACACGATGATCTAGACTTGGGGCGCATGGCATTTTTTATCTTCCTCTTGTACACAGAAAAAAAAAACTGGGTTGGATAAAAAACGAGCAAGGGCATGTGAACTATGTGTCCCTCTGCAGCTGGTTATTCAGCCTTCAGCTGTCCCTTATCACCGGTAAACATGGCTTTCTTTTTTTTTCTAACCACTTTAGTGTTGGTGGCAGGTCTGTGTCACAGAGATTCAAAGTAATTTGGTTGATATGAAGAAGGCATGCGGATGTGTATTCAGCAAACTGTCTAATTAATAATATTAGAGTTTCTGTTCTGCTCAGAATGCTCAGACAAAAATTATTTAAAAATATTACAGAGAGTTAAGATTTTAAAACTCAATTAAATGCCAGCTACAGCCATCTGCCAGTTTCTGATAATGACGTTGGGAAGGGAATGAGAAAACACTAATAGATTTGTTACGGGCATTACAGTATTTTACACAATGACCTATATAGACATTGGGGTCAATTCAGGTGAGAAATACAATAGAAGTGGTGATCAATCGCCCTTAGCTCATGCTAATTATTTAGTGAAGCAAGTGTGGGTACACATTTGGGTGTGAATTGTAACCAGCATCTCAGCAGGCATTTATCTTTAAAGAGGAACAAAACACAGATTTTCACTATTCAGGGTGTTGTTCCTCTCAGTGGGGGTATCCCGGGATGCCCTGCTTTGTGTATGCCGCTAGATCACTCACCTTCCTGTAGCTCCCACAATGTAGAATTAGGTGAGCATGCCAATTGGCTGAATGGCCAGTTCTACCAATCAACGCGCTTTCACTCACCTTCGGCTCCGTTGGCGGTTAAGCCGTCTGGGTGGCTAAGCAGCCGAATGGCGACGATGGAGCCAAGTGCGACGCTGGCCGTATCATCTGCTCACCCCCTAGCCGCCGTGTGCCCACGTCGCCCATTCAGAAAGGCAGACGCGCGGCACGGACAAGTTGGTCTCAGGCTGCTGCAGACAGGAAATGTCTTCTGAGTGTGCCACTCTGCATTCTGGGCTTGCTGTCCATTTCCTGACCCCAGCTCTGCTCTGTATGTGCAAAGCACAGCTATAAACCACCCCGCTGCAGTTTTGCCACCGCTCCTCAGTATGTGATGCTTCTGGGGCAAGATGCCTAGTGGGGGAAAGAATAATATGTGAATAAAAACGTAAAATATATTCATTTTAGATTCTGTGAAGGTCCATTTTAATTTCTTTTTTATTTGCCAAGGACATGATAGAAATTGCCATTTGGCAGGATTAAGATGGGTGAAAGGGAAATGGGTCTTCCTTATATTTAGGGTTTCCTAAGACACTAAAACACTTATTAATTTTTTTTTTACATTTACAAAGAGTTCCAATGTGTGGATTAGCTCTGAGCTCATGCATAAATATATAAGCTAGGAGTTTTCTTTTTATATAATTTTCTAAAGCAATACATCTCTTAATTTTGCACAAGATTTTTTACACTTGCACAGTGAAAATATGTTCATTGTGGCTCCCTAAACAACCAATCAATGGTAATTAATTAATCAATGGTTCCTCTGATTACCTGCAATGTATTTCTCCTCAGGGCCTGGCTTCTCTGCGATCTCCATCCAGGGTTCTACACCTCCAGCTTTGGTCTCAACAGATATTTACAGTGCAGTACAGAAAATGATGTACTGGTACTCCACACACACCTACCTTGAGGCAAAATACTAGAACTGCAGGACCCAATGATGAGATCATAGAATAGATGCCCCATGCAACTGCCAGTAAGCTTTGTGCATTTGTTGGGGCTCTGGTCTGGGGTCTGTTGGAAAAGTCCACCAAAGTGGTATTGTGCACATTCTTGTGTATTGAGTGAGAAAGGCTAAACATAGTGCAAAGGAATCCTGAAAAATCAGAGACTCACTCCCAAAGTGAGCCCATCTTCTTCAAGATGGTGTGTGGTGTCCGACAGGATATTTTTCTACAACTACATATTTGCCAGTAATCTTTTTGACAAAGCTACCTAGGACTTTCATTGCATCTGGTGATGTCCCACTAGTTGAAAAACAAGGAGCTGGGGTGTGTCAGGAAAAAATATGTGAGAATAAAATCTATGAGTAATCTTTACCTTTTCTCCTATAATATGATTTGCTTCAATTTGCTTTGATTTAGAAACAAACCTGCTTGGCCGAGTTGTGGTTGGACCATACATGTACACCAGAGGTCGAGAGCTGGAACACTGGAATGAGATGCTCAATAAACCCAAAGAGCTGGTGAAAAGATGGCATACTCTGAGTGTCAGTACCTGAACCGGAGATATTGTGTTGGCAAGAGAAGAGGAAGGTGCCACAGACAATGGAGATGTCTAAGCTTTGAAGACAGAGAATTTTGTTGAATTTATCTGGCTTGATAGATGGGCTACAAAGATTGGGCTTTCCAGGAAATGTACATTAGCTTGGCTATCTTACAGTGTTTAGTCTACCATAGTGGTCAACAAAGACAGAATTACAGTAATATGTTATTATCTGTAATGTGTATGCTAGTTTTGGCCAATTTCATTGAAAATTGGATCAATGACGCTTACCTGAATATTTTTGTATTGAATCACAACTAAAGAGTTAAGGCACTTAGCAACTTTAATCTCCTTCATTATATGAACTACATTCCAGGTAGTATGTCCTCCCTTTATTGTAAAATGTTTATAAAGCACTCTTGATCCCACTAAAGGTTTACTTCATGGCAGCGGCTGACTAGCTATAGGGGAGGCTGGGAGAATTACTGGCGGTCTGCACTGCTTTAAACCGGACCAACCCCCCCTTATTACTTTAACGGGCATCCAGAACGCTGGAGCCCCCTCTCACCTAACTGCACCGAATGCTGAGAATACTCACCTTCATTACGAGCCAGCGTTCTGGATGCCCATCTCTGGTGTTGGTCCCTACCTCAGCAGAGAGAGGGACCAACACCTGTTAAAGTAATAACGGGTGTTGGTCCGGTTTAAGGCCAGTCATGCTGAGTATTGCCCCCAGTACACAGCCCAACCCACCTGGAGCCTATCCCAATCAGCCTCTTCTACATTCCCACTAAACCACCAGCTAAGACTTGGCAGACCATGTTCTGCCCCTGCAATGCTATAACCTCCACATCATAGCTGTGCCATGCCCAACCCTGCTACATCATCTGCTGCTGCAATACTATAGCCTCAAGAAGCCTTAGGAAGCATTTTGAAGGGTGAGGCCCATGTCATGGTGGTAGGTTGGCTCAAGACGATAAAATCCTGGCCTTATGTTTGGCCCCAGTTAGCCCTGCTTCATGATTTCCTGAGCTTTTGATCCTCTACTTGCTTTACATGAGCAAAATGTCCCCATCACATCTTATCCCAACTCAAAGAAAGGATTTTTTTTTGCAAGAGTATAACGGGGAGGCCGATTCATCAATAGCGCCAGGTAGCGACAGATGAGCGACTGTAGCGTGATTTTTTCAGCGCCAGCCAGTATTCGCTGTGCTTGGCCGGCATTAGCTTGATTACAGCGACTCAGTCGGTGTGCGGTAATGTTGAATACGGGCTGGGGTGTCGCTGTTTCACAGGTCCAGCGTTGTATGTGAGCGCCTGACAACGAATGGCCAGAGCGAACGGCTAGCTTCATATTCATCAACAAATCACGCTCCGAATGTGCTGTCGCTGTCCATTCCTTGTTTAAACCCCAGAGCGCTGGCGGCGATGTGTATTAACTAGTTTTTAACCCCTAAACAACCATATTTTTTGAATGTAACATTATACATGTTTTTAGAATCATTTTGTAATATGAATACATTAATCTCAGACCTGTTAGATCAATTCTGCACATATTTTTTTTTTTTTTTTTTTGACTTACAAATAAATCCTAACATTGCAGAAGTGTTCTCCGATTTTTTGACATTAAAAAAAAAAAACAAAAAAAAAAAAAAACAATTATTTATGAATAATTATAGATTGCTCCATTGAAATGCATTGGACATCGCCAGGGAGCGACAGCTCATACCTGGCGCTGTGAGGGAATTTGCAGCGGCGCTGTTCGGTCCAGGCGGCTTCATGATGAATGCCGCGCTAGCCGGCGCTCTCGCCGGCGCTAGCCTCATTTTGCTTGATAAATGCGTCATTGTGACCGCCGCCGGGCGTACTTGAGTCAGTAGTCGCCGTTAGCTGCCGCTACCTGGCGCTCGTCAGACACTACCTGGCGCTATCGCTTGATGAATAAGGGCCATAGGGTATTGAATACCAGAGAAGGCATAAACATCCCAACATGGATCTCCATTTCAGAGGCCCATGTCACCAGTTCAGTAATGTACCTGGACGGCCCTTTAATCTGCCTATACATATGTACAATAGGGTCCTGGTGAACAGTGTACCCTGGCACAGTTTAATACTTTTTTGTTTACTTATTTATTTATTTAGAACATTTATTTTATCTGGAGATGCTGTGGTAATTTGAGAAGCAGGGTGAAACTCAAACATGCAGCAGCTCACATGCTAGACCAATAACTTATTGTGGCTGAATCTTTGTGTCTCTGTGTAATACCTATTTTATGCTCAGAGCTATGTAATGTATTTAGCAACAGTGCAATGACGACCATCGTACTATGCAGCATCCATGCAGCTTTCTGTAAAAGTGTCTGTTCCAAATAAAAGGCCCCAAAACTGCTGACCTTCCACGTCTATCTTGTTTCCAATAGCGGCACAAATCTAAAAAGGAAAGTTTCTCCATTGTCTGCATTTCTTCTAAAACAGCTCTTAAAGGAGTACCATCGAGAAATATGGTACAATGATAAAAATGCATATACATATGCTGAATGGCGGAAGGAGGGGTCACTTAGACGTACCTGCCCATATGATGCACCAAGGATTTGAAAGAGGAAAATTAGAAAAACATTCAGAACCAAATGTTGTGGGTAAGCCCCCCCCCCCCAAGAACCAAATAATAGGCAAGGCGAAGAGTCCCCCACTTACAGGCAGAGTGGCATCCCCCCTCCTATTGCCCATAGGCAGTGTGGCATTTCTCCCCTCCCATTCCCATAGGCAGTGTGGCATTTACCCCTCACATTCCCCATAGGCAGTGTGGCATTTTCCCCCTCACATTCCCCATAGGCAGTGTGGCATTTCCCCCTCCCATTGCTGTAGACAGTGTGGCATCCTCCCACCCCATTCCCATAGGCATAAAAAAACATAAAAGAAGGTAAATTTACATATACATCGCTCCTGCGCTGCTGGCCAGAAGATGAAGGAGCGGCAGGTGGGCATGCAGGGTAACTGATCCCTGCCCATTGCCCCGCCTTCTGCGCTGTCCCCACCATCCACTATGCTTTCTGTCCCCACTGTGGTCGCTGCTTCTTCTCCGTCAGCACATACAAACACACCCGGCTCCGTGCAGCGGGTGGGCGTGGTCTGCGCCATGAATCACTCACGCCCACCAGCTGCACAGAGCTGGGTGTATGTTCTGTGTGCTTGCCATCAGAGAGGAAGCAGCGGCAGGGGCGGGAACAGTGTGGATCGTGGACGGCAGGCACAGCCCTGATGGCGAGGACATCGGGCAGGGATCAGTTTCCCTGCCTGAATACCACTCCTCCATCGGCTGGCATCCTGTGGCTGTGGTGGCCTGGCCAGCAGCATGGGAATGATATATATGTAAGTTCACTATAAATTTTTTTTATATGTTCGCCCGATAAGACGCACTGACATTTCTACCACTTTTGGGGGAAAATACGTTTGTCTTATAGGGCGATAAATTCTGTATTTTAATGGAAGGGAGAGGAAATCAGTGGTGTCAGCCCTGTAAGACTAAACCTGTCACCCCTGGATTTTATTCCCACCATGAGAGAATAAACCACAAGCTTGGTGGGGGTTTTATTCAGTTGGGGTGTATTAGATGATGTGTTTATATGGAAATGTACAACATTTTGTGATAGTGCTCCATTAACGTGGACAGCAGAAAACATAGGTCTCTACCGGTAGGGTTGCCATCTTTCTTAACAAAATATAACGTCCTTTTCACAGGTACATGTGCATAGTCGTGTAGGGGGTGTGGTATTGTGGGGGGGGGGGGGCATGTCCTGTAAAATGCAAGTTTAACAATACTTTTATCTTAAAATACCGTATTGTCCACTTACTAAAGTGCAACAGCCAACACACACAGCACACGTCCCCAGAGCACTCTAAAATAAAGGACCAGCCAGGATGCGACCCCTGGCCTTGTTGCTTTACAGTAACAAAAATACTGGTAAGTACAAACAAAATACCGGCAGGTTTCCAAAGATATCGGCTGTGCCGATGAAATGCCGGTAGGGTGCCAACCTTATCTACAATGGACATCACAGAAAGAGCACTAGGCTAATGCTGACAGGCGGCCCTTCTACACCCCCCCCCCCCCCCGCCAGTACTCAGGTGAAAGTACAGGCAATCAGGAGAGGATACCACCACCAGCCCACATGACAGGCTGCTTGCCACCGTATAACTTTAAAAATGTTACAGAAGTTACCAGTTAACAAGTAGTTAAAAATGTAAAAACAGCATTTTTTAAAGAGCCTAATTTATGTACTTTTTTTACAGGCGCTAGATGAGCGTCTCTTGTGAGATGCCCTCAGCGCTCACACTGCAGAGCTGCCTGGAGACTGGCAGAGCTCTGCGTTTGCTAGCTCCCAGCCATCCGCCGGGCACAGGCACAAGCTGTTAAAGTCAATGCGCCGACTGGGACTGCAAGAAAATCGAATTGAAGAACATGAAGAAAAACACAGAACCCGTACAGGCGTTGTGAAAAGGGGATTCTAGGATGTTCAGCACCTGTTGCAATCTCTGTTTTTTGGGGGGGGAGGGTGATAGCAGCACATAAAAAAACAAAAAACAGGAATTGCATTAGGGACTTGAAAGATGTGACATGGGATTTGCATTGTCCAAATGACAAGTTTGCAGTGCAACACGAAAGTGCAAAAAATGCATACAAAAACCATTCTAAACAGTCAAGGGACCCCATGGCACATGCCAAAAAAAGAAAAAAATACAAATGGCTCAAAAAATAACCATCCAGCCCACTGAAATCAATAGGCTCTCATCTCCAGCGCGTATGATAGATGGGGCACTACCTGGCACTATCACAGGCACTCTGGATTTTTTACTTGATAAATACAAAAAGAACAAAATGATGTAATCAATGTGCTAAGCTTATCTGTTATTTTCTTTTCTATGTCTTTGCAATTCTGCAGTGTACATCAACTGGTGTGTTAAGAGTACATATCAGAAACTTCCTCAATCTGGCTTGCTAATCATCTGATTGGCAGAGGTGACCAATTTAACCTCTTCTGCTGTAATTCAGCATATTCAGATAGAAATGATCACAATGTTGTGTTCCTGTAGCTAAAGGGTTAGTTACATCATTCTCAGCTGGAGTGTTTCACCCATACCAAGGCTTGTCTCAGCTCTTTTATTGTAGTGAATATAACGAGTGTAGCTGTGCCACTGTGACTGATGGGGGACACGTGAGCCAAATAAGGGAGTGCTGGTGAATAGAGTTCAGGCATGGGGTGACGCGGGAAGGGGGGTAAGATGCAGCAATAAGGTGAGATGGGGATAAAGGCGAGTACTGTTTTTTTTCTATCGGGTGGTCAATCACCATAAATAATACTCACATGTATCTTTAAAGTAAACCTATGACCTGGATTTTCATGGTCCGGTTGATAGATCCTTGATTTATCCTATCCTGATTTGGCATGTCTCGATGTGTGATACCCCACTGATCACCGTTAAAACGCACTTTCCTGGCGTTCCCTGTTCATGCGTGGGCTCCTGTCCAATCAGCGCTGTATGCCATGTATATTAATCCATATTCATACGCAGGGAACCCAACTACATCCCCCTGCCACGGGGTCATGGAAGCATCTCTGCAAGTAGCAATCAGCAATGGGGTGTGTTCAGGCATTGTGGGTTATTAATGTCATTATTTAAACCGGACCTTCACCATGATTTATTGAAAAGCCCAAACCCTTAAAAAACAATTCCCCAGCATTTAAAGTTAATATATTTTAAGTTTTTAGTCACTTACTTATCATTCTTTCCCCCACTGGGCTGCAACTCTGTTCAGGACCTTAGGATACGGGCGCCGCCATCTTGACTCAGAAGCATCACACTTACTGAGGATAGGAGAGTGGGATAAAGTACAGGGGGGGCGGGTTATAGCTGTGCTTTGCTCAGACAGAACAGAGCTGGAGTCAGGGAAAGGTTAGCAATCCCAGAATGCAGAGCAGCATAGTCAGAAGGCACTTCCTGTTTGCAGGCTGCCTGACGTTCCACGAGCCGCCATCTTGGATGTTTAAAGGCTCATAACATGCAGTAGATGCAGGTAGGATGATTTTTAATGTGAGCAAGCTGTATGTACAGGGTGTGGGAAACATATAAGATAGACTCTAATACAGGGTGAAGGACCACTTTAATTACCAATTTCTCTAAAGATGTGGAACGCTTGTGCTGACAATCTGGTTTACAATGAAGGTCGAAAATCTGGACATTATTCAACTTCAGTGGATTGCTTCATGATCACAAAATAAACACTTGAGTGTGTATACAACAATCAAATAGATTGATAACATTGTGTCTTCTATCAAGGAATGCATGCTTTTATTTTTAATTTGAAGTGATATAGAACATTAGTTGTGGGTACTTTTTTTTATTATTATTCACATCTCTCACAGGATAACTGTACAGCTGTAGTCTCCCTATATCTGCAACCCATCCTGTGATATGCTAGAGCAGCAATTCTCAACTGGCGGACCGGGGTCCGAATGCGGACCTCAGCGCCAGATTTCCGGACCCCTGGCCTGACATCTCTGCATTCAGTTGCTTCTGTGTTGCTGTACTCAGAGCTGCCCCCTTGATCGGCAATGTAGTGCTTAGTCTCCCTGCCAGTGTCATGGCTCCCTGGCACCCATGCCCCATCCACCCTTTTACCCCAACCACAGCTCAGCTCCATCTATCCCTGTCCCACTATATCATAGTCCCAGCTCTGCCCCCATCCATCCCTGCCCCATACAGCCCAGTCTCTTTGCTCCATTCATTCCTGTCCACCCAGTTTTCCCCATCCAATCCCCGACCTCCCAGCTTTGCCTATCCATTACTCTCTGGCCATCTACCCCCCCAAATTTGCCCATTCACTCGTGTCCTTCTAGTTCTGCCCATCCATCCCTCTTCCAGCTTCTCACCCATTCATCTCTCTCCCCCAAGCCCTATCTATTCATCCTTGTTACCAGACCTTATTGCCAATAACATTTCGGGCCTTAGTCCACTCCTGTACACATCCTGCACAGAATGCAAGGGGGGAGGGGGGGAGGGTAGAACAATGTGGCACAGCTGTGGGTTCTGTAGGTCCAAAGAAGAAGTTCATGTTTTTTCCCAGAGCCTAATAGGATTTTTGGGGTGGGGTGGGAGTTTTGCCTGGGGAATCTAATGCCCCTCACCCAGTGTGCTGATCTCTAACTATCCAACGCCCGCAACAGCCCTCCACCCAGACCTTCACCTCTCACCGGATGCCTTACAAAAAGTGGTTGAGTACCCCTGTGCTAGAGCAATCTGCAGCTGTTCCATGGAATGGCTGTTAGTGCCTCCTTCCCTCAGCAGATCTTCCACATAACAGCCTCACTCCCACAAGCTTTTGCTCTCACCTCTATACCTAAAAGGATACAAGCAGAGAAAAGGAGGTGAAATGCATGCTGGGATTTGTTTGGTTTAAACTTCACAGATTCTTACTAACCAGAGGACCAATAATAATGCAACAAAGCAGCTTTGCACAGAAGCAAACACACCTCACATTCAGGATGTAGCAATTGATCAAATAAACATGAAAATACAATATATATTTTTAAACATACTGATTAATTATTGTGTGAGATGCCGATGTTTAAAACTACAGTTTTTTTTTATCAAGCTTAGGCTCATCTGGAGCTCAGTCACTGGGGTGAATAGAGTGGGCTTGTCACTATAAATGATTGTGGGAGGGAGGACTGATGTAGAAGCCTGTGGGAAACTCCACAGCACTGGACTAAGAGAGAAAATCTGTAAATGAAAAAATGTTACCTGATCAATGACTTTAACCCTTTAAGTGCCAGCCTATCTAAAGATTTTTTCACCCTCTTTTGCCCGGACATTTTTCACTATTTTGTGCTATACACGTTTAACTGTGATTTTTGAAGGCAATTCTATGAATTTCCCAGGAATGTGATATATATATATACGAAATGAGTAGCAGAGATTAGGCCGCAGACCGGGGATGCAGCGTGGAGGGTTTCACACAGTGGAGCATTCTGATTCTGGATGCCCCATAAATAGGCCACTTATAGACTCTAGAAAGGTGGTTGCTCCTATTCAATATATATGCCTACAGGTCTGATTGAAGCAGTAACTGGTTACCAGAAAATTTCTATGAAAAATTTGTGCCAGTTTCAGGTGTGTTTTCAGTTCCAGAAATGTGCATTACATTGTGGTATCTGCTATCCGAGTGTCAGGAGAAGAAGCTTGAATAGCCTAGAAAGCTTGCATTTTCAATCTTTTTGAGTTAGCCAATAAATGGTATTACCTTAACATTGGATTTCCTGCTTACATTGATGGCTAACACAGTACAACAATTGACACTATAATATTTCTATGACATTTTAAGTTAATCATTTCTTAGCAAAGCAAGGTAATGTCTTTATCTCCCCTGAGAAAGAACCATTTGTTAAAGTCCCTTAAGTAGATAACATATCTTGTATTTGTAGCCAAATCTTTTTTGACTTCTAAACTGTACTTGACAAAACTATTTTTACATTTCAGGGTTAGCAGTACATTCTAAAATCAATGTAAATAAAGCACGAGCGAGTTAGAGAAGTATATCTGCTAGTTGTGCCAAGTACAGTCACACATGTCTAAATTACACAGTACTTCTGTCATTCAGATGCTCCCTGTCAGGCCCTGGGCACTTACCTGTTTGCTTTCAGGCTCCACATGTATCCCAATCTAACACTGCTTGTTCACCTAGAAAAAGGCCTCTGCTGCAAAATGCAGACCATCTACCCAGGACCAACCAGTTGCCTCCCAGAGTCTGAAGCCAATGGGACCAGCAAACTACCAGGGATATGGCGGGGGGGGGGGGGGGGGCAGTGCAGGAATGGATAATAATTGTCAGTAAAAAAGCCAGTGTACAAAGCGTTAGCAAGTCCAGAAACAGAGCCAAAGGCTATTCGCAGGAATCGATTGGCCAGGCACTGCTTCCTTCCCATAAAGCAATTTTTTCATGAGAAATTGCTAAAGTGATCGCATGTGAATGATAATTGGTTCAATGTAAACAGTCGCTACGATTGATGAACGGAATTTTTTTCTCAGGCTGTACATCGTATCATTTTGTCATACAATTTCTTGTTCACCATCTGACTGTCGTCATGTGGAAACAGAAAATGTCCACTAATAGGACATACAGTGCACAGCAATCGCTCTAACAAATGGTTAAGTAACAAATGCAACTGAAAGCATCTGAAGTAATTTGACAGCATACAATTTATATGGTCATTTGCTCTCTGAACAAACTGTTCAATTTATCTGTTCAGAGAAATGGGCCATAGGAGCTGACGGAAGGCAAAGGTCACTCGGGCAGCAGACAATTGGAAGTCAGAGGTTAATAAGGTCGACAAGGGATCAACAACAGACTATTGCACCCACAGTAGGTAACTGAAGCCATCATAGGTGACACCAACAGAAACTTCTAGTGGACTTTTGACTTTGCTATCTGTGATGAATTGCAGGGCTCTCATGGTGCGGTCATTTATTATGTCTCTGCTTGTGCCCACAACACTAGAGGGAGGTTGCTAGCTTTGCCAAGAGCACGGTCAGAGAACTTCTGAGTCCTAGACTGGGAATGTGGCGTGGTCTGCCAGCAGCAAGAGGCTTTAGACCTAAAACACATTTGCTGTTCTTATGGGGAAATGTATTAATGACCCAATGGCATACCTACAGGCAAGGGCGGGCTGGCCATAGGGCATACCGGGAAAAATCCTGGTAGGCCGGCACTAGCAAAGGCCGCGAATGACAGATGCGAGAGGGTGGGCGGCATCTGCCGTTTACGACCCCTCGCTTCTGTTCCCCCAGCCACCACCGCCGCTGGCGCTCTAGCACACACATAACACACACATATACATGCTTACCGGCACTTCCTGGTTGTTGCGCACTGGGTGTTTATAGGCGGCGTCCATTGTTTTCATTGGACGTCGGCCATCCAGGGCCCACCCACCGACCAGGAAGTGCTGCCTTAATATTGTCCAGCGTATGGGGGGAAGGGGATGCAATGAGGGATGCCCTCCCTGGCTGTAATGAGGGATACCCCCACTGGCTGTACTGAGGGATGCCTCACTGGCGGGAAGCTGTATTGAAGGATGCCTTCATTGGCTATAATGAGAACTGCCCCCACTGGCTGTAAGCTGTACTGAGGGATGCACCTCACTGGCTATAATGAGGGATGCCCCCACTGGCTGTACTGAGGGTTCCCCCACTGGCTGTACTGAGGAATGTCCCCACTGGCTATAAGCTTTAATGAGGGTTGCCCCCACTGGTTGTACTGAGAAATGCCCCCACTAGCTGTAAGCTGCAATGGGGGATGCCCCCACTGGCTGTACTGAGGCATGTCCCTACTGGTTGTAATGAGAGATGCTACTTAATGGCTGTAATGAGGGATGCCCCCACTGTCTGTACTGAGCGATGCACCACTGTCTGTACTGAGGAATGTCACCACTGCCTGTACTGATGGATGTCGCCACTGGCTGTACTGAGGGATGCCCCCACTGGCTGTACTGAGGGATGCCCCCAATGGCTGTACTGAGGGATGCCCCCACTGGCTGTCATGAGGTATGCCTCCACTGGCTGTCATGAGGGATGCCCCCACTGGCTGAACTGAGGGATGCCCCCACTAGCTGTAATGAGGGATGCCCCCACTGGCTGTACTGAGGGATGCCCCCCACTGGCTGTAATTAGGGATGCCCCCACTGGCTGTAATGAGGGATGCTACTTAATAGTTGTAATGAGGGATGCCCCCACTGGCTGTACTGAGCGATGCCCCACTGTATGTACTGAGGGATGCCCCCACTGGCTGTACTGAGGGATGCTACTTAATGGTTGTAATGAGGGATGCCGCTCACTGCCTGTAATGGGGCGATTCTGCACACTGACTGTAATGGGGGAATTTTAGCACAACATTTGGTTCAGAATATTTTCTTTCTAATTTTTGTCCTCTAAACCCTTGGTGCGTGCTGTGGAATGAAAAATAAGGTGTGTATATAATGTGACATTAGGATACTATACTGGCCCAGGTGTGTTCCAAAAAGTCAGTTTTTTAGACTTTTTTAACCCCAGTCCGCCCCTGCCTACAGGCAAGGAGAATGTATGCAGTCTTTGATCAATTCCACTGATTAAGCATCTGTATAAGATCATACAGTACAGTCTAAATTGTCTTGAAAAACACGCTGCAAAGATCTTTGTAACTAATCTTTAAAGTGACACTACCTAGAAAAAGGCCATTTTCTTCTGGAGTGTCCCACCCAGGGCCGGATTAAGTGTGGTGGAGGCCCCTGGGCACAATATCTAGTGGAGGCTCCTGATACAGTATTTTTTTCCTATTCCATTTTTTAAATGATAGTTCAGCCAAGTAACTGATTGGTGGTTGTCTGGCACCCGCCTACTTACTGGAACGTCAGATCAAGTCCCTTGTGCCACCCTTGTGTGGGTGCGTGCTGTTCGGGAACTCCTGCTTTGCCATTCTGGACGGGGGGTAGGGTAGTCACCCAGCTGATCTGTCAGAAAACAGTTCCCTGCATTGAGCTGCCAGTGGCTGTGCTTGGTGGCTTATGTGCAGTGGACGGTCACTGATTGACAGCTCGGCACCCGTCACTGTAGCGTTGCTGACGGCGGTTTTGCTGTTCTAGACTCTCCGACCTGCCCTGTGGTGGCTTTGGCTTCAGGTTGCAAAAAGAAAAAAGGCCCCCACTGCAACCAATAGCTTTGTTGGTCTGTCAGACTGAAGACTGGTCCTCCTGAACCAGACCATAACCCAAAGTTTGGTGGAGGCCCCCTTTGCAGGGCAAGTGGTGGTGTGCTGCTTACGTCCCCCTCATAATCTGGCCCTAGTCCCACCCCAACCCGCTGATGCTATTCGTTGACATCTAGTTGGACTGGGACATGCACCACATACCCACAAGATGTTCACATAGGACTATTGTAAATGCCAGCCATAGACAAATTAGAATTATTATTTGATACATTTCAGAAACTTACGCAGCAGAGCTGAAACCAAGAGACTTTGGTTTCTAAGCTCCAGTGGCACCCAAGAGTACCACCACTGCTGCCTAATGAACGGCTAGATTCTAGGGACCAATAGCACCCAATAGGCAGGACTGTTCTGTCCCCACATGAAGGCGATTGAAGGTGTAACTGATGTGACTGTGTGACTTTCCTACCTTCGTATCCAAGCAGTGGAGCAGACCGGACCGGCAGGTGCTCAGGCTGATGGAGTCAGAAGTAGACACGGAGATTTCAACCAGTGAGGGTTTATTTCACCCAAATACAGCAACAAGCAGTGATATAATACTGTAGCGGTAGTAGTGGTATTGATGCTGTCCTGTAAGAGTCTTTCCTGAGGCTACTGCTGGTCAAAAACTGATGCCTTCACAAGCCCAAGAGATGAGGTCCAGTCACACAGCTATGCAGAGTAAAACTAAAATGGCTGCAGGAAGTCACATGGACCTGGGCTGTATAAAACCACACCCAGCATACAAAAACTAAGAAAGAAATAGCAAGGCATGCAGCATACGATTCTGGCCAGCAGATGGCGGCAAAACAACACTGCATATGAACAATATGGGGAAAATAACCGATAATGAATAGGACAGTTAAATAAACGTGAGAACAGCACAAGGACTCAGACTAACCAGGCCCAGGAATCTATGAGGTACCCTGGTTTTCACTACAGCCCTCCACAGGGAATGACATACTGTGTTTGGAAATTTACCTGAAATCCCTGGGTAACAGGGTCTGGGAACAGCAATCATGGGAAGTACAGCCATAAAGGAGCAGAAAGCTCTGAGCGGGCAGTGAAGCCCGAAACAGGCTGAGGCTAGAGGCAGGCAGTAGAGATGAGCGAACTTCTAGATAGTTCGATTCGGGCGATTCGCCGAATTTCCCCAAGAAATTCGGGTTCGCCCGAATCGAACTTTCACGAATCACTCATCTGAAAAAAAAAATGCCGGCATGGTGGGAGCGGGCAGGCCAAAAAAAAATGCCGGCATGGTGGGAGCGTGGAGGCCGGCGTCGCTCTCAGGCGCCCTCTGATGACGCGCCCTCTGATGACGCGTCCTCTGATGACAGCTGAGAGCGGCGCCGGCCTCCACGCTCCGAGCATGCAGGTAAGTGTTTGCTTTTTAAACAAATGCCGGCATAGTGGGAGCGGGCAGGCCGGCTGTGCTGACAGCGGGCCGGCTTCCGCCGTCCGCTGACAGCGTAGCCGGCCTGCCCGCTCCCACCATGCCGGCATTTTTTTTTTTTATTTCAGGGAAAATTCGATCGGCACGAACCAAAAAAAATTCGGGTTCGTGTCGAATCGAATTTTCCCTGAAATTCTGAGCGAATTCCGGTTCGTTCGAACCGGTTCGCTCATCTCTAGCAGGCAGTGTAGGGTCATAAACTGTAAGACAAACCCAGGTCAGTGGGATAAAACAGAGAATCAGAGGTCACAGCAATTACCAAGGTCATATCCAGAATGTCAGTCCAGGGGATATCCAAAGCCCAGTTGGAGAATAACAATCTGGGGTGGAAAGTGCAAGTTACCCATCGCCTTAGCTTCTCCCTGGGTACCGTTGTTAGGGCAACCCACAGCTCTGGGCACTTACTGCTTTTGTTTGCCTCACTGTATGAATAGATGTACAGATGGGTTAAATTCAGAGAGCAAACTCCTATGTGTGTGTAAGCATACAATAGTCATATAGGCATAAGATACCTAAGGAAAAAAACCATCATGGGCATCAAGAAGCAGGAGTATTCAAAGACAAGACAGCACTTCCTGGTTGCATTCCAATTGCACGCATATACCCTGTTTCCCGGAAAATTAGACCTATCCCAATAAAAACCCTAGAATAGTTTTTAAGGGTTTTTGAGGATGCTCAAAATATGAGCCTTCTCCAAAAAATGAGTCCTAGTTACGGGTAATAAAAAAGTTTTTAAAAGTTTTAAAAACGCATGTAAAAAAGTAGCAGCAGGACAGACAGACAGACCCTTTACCAAGAAAAGCAGACATCGCCAGAATAATTGCACTCAACCTGACCTTACACCAGCCCACCAATGCCCTTTGTCACAGGTCCATTGGGCACCTGGCTCTTCCACACCCCACTGCCCAATGTGGGTTCTGATAATCGGGTAGGGTGTATCCCCTTCTATTCTCCCCATATTAGAGCATTGTGGCCCATTCCAGACACCAGAGGGAGCAATGTGCTGGAACACCAAAAAAACTGACAGTGCATAACATAGATTGTTGTTGATAGCAAAATAAGGCCCTTATTTAACAAGGGATAGCGACAGGTAGCGACTGGTGAGCAGCCGGTAATGACGGGCCCCGCCACAAGAACGCCGGCTCTCCACCACAATCACACATTTATCAAGCCAATCCTGCTTAGCGACTGAGATAGCGCCAGATAGCCACTCGCTACCTGGCGCTCTCCAATGCATTTCAATGGAACAATCTTTAAATATTCATAATTAATTGTTATTAATGTTTTTTTTTTTTTTAAATGTGAAAAATTCTGTGACCACTTCTGCCATTTTAAATATTTTTTTTTAAAGTGGACCAACACCCAGGATTTTGACTATCCTGGGTCTTGGTCCACTTCGGTGGGGCACCCCCGATCGGGGTGCCCCGCTGTGTGAAACCCCCCCGATCACCCTAAAAACTCACCTCTCCCCGCTCCCAGCGCCGACGGACAAGCGATTTGACAGCTGCTTGTCCGTGGCTCCTCAGCCGCCGCCTCCCGCGCGTCCCTCTTGACGCGCGCGCGCCCGTGCCGGCCATTCGTAGACGCCTAGAGGGGCGCGAGGGAGGCGGCGGCGGCCGGCCGCCGCCGAAGCTAAGGTAAGGGGGTTTGGGGGTTTTGGGGGGGTTTCACCCCGCGGGACATCCCGATCTCGGATGTCCCGCGGAGAGGGAGGTGATCGGCCCGGGAATCTTATAGATTCCCGGGCCGATCACCCGAGGGTGATGGTCCACTTTAAGGTAAAAAAAAAAAAATGTACAGAATTGATATTACAGGTCTGATATTAATGTATTCATATTACTAAATTATTTTAAAAACTTGTTTTTTTTGGTTTATAAAAATATGGTTGTTTGGGGGTTAAAAAACTACTTTTAACCCATCGCCGCCAGCGCTCTGGGGTTTAAACATGCATTTTACAGCGCAAGAATTTTTTGAGCGTGATTTGTTAATGAATATGGTGGGAGCCGGTCGCTCTGACCAGTCGCTATCATGCGCTCCCATACAGCGCGGAACCTGACAAATAGCGACTCCTCACCCAATATTCAACATTACGGCAAACCGACTGAGTCGCTATCAACTACCGAACAACGCCCAAGCACAGCGACTACTAGCGGGCGCTCTGAAAATGCAGCTACAGTCGCTCAACTGTCGCTACCTGCCGCTGTTAATGAATCGGCCTCTAAGACATCCCCTGAAAAAAGCCCTAACACATCTTTGGAGCAAAAATGAATATAAACCCGTCTTATTTTCAGGCCAACAGGGTATGCATTGGATCCTATGCATGGATTCGACATGCACTGTGACGGAGACCATGGTAATACCTGTTATGTATCAAATGCTAATCCATTGGCAGGCTAATTAAGGATTTACTACTCTTCTCATGTACCTCACCCTTGGCCTTGGTTCAGTAAGTTTGTCTTATGAAAATAAGGACTGTTTATGGCTTTATTCCAAATTAAGGTGTGATTGATTAAAGGGAGGAAATTAGAGCATGATTATCTCCTAAAACTTTCACTGGAACAATGTGCTTTGCAATTTGCTTTTAAAATTGAAATGTCAGTAAAAGGAAAAATAAAAATCTTACCTTTTTTTCTGGTCTTAAACTAAAGTTTTGAATTGTCTTTAATGAGAATATGAGGACTATTAAGCACTTAGAAACCCATGTAATCAGGAGCGTAACTATAGCAACAGGGGCCAGAAGGTCCGGGAGTAGGGGGGGCAATCGTTATTGCTCCTCCACCTTATTCATCATGTTTGTGCTCATCATTAGTCTCTGCTGTTTCATTCTTTAGTCTTTTTGTCTAGATGTATTCAATTGGGTTAAAAGATAGAAAAAAGTTTACTACATCAGCCTTGAAAGGGCCCCATTTAATGTTCACACCAAGGCCCCACCACATTTAGTTAGGCCACTGCATGTAATGTTCCATTTTATTTGAATCACGTCTTATTTTATCTCACGCCTTATTTTGGATCAAAGCATGGGCCTTATTTTCATGAGAGGTTTTAAGGAAAGGCCTTTATCACTATAAATATTATGGGGTATATTCATCAAGGGCTAGCAGCAGGTAGCGCCTCGTAGTGCCAGGCAGCGTCTGGTGAACGCTGGGCGCTGTATGCAATACCACCTTTATGAAAGCGATTCCGGTGAGTGACTCTAACAGCGCCATGTAGCGTATGATTCATCATTACAGGCGGCTCAGCATATAGCGCCGGAGCTCTAGCTTCCAGAGCGCCAGGTCTTACCTGTCGCTACCTGTCGCTCTCCCATATTTCAATGGATGCGCCTTTTCTTCTGTTTAAACGGGGTTTTTGTTTTTATAATTTTTTTTTCTCTCAAATAATTGTGTGACCTCTCCTGGCCTAGAAAAAGTAATTTTTGAAAACTTTTTCAATTTTTATATTTTTATGCAGAATTGTCATTACAGGTCTGGCATTAAAGTATTAATGTCACAGTGTTACAACAATGTCATTCCATGTGTTTTCGTGTTGTTACTGGTGGATATGTGTTCAAAAACAGACTTTAATCACACAGCGTCTGGCGCTCTATGCTACAGCAACCAGATCCAGAGCACCAACGCTGTGTGTGTCTGTTTTATTGTTGAATATGGTGCGAGTCGCTGAGAGTCGGTTGCACTGAGCTGGCGCTACCTTTCGCTCCCTGCAGCGCTGTACTAGTGTTCAAACACCCAACATACATCTCATTCATCAATGCCAGCCAGGTTACTACAGCAACGCTCTGTTACAGCGCCCGATAGCCGATCACAGCGTTTACTAGCGGTCGCTCTTAGCGCCTCTGTACAGACGCTCATCTGCCAATAGCTGGCGCTAGTAATGAATCCTGCCCGTGTCAGCTGTCTTTGTTAGCACCACACAAGAACCTTACGTACTTTCCTCACTCCTGCTCTATTACACACATAAATTATTTGTATTTTCTATTTATTCAAAAATAAATTGCCCCTCCTCCCACAGTAAAAAAACTAAATAAATGGAAAATGCTCCCCCCCCCCCCCAAAGCTTACCAGCCTGGAACAGCAAGCATATGGGCTGCTAATCCCAGGGCTCAAAGGACAAACTGCTGGCTATTTCCAGCCCTAATGCCCTGCGGCACACGTCTCACTGGGCCCCTTCAAAGGTGTACTGGGCACTTCCTTACCCCTGCTTATTGGGGGTGCATATAATGTGGTATGGGGGGAACAACAACCGTCCCGCCTGTATGCCAGGCAGGTGGCATGCCGTCCCTTTGCCCTTTGAACTAGTATAGGGGTCCTTTGTAGACCTGGAGAGAGAAAGATAGGACCCACTGGATGAGGAAAAGGATGCCGTCGGGTGGGGGATCTAAAGAACAAGTAGTTCCATTTTGAATAGAGATGAGCGAACTTCTCAAAAATTCGATTCGGGCGATTCGCCGAATTTCTCAAAGAAATTCGGGTTCGTCCGAATCGAACTTTAGCGAATCGCGAATCTCTGGTGGGAGCGGGGAGGCCGGCTGCGCTGTCAGCGGGGCGGCGGAAGCCGCCTTCTGCCGCCCGCTGACAGCGCAGCTGGTCTCCCCACTCCCACCATGCCGGCATTTTTTTTTTTATTTCAGGAAAAATTCGGTCAGCACGAGAACCACTAAAAATTCGGGTTCGTGCTGAATCGAATTTTCCCTGAAATTCGGAGCGAATTCAGGTTCGTTAGAACCGATTTGCCCATCCCTAATTTTGAATATTAATGAATATTAATAAGTTATACGTTTTTATGTGGCGTCTCTTTTTTTTACACTGTTGATGAACTGATAAGGGCATAAATGATTGGCCTTGATTCACTAAGAGTTGAAAAAAAATTCTCATGGTAGTAAAAAAATCAATTCATGAGAAAAAAGCCTGAGAATGTCACTGAAAGTCAATGGCACTTTTTTACTCCCGAGAAAAATATTGAAATTTTTACTCCTTTTTACCTGTAGTAAAAAGTGTCAGTGGCGTCCACTGTCTTTCTATCTAGTGATTCACTAACAGTGACATTCTCAGGCTTTTTTCTCATGAATTGAATTTTTACTATCATGAGAATCTTTTTCAACTCGGGAAATCAAGGCCGAAGTATTTAATGAATCAAGGCCCATAGATAAGGGATTGCAATCTAACCTTGTGTCACAAGGTGGCGCAGCAGTTTTAAATAAATATGCAAGATATATAGAAAGATTTACAATCAAATATACATGAAACCTAAATGACACACAGATAAACAGTAAATGAAAACACAGTATGGGTGCAGTATAGAGAAGGGATGCGATAATGTAGACAAATACTGGGATAATAAAACTCACCAGCTTTGCTGTAGTAAGAGTTAGGTATGTGGATGGAAATGCATGGTCCACACTAACACAATAGACCAATAGACTCATTAAAAAACATTAAAAACATATACACACATAAATAACAAGTCCCAAGGGGGGGTGCCTGCTAAAAAGCTGTAACAGACCCAGGCCCAAATAATTTCAATCAACATTAGTATTATTGTGATCCCTCTTATGAATGCCCCGCTAACTGCTATGCTAAAAAAGTGCAAGTACTATTGACAATATTTGGTACGAGGTGCGAAGTGCAACAATGACAATCAATTTACAAATAGAAATAATAAATCAAATTTGTTTTTCAATTCATTAATCAACAATTCATATAGAGATCTTATATATAGTCAGGGCCAGGCGCCGCATTCCACCCCCCTGGTCTACGCATTACATGGCGGCCCCTCCGTCACTTCCTCAGGGAGAAAGACTGTGGACAGTCTGTTACAGCTTTTTAGCAGGCACCCCCCCCCCCCCCCGGGACTTGTTATTTGTGTGTGTATGTTTTTAATGGTTTTTAATGAGTCTATTGTGTTAGGATAGTGACCCCTCCCCTTGTATAACCACCACGTGTTTGCCCACCACGCACTAATAGTGGCAAAACAGGCGTCGGTCTGCTTTAATGCAGAAAAGGCATGTATCCCAACTGAGAGAGGTCCACTCTACCCCATATATCTCACTTTGGTTTAGCAAAATAAATTCCATAATGCAATTTGAAGATCTTACTCTTTCTCTGAAAAATATACATGAATAAAGCGGGTGGCACAGGCTGGTACGGTGAAGACATGGTTCTGCTTCAAACAGAAGTATAACTATCTATATCACTTTGTGGAGGCACCTACTACCAACTACATACACGAATATGTAACTATGGATAGTATAATAAGTGACAACCAGCACAAGGCCAGACGCTGCCAGACACGCGGATCATAATTCACCAGGCCAAGATTTATTCACATATATGTATGGCATCAGCGGTAATACTGAACCACTGGCTGCCCTGTACAGAGCATACCGGGTTATTATACGTTCTCAATACATAGATGATGGTTACATTTTCATAAAGATACGCAGGAGCCTAGGATTGGTAAATAATACAGATAAAAATGACTAATACAATTGGGTACACTTGTTATAAGGTGTGGCTATGGCATTTCAGATGTGAGGCCTCTTTCAGCCTTCTGCACCTACGTGGTTCTCATGTTTCGCAGGGGTCACTTTTTCTAATAAAGTCTAGGACAGCTGTTAATTTTTCCTTCTCATGTCATCCTTGTTAGACTGAATTTGCAGTCAAGCTAAGAAGAGGCCCACATTCCAATCATCTTAGCCAGTATAAGTTCATGTATATTTCAAAGAACTAGAGAGTTCAAATAAAGAAGATCTCTGCCTCAAGCTAGGTCTTGTCCACTTTTTGTACATTTTAATAAACTTAATTTAAATTTATCTGACAGGCTGTAGATATAGTTTTTCTGGATTTTGCAAAGGTTTTGACACTGTCTCTCATGGACGCATGCTGGGGAAATAGAAGTCTTTAGGGTTAGAAAATAAAGTTTGTAACTGGATTGAAAACTGGCTGAAGGATCATGTGCAGAGAGTTGTGGTTAATGATATCTACGTTGAATGGTTACCGGTTGTAACAGGTGTACCCCACGGTTCAGTGCTGGTTGTTTATTTAACTTGTTTATAAATGATATAGAAGGTGGCATTAATGGCACTGTCTCTATTTTTTGCAGATGACTCCAAGATATGTAGCACAGAGCAGTCTATTGAAGATGTTCACAAGCTTCAGCCTGACTTGGACACATTGAGTGTCTGGGCATCCACTTGGCAAATTCAGTTCAATGTAGATAAATGTAAAGTCATGCACTTGGGGTCTAATCTGCAGGCCTCATACGTCCTCGGGGAAGCCACTTGTTGAGAAGGATTTGGGGGTGCTGGTAGACCACAAGCTAAATAACAGTATGCAATGCCAAGTAGCTGCTTCTAAGGCTACAGTTACTATATAGTAAATATCCCTTAGTTGAAGGGACTAATGATGCTTCTTTTTTTCAGGACTAGATGCAATGAGAGCACAAATATAAGAAATAAGGTAAAGAAAAAACAATGATGGGGCCCCCTGGTGGTCTTCCCAATAACATTTAGGGTCATTTGGCTGCCATCCAGAGACTAGAAATACCTTCAGAATATTATTCTGTGGACTTTAATGACGTTTGGATTTGGGGGTCCATAGAATCCCAAACATTTGGACACATTTGACCAAACTGCTCTCTATATTAACACTGTTTAAACCATTGTAAAAGTTTTTTCTGTGTACAGAAAGTACAGAAAGTTGGACACCCAGAGGTTTTGGAGCTACACAAATACGGAAGCAAAAAATGCACTAAAATCCAATTTGCCAGGAAAGAAACCCAATCAATAAACAATCAAACAATGGGGCTTTATATCTAGAGGCCAACTTGCAAATACTTGTTTTTATTTTTTAAATAATGGCAAGAATGAAGGATTTAAGAATTTGTTTCAGTAGATGGCAGCATAACCCAGTCATAATTCTGCAGATCAATCACAGAAGCCTCAAACTGTACCTGGGATTGTTAACCTTTATAGTATTATATACACCCATATCCATATTAATATCCATGTATACTATGGTTTTCCCTAATGCCATTTTCGTTAATACCTCCCAAAATGTTTACGTTGTTAGGAAGAACATAAAGCCATAATTTAAAGCCTATCTAAAAGCATAAAAAGCATTACTTAGCTGACTGTCCACATGCTTGATTTGTTGGAGTACAGTTCTTTTTTTAATCCTGCCGGTTCTGGTGC
The DNA here is from genome assembly GCA_027917425.1 of Gastrophryne carolinensis. NCBI lineage: Eukaryota > Metazoa > Chordata > Amphibia > Anura > Microhylidae > Gastrophryne > Gastrophryne carolinensis. Next base: position 559,562,811 of record CM051235.1, read on the forward strand.
TGACAGAATGCTCCTTGTCTGGCTTTGGTGAATGCCCCTGCTTCCAGCCTAGGGGGTGCACATCATGACTGGTGATGAGCTGGAATGGGGACAGTCCAGTTCAGAAGCCTTCCGTCTGGATAGTCCCCAGTATCCGACATTTAGTGCTCCCCAATGCTGGATACTATATCTCTAGCCACCACAACAGGTGAACTTTTATAGGGGTCCTATACTGGGCGGCTGGGGCAGGGAGGCTTTTATACCACAGAAAAGGAGCCTCTTCTAAGGAGGTCTAAGGAGAAGGATCCTTTGAATACCCCCATGTGACTAATGACACAATTGGAGAAGAGGGACATGGATGGGGATTCCAGGTAGGTGACTGCAATATCAGCTCCCTGCCAGCAGCAGACCAGCGCCCGACAGACCAAGAGGGAGATCCGGACCCGCTGAACCTGCAGAGAGGACGCCACCTGGCGGGGGACGGATGGAGGTAGACATGGCAATGGTGAGCTCTTTTTGTTTTTTATTTTAAAAGTGTTTTTTTCAACTGTTTGTGAACTGGTAAATGGTCCAATGGGTCCATGGTTCAGAAGGTGCACAGTAGATGTCTGGCAACAGTTCAGCAGCAGCAGCAGGATCACCCAGAAAGTCCTGATGTTCCTGCAGCAGACACGTTCTGATGTTCCTCACTTCGGCAGTTCTGGAATGCAAGAGTCATGTCCTATTTGTGCCATACCCCCTACCAAAGTCCCCCAACCAATAAAATCCCTGGGTGCTTTCAAGACAAATGCATTTGTAAACATACTTCAGTGTTCTCCTTCCACAGGCTTTGACCTCAATCCTAGTATGAACCCCTTGCTCCCAACAAACTTTTCAGCTAAAGCAGCTTCTACTTTTCTGGAAGGACTTTCTACAAGCATTTGGAATGTGTCTGTGAGTATTTTTTTTATTTTCATTCAGTAAAGCAGATGTGACAAAGGGTTAGAACGTCCATGGAGCAAAAACAGTTCTCAGAGACACACCCGGTGTTCACATAATGGAACATGCAATCGAGACAAATGCCTCAAAGCACATGTGAGGTCAGCCATCGATGTTGGATGAGATGCCATGGCTACTAGATTCTAGTTTATCCTCAAGATGTTCAACAGGATTGGAATCAAAGCTGTGATAAGACCATTCAAGTTCTTCCACAACAAATTTACCCAACTATGCCTTTATACACATCTCTCTGTGCACTGGGGCACATTCATGCAGGAACAAAAAGGACCTCCTCAAACTACACGAATATTCAGATTTTTCTTCACTGGAATGAAGAGGTCTAGGCAAACCTCAAAAAAACACCCAGTTTTTCTGGCATTCAATAAAACCCCAACTAGTCCATAAGACTGCCACATAGAGATGCGTGATTTTCCACTCCACAGAAAACATTTCCTTCCCATTTTTTTGTCCCTGTCCAGGCAAAAACAACAAATCAGATACTCATCAGTAGTTCTGTGCAGCGGATTCATTCGATGCAGGTAGTTTGAAACTTAATGTCACTGGCGATTTTGTCTCCACTATCCTGTTGCCCCACGCAGAGCAGCTGTCCCCTTGCGTCAGTCACAGTGACTGGTTTTCTACAATAGAGGGGGCATGCCAGTCCTCAGCACATCCCCTCCACACACATAGGAGCGGGTGTGGCCAGTCACCGCAACTGACGTAAGGAGACACGACACCACAAGCTGTTACCGTGAGCAAGGATGGCACCTTCTGCATAGGTGAGTATAGGTGACTATAGGTGAGTATCTGTGGTCTTATTCTGCTCCAGACAGTCTCTTCAATAACTAAGATGTTTAACAAACATTACTGGTAGTAAACCTTGCACAAGTATATTACCCGATAAGCCAAGAATGGTTCCAGGTCCACCGTTGTTAATGCTTGTTGTTGTTCTACAAATTTTGTCTAGAGGTGGTTGTCATTGGACAAGATGGTGCTGCCCAGCTGAGGACACCCAAGACTTCAGGGACCTGCTGATGGAAGTGCTGAAGAAAGGTAAGTAAATCTATGCTATTCTGAAGTTGAGGTTTGGGGTGGGGGCAGGGAAGCTGAAGTTTGGGGTATTTTCATGAAATCCCCAGCAGGGTTGTTGTTCCTCGTTAATATTTGTACAGTATATTAGGGCACATTGGCACAATGCACATAACACAATTACATGAAATGTTGCAATGCATACTGTGGCATAATTAACTGGTATTTTACCAAAGTAATAATTAGCTTAAGAACAACAAGATCATTGAGTTTGTCTTAAATCAGTTCTTCGAAATATTTTGATTAAGAAATGATTTACTATGATTTCTCATGCGATAGTTCACAGGCTGTCATGGTGCTGCAGCGCGGTCTAGCTGAGTTTTATACAAAACCCAAAACAAAGACTCAGTCTTTGCAAGGATTGTCAGGAAAATAATTAAATCACATTAAAATATATTTAGAAAAAATAAACAATTTATTTTAATTACAACAATTTTTTAAAACACATGAATGGACACACATACATACAACAACTTAAAAAAACAATACTAGAACGGTCCCTAAAGTACAACAATGGGGTTTATTCATCAAGGGATAGCGGCAGGTAGTACCCTCATAGCGGCAGGTAGCGTCTGGTGAATGCCGGGCGCTGTACGCAAAACCAAATTTATGAAGGGGATTCTGGTTACAGCGCCATGTAACGTACGATTCATCATTACAGATGGCTCAGCGTATAGCGCCGACGCTCTAGCTTCCAGACCGCCAGTTATCACCTGGTGCTCTCCCATACATTTTAATGGACGTTCCTTTTCTTGTTTAAACAGGGTTTTTTTTTCTCTCAGATAATTGTGTGATTTTTTATATTTTTATGGAAAATTGTCATTACAGGTCTGGCATTAAAGTGTTAAGGTCACAGTGTTAAAACAATGTCATTCCATGTGTTTTTGCTTTGTTACAGGTGGATATTTGTTCAAAAACAGACTTTAATCACACAGCGTCTGGCTCTTTATGCTATAGCGCCCATATTTAGAGCGCCAACGCTGTGTGTGTGTCCTCTTTTGATAAGTATGGTGTGGAGCGCTGAGAGTCGGTCGCAATGAGTTGGCGCTACCTTTCGCTCGCTGCAGGGCTGTACTGGTGTTAGAGCACCCAACACACATCAAATTCATCAATGCCGGCCAGGTTACTGCAGCGACTGAGACGCTCTGTTACGGCACCCGATACCCACTTACAGCGTCTACTATTGGTCGCTCTAAGAGCCGCTATATAGACACTCATCTGCCGATACCTGGCATTAGTAGTGAATCAGCCTCCACATTTTCTGTGACTAAACAAGCCCATCCGAAAGAGAATAACCATTAAGGTCAAGGTGGCCAAAAAAACCCTGATGTGCTTCAAAGAAAACATTTATTTCTAGTTTCAGCCATATCCTAATACTAGGTGCTAATACATGTAAGTGTTGAGTGTTCATTTGTGCACCTCCTTATATTTCCAGCGCTTGACACAAGTACTGCACAAATTCCAAATACTTTGGGCCAATAACACTAAAAAGGAGGTCAAAATGCCCAGCTGTGCATGGATGCTGGTAAGTACCCTTAAAGAGGCTTAGCTGCCCATTTCCCCAGCTTTAGCCATATTTACTACTATAGCACAGTCAAATGGTGCAGTTTCTGGGTGCTAGCGTCTGTTTTCCATGGTGCAGAGACTTATCCAGCCATTAAAGGTGGGTCTCTAGTCAAGAAAATAAAGTTTAGTAATTCGCTCCTTCTTGCACCCTTCTTTGACGATCAGTAGCATATGCTGTTTGAGAGGGCTTATCGCCATGCAGATGTTGTTGAATAAAAGCACTCCTAGAATTATAAGGGAGCGGCCATCTTGGAATATTCCTTTAAATATGTGAAAGGATTGAATAAGGTTCAGGAGGGAAGTGTTTTTAAGAAGAAACTTAACGATAGAACAAGGGGGCACAACCTGAAGCTAGTCGGGGGGAAGATCAGGAGCAATGTTAGAAAATATTATTTTACAGAAAGAGTAGTAGGTGCTTGGAACTTCCAGCAGAGGTAGTTGAAACATCAACAGTCACTGAATTTAAACATGCCTGGGATAAGCACACATCTATCCTAAGATAAAGAGTACATACAGTATACACATAAGGGCAGACTAGATGGACCGTATGGTCTCCTTCTGCCGTCAACCTTCTATGTATGTTTCTATGAATACACCTGAGGGCCTTGCTTACACATCATGGGGGTTGGGGAGAGCCTTTGCTAGCACACAGACATGCTGCCGATGAGCTGGGAGCGTCCTTTTGATTAGCCCAAGCCACAGAGAGATTTTATTTGTTTTCACACAGAATGTTATATGGAGATAAAATCCCCATCTGGCTGCATTGATGTAGCATTGATGTAGAATTGACCCCTTTGTGATCTCTGTGTGATATTGTTTCTCCACACAAGGTTTGGGATTTTACTATAAGCAGCCCACACCAAACTGAGAGAGAGATTTACCTTGCAAAAGGGAATTGCATGTCTGTCATGTCAAACACTGAATGACCAGTTGCTAGAGGGGGTTAACTATGTATTAATGTAAGTCAATGGACTTGACTGCCGCAGAGTTGTTTACAATGCTGATACATTCATTACAGCTAATAGCTTTTTACTTCTGGCTAAGGATTATTACAGCGAGAATTAGGCTTATTTTTACTGTAGAACTGTTTTTCTCCGAATCGGGATTGTCAAAATTGTGGCAAGATGGCTGCCCCCATGGAGTTTATTAGCATAGAATCTGTCTGCTATTCTACAACATCTGCATGGAGATAAGCCCTCCCAAATAGCTTTACATCACTGAGTGCAAGGAAGGGGTTTAGGGGAGCAATTTATTTTGCATTTTTGACTGGAGGTGCTCTTTAAGAATCAATGGGTTTTTGAGATTTTTAATTTTTTTATGTTTTTTGATTTATTTAACAGATTTTATAGATGACTGAGAAGTACATCTCTGGTGACCACTGCCAATGCTTGAAGGCTGCTCAGTTAGGCCCAGTGATAACAGCAGTGGCGAATGCAGCAGTGGCGAACCCAATGGCAACATCGAAGCAGTGCAGAATATGCAAGTACCAATTGGCAGAAGAAGAGAAAGATGATCAACAGTAGGGATGAGCGAACTTTTGAAAAATTAGATTCGGCTGATTCGCCAAATTTTCCGCCAAAATTTGTTTCGGTCCGAATTTATTCGCGATGAATCGCTATTAAGAACGGCTATTTCTGAGCTTCCTAGAGCCTCAATAGGGTTGTAAACCTTGCCTTGCTGTAACACACATAGGATGCGTGCTGGATTAGTGAAATAATACTGTAAATAATTATGACATGCAGATCAGAGGCATCGCTATTAGAATCGCAGAGCGGCACAATTGCAGAGAGTTGAGGTGGCATCACTATGAGGGGCCCCTATATTGCCTGAAAAACACACCCTGGAGCTGGCAGCAGCAGGAGCCCAAATATTGGCTGAAAGACATCCTGGAGTTGGCAGCAGGAGCAGCAGGAGCCCAAAAATTGGCTGAATGACACCCTGGAGTTGCAAGCAGAAGCAGCAGCAGGGGCCCAAACATAGCTTGAAAGAGACACTAGAGTTGGCAGCAGGAGCCAAAAAATTGTCTGAATGACACCCTGGAGTTGCAAGCAGCAGCAGCAGGGGCCCAAACATAGCTTAAAAGAGACACTGGAGTTGGCAGCAGGAGCCAAAAAATTGTCTGAATGACACCCTGGAGTTGCAAGCAGCAGCAGCAGGAGCCCAAACATAGCTTGAAAGAGACACTGGAGTTGGCAGCAGGAGCCCAAAAATTGGCTGAATGACACCCTGGAGTTGCAAGCAGCAGCAGCAGGAGCCCAAACATAATTATGACTTGCAGATCAGAGGCATCGCTATTAGAATCGCAGAGCGGCACAATTGCAGAGAGTTGAGGTGGCATCACTATGAGGCCCCTATATTGCCTGAAAAACACACCCTGGAGCTGGCAGCAGCAGGAGCCCAAATATTGACTGAAAGACATCCTGGAGTTGGCAGCAGGAGCCCAAAAATTGGCTGAATGACAACCTGGAGTTGCAAGCAGCAGCCCAAACCTAGCTTGAAAGACACACTGGAGTTGGCAGCAGGAGCCCAAAAATTGGCTGAATGACACACTGGAGTTGCAAGCAGCAGCAGGAGCCCAAACATAGCTTGAAAGAGACACTGGAGTTGGCAGCAGGAGCCCAAAAATTGTCTGAATGACACCCTGGAGTTGCAAGCAGCAGCAGGAGCCCAAACATAGCTTGAAAGACACACTGGAGTTGGCAGCAGGAACCAAAAAATTGGCCTAAAGAAACACTGCAGTTGGCAGCAGCAGCAGCAGGAGGCCAAAATTTGGCTGAAAGGCACACCCTGAAGTTGGCATCAGCAGGAGCCCATCCCTGATTCATTTTCACAAAGGTGAGTCTCTCCACATTTTTAGTTGACAGACGCATTCTCCTCACCGTGGCCCCCGCCGCACTAAACACCCGCTCAGATGGCACGCTACTTGCCGGGCAGGACAGCTTTTCCAGGGTAAACTCAGCTAGCTGCAGCCACAAGTCGTTTGGCTGCCCAGATGTCCAGCGGATCCTCAAGGTGTGTTGGCATGGTCATGTCAAGGTATGACATGACCTGCTGGTTGAGGTCCTGCTCCAGGTCTTCCTGCTGCTCATGAGTAGACTCACTATGTGGGTGTAGAAAGCTACTCATTAGCGACTGAAGACTGAGGCTGCTGCTGATAGAGCTGCTGCTGCTGCTCCTGCCAACCCCCCCAGCAGGCATGTCAGTGGAAGGTGAGCGCAGAGGTCCCCCCGAGTCAGACCTGCGAGAGTATGGACCGTGGCGCAGATAGGCATCGGCCAACTGACTCCGTAGAATGTCTTTGTAGTAGGTCAGTTTGTCCTCCCTCTTAGCAGGTTTAAAAAATGCCCCCATTTTGTGCCGGAAGCGAGGGTCCAATAAGGTGGAGAGACAGAAGTCATCCCGCTGACAAATGAAAACAATTCTGGGGTCACTACGCAAGCACGTGAGCATGCTTCCTGCCATTTGCGCAAGTGACTCGGAGGGACTACCTGTCTCCATCTCCACTGCATACTGCCACGGTGTGTCTGGGTCCTCTGTCTCGCCTTCCTCACAACCCTCTAGCTCCTCTGGCTGCTCCTGCTCCTCCTCTCCTGTCCGCTGACTAGATAAACCAGCCATTTCGCCAAGCCTAAACTGTGCACTGTGCCACTCCTCCTCCTCTTCCTCCTCCTCCTCCAGTTCAGCTCCAACGGGGTGCATGTACGTAAGATGTAGACGCCATGTCTCCAGTGCCCTGACCAGCCATGGTTTCCAACATGTGCTGTAGTACATGAAGCAGTGGAATCATGTCGTTCATCCCGTAATCCTGCCGACTGACAAATAAAGTGGCTTCCTCAAAGGGCCTGAGCAAACGGCAGGTGTCACGTATGAGCTGCCACTGGTTGACATTGAAGTTACACAGGGGAGTCCCCCTATCCGCTTGGATCATCAAGAAATTCGTGATGGCTTTTCTCTGTTCGTATAGTCTGTCCAACATATGCAGGGTGAAATTCCAACGGGTGGAAACATCGCAAATCAGACTATGTTGGGGGCTACCGTTCTGACGCTGTAGCTCAAGAAGGGTGTGCTTGGCGGTGTATGAGTGGCTGAAGTGCATGCAAAGTTTCCTTGAAGTTGTTAGGATGTCTTGCAGATCGGGGGAAGACTCCAGAAACCGCTTCACAACCAGACTGAAGACGTGAGCCATGCAGGGCGCATGGGTCTGCCTGCCTTGTCGCAGCGCAGACAAAATGTTCTTCCCATTATCGGTAACCATGGTTCCCATTTTCAGTTTTCTTGGAGTAAGCCATGTTTGGATTTCTTGATGAATAAATTTAAGCAGTTCCTCCCCTGTGTGACTCCGTTCGCCAAGACAAACCATGTGAAGCACAGCGTGACACCTCCGTGCCCTACACACATGGTAGGCTGGAGGGGCAGTGAGACTTGAGCCTACAGTGGAGGGTGAGGAGATGGCGGAGGATGAGGAGGCCGAGTCGCACAGTGTCACAGGCACAACGGCCAGGGAGCGCGGAGGCAGAAGCGGCGTGACCTGTCCAAGTTGCTGCTGCTGCAAAGGGACCACATTCACCCAGTGGGCCGTAAACGACATGTACTGTCCCTGACCGTAGTTACAGCTCCAGACGTCAGCGTTGCCATGCACTTTGCTACACACCGACAGGCTCAAGGATTGGCCCACCTTCTGTTCAACAAAAGTGTGCAGCGCTGGTACTGCTTTCTTGGCAAAGAAATGACAGCTTGGGACTCTCCACCTCGGCTCGGCACAAGCCATCAGTTCTATGAAAGGTGCAGAGTCCACCACCTGAAAAGGGAGCGACTGCAGCACCAGCAACTTGGACAGGAGCACATTCAGTCACTCGACCTGGCATTCCTGGGGGACACTCAGAGCTATACACTCAGGTGATGTGTATGTTTATTTAAATTGGTTGTTGTATTCTGATACTTGAGTCTGCTTTTCTCTTGCCACATTTTATATTAATAATATTGTATTTGCACAAATTTAGCACTAATGCACTTTATGGATTGGTTGTAATATTGGCACTTTATTGAAATATGATGTTTATAGGATTGGGATTATGGGTGTAACTGGGAATGTGCGGTCTAGTCTTATATGTTTGTTATATGATTCTTATGGGTATTTGTCAATAAATAATCTATGAATTCATGACATATGCTTAGTTGATGTATTGATTACCGTGGAGGGGGTGCGGTGGTTTGGGGCTATTGTGGGTGAATTGCTGGATTCACCATTACAATATTAGGATTCCAATTTAGGATTGAGATAGTCTCCCATCACTGCACGGCCACAGGTATTAAATTTAAATTTAACTTCATATTGTGGTGCGGAATTTGTACATACTTTTGAGCACATTCAGCTTCTGCGCCGTAGGATGAGTGGGTGCATACTGCTGTCTCTTGGACATGGCTTCGCTGATGGATTGCTGGCGGGATGCATGACTTGGAGGAGCAGGAGCATCTGGAGCAACAGAGGATGGGTATGACGCACAGCTGCCTTCGGCTGAGGTGCTGGACCCTTGGCTGGCAGAAATTGGGAGCGGCGTGCCACTTGGTGAGGAAGCAGCCTGGACCACCTCTTCAGAGCCCCGGTTCTCCCAGGCCGCTTTATGGTGACGCATCATATGTTGACGCAGGGCCGTGGTGCCAACATTTGGGCCCTGGCCACGCTTCACCTTCTCCCTACATTTTTCCCACCAACAGCCCGCACTGATTCACTGCTACTGTCGCCAACTCCAGGAATCCCTGCTCCACTACCTCCCGATAAGGTAGCCTGCCGCGCAGCAGGTGCTCTACCCTGACACCGTTTGGCTCCAGGCTTTACAATTCTGCCCCCATGCTGACTGCCAACCATGCTGCTAACACCTTTCTGCCTCAGCTGTTGACTCCGGGGCAACCTGCGCCCCTCTTCTCCTGATGATGAGGATGAAGCCCCTTCTGCACCCGGCTCCCAAGTGCGATCGGCTTCATCATCATCATCATCATCACCGAGTTGTGGCTGCACGTCACTGATGTTCTCGGTTTCCTCAACAGTGTCTGGCGCAGGAGCTGGAACCCTCGCAACAACACCCACGCCACTCTCCACATCACTATTTGTCTGCCTAGCGAAGGAAGCCACCTCCATTTCTTGGCTGGGCAGTAGCTGCTGACTGTCCTCTATCTGATCGTCCTACTCACTAAAGAGTGGAGCTGAACCCAAAGCATAGGATATGTTGCTGGGGAGGAAACGGCATAGGACAGAGGCAATGGGAGGACAGGGACTGCTCTCGGGCCATGCCAACTCAGGGTTGTGTCAGAGGAACCTACCGACCCTAGACTGGGTGTCAGATGTAACTTGTGATGATGTGGATGACCGCGTTAACCAATCTTCCACGGCAGATGCGTTACTGGTGGAGACACGACCGCTAGCAGATACTGGCAGATCAGGTCTCTCACCGCGACTCCTGCTGCCACTCGCCCCTAGTCTGCTGCGACATCTGCCTGCTGAATCTTGGCCTCTGCCACTCCTCTTTGAACATCCTGGCACTTGTCTGCCTGACATTTTTATGTATTTGAAATGCGCAATAGGCACTTAAAAAAATGTGTTTACTTTAAAAAGCAGAAGCTAAATAAAGTGAGATACTGCTTCTCTGCACCAGATACTATGAAAATTGGCAATATGGGATACCCTGCGGGCTGGACACAAAAAACCAATTCAAAATGCAATATATTAATAAAACAGAGCCTGTAGAAGCTGATTTAGTATAACAGATAGGGTGAAATGTGCCGGTTTGGGATACCCTGCGGCCTGGTGTTTTTACAGGACGCAAAAAAACAATTAAAAATGCAATATATTAATAAAACAGAGTCTGTAGAAGCTGCTTTAGTATAACAGATAGGGTGAAATGTGCCGGTTTGGGATACCCTGCGGCCTGGTGTTTTTACAGGACGCAAAAAAACAATTCAAAATGCAATATATTAATAAAACAGAGCCTGTAGAAGCTGCTTTAGTATAACAGATAGGGTGAAATGTGCTGGTTTGGGATACCCTGCAGCCTGGTGTTTTTACAGGACGCAAAAAAACAATTCAAAATGCAATATATTAATAAAACAGAGCCTGTAGAAGCTGCTTTAGTATAACAAATAGGGTGAAATGTGCCGGATTGGGATACCCTGCGGCCTGGTGTTTTTACAGGACGCAAAAAAACAATTCAAAATGCAATATATTAATAAAACAGAGCCTGTAGAAGCTGCTTTAGTATAACAAATAGGGTGAAATGTGCCGGATTGGGATACCCTGCGGCCTGGTGTTTTTACAGGACGCCCAAAAAAATTCAAAATGCAATATATTAATAAAACAGAGCCTGTAGAAGCTGCTTTAGTATAACAGATAGGGTAAAATGTGCTGGTTTGGAATACCCTGCGGCCTGGTGTTTTTACAGGACGCACAAAACCAATTCAAAATGCAATATATTAATAAAACAGAGCCTTTAGAAGCTGCTTTAGTATAACAGATAGGGTGAAATGTGCTGGTTTGGGATGCCCATGTGGCCTGGTGTTTTTACAGGATGCACAAAACCAATTCAAAATGCAATATATTAATAAAACAGAGCCTTTAGAAGCTGATTTAGTATAACAGATAGGGTCAAATGTGCTGAAATAGTATGCCCATGTGGGCTGGGGTTTTTACAGCATACAAAAAATATTAAAACTAATTGAGTTATAAGAAATGCTTGTGTGTAACAGATAGGGTTAAATATGCCACTGCCAAGATGGGATGCACAGTGGCCAGGAATATTTACAGCACAAAAAAAGCAATTTAAAACTGATCTGGCAAATGAAGTGAAGTGAAAATAAAAAAAAAGTTTCCCTGTCACTTTCTCTGCTGTCCCTGCCTGGATCGTTTTTCCCTATCTTACCCTGGCTCTCCCTGGCACTGTGTGGGTCTCTGTGGATCTCCCTGACTCTCCCTGCCTGTCTGTTAATCTCTCCCTGTCTGCAGCAACCTCCGTTCTGTCTGCAATGCAAGGCTGAAATGCGCACAAGCAAGACGTCCGCCGTTTATATAGCACTGACGTCACCGGGCTTCCTGGCTGCTGATAGGCTGCATGTGACCTTCCCATGATAACTTGCCCCAGGGGACATGTCCGGACATGTCCATCCACAATTTTACAATGGCTGTAATTGAAATAAATGGAGTTTAAAGGAAAACTCAGATCGATCGAATCGAGGGGGAAATTCGGATTCGTTCAGAATCAAATTTTTCCTGAAATTCGGAACGAATTCTGGTTCATCCGGATCGATTCGATCATCCCTAATCAGCAGCAACAGAGGACCCATTGGTGACAACAAAGAAGGCAGCAAGAAACACCAGCTGCCCAGCTCTGCCAGAGTACCCAGCAGCTACATCAAAGGACCCATCAGCAGCAGTGGAGAATGCTCCATAAATGTTTATGGTCTGCAAACACTGCATGCAGCTTTGCCAAATTGAAGGGCAATGCAGCACAGAGATATGAAAGAGCCTACTGATTAAGATATTCCTGCATCAATGCAACTCAAGGAACCAGGTGTGAAAGAAGTCTGATGCTGGACCACAATGCACATATATTTCTGTAACATTACTTCCAATCTCTTTTACTGCTGCACATTTTAATGTCTGATTTACTGGACATACAGAGGCAACATATCTCACAATTCTATATATTGCAACACAAAGAACCTCTCAGAAGGAAGCAGGCTTTTCAGACTCATCGTGATTGTTATAGTTCCAGCAGGAAGGAGAGATTGCCCATCCCGAAGTTTTACGTCAAATGCCAATATATGGCTCAATCAGCTTTGTCGCCTTTGAATAGCTTTGTCGCCTGGTGTTTTTCCAAGGCTGGCCTCTGGCCCTGTAAGTCCACTAGCCCCATGACACTCAGCACAAGCCCACTGGGGAGGGACCACCATTTTCCTCCCATAGGCTTTATTTGTGTTCATATTAATTGTATGCTGGGTACTGCAGCCTATCCGGATGGAGGGTTTCCCTTTCTCTACTAATAAACTAGATGATGTTAGAATTTTCTTAGATAGTCAAAAGCTTTCTAGCTATGACCCCAATGGAGAAAGTATAGCCTAGTCCAGTACTCAACTGGTGGCACAGGGTCCAAATGCGGACCTCGCCGCAAGATTTCTGGACCCCTGCCCTGAAAGCCCTGCACTCAGTTGCTTCTGTCTTGCCTTGTTCAGCACTGGCCCCCTTTACTTGATCGGCAATGTGGTGCTTAGCCTCCCTGCCAGTGTCATGACTCTGCCGGGAAGTGGCATTGTCAGGTACACACAAACTTTGCTTCCAGGTCTCCTTGACCCATCAAGTCCTGTCCGCTGCCCCAGTTCAGCCCCATCCATACCTGCCCCGCCATCTCTACCCCATCCATTCCTGTCCCCCACAGCTTTGCCAATCCACTCCTGTCCCCCCAGCTTTGCCCCATCCATTCCTGTCCCCCCAGCTTTGTCCCATCCTTTCCGCCCCCCCCCAGCTTTGCCCCATCAATCCCATACCCATCCATTCCTGTCCTCCTTAGCTCTGCCCCTTCCAGCCCAGCCTTTTTTAGTTTTGCCTGGGGAATCTATGGCCACCCCACCTCCAGTGCGCAGATTTCTAACTATCCACCCCCTGCAACATCCCCCCGCCCGGACCTTCACCTCTCACCAGATGCTTGAATATGGACTTTTACAAGAAGTGGTTGAGTACCCCTGGCCTAGCCTGTGACTAAACAAGCCTATTGTGGTGACTTGGGAAACTTCAGGTCACCACTCTCTGGTCCTGATGAAACTGACTTTCTTTTTTTTATGGCCAAACAGCAAGCTTAACAGAAAAAAAGGACATAACATTAGCTCTCACTTATTTACACTTAGTCCAAATCTTGTAAAACTTTTAAGCTTTAATAGATGAGACCCTGGCTTTCATTTGTACATTTATCCAATATCCTTAGTACCATAGTACTGCAGTAAAAATAATGCCAATGCTTAAAACAAATAATCAGAGGGCAGAAAAACCAATCTATTTTATGCCTTGATCTTATCATGCCTCTTTCATGTTCGTACAGTATCCCAGGGCACATTGGCACAAACCAGCTAATAGAAGTAAGTCATTAAACTCATGCAATACATAACTAGCGTGGCCTAATATCTAATTGTGCAGGAAATCAAAATAATAATAATAATTAGCTTGGAAACTACGTACAGGGTTATTGAGTTTGTGATCTGTGGCAGGAAAATAATGGTTCTTTCCAGTCAAGTAGGAAAAGAAGCATTACATTAGCTCTCACCCATTCCCAATCGATCCAAAGCCTAAGAAAATAATTGGAGTTAAGCCTCAACACCCCAGAAGATTTAAATATGGTCCTACATATGATCTAAGATGAAGCCCTGGTTTGCACAAATACTCCATAGCCTCAGGTACACCTTTATCCTGGAGTCTAAAAGATGTCCGTTATTACATTTTGCCTGTGACAAAGACCAATTGATAAATACATCAAAGTTATAGTTTTTTTTTTTTTAGATAAAAACAGTATAAAAACAGGGTGAGATTAAGGAACAAGGTTTGGGATAGTATATGGTATATCCTTAAGCTGAAGCAACACCCCAATAAGAAAGTTTCTTTACCTGAATAGCGCACACGCTGCAAATAAATATGGCTCATTGTTTTCTTCTCATAAAAAAATCCATTTATTTAGCAATAATGATGGGCCCTGTGTGAATAGTGGCCGGTGAATCGGAAACCACTTGTGCCGGCAAACCAGAAGCTCAGATTAGCTCTTGAGCGGCTCTGCCAGTGCTGACTGTGCATGCCCAACTGTAAGGGGGCTGGGCCTGGCTCACGCGCTCTCTTGAAGGGCCTGCCTTGTTTGCCACTATTTTCACCGGGGTCGCCATTATGGTTAAATAAATGGATTTTTCACAAGAAGAAAAAAGGTGAGCCACATTTCTTTTGCAGCGATCTGGCGCGGGTGCGCTATCCAGATAAAGATACTTTACCCCACACTTTCTATTGAATAACTATATTTTCCATAACGCTCTGAACCAAGGCCCCTGAAAACACTCATGTTGGCGGAAGTTACAGCTCTGGCAATATGTGTTGGGGTGTCTGTTTCCCTGTCAAACAGAGACTGAAAGAGGTAGGTATAGCTCCCGGGGACATTGATGATAGAGTTGGGTTGCTTGGGTTCCCAGTTTACCTACTGCAGATGATGCCTGGGACAGAGTCAGACTTTAGATTTTATGCAGTACCCAAAGCAATGACTTTTACAGAACCTAGATTTGGTAATTGCAGACTGACCTCTGAAACTTTTGAAAGTTTACCTTGGATTGCTCTCTTTGCCACGTAGAGTACCCAGTGTACGCGCTCAGACTTTCACATGCTTTTGTTTGGACAATTGAGAAACAAAACCCGTGTGGATTCGTTATTTAGTAAGTTACTTAACATATGACTGATAAGAACTGTCTTATGTTTTATTTGTGATTCTACACCTTTATTCGGTCCACATATCTGTATTATTTTATCTAATAAAACTACACCCGCACAAACTATTACTAAGGGACAGATGGACTCAGTCTCACCTACTGTACCTAAATCTGATCTTCACTTTCTTCTACTGGTATACAAAGTTGCTGGTGCATGTTTCCACTGAATTTTGTTTTGCCTGCTCTCAGAACTTTTGGGTTTTGTGTTCCCAGCATGTGACTTGTCTTCATAAAATCCTGTATCCATCCTGATAAGTCTTCTTGTGAAGATTGGAGAACCAGGGAGGTGCTTACATTCATTATTAACAAAGACCAATTACTGAGAGTAATTTATTTGGGGTGGCTAGCACTTGAGCGATTCGTCCAAGTTGCTCGGCAGCGCCTACACCACAGCGTCGGCTTCAGCCTGCCGGCGCTATCAAATGTACCATTACCGCCAGGCAGTGCATATTTAAGACGGAAATACAGAGCGCTCGCAGGGGTGCTCTAAAAATGGGATTCCAGGCACACAGCGCCTGTGTGAAATGAAAAAAAAATACAATTCTGATTACTCACCTGTTGAATTGGTATTATGAGTATACAGTACGTCCTGCTCCAAATTAGATTACTTACACTTGGGTATTACTCCGCCAGATGGCGCTGGACTGCAGAGACATCGAAAACAGGTTCCTCGCGGCCCCTCAAATACCAGGGACCTCCCACAAAATCCCCAGCATTGAAAAGCAGTTAACGAGTAGCCGGGAGAATTAGAACCAAACTGGTAACTATAACAACGATAACAATCACCATACAGGGGATCCAGGATAATGCAAAACCAAGGGTGGGGTGGAGCAGGACATACTGTATACTCATAATACCAATTCTACAGGTGAGTAATCACAGTATGTCCTGCTCCAGATTAGATTATTTACACTTGGGACATCCAATAGCAGTGTCCATAAAGTAGGGTGGGATCCCCAAAGGTAACAGCAGACAGGTCATACCACTGCCGCCTGCAGAACCTTATGGCCAAAAGCAGCATCAGCTGAGGCCCTAACATCAACCTTGTAAAACTTTGAGAAGGTATGAACAGAAGACCAAGTAGCGGCCTTGCAAACTTGTTCAACAGAAGCCTGGTGCTGAAAAGCCCAAGAGGCACCAATAGCACAAGTAGAATGAGCAGTAAGGCGGAAGGGAGGATTCTTCCCCTTAGCAGAATAGGCCTGAATTACAGCCTGACAGATCCATTTGCTGATAGTAGACTTGGCAGGTGCCAAACCCTTCCTAGGACCAGAAGGGACCACAAAAAGAGCATCAGTTTTTCTGAAAGGTGCAGTAGCCACTAGATAGTACTTCAGACACCTCACCACATCCAAAGAATGCAAGACCCTCTCCTTAGCATTACTAGGATTAAAACACAAGGAAGGAAGAACAATGTCCTGATTCAAATGAAAGGCAGACACAACCTTAGGGAGAAAGTATGGCTTGAAGCAAAACACCACCTTGTCCTGGTGTCTCTCAAAGTAGGGAGGCTGGATGGAAAGCGCCGCCAACTCAGAAACACGCCTAACAGAGGTGATAGCCACCAAAAAGACAAACTTGAGAGTAAGAATAGCCAGTGCAGCCTCATGCACAGGTTCAAAGGGGGCACTCTGCAAGGCAGACAAGACCAAGTTCAAATCCCAAACAGGCAACATGGGCTTACGTGGGGGATGCACATGAGTAACCCCCCGGAAAAAAGTCCTGATCAGAGAATGCTGGGCAAAGGACTTCTGGAAGAATACCACCAGGGCAGAAACATGACCCTTCAGAGTACCGAGTTGGAGCCCCATCTCCAACCCACGCTGCAGGAACTCCAGGATCCTGGGAATAGAGAACACACGACAGGGAAGAAACTTAGACTCACACCAGTCAATGTTGGCACTCCAAACCCTATAGTAAATGGAAGAAGAAGACTTCTTCTTAGCCTTTATCATGGTATCAACAACAGAGGCAGACAGCCCCTTCTCCATCAAGATGGAGGTTTCAGCAGCCAGGCCGTCAAAGCCAGAGTCTGTAAATTGGGATTGCGTAAGTGACCCTGAGTGAGCAGGTCTGGCACCCTGGGGCAGAGCGTACTGATCTACTGCCAGCTGCACCACGTCTGCGAACCACACTCTTCTTGGCCACCTGGGGGCCACCAGTATTGCTGGCACCCCCTCCAGAGCTATCTTGCGCAGAACCCTGCCCAACAGGGGGAATGGAGGCAAGACATAGAGGAGCTGAAAGTCCTGCCATGACATTGCTAGAGCATCTGTGGCCAAGGCCAGAGGATCCTGGGACAGGGAGACAAAAGCTGGGAGCTTGTGACTGTGACGGGACGCAAACAGATCCACATCTGGTTGGCCCCAACGGTGACACAGAGATTGAAACACCCTGCTGCAGAGGGACCATTCTCCCAGGTGAGAGGTCCCCCTGCTCAGAGAGTCTGCCTGCAGATTCTCCACCCCCCCGGATGTACACAGCTGATATGCAGGGAACATTGGCCTCCGCCCAGGCCAGGATCAGAGACACTTCCTGGAGGGCCCTCTTGCTCCGGGTCCCTCCCTGATGATTGATGTAGGCCGTCTGGTTGTCCGAGCGAAACCTGAACAGGCAGGCCCCGAAGGTGATGAGTCAACTGAGTCAGAACCAACCTGATCGCCCGCAGTTCCAGAATGTTGATAGGTGTATGGGCCTCCTGAGGGCCCCACCTCCCTTGGAACTGCAGTGACTTCCAGAAACCCCCCCAACCTGTCAGACTGGCATCCGTGGTGACCGTCTCCCAGGAGGGGGCCAGAAAGGATCTGCCCCCCAACAGGTTCCTGGAGTCCAGCCACCACGAGAGGGACCGCCTGACCAGGGGGGAAAGCATAAAGACCTGGTCCAGGGACGCAGGATCCTTGTCCCATACTGACAAGAGGTGGAGTTGCAGAGGCCTCAAATGGAACTGAGCATAAGGGACCGCCTCGAAACACGCCACCATCAGGCCCACCAGCTGCATTCCCTGCCTGATGGAGGGATGATGACAAGATAGCAGGAACTGAACCTGCACAATCAGACTGTCCACCTTCTGCTGAGGAAGAAAAATCCTTGCCTGAACTGTATCCAGATTCATTCCCAGGAAGGGAGTCACCAAGGAGGGAGACAGAGAAGACTTGGGATGGTTGATCACCCAGCCAAATGACTCCAGAGTGGACACTACCAGCTGAGTATCCAACTACCTGATGTAGGGACTGGGAAGTGATGACAATGTCGTCCAGGTAGGGCAGCACGCGGATGAAGTGAGACCAAAGGGCAATGCCACAAATTGGTAGTGCTGATCCTCCAGAGCTAACCTGGGGAACCTTTGATGACCTGGAAACACAGGAATATGAAGGTAAGCATCTTTGATGTCCACAGACATCATGAAGTCCCCTGGACGCAGGTAACTGATGGCAGAGCGAGTTTCCATGCGAAAGCACCTGCACCTGACAAATTTGTTGAGGATCTTCAAGTCCAGGATGGGCCTGACTGACCCATCTCTTTTGGGCACGGTGAAGAGGTTGGAATAGAAGCCCTTGTCCCTTTCTCTTAAAGGGACCTGGCAGATGACCCCCAGCTCCAGAAGGCTTTGCACCGCCTGCACTAGAGCCTGAGCTGACACAGGGACCTGAGAAATCCGGGATCTGATGAATCTTGGGGGGGGGGGAAGCAGCAAACTCTATCTTGTAACCGGAGGACACTACCTCCTGAATCCACCGGTCTGAGACATGAAGCCTCCAGACGTGAGCAAAGTGCTGAAGCCGTCCCCCTACCCAGATGGGTGAGGGCCCCCTTCATGCCTGAGGGGGCTTGGGAGAGGACTTAAGCTTGGAGCCCCAGGAGGAGCCAGGGCGTCCACGTCCTCTGCCCCTACCCCAGAAGTCTCCTCGGGCCCCAGTAAGGGAAACCCCCTCCCTTGTCTAGCACCATGGTAGGGGGAGGAAAAGGAGCCCTGACCCCGAAAGGGCCGAGACTGCCGCCTGCGCTGGGGTAACCTGCCTCCCTTAACAAACAGGTCCAGGCGGTCCCCAAACAAGCATAGTCCTTTGAAGGGAAAACCAGTGAGGGCTTTCTTGGCAGCGTTGTCAGCAGCCCACTGGCACAGCCAAACCAAGCGGCGTATAGCCACCACAAGGGCAGAGGTTCTGCCACACATCCTAATGGTATCATCCAAGGCAGAGAGGACATAAGTCACAAAAATACAATTTTGTGAATACTCACCTGTAAAATGGGTATTATAAGTATGTCACACACCCCGCTTCAGATAGTCATTACACTTGGGTTATACTGACCTGTAGATGGCGATCTTGCAGAGATGTCAATAAAAAAAAGGAAGGCCCTCCCTGGAACCTCCCACTCATTTCCCAGTATTAGAACAGCAGTAAGGAAACAAAGGGACCAGGAAGAGCCAAAATAACCAGTAGCAGTAAAAAGGTTCACCATATAAAGGATCCAGAATACCAAAGGGCAGGGTGAAGCGGGGTGTGTGACATACTTATAATACCCATTTTACAGGTGAGTATTCACAAAATGGTATTATTCTAAGTATGTCACACACCCCACTTCAAGACATTCATTATACTTGGGACATCCAATATCAGTGTCCATAAAGGGCGGGGATCCAAAAACAAGGCAACAATGCACAACTTAAACCACTGCAGCTTGCAGAACTTTGCGGCCAAACACAGCATCCGCTGAAGCCCGCACATCAACCTTGTAAAACTTGGAAAAAGTGTGAACAGAAGACCAAGTAACAGCCTTAAAAACTTGCTCAACAGAGGCCTGGTGCTGAAATGCCCAGGACGCCCCAACAACACAAACGCGAATCCATTTACTAATGGAAGACTTGGCGGGAGCCAAACCTTTCCTAGGCCCAGAGGGCACCACAAAAAGAGCATCAGTCCTACGAAAAGAGGAAGTAGCCACCAAATAGTACTTCCAGGGCTGTGGAGTCGGTAGATAAATGTTCCGACTCCGACTCCTCAGTTTTTTTACTTCCGACTCCGACTCCTCTGTATTAATATGTGAATTTATTTTATACATTCCTTGAAGGAAAGAAAGGCAACATACATGTCACTACTTCTAGCAGAGAGAGGTAGTTGGGCAGAAGCTGCCTTCTCCTTTCTGTGTGCTGATCTTCTGCTGAAGATAGGGCAGTGGGAGGATCCAGAAAGGGGCCTTTATTATAAAACATGATTTCCCTAGTAGAATCCCATAGCCATATTTAAAGTTTAAAGCCGACCTTCACCCTGAATAAGAGTCTATCTTATATGTTTCCCACACCCTGTACATACAGATTGCTCACATTAAATATCATCCTACCTGCATCTACTGCATGTTACGAGCCTTTAAACATCCAAGATGGCGGCTCATGTAACATCAGGCAGCCTGCAAACAGGAAGTGCCTTCTGATTGTGCTGCTCGGCATTCTGGGATTGCTGACCTTTTACTGACCCCAGCTCTGCTCTGTCTGAGCAAAGCACAGCTATAACCCTGCCCCCTGTACTTTAGCCCACTCTCCTCTCCTCAGTAAGTGTGATGCTTCTCAGTCAAGATGGCGGCGCCCGTATCCTAAAGTCCTGAACAGGGTTGCAGCCCACTGGGGGAAAGAATAAAATATAAGTGACTAAAAACTTAAAATATATTAATTTTAGATGCTGGGGAATCGTTTTATAAGGGTTTGGGCTTTTCAATAAATCATGGTGAAGGTCCGGTTTAAGCTAACAATCGAAGTTTACAAGTTTTTATAGCCTTTTGCTGAATGACAGTAGTTTTTCCAATGGTACAGCTTCAGTCTTGAACTATTGATCCTCCATTCCCTTCACTTATACAAGTGTCTCTAGTCCTGCAAAAAACATATTTACTTAATCCCTTATCAGTGAGAGGCTAGGTTACCCATGGGTTCCCTGTAACAGCAGAACACAGCACTCTGCAAAGTATAAGTATTGCCGCTTCTAATTGTGCGTTGCGTGCCATATAGTGAAGCACATGAAAAGCATGCTTCTTCACGGTCACTTAAAGTGGACCAACACCCTCCCATGATCGGCCCGGGAATCTATAAGAACTTGAACCGGTAGTCCCCGCAACTGATGAGTCAAGTGAGCCAGAACCAACCTGATGGCTCTCAACTCCAGAACATTGATGGAATCGTGGGCCTCCTGAGGCCCCCACAGTCCCTGAAACTGAAGATCCTTCCAAAATCCCCCCCAACCAGACAGACTGGCATCCGTGGTGACAGTCTCCCAACGAGAGGTCAGAAATGACCTGCTCCCTCATCAAATTGCTTGGTTTCAGCCACCACCGAAGGGAACGCAGTACCCGGGGGGACATCAGAAAGGACTGATCCAATGACAGCGGGGACCCGTCCCAGGCCGCCAAGAGATGGAGCTGGAGCGTCCTTGTGTGATACTGAGCAAAGGAAACCGCCTTGAACGATGCCACCATCAATCCCACCAGTCGCATCCCTAGCCAGATGGAAGGGCGGGGGATGGATAGGAGACGCTGAGTCAATTCCTGAATCAGAAGAACCTTGGCTCGGGGGAGAAACACCCTGGCCTGAGAAGTATCCAGAGACATTCCCAGGAACTCCACCACCCTGGAGGGAGAAAGGCAGGACTTGGGATAGTTGATCACCCAACCGAAACTCTCCAGAGTGGACACCACGGTCCTGGTATCCAGCTGCGCCTGACTGAGGGAAGACGCCATGATGAGAAGATCGTCCAGATAGGGCACGATGCGGATACCCCTGGCTCTGAGAATGGCTATCACTCCTGCCAACACCTTGGTAAAAACTCTTGGAGCCGAGGTAAGGCCAAACGGAAGAGCCACAAACTGAAAATGTCGATTTTCCACGACGAACCTGAGAAATCTCTGGTATGCCGGAAATATTGGAATATGCAGGTAAGCTTCCTTGATGTCTTTGGACGACATGAAGTCCCCCTGACGAAGTGAGAGGATGGCTGAGCGCAGTTTCCATACGGAACTTCTGGGGACGGACGAACCTGTTGAGCAACTTCAGATCCAGAATGGGACGAACGGAACCATCCTTCTTGGGCACCGTGAACAAATTGGAATAGAAGCCCAGGCCCCGGTCTGAGGGGGGCACCGGACAGATGACAGCCATGTCCAAGAGACTTGCTACCGCCGCCCGAAGTCCCTGAGCGGCCAGAGGATCTGACGGCACCCCAGACCTGAAGAATCTTGAAGGGGGCCAGCAACCCCACAAAGGGAAGGGCCGTAAGCGACTTTTTGGACACAAAATCAGCCGTCCACTGGCGTAACTAAACCAACCGCCGGATAGCCACAAGCAAGGCCAAAGCTCTGCCACAGATCACCAATGTGTCATCCAAGGCGGTCAGCACAAAGGCTAAAAATAACTCACATCGCTTAAGGGCGGCAAACTCCTCACTAGCCGGGTCAAGCCCGGAAGAGGTCAACAGTCCTCTAACCACCGACCTGGCAGCTACCAATAAAAGCGCCGAAGCACAAACCGGCCGCAAGGCCAACCCAACACTGGCAAATCCATGACAAGCCATCTGGTCAATGCGTTTATCCTCACCATTCTTGAGAGTAGTGCACTCCGGAGAATGCAGGACTGAGGAGCTGGACAACCCCAAAACAGGAGCATCCACCTCGGGGGGGGGGGGCGACCAGTGCTTCACCGCGTCGCCGGAAAGGGACACCCGGAAGCTGAGTCGGCCTCTGCCATTCCTTGTGAATGATACCATCAAAATGCTTTTGATAAGGAAATTTTAAGCGCGGCTTGGTCACCTCTAAGAACTCCCCCTTCAGCGGTGGAGCCGCCTCGGGGGGAGAAATAGCCAGAACCTCAAACATATGAGCCAGGACCCTACAGGTATCCAAGGAATCCCCCTGGCCCTGCTCGGTATCAGCACCCACAAACTGCTGGTCATCGGAGCCCTCAGACTCCTCACAGAGCTCCCCTTCCTCAAACGGGGAACAATCAGACCAATCCAGGGAGTCAAACTCCTCTGTATCAAAGGCCTGCGTGGCTGTATACAAATGTTTTTGCTTTGCCGTGGCCTTTTTGGCAACAGCACTGGAAAACAATGTTTCAAGATTGGCAATCTGGCACACACCTCAGATTGCGACTCCCCGCCAATGACCACATCACATGGGGTACGTGTCAAGCGAGGGGGAGACGGAGAGGAAACTGGCGGAGCAGAACCAGACGCCTGAGACCGGACTGCCGCGTAATAGACCGTTGTGCACAGGGTACACAAAGAAATACATCATCCCCCAAAAGGGATACCCCACACCCCAAACACAGCCTGGATTGCCCCGAGGGGGGCACAAGCCCAGTATCTGGGGAAGCCTCCATATGGTGATTTTTAATATATATATATGTACAATGCCCCGAGGGAATTACGCAGTAATGCAACCCGGGATGCCCCTTTAAGTCCCGAGTGGGAGGAATTTTAAGCCAACTAAATTTAACCAGGGACCCGTGGCTTAGCAGTATGAAACAATTTCCCCTGTTGCCTGGGAGCCGCAACCGGGGGAGAAATAGACAGAACCTCAAAAATCTGGGCCAACAGCCTATCAGTATCATCTAGGGCCCAGGGGTCAGAGCCAGAATCGTCATGACCCCTGGGCCTCTCATCAGATGACTCTGAGTCAGAGAATAACTCCCCTTCTTTCAAAGGGGTATAGCCAGACAGTTCCAAAAACTCATCAGCTTCCATCAGGGAAAAGAGTGACATCAGGCGTTAAGTGCCGCATTTTTGCAGAGGCCTTACGCGCCAAGGTATTAGCAAGCAACTTCTCAACACTAGCCAGTCTGGAAGACACATCAGGCTGAGAATCCCCACTTGTATGCAACTCAATGGGAGTCAGATTTAAGCTTGGGGGAGTAGGTGAAGCCATACATGGCGCAGGCCCAGCCACTGGTAAATCAGGCTGCAGCGCAACACCTGCTGGGCACAAGGTACACAGACCCGCACATTGTCAGCACTAGTAGGGGACACCCCTCAAGCTACACACAGCCGGGCTTGTCCTGAAGGAACCCCGAGCACATTATCCTGAGACGCCTCCATATGGTGATTATAGCGGCACAATAGGCCGATAGGGATTCACGCTATAAAAGCAACCCGGGATGCCCCAATAACCCGCTAGGGAAGTGGGAGTAAATTATACACTAGGCCTCACAAGTTAAATAACTAAATAGAGGGAGTAGGGCCGGGAGAAGCCAATAGGGTTCGGCCCGTCTGAAAGACATAAGCAAAGGGGAACCGTAAGTGACATGTGAATGACAAATGGTAAATAAAGCCACCCGCGAGGGCACTCACGGACCGCGGTAGGTAGATGCCAGTCACGTAGCAGCCGGATCCAAGAGAAAATGGCGCCGGGTATACCTCGAGGGGCGGGCCGCGGGAACAGTGACGCGGAGCGCGCCAACCGCGGGCCCCGCCCCCCTGAAGAGCGCGAGGCCGTACACATGACAAGCAGCCAATAACGTCGCACCAGCGCCTGAGGTAACGCCGCCGCCAAGCGCGGAACACAGTGGAAGCGCGCGCGGCAAATTTAAAAAGGCAACCAGTGCAACCAAGTCAGCGTGGCGACTGACAGCAACCATAAGTACATAATACAGTGAAGCACCAAGGCAATTCACATACACACACACACACCCCCTCCCCGAGAGCTACAAGGGAGAGCGAGGGAGGACAGCGGCCACTTAACAGGACCCACCGATAGACAGGGGCAATAGGGCATCCCATAGAGGCT
Source organism: Gastrophryne carolinensis (assembly GCA_027917425.1). Classification (NCBI taxonomy): domain Eukaryota; kingdom Metazoa; phylum Chordata; class Amphibia; order Anura; family Microhylidae; genus Gastrophryne; species Gastrophryne carolinensis. Next base: position 559,587,684 of record CM051235.1, read on the forward strand.
CACCATATGCCTATACCGCCTACCCTTTGGTGGGGGATTGCAGTGGAGCAGCGCTCCTAAGCACCTGACAGTGGTGCTGCCTACCATCACCCGACCAGCACAGCCAAGGCTGGGAGGCACATTTATAATGGAACGGGTGGGAATAGTCCTACAGGGCCACAGGCAAATTGCCCCGCTCACCTGCGAGAAGAGAGAGCCATCTTCTTGTCCTTCGCAGTCCAGACTACAGAGAAGATCTGGGGATTTTGTGGGAGGTCCCTGGGATTTGAGGGGCCGGGCGGAGCCTGTTTTCAATGTCTCTGCAGTCCAGCGCCATCTGGCGGAGTAATACCCAAGTGTAAGTAATCTAATCTGGAGCAGGACGTACTGTATACTAAGAATATATTTATACACATTCCAGCTAGGGATGAGCGAATCGATCCGGACGAACCCGGATTCGATCCGAATTTCAGGAAAAATTCGATTCGGATCGAATCCGAATTTCCCCGCGATTCGATCACTCGAAGTTTTCCTTTAACATCCATTCATTTACATTACAGGCATTCTAAGATGGCGGACGGGACATGTCTGGACATGTATCCCGCGCCAGTGCAAGCTGGGGCAGTCACATGCAGCCTATCAGCAGCCAGCAAGCCCGGTGACGTCACACAGCGGTATTTAACGGCGGCCATCTTGCTTTTCCTCATTTCTCTATTGCATTCGTGACAGACAGACAGAACGCTGTGTAGCTGAGGCAGTTAGACAGGCTGGAGACAGGGACAGACAGGGACAGGCTGGAGACAGGCAGGAGACAGGCAGGAGACAGACAGGAGACAGACAGAAAGCCAGGGAAAGGTAGGAAAAACGGAGCTGGCTGACAGGGAGATTTTTTTTTTTTCATCCAGCCTTTGTTAGCGTTTTCAGGCTGCTTATAGTAACTAACTGTGCATATATACTGAACTGATCTTAAGTCTGCTGTGAGGCATCCCATTCTGTGACTAAAGCAGCCTCTGTTTAAGACCATATAAGCATTTGCTCTTATCATATTTGAAATTAGGCCTGATAAAGACACTTTTGCTGGCCAAAGCACTACTGGACCCTGCCAGCTCGATTCCTGCCCGGGGCATCCCATTCTGTGACTACAGCAGCCTCTGTTTAAGACCATATAAGCATTTGCTCTTATCATATTTGAAATTAGCCTGATAAAGACACTTTTGCTGGCCAAAGCCCTACTGGACCCTGCCAGGTCCATTCCTGCCCAGGGCATCCCATTCTGTGACTAAAGCAGCCTCTGTTTAAGACCATATAAGCATTTGCTCTTATCATATTTGAAATTAGGCCTGATAAAGACACTTTTGCTGGCCAAAGCACTACTGGACCCTGCCAGCTCGATTCCTGCCCGGGGCATCCCATTCTGTGACTACAGCAGCCTCTGTTTAAGACCATATAAGCATTTGCTCTTATCATATTTGAAATTAGCCTGATAAAGACACTTTTGCTGGCCAAAGCCCTACTGGACCCTGCCAGGTCCATTCCTGCCCAGGGCATCCCATTCTGTGACTACAGCAGCCTCTGTTTAAGACCATATAAGCATTTGCTCTTATCATATTTGAAATTAGCCTGATAAAGACACTTTTGCTGGCCAAAGCACTACTGGACCCTGCCAGCTCGATTCCTGCCCGGGGCATCCCATTCTGTGACTACAGCAGCCTCTGTTTAAGACCATATAAGCATTTGCTCTTATCATATTTGAAATTAGCCTGATAAAGACACTTTTGCTGGCCAAAGCCCTACTGGACCCTGCCAGGTCCATTCCTGCCCAGGGCATCCCATTCTGTGACTAAAGCAGCCTCTGTTTAAGACCATATAAGCATTTGCTCTTATCATATTTGAAATTAGCCTGATAAAGACACTTTTGCTGGCCAAAGCACTACTGGACCCTGCCAGCTCGATTCCTGCCCGGGGCATCCCATTCTGTGACTAAAGCAGCCTCTGTTTAAGACCATATAAGCATTTGCTCTTATCATATTTGAAATTAGCCTGATAAAGACACTTTTGCTGGCCAAAGCCCTACTGGACCCTGCCAGGTCCATTCCTGCCCAGGGCATCCCATTCTGTGACTACAGCAGCCTCTGTTTAAGACCATATAAGCATTTGCTCTTATCATATTTGAAATTAGCCTGATAAAGACACTTTTGCTGGCCAAAGCACTACTGGACCCTGCCAGCTCGATTCCTGCCCGGGGCATCCCATTCTGTGACTACAGCAGCCTCTGTTTAAGACCATATAAGCATTTGCTCTTATCATATTTGAAATTAGCCTGATAAAGACACTTTTGCTGGCCAAAGCCCTACTGGACCCTGCCAGGTCCATTCCTGCCCAGGGCATCCCATTCTGTGACTAAAGCAGCCTCTGTTTAAGACCATATAAGCATTTGCTCTTATCATATTTGAAATTAGGCCTGATAAAGACACTTTTGCTGGCCAAAGCACTACTGGACCCTGCCAGCTCGATTCCTGCCCGGGGCATCCCATTCTGTGACTACAGCAGCCTCTGTTTAAGACCATATAAGCATTTGCTCTTATCATATTTGAAATTAGCCTGATAAAGACACTTTTGCTGGCCAAAGCCCTACTGGACCCTGCCAGGTCCATTCCTGCCCAGGGCATCCCATTCTGTGACTAAAGCAGCCTCTGTTTAAGACCATATAAGCATTTGCTCTTATCATATTTGAAATTAGGCCTGATAAAGACACTTTTGCTGGCCAAAGCCCTACTGGACCCTGCCAGCTCGATTCCTGCCCGGGGCATCCCATTCTGTGACTACAGCAGCCTCTGTTTAAGACCATATAAGCATTTGCTCTTATCATATTTGAAATTAGCCTGATAAAGACACTTTTGCAGGCCAAAGCCCTACTGGACCCTGCCAGGTCCATTCCTGCCCAGGGCATCCCATTCTGTGACTAAAGCAGCCTCTGTTTAAGACCATATAAGCATTTGCTCTTATCATATTTGAAATTAGGCCTGATAAAGACACTTTTGCTGGCCAAAGCACTACTGGACCCTGCCAGCTCGATTCCTTCCCGGGGCATCCCATTCTGTGACTACAGCAGCCTCTGTTTAAGACCATATAAGCATTTGCTCTTATCATATTTGAAATTAGCCTGATAAAGACACTTTTGCTGGCCAAAGCCCTACTGGACCCTGCCAGGTCCATTCCTGCCCAGGGCATCCCATTCTGTGACTAAAGCAGCCTCTGTTTAAGACCATATAAGCATTTGCTCTTATCATATTTGAAATTAGGCCTGATAAAGACACTTTTGCTGGCCAAAGCCCTACTGGACCCTGCCAGCTCGATTCCTGCCCGGGGCATCCCATTCTGTGACTACAGCAGCCTCTGTTTAAGACCATATAAGCATTTGCTCTTATCATATTTGAAATTAGCCTGATAAAGACACTTTTGCTGGCCAAAGCCCTACTGGACCCTGCCAGGTCCATTCCTGCCCAGGGCATCCCATTCTGTGACTAAAGCAGCCTCTGTTTAAGACCATATAAGCATTTGCTCTTATCATATTTGAAATTAGGCCTGATAAAGACACTTTTGCTGGCCAAAGCACTACTGGACCCTGCCAGCTCGATTCCTGCCCGGGGCATCCCATTCTGTGACTACAGCAGCCTCTGTTTAAGACCATATAAGCATTTGCTCTTATCATATTTGAAATTAGCCTGATAAAGACACTTTTGCTGGCCAAAGCCCTACTGGACCCTGCCAGGTCCATTCCTGCCCAGGGCATCCCATTCTGTGACTAAAGCAGCCTCTGTTTAAGACCATATAAGCATTTGCTCTTATCATATTTGAAATTAGGCCTGATAAAGACACTTTTGCTGGCCAAAGCACTACTGGACCCTGCCAGCTCGATTCCTGCCCGGGGCATCCCATTCTGTGACTACAGCAGCCTCTGTTTAAGACCATATAAGCATTTGCTCTTATCATATTTGAAATTAGCCTGATAAAGACACTTTTGCTGGCCAAAGCCCTACTGGACCCTGCCAGGTCCATTCCTGCCCAGGGCATCCCATTCTGTGACTAAAGCAGCCTCTGTTTAAGACCATATAAGCATTTGCTCTTATCATATTTGAAATTAGGCCTGATAAAGACACTTTTGCTGGCCAAAGCACTACTGGACCCTGCCAGCTCGATTCCTGCCCGGGGCATCCCATTCTGTGACTACAGCAGCCTCTGTTTAAGACCATATAAGCATTTGCTCTTATCATATTTGAAATTAGCCTGATAAAGACACTTTTGCTGGCCAAAGCCCTACTGGACCCTGCCAGGTCCATTCCTGCCCAGGGCATCCCATTCTGTGACTAAAGCAGCCTCTGTTTAAGACCATATAAGCATTTGCTCTTATCATATTTGAAATTAGGCCTGATAAAGACACTTTTGCTGGCCAAAGCACTACTGGACCCTGCCAGCTCGATTCCTGCCCGGGGCATCCCATTCTGTGACTACAGCAGCCTCTGTTTAAGACCATATAAGCATTTGCTCTTATCATATTTGAAATTAGCCTGATAAAGACACTTTTGCTGGCCAAAGCCCTACTGGACCCTGCCAGGTCCATTCCTGCCCAGGGCATCCCATTCTGTGACTAAAGCAGCCTCTGTTTAAGACCATATAAGCATTTGCTCTTATCATATTTGAAATTAGGCCTGATAAAGACACTTTTGCTGGGCATAGCACTACTGGACCCTGCCAGGTGTACTTACTGCTGGTTTTTAGGGCATCCCATTCTGTGACTACACCAGCCTCTATTTAAGAACCTAACCATTTGCACCTATTCTAATTGAAATTAGGCATGATAAAGACACTTTTGCTGTGCATAGTCTTACTGCTGCCTGCCAGGTGCTCTCTGGTTTTTGGGACATCCCATTCTTTAACATACCATTAGCCTCTGCATTTACTGTAAGCTGCACATTTATTTAAAGAAATTTGGCCTGTATGAGCCTGCTAACACACTGCTGCTGTGTGCATATATACTGATCTCAAGTCTGCTTGGGGCATCCCATTCTGTAACATAACATAACCTACCTACCATACTAAGCAGCTCTCTTATTTAAACTAAGCAGGCCTCTTGGAGGCTGAGTGTCCACTTTTGGGTGTGCATTTATATTCGGTTTCATATACAGTGGGGTATCCCAATTTGTAAGATAACCTACCCCAACCATGTAAACTAAAGGTTACGTCCTTCCAGAAGGAAAACTTATACCGAACACTATTTTTGTTAGGGGCATTGACCTTTGGATTGATCGGCATGAAATTAATTTTTTTTTTTCAAAGTATGGCGCTGTGAAGAAGGTCAAAATGATGTCTCATACTTGGATTATTGTTACTTTTTGTTCAGCTTGAAATATAACAGGCCACACGGGCATCCCAAGGCACATGCTATTTTAAACCTATCTGTTATACAACATAAGCGTTGATCAGGCTACTTCAGTTTGCACTTGTTTTTGACTGATTTTAATAAACCAGGCCGCAGGGCACCCCAAAGCTGCACCTTGCACCCTATCTGGTATACAACATAAGCGTTGATCAGCATCAGCTTCATTAAGCTACTTCAGTTTGCACTTCCTTTTTGACTGCTTTCATTTAACCAGGCCGCAGGGCACCCCAAAGCTGCACCTTGCACCCTACCTGTTTATACTAAATAAGCATCTACAGCCTCAGCTTTATTAAGTTATTGCATTTTGAATTGGTTTTGGTCTGCTTTAAATACACCAGGCCGCAGGGCATCCCAAACCTGCATGTTGCACCCCATCTGTTATACTAAATAAGCGTTGATCAGCATCAGCTTTATTAAGCTATTGCATTTTGCATTGGTTTTTGTACTGCTGCCAAAACACTAGCCCATATGGGCATCCCAAACCAGCACATGTCACCCTATCTGTTATACTAAATAAGCTTCTACAGGCCCTTTTTTTATTTATTTATTTTTATTTATATAGAGCTGCAATGGCTTATATTGTGAGGTTAATTTGCCATTTTGCAGCATAATATAGAGCAGCCCCTGTGTAAATCTGAGGGGCAATAGCTTATATAGTGAGGTAAATTTGCCATTTTGCTTCGTTATATAGAGCAGCCCAGTTGCCATCTAAATCAACTACTGTCCGGCCAGTACAGCTTTTCCAGGGCAAACTCTGCTAGTTGCGGGCACAAGTCAAGTTTGGCTTCCCAGCAAATCCAGTGGATCTTGAAGGTGTGTTGGCATGGTCATGTCAAGGTATGACATGACCTGCTGTTTGAGGTCCAGCTCCAGGTCTTCCTGCTTCTCATGAGTAGACTCACTATGCGGGTGTAGAAAGCTACTCACTAGCGACTGAAGACTGAGGTTGCTGCTGATGGAGCTGCTGCTGCTCCTTCCACCCCCCCAGCAGCCATGGCAGTGGAAGGTGATCGCAAAGTTCCCCTAGAGTCAGACCTGCGGGAGTATGGGCCATGGCGCAAATAGACATCGCCCAACTGACTACGTGGGATGTCTCTGTAGTAGGTCAGTTTTTCCTACCTCTCAGTGGGCGTAAAAAATGCCCCCATTTTGTGCCGGAAGCGAGGGTCCAATAAGTTGGAGAGCCAGAAGTCTTCCCGCTGACAAATGGAGACAATTCTGCGCTCACTAGTACGCATGCATGTGAGCATGCATCGTGCCATTTGTGCAAGTGACTCGGAGGGACTACCTGTCTCCATCTCCACTGTAAACTGCCATGGTGTGTCTGGGTCCTCTGTCTCGCCTTACTCACAACCCTCTAGCTCCTGTGGCTGCACCTCCTCTCCTGTCAGATGACTAGATAAAATGGTCATTTTGTGAAACCTAAACTGTGGTTTGCTGTGCCCCACCCCCTCCTCCTCCTCCACTTCAGCCCCCACAGGCTTCATGTGGCTGTGAAATGTATGTGCCATGTCTCCAGTGCCCTGACCAGCCATGCTTTCCAACATGTGTTGTAGTACATGAAGCAGTGGAATCTCATCGTTCATCTCATAGTCCTGGCAACTGACTAATAATGTAGCTTCCTCAAAGGGCCTAAACAAACGGTCGGTGTCACGTATGAGCTGCCAATGGTTTACATTGAATTTACACAGGGGTGTCCCCCTATCCGTTTGGATCATCCAGAAATCCGTGATGGCTTTTCTCTGTTCCTATAGTGCAGTGGTCCTCAACCCTGTCCTCAAGGCCCACCAACATGTCATGTTTTTTGGATCTCCAAATAGCCAGCTCTATTGCTCTGCAGCTGCACTAATTACTCCACCTGAGCATCTTTGTGGAGATCTGCAAAGCCTGGCCTGTTGGTGGGCCTTGAGGACAGGGTTGGGGACCACTGCTATAGTGGATCCTGCATATGGAGGGTGGAATTCCAACGGGTGGAAACATCGCAAATCAGACTATGGTGGGGTACACCTTTGTGACGCTGAGGCTCAATAAGGTTGTGCTTGGTGGTGTAGGAGTGCCAGAAGTGCATGCTAACTTTCTTTCCTGTTGTTCGGATGTCTTTCAGATGGGGGCAAGACTTCAAAACTAGACTGAACACGTGTGCCATGTCAGGACGCATGACTCTGGCTTCCTTGTCGCAGCGCAAACAAGATGTTCTTCCAAGTGTCAGTCACCATGGGTCCAAATTTGCAGTTTTCGTGGATTAAGCAATGCTTTCATGGATTGAGTTCTCATTTTTAGTAGTTCCTCCCATGTGTGACTCTGATGGTCAAGGAAAACCATGTGAAGAACAGCGTGAAACAACAATCACCAAGGGGGCCTAAAAGGATATATATTGTCCACCATGAGTCTATAGTTACAGCTCCAGGCGTAGACAACACTGTGCACTTTGGTACACACTGACAGGCTAAAGGACTGGCCCACCTTCTGTTCAACAACCATGCCATGTGACTCTCCACCTCGGCTCGGCACAAGCCATCAGTTCTCTGAAAGGTCCACCACTGGGTAATGCAGCAGGCTGGACTTATGGTGACGCTGTCTGAGAGGAGAAATCCCTCAGACATCAAGATTAAAAATTCCAAGAATTTTTGAGGGCTAATTATTCAGAGGCAAATGATAGCTAGTTGTTTCTGATTTAATTGCAAGGTGGAAACACACCCTCAAACAAAACTTCACTTTCGCAATACTATTGCATTTGTCTATTCATAATTTTATGTATATACACTAACTAACCTACTTTTTCTCCACAGGATGCTGCATGGAACACTGCCACATCGCTGAGTAGCTGATTTTTCCTACCAACAGTCCGCAATAATTCGCTGCTGCTGCCGCCGCCACCGCCGCAGACTCCAGGGACCCTCTTCCACTACCTCGGCTTGCAACACCTCCTCCCACGACACTCTCCTCATCACTAGTTGCCGGATAGTGGAAGAAGAGGCGAGTGTCTCCTCCACTTCTTGGCTGGGCAGTAGCTGCTGAATTTTATGATTATCAGATCTTGGATATCAGATCAATGGATAGTGGAGCTGAACCCAAAGCATAACAGGCAGACAGTTGACTGGGGGTGTCAGATGCCACTTGTGATGCAGTGGACTGCTTTTGCAGCACTTCCAGACAAAGTTGCTTCATTGGCTGACACAATGACTGGTAAAGCTGTGGAACATATGGTTGAAAAGCAAGAATAACCATTTGTTTTTATATGAAAAAGACCCTGGTTTATACAGACTTTTTTTTTCCAGAGACTGCCCTGCGTGGAAATGAATGGCGCATGGATCAGCCAAGCTTTCCTCCCAACAATGCCTGATGTATTCCAGTAGATTGATGACGGGGCCAGACCAAGAAAGATGGATCGTGCAAAACAGATTTAAGGCGCTGCTCTCAAGTTACAGACATTCCTCCGCATCGGACCACAAGTAAGTATTGATAAAAAATCCTTTACGTTACTCTTACTTTTTATTAATATTCTTCGGATAAGACGGATCAGACATGATTCCAGATTAAAAATTCCAAGAATTTTTGAGGGCTAATTAGTCAGAGGCAATGACACCTTCTTGTTTCTGATTTAATTAAAAGGTGGAAACACACCCTCAAACAAAACTTCACTTTGGCAAACTTTTGCATTTGTTTATTCATAATTTTATGTAGATATTACTAACTAAGCTACTTTTTCTCCACATGACTCTCCACAGGGTGTGATTCATCCAATTTTTGGGCTCCTGAGGCCAACCCCAGGGTCTGTTTAAAGTAATGTTTGGGCTCCTGCTGCTGCTGCTGCCAACTTCTGCCAACTCCAGGGTGTGATTCATCCAATTTTTGGGCTCCTGAAGCCAACTCCAGTGTATATTTGGGCTCCTGCTGCTGCTACTGTCAACTCCTGCCAACTCCAGGGTGTGATTCATCCAATTTTTGGGCTCCTGAGGCCAACTCCAGTGTATATTTGGGCTCCTGCTGCTGCTACTGTCAACTCCTGCCAACTCCAGGGTGTGATTCATCCAATTTTTGGGCTCCTGAAGCCAACTCCAGTGTATATTTGGGCTCCTGCTGCTGCTACTGTCAACTCCTGCCAACTCCAGGGTGTGATTCATCCAATTTTTGGGCTCCTGAGGCCAACTCCAGTGTATATTTGGGCTCCTGCTGCTGCTACTGTCAACTCCTGCCAACTCCAGGGTGTGATTCATCCAATTTTTGGGCTCCTGAAGCCAACTCCAGTGTATATTTGGGCTCCTGCTGCTGCTGCTGCCAACTTCTGCCAACTCCAGGGTGTGATTCATCCAATTTTTGGGCTCCTGAGGCCAACTCCAGTGTATATTTGGGCTCCTGCTGCTGCTACTGTCAACTTCTGCCAACTCCAGGGTGTGATTCATCCAATTTTTGGGCTCCTGAAGCCAACTCCAGTGTATATTTGGGCTCCTGCTGCTGCTACTGTCAACTCCTGCCAACTCCAGGGTGTGATTCATCCAATTTTTGGGCTCCTGAGGCCAACTCCAGTGTATATTTGGGCTCCTGCTGCTGCTACTGTCAACTCCTGCCAACTCCAGGGTGTGATTCATCCAATTTTTGGGCTCCTGAGGCCAACTCCAGTGTATATTTGGGCTCCTGCTGCTGCTACTGTCAACTCCTGCCAACTCCAGGGTGTGATTCATCCAATTTTTGGGCTCCTGAAGCCAACTCCAGTGTATATTTGGGCTCCTGCTGCTGCTGCTGCCAACTTCTGCCAACTCCAGGGTGTGATTCATCCAATTTTTGGGCTCCTGAAGCCAACTCCAGTGTATATTTGGGCTCCTGCTGCTGCTGCTGCCAACTTCTGCCAACTCCAGGGTGTGATTCATCCAATTTTTGGGCTCCTGAGGCCAACTCCAGTGTATATTTGGGCTCCTGCTGCTGCTACTGTCAACTTCTGCCAACTCCAGGGTGTGATTCATCCAATTTTTGGGCTCCTGAAGCCAACTCCAGTGTATATTTGGGCTCCTGCTGCTGCTACTGTCAACTCCTGCCAACTCCAGGGTGTGATTCATCCAATTTTTGGGCTCCTGAGGCCAACTCCAGTGTATATTTGGGCTCCTGCTGCTGCTACTGTCAACTCCTGCCAACTCCAGGGTGTGATTCATCCAATTTTTGGGCTCCTGAGGCCAACTCCAGTGTATATTTGGGCTCCTGCTGCTGCTACTGTCAACTTCTGCCAACTCCAGGGTGTGATTCATCCAATTTTTGGGCTCCTGAAGCCAACTCCAGTGTATATTTGGGCTCCTGCTGCTGCTACTGTCAACTCCTGCCAACTCCAGGGTGTGATTCATCCAATTTTTGGGCTCCTGAGGCCAACTCCAGTGTATATTTGGGCTCCTGCTGCTGCTACTGTCAACTCCTGCCAACTCCAGGGTGTGATTCATCCAATTTTTGGGCTCCTGAGGCCAACTCCAGTGTATATTTGGGCTCCTGCTGCTGCTACTGTCAACTTCTGCCAACTCCAGGGTGTGATTCATCCAATTTTTGGGCTCCTGAAGCCAACTCCAGTGTATATTTGGGCTCCTGCTGCTGCTACTGTCAACTCCTGCCAACTCCAGGGTGTGATTCATCCAATTTTTGGGCTCCTGAGGCCAACTCCAGTGTATATTTGGGCTCCTGCTGCTGCTACTGTCAACTCCTGCCAACTCCAGGGTGTGATTCATCCAATTTTTGGGCTCCTGAGGCCAACTCCAGTGTATATTTGGGCTCCTGCTGCTGCTACTGTCAACTCCTGCCAACTCCAGGGTGTGATTCATCCAATTTTTGGGCTCCTGAGGCCAACTCCAGTGTATATTTGGGCTCCTGCTGCTGCTACTGTCAACTTCTGCCAACTCCAGGGTGTGATTCATCCAATTTTTGGGCTCCTGAAGCCAACTCCAGTGTATATTTGGGCTCCTGCTGCTGCTACTGTCAACTCCTGCCAACTCCAGGGTGTGATTCATCCAATTTTTGGGCTCCTGAGGCCAACTCCAGTGTATATTTGGGCTCCTGCTGCTGCTACTGTCAACTCCTGCCAACTCCAGGGTGTGATTCATCCAATTTTTGGGCTCCTGAAGCCAACTCCAGTGTATATTTGGGCTCCTGCTGCTGCTGCTGTCAACTCCTGCCAACTCCAGGGTGTGATTCATCCAATTTTTGGGCTCCTGAAGCCAACTCCAGTGTATATTTGGGCTCCTGCTGCTGCTGCTGCCAACTCCTGCCAACTCCAGGGTGTGATTCATCCAATTTTTGGGCTCCTGAAGCCAACTCCAGTGTATATTTGGGCTCCTGCTGCTGCTGCTGCCAACTCCTGCCAACTCCAGGGTGTGATTCATCCAATTTTTGGGCTCCTGAAGCCAACTCCAGTGTATATTTGGGCTCCTGCTGCTGCTGCTGCCAACTTCTGCCAACTCCAGGGTGTGATTCATCCAATTTTTGGGCTCCTGAGGCCAACTCCAGTGTATATTTGGGCTCCTTCTGCCCCTCATAGTGATGCCACTTCAACTCTCTGCAATTGTGCCGCTCTGCGATTCTATTAGCGATGCCTCTGATCTGCATGTGATATTTCTTCAAAGTATTATTTAACTAACCCAGCACGCATCCTGTGCGTGTTACAGCAAGGCTGAATGGTTTACAACCCTATTGAGGCTGTAGGAGGCTCAGAAATAGCCGTTTTTAATAGCGATTCGTCGCGAATTTATTCGGGTCGAAACGATTTTTGTCGGAAAATTCGGCGAATCAGTCGAATCGAATTTTTCAAAAGTTCGCTCATCTCTAATTCCAGCCCATTGAAATGTACTGGATAAGGCCACGCAGTGCAGGGTGAGCACCTGATCTTATCTGGCACTGTAGGGAACTCAGCACCAGCACTCATGCCATTGATGGCACTGTTGATAGATAAGACACTACCTGGCAATATCACAGAGGATTTTTGACTTGATAACTACACCTTTTGCACTTGGACCTGACACTCATCTGGCACTACGCGGCCTTAGTGTTTCTTAAATAAACCCCATTGTATCATTCGGACCATCATTCGGTCGCAGATGTACGATTTAGTTCATCTTGTCCAAAAATGGTTGAAGCCGGAGCATTCCACACCTGCGCAGATCGTCAAGAAGGTCGTAGTTGACAATTTTTTTCGACAGGGCTGGACAAGGCGACCCTCAGAGTGCTGAACAGCTGGTCAACATAGTGGTGAGGTTTGTTGCGACCGAGGATCATCTTCGGGATGTCCCTGCAGCACCAGCTACCTCCAAGACCAGCAGACCGGTGGGTAAGCAAGTTGCCGTTGGAGGTGTGTGGAAGGGGGTAAGAGGGCAAAAGACTGACCCTGACCCCCAGAGGCCCCCTAATCCTAGGGAGGACACCTGGGCAAGGAGGCTCCGGGGTCCCCAGTGTTGGAGGTGCCATGAGTGGGGACACATGCCCGCTGTTTGCCCCCTCTCCCCTGAGCCCATGAAGTGTGACGCTGCCCGCAGAAATTCTCTGTTTGCAGAACCGGGTTGTGCCGACATTCAGCGGTCAGAGACTGAGACACAGGTTGAGATGGTGAATATGAATGGTTGCCCAGTGAAGGCGCTGTTGGACTCAGGTAGCCAGGTAACTTTGGTGAGGGCCAACCTTGTACATAGAGGTTATCAACCAAAGAAATATTTCAATGTGCTCTGCATCCACGGGGATATCGTGGCTTACCCTGTACCCGTGGGTAAGTTTGAGACCCCCGCCGGGACATTGACACATGAAGTCGGCGTGGTAAAACGCCTTATGTATGATGCAATAATCGGTCGTGATTTTCCCTTGTTCTGGGAAAGGCGTAACGCTTCTGCCGCTTCTGCCGCCAACGAAGTACCTCCAGCAGAACCTGTAACCCTCCCCATCGTCAAGTCCGTTGAACATGTGGCCCCGAGCAGATTATACAATAGGCTGGCCAGGGTGAAGGACTCTAATCCTGGGGATCGAGTTTGGGTATTAGTACCCATGGGTGAGAGTAGAGATAAGTTTAAAGTGGAACATAGGCCGGGGAAGTTACAAGGGAATGTAGACGCTTTGTCCCGAGCCCACTGTATGGTCTCTGAAAATTGTCAGACCGCGGGTCTGAAGAAGGGGGGGGGGGGATATGTGGTAAAGTGTATGGAAATGTCATAAGTGGTGTGTATTTCTCCCCTGCTAGGCTGCATCAGGCTCCATCCATGCCGGGTTTTCAGGACCCAGGTCACATTCCTCTATCCTTTTCAGGTTTGTTCCCTGATCTCAGGCCTTGCACAGGTGATCAGGCTGATTGCAGGGGAAGCCTGAACAAAAGGAGCCACATAGCCTGTCAGTGTGCTGCTGACCAGGCTGAAGGAAGGGGCCCAGGCTGCACTGCACAGTGGTGAATAAAAGAACTGAAGTTAAGCCGAAGGAATTGGCTTCTGCGCCCCCTAAACTTGGACTTGTGGGGATGAGCAGCGGAGGGCTTGTATGCCCTGCAAAGTGGACCTGACTTACCCTGGAATTGCAGCTTGCTGGAGTATCCAGCCCTGGACTTACGTTGAATTGGTGAAGTAACCACTTTAATTTATTGCGTTGTTGCTGCAATCTCTGAAGTGAGAGATATTTTGCTTTTGAACACTTTATTTGCTCAATAAACCTGCCTTTGCTGTTGAAGAACAGTTGTCCGTGTCCCTGCCGTTCGCCCCAACTCTTCTATATGTATTGGTATATATAAGCATTGTATTATTATTTTTGATATCATAATATAATTTCCTTTTTAAAAGTTGATATAATTTACTGTCTTCTAACACTCAATGCACCTTGCCTACGTGTCAAAAATCGTTGTAAATGGAAAACAAGGGCTCTGAATCAACCCTATAGTCCTCTTTCCTAATCATATCAGACATACATATCTAACATTAATTTAAATTAAGTTTGATTAATTTTGGACAGCAAGGAATAAATCCTATGGTATGTAAAAATCTTACAAGATTTGCTAGACTGGACACCCAACCAAACGCTAAATCAGAACAAGTAGAACAAGTTTCGGAAACAGAGAGGTCGTAAAATAGATGGCACAGATAAAAAAAGGGGTCAATACATGGCCGACTAACTTGCGCACGTCTTTTGGACTTCTTTCTGATTTATGGTCATCAAAATGTTATGCTTATTCACCATTGTGCCAATTTGCACCTGGAATCTTCTGCTAGTGTCCTTTTTGTGCACTAAACTGTTTTCGGGGCCTGATTTATGGTATGTTTTGAAGGCAGAAAAGCATGGACAAAGGTGGCAATTTGAAGAATGAATTTCCTCCAGCAAATAGTTGGCGGAAACTGCCGATTCCAATGAGTAACAGGGCTATTTCATTTCAAAAACACATGCTGACAGCGTCCGGCATGTTTTTGAACAATGAAAGTATCAGCCACAAGTTCTTTTTAGGGAATGAACCTTTTTTTTGTTTGTAAGAAAAATGATAATTCAGAATCACAAAAATGAAACAAAAAATCAAGATTAGAAAAAAAAAAACATAAAAATATCTTATTAGGCATTAATATGCAAACCAAACAGGGTAAGAAGGGTTAAAGAGTTACATCTGTGACAAAACACCGGGACAAAAATCATTAAGGGTTAACTGAAATCAGAATACCTCCCCCAACACCCGCCCAAAATGGAGAACACAGGTTCTCCAGAGAATACACTCCAAAATGGCAAATAGAGCTTTGCAGAAAACACAGAAGCTGAAAGGAAATAGGGAGAAACATGGGGGACCATCGGGAGCAGTTAAGAGCTTATTTGCCCAAATGCCCATGGGGCAGGGCCGCCTTCTCTTCAAAACAGCAGATTTTCCTTGTGAAAGGTCCGGCGTATGCACGCAGCCATGAATTTAATGCACCTAGGCGAATGCGGAATTGTTTGCGCTGCACCTGAGCATTTTTGCGCACCGACCAAGAATCACATCAAATGAAGTATAGACTGTACACAGAGGGATCACAGAACTAAAAACAAGCGTTGCATGCAGGGATTGCAGTGTAAATGGTTTAATGCATAATCTATTTAAAAATAAGTAGGAAGTCCAAAAAACGGGGTCTCCTGCAGTCAAATGCAGAGAAGGGGTGTGATGATTGCCCTGTACAATCTGAAACTAGCTGACCCTGTAATCATTCATTAGATCTGATAGAACTGAATGCATTTTATCAGACCGGACAATTGCACCACACAAGCCAATCAATCTGATCCGGTCAATGTTGCTGTTGTCCCAATGCTGCCACCAAGCAGATAGGATACTGTATAATATTTGATCAAACATAACAGTAACAGCATTTGATGCATCTTATCCACAAACTGGTATGGATCTGGGCCCAAGTTCATTATTGTGGGTTTGCGCTGTCAATTGCTCTGGTTTGGTTCAAGTGTATCAGAACAGCAGACAGGCACCCTAGGATTGTCTATATATGTTTCGAGCTAAGAGCAGGCTCTCCACATAGGATAATTATGTATCCCTGATCGCGCTCGCTGCCGCATCCCCCGCTACCCTATAACAGAGAGTGTGCCCGCGCTGGCCATTCACAAATGCCTGGCATGAGCATGTGCCCTGCTAAAGGGATAGCGGGGATGCGGACGCAGCTTGCACATGTGCCATTGGCCCAGGAAAAAGGGGGTTTCACACAGTGAGGCATTGTGATTCTAGATGCCTCGGGGGAGTGTTATAGATTTCAGGGCCGTTGGGGCATGGGTTTCAAGCCATTTTAAAGAGAAGTATCACTCCCCTCAAGTCTATAAGACTCTTGGGGGGGTGGTCTACCTCCTTATGGACCTATGAATTTACACTGTGTGAAACCCCCTGGAACAGCCAATCCACTCACCTCTTCCATGAGCCATGAGAAAGTTAACTCTTTCCTATTCAGGCCAGTGATACCTCATGATACTGTTCTCATTATGGCACCATCTTCAACATGCCATACCTTGGTTGTAGGTGCTTTAAAGCAGATTAAAGCTGCAGCGGCAGACTATGGGTTCTATACCACTCCAGGGCAGGCCGCTTGGCTGCTGCTGAGGGCATCCTGATTCAGGGTGCCCCCCTGTCTGACCCCCACGCATGCCTGCAAATCTTAACTTTTCCAGGGCTGCAGCCACATCTTTGGCTTCCCTTTAGCTGAGGCATGCTCCTTTAGCTGAGGCATGGTCCTTGGGTGGTGGTGGTGGTGGTGGGGCTAGAGGATACAGGGGGTTGGGCTGCAGAGTCTTGTTCCACTCTAAGGTCTACAGTAAAGTAAGAGGATCTAAGCTTCCAGTGTCCTCCTATTTGTCAGTTTAATTTGACCTCATAATTCCAATCCTCATGAAACCAGGAAATGCTCCTACTGACCTTTAAACTGACAAACGAATGGCACACAACTCTCGATGTGGTTAAAAGAATTTAATTGAACAATAAAAACACAAAATTGACTTTACATTGTAAAACAATAAAAAAACCTCCAGTAAAATGTTCCTATGTTTATAAACAGTGGCTGCCTCACCTTTATTCAGCCTGCATTACTGGCTGATCTTTTGGGATGTCACTTAGCCCTCATTCACACCTGTCCGGTACCGCATGCGTTTCTGCACCCCCCCCCAAAAAAAAATCATCAATGGCTCCTCTATGGCTCTCTTCACACCTCTCCGGTGTGGCAGAGAGGAGATAAACGTCCTGTCTACAAAAGCATCCCATTAAACAGGGCTATCTATTAAAAGCTGGCGCAAATGCGATCCCAAACAAAAAACGCAGAAGCGCAAAAAAGCTATTCTGTGAGTACTCACCTGTAGAATTGTTTTTGTTCTTGCATGGCACGGCCTGTTTCGGTATTCATAACAGTTGGGTTATTCCGCCACAAGGTGGCGCAGTGGTACTGCAGAAAGCTGTGGCATCTCCCGGCTCCCTATAAAAAGGGGGATCAACCATAGAGCTCCCAGCACAGACAAGCAGTGAGACAAGAAGCCGGGAGAGAGTAAAAGTAAAAAAAATTAAAAAAGGTAAAAAACCCCAATTAACTTGGAACAATCACCATAAAGAGGCAACCAAGAATAACGATAACAAGGGTGGGTCGAAGCAGGCCGTGCCATGCAAGAACAAAAACAATTCTACAGGTGAGTACTCACAGAATTTCTTTTTTCTTTATTGCATGGCACAGCCTGCTTCGGTATTCATAACAGTTGGGACATCCAAAAGCAGTGCCCAAAAGTAGGGTGGGATCCCCAAAGAGTAACGGCCAGTAGATCAAGTCACTACCGCCTGAAGCACCTTGCGGCCAAAAGCAGCATCCGCTGAGGCCTTAACATCAACCTTGTAAAACTTGGAAAAGGTATGAACAGAAGACCAAGTAGCGGCCTTGCAAACTTTTTCAACAGAAGCCTGGTGCTGGAAAGCCCAAGAGGCAGCAATAGCACGAGTGGAATGAGCAGTAATTCTAAAGGGAGTTTCCTTCCCCTTAGCAGAATAGGCTTGAATAACCGCCTGACGGATCCACTTGCTGATAGTTGACTTAGCCAGAGGCAAACCCCTCCTAGGTCCAGAAGTGAGAACAAAAAGAGCATCAGACTTCCTGAAAGTCTCTGTAGCGACCAAATAAAACTTCAGAGCCCTGATCACATTCAGAGAATGCAGTGTCCGCTCCTTAGAATTAGCAGGATTAGGACACAATGAAGGCAAAACAATGTCCTGATTATGATGAAAGGCAGACACCACCTTAGGCAAGAAATCAGGCTTAAGCCGGAACACCACCTTATCCTGATGCCACTCGAAATAAGGAGGTTGATGGAAAGCGCTGCCAGCTCAGAAACTCGCCTTACAGAAGTGATAGCCACCAAAAAGGATACCTTAAGAGTCAGAATGGGCAAGGCAGTCTCACGGATAGGCTCAAAGGGAGGCCCTTGCAGAGCAGACAACACCAGATTCAAATCCCAGACTGGTAGCAAAGGCTTATGGGGTGGACGCACATGAGAAACACCCTGGAAAAAGGTTTTAACCAACCGGTGATTGGTAAAGGATCTTTTGCCAGAGCTGAAACATGGCCTTTTAGGGTACTAAGTTGAAGGCCTAGATCCAAGCCATGTTGCAAAAATTTCAGAATCTTGGGAATAGAAAAAACCCGACAGGGAAGAGACTTGGACTCACACCAGGCAATGTACACATGCCAGACCCTGTAATAGATAAAGGACGAAGACTTCTTCCTAGCCCTAATCATGGTATCAACAACAGAGGCAGGCAGCCCCTTTTCCATCAAGATGGAGGTTTCAACAGCCAAGCCGTTAAAGCCAGGGTTTGTAAATTGGGATGGCGTAGCTGCCCCTGAGTGAGAAGATCTGGATCCTTGGGCAAGACGTACCGGTCTACTGCCAACTGCACGACGTCTGCAAACCAAACTCTTCTTGGCCAACAGGGGCCACCAGGATGGCTGGTACCCGCTCCTGGGCTATCTTGCGCATGACCCTGCCCAGGAGAGGAAATGGAGGGAACACATAGAGAAGCCGAAACTCCATCCAAGGTATTGCCAATGCATCCGTGGCAAAGGCCAGAGGATCCTGAGATAGAGAGACAAATCTGGGAAGTTTGTGATTGTGACGGGACGCAAACAAGTCCATGTCCGGCTGACCCCAGCGGTGACACAGGGAGAGAAACACCCGGTTGTTGAGGGACCATTCCCTCAGACGAGACGTCCCCCTGCTCAGGGGGTCCGCCACCTGGTTCTCCACTCCCGGAATGTAGACCGCTGAGATGCAGAGAACATGACGTTCCGCCCAAGACAGAATCAAGGACACTTCCTTGAAGGCTTGCTTACTCCGAGTCCCTCCCTGATGATTGATGTAGGCAACCGCCATCTGGTTGTCTGAGCGGATCTAAACAGCCCGACCCCGAGAAAGAACCAACTTGATCGCCCTCAGTTCCAGGACGTTGATGGAAGCATGGGCCTCTTGTGGGCCCCACCGACCCCGGAACTTCAGGGACTTCCAGAAGCCTCCCCAACCGGTCAGACTGGCATCTGTGGTGACTGTCACCCAGCTGTCTCCTGCCCCCCAGAAGGTTCCTTGAGTCCAACCACCACGAGAGGGACTGTCTGGCCAGAGGAGACAGAGCAAATTCCTTATCCAGGGACACAGGGTCCCGATCCCAAACTGACAAGAGGTGCAACTGAAGAGGTCTCATGTGAAACTGAGCAAAGGGGACTGCCTCGAAGCAGGACACCATCAGGCCCACCAACTGCATCCCCTGACGGATGGAGGGATGAGGACATTCAGGGTCACTATCCCAACCCTCCTGCTGGTCCCCAGAGGAGTCCTGGAGCAGTTCCCCTTCCTCTAGCGAATAACGTCCAGCAGTGACATCAAATTCCTCATACTCCTCTATAGAGCATGATGGAGCGGAAATCAGGTGCCGCTTCTTGCCAGAGGCCTTCCTAGTAACAGTCCTAGCAAGCTGCCTCTCAATGCTGGCCACCCGCAGAGCCAAATCAGAGTGTGACTCCCTGCTAATATCCCCTTCACTAGGGCCCAATTGCAGGAGCGGGGGAATAGGTGAAGCCGAGGAAGGCGCAGAGCTGGGAAGCGAAGCAGGCAAACCAGCTTGAAGCGCAAGTACACTCTCAGCGCAAGGCACGCACACCGTGACACTGTTACTCACAGGGGATACCCCACACATGGAACAAAGCCGAGCTTGTCCCGAAGGACCCCCAAGCACGCTATCCCCAGAAGTCTCCATATGGTGATTAACACAGGCACAATAGGCCAGCGGTGGGGAAAGGCTAATACAGAAGCCACCCAGGATGCCCTCCCATGGGATGCCCCCAGAAATCGGTGAAAGGGGGGGATGAGGGGAAGGAAGGAGTAGAACTGGGAGAAACCACAACACAATGGTGTCCCGCCTGAAAGACATAAGTGAAAAGGACACATGAGAATCCCACAGCACATATACCCCTGAGGTCAATAAAAAAACCCCCAAGGGGAACTCACAGACCAAAGACACCGCAGGGTCAGCAAGGCACAGACCGCAGGATGAAGCGACACACCAGAGGAAGCAGCGCTGCAGCCAGGAAGGGAGAAATCCAGACGAGCTAGTCCAAAATGGCGCCGGCAGAGGTACCTCGAGGGGCGGGCCGCAGGGAGACGACCCAAGGCCCCGCCCCCCACCCCAAAGAGCGTGAAAAACAGCAATCACGTGACCCAGCTGGCGGCATGACAAAGCAAAAAACGCCTCAGGTTATAGCGCCAACCGCCGTGGAGCGCAGTACAAAACATGCGGCGGCTGAAAAAACACCAAAAAACACACAATAAACGCCAAAACACCACATAGAATACCACTCGCCGATGCCCCCCGCCCCCCGCACGAAGTCAGAGAGGAAAAACTCTGCATCCCTATCAGGCTCACCATAAAGCCTATGGCCGGCTACCTTTAGTGGTACAGGGTCTGCGGCTGGAGCTGCGCTCCTGGAGCACTTGACCCTAGTGCTCTTCTACCTCCACCCGATCTGTCAGCCGAGGCTGGGAGGCAGTGAGGGTCCAGAAACGGATGGAAATAGACATGCAGGGCCGCAGGCTTGGTTGCCCCACTCACCTGCACAAGAGAGAGAGCCATCTTCTAACTTCGCAGTATCACTGCAGAGGAAACACAGGGAACTCTATGGCTGATCCCCCTTTTTATAGAGGGCCGGGAGATGCCACAGCTTTCTGCAGTACCATTGCGCCACCTCGTGGCGGAATAACCCAACTGTTATGAATACCGAAGCAGGCCGTGCCATGCAATAAAGAAAATGGAATTCCTGCTGCAAAATGCATGGTGCACACGAAACTGGACAGGTGTGAATGTAGCCTTACTCTTTTCTTGGCCATAGCTCTTTCCTAAAACCTTTGTTCCCTCTGGGGCGATGCTATGTGTTAGCAAGGTGATTTTGATCCTCCAGCAATCGCCCTTCATATAGGGTAACTGAAAAAAAGTCCTTAGTGCAAACGCAATCACGTCTGTGTGAATGCAGCCTTGGATTTTATCCCAATCCCTGCCTCGTCCTGTCTTTCTCTCTATTAATATAGTTTTTCGTTTTCCATTTAGGTCTAGGGACGCAGGTACATGGACACCACTTGGCTTATTTTCTCCAACCATGCTGCTTCATATATATTATACATAATGTACCGTATGTTGATTGCAGCTTGGCACAGTACCGGGGGTACCATGATGGCCAATCCCCCCAACACACAAATATACATACTCCCCTGCAACCCCGGTTTTCTTTAAATTGCTCATCACTTTCTCTGCAAAATGAAGCCGCTGGCAGCCACGTGGGTCTGGGTCCTTCTCGATGGCCGGAAGCCTGGAAGAGGAGAGAAAAAAAGAGGGAATTGTTTTTCTGCTGCCTTTCTGAAGTTTAATAGCATGTAACCTCAACTATTATCCCTAATCTCAAATACATCAAAACTGTGTCAACTGGCAACAAGATATGGGTTCTCTTTTAAAGGGTCAGATTTACAGTGATAATAAGGTTGGAGCTCTCATGTGTCCTGTATAGCCTTGCTTGCCCTGCTTTTCCCAGAACTAAGATTCCCCTGTTACAAATTAACAGGATAGTTAGTACTGAGCCTACACATGACGTTTACTGCAAATTCCTCCCTAACCTGTATGCCCAGCTACTTCTGTGAATGCAAAATGTTACACATACAATACAGTGGCCCGTTATAATTTTGCAGTGAATGAATGTACCTGCACTTTCTTTTACAAGGGTTCTGCCTCATCTGTTATATGGCATTTTACATTTTTACAGAAAATATATACAGTAAAACAATGTTGGAGTTCAGGAACATGTTGCCATATGTCTTATTCATGAATATGACCAGTTGTGAGTAGGGCTTTAAGGAAATAGTTAACCTGCCACACGCTTCCATTACTGGTGCATAGAATACCACTGAGCAGGCAATATCTCGTCACCACCATAGTCACCACTACAATGTTTCACAAAGTTTTCCTTTAAGCATTTCCTTAGTGCTGGTGTGCCCCTCGCCCCCTGAGCCTCCCGATTTCAGATTCTGTCTGCTTAAAAGTCCCCTGGAAATGTTTTAAAAAATACAATTCTGTGAGTACTCACCTGTAGAATTGATTTTGTAGTATACAGCACGTCCTGTTTCACTAATATTCTTTACGCTTGGGATATCCCGCCACAAGGTGGCGCAGTGGACTGCAGAAAGACTTGTGGCATCTCCCGGCCCTATAAAAAGACAGGTACCTCCCACAAATTCCCGTGTTACAAAGCAGTCAGACAAGAAGCCGGGAGAATAAAAATGAAGGAACCCCAACCAAAAATTTGAACAAATCACCATACAGAGGTAACCAAGAAAATGATAACAAGGGAGGGGTGAAACAGGACGTGCTGTATACTACAAAATCAATTCTACAGGTGAGTACTCACAGAATTGTATTTTTTCAAGTATACAGCACGTCCTGTTTCACTAATATTCTTTACGCTTGGGAGGTCCGAAAGCAGTGTCCGTAAAGTAGGGTGGAATCCCCAAGAACAACAGCGGGCAGTTTAAACCACTGCCGCCTTAAGAAGTTTGCGGCCAAAAGCAGCATCAGCTGAGGCCCTAACATCAACCTTGTAAAACTTAGAGAAAGTATGAACAGAAGACCAAGTTGCGGCCTTACAAACTTGTTCAACAGAAGCCTAGTGCTGAAAGGCCCAAGAGGCACCAATAGCACGAGTGGAATGAGCAGTGGGGCGGAAGGGAGGCTCCTTCCCCTTAGCAGAATAGGCATGCACCACCGCCTGACGGATCCACTTGCTGATAGTGGACTTAGCCGGAGGCAAACCCTTCCTAGGTCCAGAGGGAAGAACAAAAAGAGCATCAGTCTTCCTGAAAGATTCAGTAGCGACCAAGTAAAACTTCTGAACCCTGACCACATCTAAAGAATGCAGAGCCCTCTCCTTGGAATCAGCAGGATTAGGACACAAGGAAGGCAAAACAATGTCCTGATTGAGATGAAATGCAGACACAACCTTAGGCAAGAAATCAGGCTTAAACCGAAACACCACCTTGTCCTGGTGTCGCTCAAAATAAGGAGGTTTGATGGAAAGCGCCGCCAACTCAGAAACACGCATGACAGAAGTGATAGCCACCAAAAAGGCTACCTTAAGAGTCAAAATGGGCAAAGCGGCCTCACGGAGAGGCTCAAAGGGACGACCCTGCAAAGCAGATAACACCAGATTCAAATTCCAAACTGGTAACATAGGCTTACGTGGCGGATGCACGTGAGAAACCCCCTGGAAAAAAGTCTTAACCAAACGGCGACTGGCAAAAGATTTTTGGAAAAAAATTGCCAGAGCTGAAACATGACCCTTGAGAGTACTAAGTTGAAGGCCCAAATCCAAGCCATGTTGCAAGAACTCCAGAATCCTAGGAATAGAAAACACCCGACAGGGAAGAGATTTGGACTCACACCATGCAATGTAAGCATGCCAGACCCTGTAGTAGATAAAGGACGAGGACTTCTTCCTAGCCCTAATCATGGTATCAACAACAGAGGCAGGCAACCCCTTTTCCATCAAGATGGAGGTTTCAGCAGCCAAGCCGTCAAAGCCAGCATTTGTAAATTGGGATGGCACAGTTGCCTGAGTGAGCAGGTCTGGATCCCTGATCTACTGCCAGCTGCACGATGTCTGTGAACCATACCCTCCTTGGCCAACAGGGGGCCACCAGAATGGCTGGCAACCCTTCCTGGGCTAACTTGCGCAGCACCCTGCCCAGCAGAGGAAACGGAGGGAACACATAGAGGACCCGAAACCCCTTCCAAGGCATTGCCAGCGCATCCGTGGCAAAGGCCAGATGATCCTGAGACAGAGACAAAGAATGGAAGTTTGTGATTGTGGCGTGAAGCAAACAGGTCCACATCCGGCAGACCCCAGCGGTGGCACAGAGAGTGAAACACCCTGTCGCTGAGGGACCACTCCCCCAGCCGAGACATCCCCCTGCTCAGAGACTCTGCCTCCAGGTTCTCCTCTCCCAGGATGTAAACTGCCGATATGGAGGGAACATTCTCCTCCGCCCAGGACAGTATCAGAGACACTTCCTTGAGGGCTCGCTTGCTCCGAGTCCCTCCCTGATGATTGATGTAGGAAACAGCCGTCCGGTTGTCCAAGCGGATCTGAACAGCCCGACCCCGAAGGTGCGGAGTCAACTGGAAAAGAACCAACCTTATCGCCCGCAGTTCCAGAATGTTGATGGGAGCATGGGCCTCCTGAGGGCCCCACTGACCCTGGAACTTCAGAGACTTCCAACCCCCCCCCCCAACCTGTCAGACTGGCATCTGTGGTGACAGTCTTCCAGCACGGGGGCAGAAAGGTCCTGCCCAGTAGGAGATTCCTTGAGTCCGGCCACCACGAGAGGGACTGACTGACCAGGGACAGAACAAATATCTGATCCAGGGACACAGGGTCCCAATCCCAAACTGACAAGAGGTGCAACTGAAGAGTTCTCATGTGAAACTGAGCATAGGGAACCGCCTCGAAGAATGACACCATCAGACCCACCAGCTGCATCCCCTGCCGAATGGAAGGGTGAGGGCAAGAAAGTAGGGACCTTGCCAGCGTCTGCAGGCTCTCCACCTTCTGCTGAGGCAGAAAAACCTTGACCTGAGATGTATCCAGAGCCATGCCCAGAAAGGACCTCACCAAGGTTGGAGACAGAGAAGACTTGGGATAGTTGATCACCCAACCGAAGGACTCGAGTGTGGAGACCACCATCTGGGTATCCAGCTCGGCTTGATGGAAGGAATGAGACGCAATCAGAATGTCGTCCAGATAAGGAAGGATGCGAATGCCCTGAGATCTCAACAGAGCCATCACACCCGCCAGCACCTTGGTGAAGACCAGAGGAGCCGAGGTAAGACCGAACGGTAGGGCCACAAATTGGTAGTGCCGATCCTCCAGAGCGAACCTGAGAAATCTCTGATGTCCTGGAAAGATTGGAACATGAAGGTAAGCATCTTTGATGTCCACAGAAGTCATGAAATAGCCCGGGCGCAAGGTACTAACCGCCGAGCGCAGAGTCTCCATGCAAAAATGCTTGAACCTGACAAATTTGTTGAGGCGCTTCAAATCCAGGATGGGCCTCAGGGACCCATCCTTTTTGGGAACCGTGAACAGATTGGAGTAAAAGCCTCTACCCCTTTCCTGGGAAGGCACAGGACAGATGATACCCAAATCCAAAAGGCTTTGGACCGCAAGCCACAAGCCCTGAGCTGACAGGGGGCTTTGAACCATCCGGGATCTGATGAATCTTGGGGGCGGCCAGGCTGCAAACTCTATCTTGTACCCGGAGGACACCACCTCCTGAATCTACCGGTCTGAGACGCGCAGTCTCCAAATGTGAGCAAAGAGCCGCAACCGTCCCCCCACCCGAATGGGTGAGGGCGCCTCCTCATGCATGAGGGGGCTTGGGGGAAGATTTGGACTTGGGACCCCATAAGAGACCGGGGTGACCACGGCCTCTACCCCGGCTCTAAGGGTCTCTACGTGCCCCCACAAATGGTGCACCCCGACCGCACCTGGGAGCACGGAAGGAGGGGAGGGAAGAACCAGCCCCCCGAAAGGGCCGCGGCTGCCTCCTGCATTGAGGCAGCCTACCATCCTTGGCAAACAGATCCAGACGCTCCCCAAAAAGCCGTAGCCCAGTAAAGGGGATGCCAGTGAGAGCCTTCTCAGCAGCATTATCAGCCGCCCACTGACGCAGCCAAAGAAAGCGGCGTATAGCCACCAAAAGGGCAGAAGTCTTATCACACATCCATACCGCATCATCCATAGCAGAAAGAATAAATGCCACAAATTCATAGCAAAGCAGGAGGGATCTATACTCCTCCCCCCTATTGGCATCCGAGGCATTATCCAGAAGGCACTTGAGTAGCCCTTTAATAGCAAGAGCCGTGATGGCAGAAGCGCACACAGGGCGCAGCGCAGTCCCCGCACAAGCAAATGCGTGACAGGCCAGCTGATCAACACGCCGGTCCTCACCATCCCTCAGAGTAGAAGTGTCAGGAGAATGCATGACCGAGGTATTGGACAACCCACGCAAGGGAGCATCCACCTCGGGGGGACACGACCAGCGCTTAACCACATCAGCAGGAAATGGATACCTCCTGTCCCAACTCTTAGGCACAGCGGGCAATCTGCTAGGACGTTCCCACTCCTTGAGCACCAAATTATTGAAGTTGATCTGCTCAGGGAACTCCAAGCGTTGTTTAACAGTGTGAAAAAGCTCACCCTGCTGCCTTTTAGCCGGGACAGGAGGTGTAATACACAGTACTTCAAAAATGTGAGCCAACAGCCTGTCAGTATCCTCCTCAGGAGACCATGGGTCTTCTCCAAAAGGAGACCCAGTACCACCATAAACCTCCTGCTGCTCCTCAGAGGAATCAGAATCAGAGAAAAGTTCCCCCTCTTCTATAGGGTACAGGCCAGGGAAAGAAAACTGTCCCTCATCCTCCTCAGGAAAAAGGGAAACAGCTGGAGTTAAATGCCGCTTATTGTCAGAAGCCTTACGAGGGACCTGCCTAGCCATATGCCTTTCCAGGCTGGCCACCTGCAAGGCCAATACATAATGTGATCCCCACTAGCATGTCCCTCACTAGGGGTCAAATGCAGGTGCAGGGGGGGTAGGTGATGTAGAAGGGGGCGCAGAGCTGGGAAGCATAGCAGGCAACCCAGACTGCAGTGCAAGTACCTTCTGGGCGCAGGGCTCACACACCCTGACACCATCACTCACAGGGGATACCCCACACAGCTGGGCTTGTCCCAAAGGAACCCCAAGCACATTATCCCCGGAAGCCTCCATATGGTGATTAGAGTGGGCACACTGGCCAGTATAGGGTTAAGGCTAACAAGAGCCACCCGGGATGTCCCAAAACACCGCTAGGAAAGGTGGGAGAAGGAAGGGAAGAGGGCCGGGAGAAACCACAGTCACGTTTATCCCGCCAGAAAGACATAAGAAAACCACACAGAACATTCCCCTAATGTGCAAAAAAGCACAATACAACCCCGAAGGGGACTCACGGACCAAGAAGCCGATCGCACATCCAGGCAGGCCAGCAGCCAACCAAAATGGTGCCCGCAAGGACCTTGAGGGGCGGGCCGCGTAGGTATGACATAAAAAGCATCATCTGCGGGACCCGCCCCCCCTCCCGAAGAGCGCGAATCGCACTCCACGTGACCCTCCAGCGCCAATGACAGCGCAGTAAAACTTAAGCAGAGTGTCGCAGCCAGCCGTGGAGCGCCGTACAAAACGGCGCGGTGCCGAGTGCGGACAATACAAGTAAAAGGCAGATAAAATTCAATGTGAAACAACATTGCCTAGAACCCCCATCCCCCCCCCCCCCCCCCCCGGAGAGCTCCCCAGGGAGAAAGCGAGGCGGGGAAGAGCAACGGTAGGCCCACCCAAGGCATGCTGAGCTAGGGGGGAGAGAGGGGCAGTGGAGGGGGGGCAGGGGAAGGCCCACAATAAGGCAGGAAGGGGCATCCCACAAGGCTCACCATAAGCCTGAACCGCCTACCCTTGTAGGTACAGGGATTGCAGTTGGAGCAGCGCTCCTCCAGCACCTGACCCTGGAGCTGTCCTACCATCACCCGAACCAGGTAGCCGAGGCTGGGAGGCAGTGGGTCCAGAATGGGTGGAAATAGTCCTGCAGGGCCGCAGGCTGATAAGCCCCACTCGCCTGCGTAATATAGAGCCATCTTCTATCTTCGCAGTCCAGACTGCAGAAGGAAATTGTGGGAGGTTCCTGTTCTTTTATAGGGCCGGGAGATGCCACAAGTCTTTCTGCAGTCCACTGCGTCACCTTGTGGCGGGATATCCCAAGCGTAAAGAATATTAGTGAAACTAAAGGACTGTATACTTGGAAAAAAAACAGTAACTTTTCTGTGTTGCAGTGGCAACTTTTGTGTGCCGCCCCCTACGCACAACCTATATGAGGTCTGCCATAGAAGGATACATTGGTAGGAATGGCACCAGGCACAGAGGGGGTCATTTTGCACATTTATGCACATTATGCATTTGAAACAGCGAGGTATGGCAAATCTTTCCCCGAAGCCCTGGAGTCATTTAGGCCACATAATACCGCCCTTCCACTTTAACTTACTGAACCAACCTGCTAGCTCTATACTACAAAAGGTTTCCACATATCATCAAAAACCCTACTTACCGTCCTGGAGTGTGCCCTACACATGCAGGGCAGTCATGGGCTAATGATTGGGGAATCAATCTCGTGACCAGGGAGTTGCAGGTTCGGGGGATGACTGAAGTGCTTTTGAGAGACAACTGCTCCCTGGGTACCGTGAGTGGGGCAGCCCGCTGTTCGGGGCACTCACTGCTCTTTAGTGTGTTTACAGGTGTGGTTACTTTGTGTGTTACACATTTTCACGAATGGGTTCAAAGCAAAGCTCAAATTCCTTTGTATGCATAAGCATAGATTGGTCATGTGAGTACATTATTATTATACATTCTGCTCAGCTGCCCCTTCATATAAGAGATGTATCCATCGCACCTGAACTTTCCAATAACCCACCTTTACAACACTGCAGCTGACTCTTATGAAATGGTTCTTTCATACCACTAGCAGATATTTCAATGCCATGCTCTACCCACCTTTACTATTTGGTGGCTCTATAACATTAAGCAGCCTCTGAGGTGTGCAGATGAAGTGTCTGCGGTGTGCCAGAATTTGTTATTGGCAAGTTTTTATTTGGTTTCTAATCTAATGGATGGAAAGAAGAGGAATATGTACCTCTGGCACTAACCTCTTTGCCTACCCCCCCCCCCCCCCGATACATACTTCAAGGAGGATATAAGAGAGAAGCTCATGCTTGAACCCTCCCAAACCCTTGTAGACCAAATACACTGTGCACCAGGTGTGTGTTGTGTTGGGGGGAGGAGCATAGTCTGCTCAACCTTTATTTCTGCCAGCCATTTTTTTTTTGGAGGGGGGTTATTGGTGGACATACAGTGCATTTTGTCCAGGGGGGCAGGATTCAATCGAGTAAGTTGCTAATCGCTAGATTCGAACCAAAGATCTGTGAGGGTCGTAAATATCTGTAATAAAACAGAATAGATTTGTGCATATACATCTAACAAAGATGAGTTATATACACAAACTCAACAAAATTGTATCCTGTCTGGATGTTGTCCAAACGAATAGTAAAGGACACTGTGTTTTTGAATCCCAAAGCCATTGCACAAAGTTCTATGTGTGTAGGCACACTCTGGTGCATGTAAGGGTGCCCTGAGAGCATGCAATCACTATGCAGACAGCCACCAGCTCCCAAGGATCTTGCAGTGTAAACCTTATTTTAATTGGATAGCAAAGCCTCAGTGATCTAGGGCCGTGTTGCCCAACCCTCCTCCTCAATGCCCTCCAACAGGTCAGGTTTTGCAGATCTCCATATAGCTGTCTGTATAGCTCTGTCTGAGTACTAATTACTCCACCTATGTATCAGTGTGGAGATCCTCAAAACCTGACCTGTTGGTGGCCTTTCAGGAGAACTGCTGGGAAGCTCTCATCTGGGGGATATGCGAAAGGGAGAAACTATTGTATATAGAACACCATAAAACTGGAGATACAAGTAGACAAATTAGAATGTCTGCATCTAATGCCCTGTTCATTTTGTCAAATACTATCATTCATGGCCAAAGTAAATTTAATAATTTGATCTCAACATCGCTCCCAAAAAAATCT
Organism: Gastrophryne carolinensis; assembly: GCA_027917425.1. Classification (NCBI taxonomy): domain Eukaryota; kingdom Metazoa; phylum Chordata; class Amphibia; order Anura; family Microhylidae; genus Gastrophryne; species Gastrophryne carolinensis. The sequence continues at coordinate 559,617,833 of CM051235.1, forward strand.
GTAGAGGACACCAAAGCAAATCCCAGTGTGTAATTAGTGACATCAAGTCATGTCATATGACACAGAAAGAGGACACTAGTACCTTTACCCAACTTGGAATTAGATGATTTGAAGTAAGCATCAAACAAATGCATTGCAAAACTGAAAGGCATTTGGGTTACAGACTAAGTTGAACTATTGTCTAGCAGCAGAATATTAACTAACAATAAATAATTGCTTTACTATTACAACAGACATAAAAGAGAAAGAAACCTGTTCAGCTGACCGCACTTTACTGAGATTGGCAGAACAGATTAAAATCAACTGCCAAATCTAAGCTATAAACCTAAGTTTACTGTAAGGATAAAACTACTTTGCTAAAGAAACCCCAGCATGATGTATACTTTAGATATTAGGTAGTATGAAAGAAGTCCATGTTTAGGCAATAACTAACTTCCTCCCACCATATCTCCCAAGGGAACAGTGTACAATGCATTTCCAACCATCTCAATATCTCTAATTATATGTAAATATGTATTCTAAGCAATGTCTCTTTCTTCGGCTTATTTTCTGGGTCATGGCTGAGCTTGAAGGGGCATGTTGTGGCTCCGTTTTATGAGTCTTGGGAATACTTTGCTGTGGTTAGAGACAGCTGCAGAACACTGTTGCTTGCAATGCTCACTCATATTGAATAGGGAGAGGCATTCTCTCCCCACCACCATAACTGGCATCACCCCCACTTCCAGTTACATTAGTTAGACCTCAGTCAGACAATAGTTCCCAGGCTCATTCCTTGTGTGATGAGATAGCTAAAGGATTTACTAAGGGCTTATTGAGGTAATGCCACCACATACTAGAGAGACAAAGGCAAAGGCATCTGGCAAGTCATTGCTTTACTTTCAAGTGCCCTTGGCCTTTCTAGTCAGTGGTGGTCACCCAAGCCATTTAAAAAACAGATTATTTATTTTAGATTTATCTTTATAGCTAAACCGGACCATGTGGGATGTTGGTCCCCACTGCGATAAGTTGGGGGGGGGGGGGCATACAGAATGCTGGAGCCCCTCCGCGCATAACCCCCCAGAATGCCTGTAAATCTCACCTTTACCTCGGTCCCCTGCCAGAAAATCCAGCACCACAACTGACTGTTGGCATTCACGTGGGAAGGCCATTCCGGCTGGTGGAACAATGGCACCGCTGGCTACCCATATGGGCGCTGAACGGCCAATCCCTGCGCTGTATTCCCAGCGGGGGACAGAGGTAAGATTTACGGCATTTTCGGGGGTTATGTGCAGGGGGGCCTCGGAGTTAAGGACATAGCCAGGGGCGTAACTTGAGGGGGCGTGACTGCACTGAGGCCCAGAAGGCCAGGGGGCCCCATCATTGTTGATCCTCCACCATATTTATCATGTTTGTGCTCACTTAGCATCATTTAGATATAGGAGGTGCCATTTGTCTCTTCTTTTTCCATCTTTAGTTGTCTAGCTGCATCAAATTGTGTTAAAAACAGAAAAACTTTTACTGTATGAGCCATGATGGGGGCCCATTTATTGTTCGCACAAGGGCCCTGTCACATTTAATTACGTCACTAGACATAGCAGCGGTTTGCACAGAACTTATTTGTACCCTTACGTAACAGGCATGAGACAGGGGAGAAACACTGACAAAACCAATACTAAGGGAGTGTAAATCACCAGAGAAAATCAGGCCATCTCCAAGTTGGTTTCTCCAGGCTTCTGATGATGAGGATGTAGACAGAGATGCAAGTCTCAGATCATGCCCTGATGGCACTAAAGATCAATAGACAGACATGGAACAGTTAACAGGGGCACTGGCCAGCAACAGGTTTCAGGGGCTAGATTATAGTTGCAAGCCACCATGTGGAGAGACCCATGTTAGGTTTAGTACAGAGGGGCTAACAATACCAAAAGACCATCTATGTAAAGGAAAAGAGGCACTTTCCTATAACAGAAAGTATTTACACAACGCCCAACACAGAGAATAATAGAACTACCCATCGCTCCTTGCAGGGCGGAGCCATGCACATCATCTCTTTCCATCTTGGTACCATCCAAAGCACCCAGAAAGCTGCTGAGTGTGCAATGCCAAGGATTAGCTTAAAAATTACACAGCCAAACACCTTCCACTTGTGGCTCTCATCATGCGGCAAGAACCAGAAGCTTTTTATCTAAGCCCCCAAAATGATGTAATTCCTCTTTTATTCCTTTTATCACCAGTAAATGGTTTTATAAAGAATAAAAATCACATCTAAACAAATGGAAGCTCCTTTTGTATGAATATTTTATGACGAGCAGGGAAGTAACAGTACATTATTCATCAAATCAGTTTTATTTAGAACATTACAGATATGTTTGCCAACAACATCTAATAGATGTTCTAAAACATTTTTGGAAATAGCCCATGTGTTTATTAGAGACTGAGAATTTCACTAATAAATCCCTGGCAGATAATCACACAATATTCAGCAACATGGGGCTGGGAATTACTTCTTTCACAAAATTTGCCATACAGGGGCAATCTTACTATAAATGAGCATAGTGGGTGCAATTACCAGTGGTGGTGCCACATAATCCAATAAGACAGAAAATACAATTCTGTGAAATACTCACCTGTAGAATTGGTATTATACGTATACAGTACGTCCTGCTCCAGATATAATACTTACACTTGGGTTATCCTCTGCCAGAGGGCACTGTGCACTGCAGACATGCAAAAAACAGGCTCCTCCCAGCCCTTCATATAGCCGGGGACCTCCCACAAATCCCCAGCATTGAAAAGCAGTGAACAAGAAGCCGGGAGAATTTAACCACCAAAAACAACTGGTAATGATAACAATGATAACAATCACCATACAGGGGATCCAGAATAGTGCAAAAACCAGGGTGGGGTGGAGCAGGACGTACTGTATACGTATAATACCAATTCTACAGGTGAGTATTTCACAGAATTGTATTATTTTAAGTATACAGTACGTCCTGCTCCAGATATAATACTTACACTTGGGACATCCAATAGCAGTGTCCATAAAGTAGGGTGGGATCCCCAACAAAAAAGGCAACAGCAGACAGTTTAAAGCACTGTCACCTGCAATACCTTGCGGCCAAGAGCAGCATGAGCTGAGGCTCTAACGTCAACCTTATAAAACTTTTGAAAAGGTATGAATAGAAGACCAAGTAGCGGTCTAGCAAACTTGTTCAACAAAAGCCTGGTGCTGAAAAGCCCAAAAGGCACCAAAAGCACAAGTAGAATAAGAAGAGAAGAGAGTAAGAAGATTCTTCCCCTCAGTGGAATAGGCCTGCGTAACAGCCTGACAAGTCCAAATGCCAACAGTAACCTTGGCAGAAGCCAAAAACCTTTCCTAGGACCAGAAGGAACCATCCCATCCAAGTAATGACCAGGCCCAAGGCCGCCTAACCCCCCGAGAACAGACGAGATCGGGCACATACAGGATGGAGTTGGCCGTAGACCCAAAGGAGCATCAGTTCTCCTAAAGGGCACAGTGACTACCAAGGAAACACTTCCAACACCTGTTCAAGGAATGCAGAACCCTTTCCTCAGCATTGCTAGGAATAAGGCACAGAAGGAAGAACAATATCTTGAATCTATGAACATAAGACACCACCTTAGGCAGAAAGTCCGGCTTAAAGCGGAACACCACCTTATTCTGGTGTATCTCAAAGAACGGGGGCTAGATAGACAGAGCTGCCCGCTCAGACACACATCTGACTGAAATAACAGCCACCAGAAGGACAACTTTGAGGGTAAGAACAGCCAGACAGCATCCTGACAAGGTCCAAAGGGAACACCCCACAAGGCAGACAGAATCAATTCAAAACCCATCAGGGACCATAGGAGTACTCGGGGGACGCACATGAGTAACCCCCTGAAAAAAGTCTTAACCACGGAAACTGAGCAAAAGACTTCTGCAGGAAGGTGGACAGGGCAGAACCTGACCCTTCAGAGTACTGAGTTGGAGAATTCCAACTCCAACCCATGCTGTAATAACTCTAGAACCCTGGGAACAGAGAACGCCCGACAGGGAAGAGACCGAGACTCACACCAATCAATATGGGTACGCCATACCCTATAATAGATGGAAGAAGAAGAAGCTTGCTCCTAGACTTCCCATAGTCTCAATCACCGAGACAGATAAGCCTTTCTCCATCAAGATGGATGTCTCAGCAGTCAGGCCGTCTAGGCCAGAGTCTGTAGATCAGGGTGACGTAAAGGGGCCCCGAGTGAGCAGAGCTGGCACTCCTGGCAGAACGTACAGATCTACTGTCCTCAGTACCACGTCTGCGAACCACACTCCACTAGGCCATCCGGGGGCCACCAGAATCACTGGTCCCCCCATCCAGAGCAATTTTGCGCAGAACCCTGACTAGCAGGGGGAATGGAGAAAAGACATACAGAACAGAATGTCCTGCCATAACATTACTAAATCATCATGACCACGGCCAGAGAATCCTGGGACAGGGGAACAAGGGCAGAGAGCTTGTGATAGTGACGGGGCACACACAGATCCACACTGGTAAGACCTCAAAGTGACACGAGGATTAGCACATCCTGTCGCAGAGGGACCTCAACCGGAGCGAATACCACTGATATGCAGGGAACATTGCCCACCACCCAGATCAGGATCAGAGACACTTCCCGGAGGACAATCCTGCTCCGGGTCCCTCCCTGAATATGTAATGTAGGCCAAGGCCGTCAGATAGGTCTAGCTCCCCCGAACAGGCAGGCCCTGAAGAGGAGTAGGCAAGCGAGTTAGAACAAACTTGAACGCTCATAGATTCAAACATTGATAGGTGTATAGGCCTCCTAAGGGCCCTACCTCCCCTGGAACCGTAGGGACTTCCAGAAGAAGACCCCCCTCAACCTGATAGATTGGCATCCATGGTGACAGTCTCCCAGGAAAGGGCAAGAAGGGACTGCCCCCAGACAGGTTCCTTGAGTTCATCCACTACAAGAGGGACCTCCTCACCAGGGAGGAAGGCACACATACCCTGCTCCGGGGACGCTGGGTCCTTGTCCCGTAGGACAAATAGGAGAAGTTACTGAAGGCCCCAGGGGGGACTGAGCATAAGGGGCCTCTTTGGAGTACGTCACCAATGGGTCCACTAGCTGCATCCCCTGCCTGGTGGAGGGACGGGGACAGCTATGAGGGACTGAGCCCATACAACCAGATTGTCCACTTTATTGCTGAGGAAGGAAGATCCTTGCTTGAACTGTATAAAATGCATTCATAGGAATGGAGTTACCAATAAAGGGGACAATAAGGACTTGGGGTGTTTGATCACCCCTCCAAATGACTCCCAAATGGACACCCTCCAGCCGAGTATCCAACGTAGCCAGACGTAGAGACTGGGAAGTGATGAGGACGTCCAGGTAGGTCATCCATCGGAACGCCCCTTGGTCTCATCAGAGACCACACCCCCGTCAGCACCTTGGTGAGCACTCTGGGAGCTGAAGAGAGGCCAGATGACAAGGCCACAATTATCAGTGTTGGTCAACCAACGCGAATCTGAAGAACCTCGGTGTCCAGAGGAGACAGGGAAGTAAAAATAAGCAGCGTTGAGCTCCACAGACAGCAAGAAGCCCCCGACGCGCAAGGAGCTGATGGCCGAGCGCAGTGTTTCCATTGCAGAAACCGCCTGTAAATGACGAATTGCTGAAAATCTGTGAGTCCAGATTGGGCCAGACTGACCCATAGTTTTTTGGGGAACTGTGGAAAGGTTGGTGTAGTGGCCCCTGCCTCTGCCTATTAAGGGCAATCTGCAAGAGACCCCCAGACCCCGCAGGCCTTGCATGGCCTGCACCAGCACCTGAACAGGGACCAGGAGCACCCGGGACCCGATAATCTTGGGGGAGGCCGCACAGCAAACTCTATCTAGTAGCCGGAGGGCACTACCGCCTGAATCCACCAGTCTGATGCGTGATACCTCCTGTCATGAGCAAGGTGCCGCAGCCGGGCGAGGGCGCCCCATCATGCTTGAGGGGATTTTGGTGGATTTAGGCTTAGCCCCGCCAGAGGGGCCAGGGCGTTGTCTGCCGCTCCTGGGGCAGGAGTCTGCATGGGGTTCTTGTTTTACACTATGGTAGGGAGGGGGAGGGGTTACCCTGCCCCGAGGGGCCACGACGGCCGCCTACGTTGGGGTGATTTGCCCTTTTTTCCCAAACAGGTCCAGACGGCCCCAAACAGGCGTTGCCCTCTAAAGGGGAGCCCAGTAAGAGTCTTCTTAGCAGCATCGTCAGCACCCCACTGTCGCAGCCAAACCTAGCGACGTATAGCCACCACAAGGGCAGAAGTCCTTGCACACATTCTAATGGTGTCATCCAGTGCTAATAGGATAAATTATACAAATACATCACAACTGGAGAGCGCATTAAACACATCCCAGGGGAGATCCTCAGGGTGATGATCAAGCATCTTTCTGATGAGGGTTCTAGCGGCCACTGCAGTAATAGCCGCGGCACAGACCGGGCGCAGCGCCGTCCCTGCACAAGAAAAGGCGTGGGAGGCCACAGATCAATGCGCCGGTCTTCAGCATCCCGAAGGGTACTATAAGCAGGGGCTGTAATAAAGGGGGGTTAGGAACCCCTACGATCGGCGCATCCACCACGGGGGGTGATGACTAACAATTGACCACCGCAGGGGGAAAAGGGTATTTCCTATCCCAGTCCCCTGGGACCCCTGGAATTTACTGGGGAAATCCCATTCCTTGAGTACAAGAGCATGGAAACGAGCCTGCTCTAGAAATTCCAAGCACGCGGTGGCTGTATGGAAACGCTCCCCTCTCGGCCTCACCAGGGAGAGAGATAGATAGGACCTTAAGACCTTAATCAACAATCTGACACTGGCCCCAGTATTCAGGGCCAGAATCGTCATGACTCCTCGGCCTCTCATCAGATGAGCCTGAGTCAGAGACCAGCTCTCCTTCATCAGAAGGGGTATAGGCACGCGGAGTAGTGAACTCCTCAGTTCCCATAGGACAACAGAAAACAGGAGGCGTCAAGGGCCACTTCTTACCAGGGCCCCTGCGCCCTGACAACCTCGCAATAATCTGATCAGCCGTAGGCAGTCTGTAAGACACAGCAGGCTGCAAATCCCCACTTGTATGCGACTCAGCAGAAGTTAGATTTAAGCATGGGGAAATAGGTGTATTGAAACGAGGTGCAGCCACTGGCAAGCCTGATTGCAGGGCCAGTGCTTGTTCGGCACATGGTGCGCAGACCCGTGCTCTGTCAGCATCAGCATGGGGTTGACCACACGCTATACACAGCCGGTCTTGTCCCAGAGGGACCCCGGTCATATAATTCTGAAATGCCTCCATATGGTGATTATCTAGGCACAATATGCCAGCAGGGATTTACGCAATAGGCAACCCTGGATGCTCCAAAGACCCGCTAGGAAGGTGGGAGAATTTTACAAGGCCCGCTATAATTTAACCTGGGCCAGGGAAGCCACTAGATTCAGCCGTCTGAAAGACATAATGGGAATAAAGGGTGTCAGAGCCATGCGCAGTAATAAAGAATCATGAACATCACCCGCGAGGGCACTTACAGACCAAGGGAGGAGGAGGGCCGTTACCACGTGGCGCCAAGCGAATCTCAAAGGGCGGGCCAGAGTGGGCTGTGACGCGGAGCGCGCCAAACCAGGTCCCTGCCCCCCCGAAGAGCGTGAAGCTCTAAGACAGTAGTCAATATTGTAAAGAGAAGCAAAGTGTATGACACACATAGAATAGATGATTTTGCCAATGGAGACGCCGCAGCGTCTGGGGCGCCACCGCCGCCCGGCGCAGCACATCCAATAAAGGAAAGAGATGAGCACGGCGGCGGCAGATACACAATAAAAAGGCAAACAGCGCGGCTCTGACACCAAGTTACATGTCAAGGACAATACTAAGGCCATAATCGTGTAATCACAGTACACTTGAGACCGCCACACACACACCCCCCCCTTTCTTTCCCCCGAGCTACGGGGGGGGGGAGCGAGGGAGGATGGCGACCCTTTGGATAGGGCCCACCGCTACACGGGGCAATAATGCGGGAGGGGCATCCACTAGAGGCTCACCATCAGCCTAAACCGCCTACCCTTTGGTGGGGGACTGCGGTGGAGCATGGCTCCGTTAAGCACGCATGGTGCTGCCTACCTTCACCCGACCAGCGCAGCCCAGGCTGGGAGGCACATCACGTCAAGGAAGGGTGGGAATAGTCCAACAGGGCCACAGGCTGTAATAGCCCCGCTCACCTGCGAGAGAGTGATACTTCATGTCTTCGCAGTCAGCACTGCAGAGAAATCTAGGGATTTGTGGGAGGTCCCCGGGTATATGAAGGGCCGGGAGGAGCCTGTTTTTTGCATGTCTGCAGTGCACAGCGCCCTCTGGCGGAGGATAACCCAAGTGTAAGTATTATATCTGGAGCAGGACGTACTGTATACTTAGAATAAACCAGCACTTCAATTATAATTCCAAAAGTTCCAACATGTGTAACAAATACTCCATCAAACGTGGATTATTTAAAAATGACAAAATCCATATAGAAGTCCAAATGCATAGTTCATATTCTGTCCAACATTTTGGGGCAGCGTGTGCCCCTTCATCAGGGATGGACTACCAAACAAGCAAAGTGGACACTCTGTTAGGGCATTTGACACGAAACGTTGGATATAATATGGACGATGCATTTGGACTTTGATATGGATATTCTGTCTTCTCATCTATTTGTGTGGGCAGATAGGATAGGACTAGGGTTGAGCGAGCCCGAGCTGCAAAGTTTGGGTTCATACCGAACTTTGTGAGCTTGGGCCCCGGACTCGGCCAGAAGTCCATGCCAGGGTTCGGTGTTCAGCTCAAACCCGAAATGAGCAGCCCATTAACCGGCTTCTACCCTCCCCGCAGCCAATCAGGTCGCCCGGTAGGACGACCATCTCGCTGTGCCCCCATCTCAGGTCAGGTCACGACAGGGGATGGTCGCAAGTTGGGATGACAGATAAGCTTACCTAATTGAAGATCCGACTGTGCATGCGTGGGCTTGCTTGCCTTTAGGTCTTGCATATTAATGAGTGGCTAGGAAACATGAATAGCAGACTAGCTGCTGCCCTCTCCCCTTCAGTTGTGTTTATCTGCTTCAGTCATTCATATATGTCTGGTGGGGATGTGCGCAGCCACTAGGGAGATGCCCTGCACATCACATAGCAGGGCATCCTAAATTCGTATTCACCAGAAACCAAACCAAAGTTTGGTTCTCTTTAAAGAATAATAAAACCCATGTATCACTACTCTAGAGCTTGACCTATTGGGATACCCTGTTGTGTGAAAACTCAGGCATTTGCTATATACTCACCTCAATCCAGTGATCCCACAAGGCATGTGCTGGCCACTGGTGGTATCCCTAGTTTATGTACTCACTGCATGTGCCTAAATGGCTGCCAAAAGGGGAAGCAAACATGCAGCGTAAGTTCTGCAATGCATTCTTGGGGCATCTCAAATTGGGATGCCCCTATTAAGCAGACAGAAACCAGTGTGAAACTCCCATAATCACCAATTTCTTACCTACTCCCCACTCTCAATGTGTGGATTACCCCTGGCATCTCCTGCACCTCTCCATCCCTGCAGGAACATACACCAGGCATATATGAGTGGCTTGCATCGGCGTACAGCTTGCAATGTTTAATAGCACAGCAGTAAATGGCCACTAGAGGACACCTTCAAATATACTGTGAGATCGAAGGATGGAGGGGAGTATACTGCATAGGGGGGTTCACACACAGGGGCATTCCAAATCGGGATGCGTCTGCAGCTGTAATTTTTCAACACAGTTATACAAGCAAAGCCCTGCTGAAGCTGAGATGGTAGAAGCTGGCATATAATATATAGTTAAAGGGCAAATACCACTATGTATTTAAATAAACATTTATATATACAGCAAAGAATTCCTGCTTAAAGACTCTTGTGACTGTTGCAGAGTGTGAGTCAAATCCAGACAGACATTTGTGGTGTAACAGGAACTGGCTTTACTGGAACATAAGTGCAGTAAGAGACAGTCACCTTACATGGTGGATAACATAGACAGAGCTAGAATGTACAACAGAGACTACACATAGATATATGTACATCTGGCCGTCTGCAGTCATACATGTAAACTGAAATAACCTAGTAAGATAGCTGCAGATCACATACAAGGACAAGCTGTAAGCTGGTGCACAGTATCTCCAACACCCCTTCTCAATAGGTGAGGCTTAGTCTGTTAAACCCATCTTCTTTGTAAGCCTCAATGTCTTTTAGCAGTCAGGGGCTTTGTATGGATATCTGCTGTCATATCCTCAGGAACTAAAGAGGTCCCTGCTCCTGAAGATCCTCAATCTCAAATGGCTGACAGGGTTTTTAATATTTTTGTTTCTTCCCCTTCTAACTCAAAACAAACTAGGAGTTCACCCATACAAATTAGCACACAGATCCATATGTTGGGCAATTTATTTGTGTATAATCAGGGGTCTGCTTCATTTATTTTCATATTATATGCTCTGGCAGCTTGATTTAGACCATATATACTCCTCTAAAGTTTGCATACTAGGTCTGGCCTTTGTTCATCTTTAAAATACAATTCTGTGATTATTCACCTGTAGAATTGATATTATGAGTATACAGTATGCCCTGCTCCAGATAAGAATCCTTACACTTGGGTATTACTCCTCCAGATGGCGCTGGACTGCAGAGACAGCGAAATTGGCTCCTCCCGGCCCCTCAAATACCCGGGACCTCCCACAAACCCCCAGCATTGAAAAGCAGTTAACGAGAAGCCGGGAGAATTAAAACAGAACCAACTAGTAACTATAACAATGATAACAATCACCATACAGGGGATCCAGGATAATGCAAACCAAGGGTGGGGTGGAGCAGGATGTACTGTATACTCATAATACCAATTCTACAGGTGAGTAATCACAGAATTGTATTATTCTTAGTATACAGTACGTCCTGCTCCGGATAAGAATCATTACACTTGGGACATCCAATAGCAGGTTCCATAAAGTAGGGTGGGATCCCCAAAGGTAACAACAGACAGGTCAGACCACTGCCGCCTGCAGAACCTTGTGGCCAAAAGCAGCATCAGCTGAGGCCCTAACATCAACCTTGTAAAACTTTGAAAAGGTATGAACAGAAGACCAAGTCGCGGCCTTGCAAACTTGTTCAACAGAAGCCTGGTGCTGAAAAGCCCAAGAGGCACCAATAGCACGAGTAGAATGAGCAGAAAGGCGGAAGGGAGGATTCTTCCCCTTAGCAGAGTAGGCCTGAATCACAGCCTGACGGATCCATTTGCTGATAGTAGATTTAGCAGGAGCCAAACCCTTCCTAGAACCAGAAGGGACCACAAAAAGAGCATCAGTTTTTCTGAATGGAGCAGTAGCCACCAGATAGTACTTCAGACACCACATCCAAAGAATGCAAGACCCTCTCCTTAGCATTACTAGGATTAGGGCACAAGGAAGGAAGAACAATGTCCTGATTCAAATGAAAGGCAGACACAACCTTAGGCAGAAAATATGGCTTGAAGCGAAACACCACCTTGTCCTGGTGTCTCTCAAAGTAGGGGGGCTGGATGGAAAGCGCCGCCAATTCAAGCACACGCCTAACAGAGGTGATAGCCACCAAAAAGACAACCTTGAAAGTAAGAATGGCCAGGGCAGCCTCCTGCACGGTCAAATCCCAAACAGTCAACATAGGCTTACGTGGGGGACGCACATGAGTAACCCCCTGGAAAAAAGTCCTGATCAAAGAATGCTGGGCAAAGGACCTCTGGAAGAAAACAGCCAGGGCAGAGACATGACCCTTCAAAGTACTGAGTTGGAGCTCCAGCTCCAACCCATGCTGCAGGAACTCCAGGATCCTGGGAATAGAGAACACACGACAGGGAAGAGACTTAGACTCACACCAGTCAATGTAGGCACGCCAAATCCTATAGTAAATGGAAGAAGAAGACTTCTTCCTAGCCTTTATCATAGTATCAACAACAGCCAGAGACAGACAGCCCCTTCTCCATCAAGATGGAGGTTTCAACAGCCAGGCCGTCAAAGCCAGAGTTTGTAAATTGGGATGGCGTAAGTGACCCTGAGTGAGCAGGTCTGGCACCCTGGGCAGAGAGTACCGATCTACTGCCAGCTGCACCACGTCTGCGAACCCCACTCTTCTTGGCCACCTGGGGGCCACCAGTATTGCTGGCACCCCCTCCTGAGCTATCTTGCGCAGAAGCCTGCCCAACAGGGGGAATGGAGGAAAGACATACAGGAGCTGAAAGTCCTGCCATGACATTGCTAGAGCATCCGTGGCCAAGGCCAGAGGATACTGGAACAGGGAGACAAAGGCCGGGAGCTTGTGATTGTGACATGATGCAAACAGATCCACATCTGGTTGGCCCCAACGGTGACACAGAGATTGAAACACCCTGTTGCAGAGGGACCATTCTCCCAGGCGAGAGGTCCCCCTGCTCAGAGAGTCTGCCTGCAGATTCTCCACCCCCGGGATGTACACAGCTGATATGCAGGGAACATCGTCCTCCGCCCAGGCCAGGATCAGAGACAAGTCCTGGAGGGCCCTCTTGCTCCGGGTCCCTCCCTGATGATTGATGTAGGCCGTCTGGTTGTCCGAGCGAAACCTGAACAGGCAGGCCCCCGAAGGTGATGAGTCAAAAGAGTCAGAACCAACCTGATCGCCAGCAGTTCCAGAATGTTGATAGGTGTGTGGGCCTCCTGAGGGCCCCACCACCCTTGGAACTGCAGGGACTTCCAGAAAACCCCCAATCTGTCAGACTGGTATCCGTGGTGACCGTCTCCCAGCAGGGGGCCAGAAAGGATCTGCCCACCAACAGGTTCCAGGAATCCAGCCACCACGAGACCAGAGACAAAGATCCTGGTCCAGGGACGCAGGATCCTTGTCCCATAGTGACAAGAGGTGGAGTTGCAGAGGCTTCATGTGGAACTAGGCATAAGGAACCGCCTCGAAGAACAACACCATCAGGCCCACCAGCTGCATTCCCCGCCTGATGGAGGGATGAGGGCAAGATAGCAGGAACTGAACCTGCGCTAGCAGACTGTCCACCTTCTGCTGAGGAAGAAAAATCCTTGCCTGAACTGTATCCAGATTCATTCCCAGGAAGGATGTCACCAAGGAGGGAGACAGGGAAGACTTGGGATGGTTGATCACCCAGCCAAATGACTTCAGAGTGGACACTACCAGTGAGTATCCAACTCTGCCTGTTGGAGGGAGTGAGAAGTGATGAGAATGTCATCCAGATAGGGCAGCACGCGAATGCCCTGAGACCTGAGCAGAGACATCACTCCTGCCAGCACCTTGGTGAACACTCTGGGAGCTGAAGTGAGACCGAAGGGCAATGCCACAAATTGGTAGTGCTGATCCTCCAGAGCGAACCTGAGAAATCTTTGATGACCTTGAAACACAGGAATATGAAGGTAAGCATCTTTGATGTCCACAGAGGTCATGAAGTCCCCTGGACGCAGGGAACTGATGGCAGAGCGCAGAGTTTCCATGCGAAAGCGCATGCACCTGACAAATTTGTTGAGGATCTTCAAGTCCAGGATGGGCCTGACTGACCCATCTCTTTTGGGCACGGTGAAAAGGTTGGAAAAGAACCCCTTGCCCCTTTCTCGTAAGGGGACCTGACAGATGACCCCCAGCTCCAGAAGGCTTCTCACCGCCAGAACTAGAGCCTGAGCTGACACAGGGTCCTGAGAAATCCGGGATCTGATGAATCTTGATGGGGGCGGCCAGGCAGCAAACTCTATCTTGTAACTGGAGGACACTACCTCCTGAATCCACCAGTCTGAGACATGAAGCCTTCAGACGTGAGCAAAGTGCTGAAGCCGTCCCGCCCACCCGGTTGGGTGAGGGCCCCCCTTCATGTATGAGGGGGCTTGGGAGAAGACTTAAGCTTGGAGCCCCAGGAGGAGCCAGGGCGTCCACGTCCTCTGCCCCTACCCCAGAAATCTCCTCGGCCCCAGTAAGGGAGACCCCCCTCCCCTGTCTGGCACCACGTTAGGGGGAAGAAAAGGAGCCCTGTCCACGAAAGGGGACGCCTCCATATGGTGATTATAGCGGCACAATAGGCCAATAGGGATTCACGCTATAAAAGCAACCCGGGATGCCCCAATAGCCCGTTAGGGAAATGGGAGTAATTTACACACTAGGCCTCGCAAGTTTAATAACTAAATAGAGGGAGTAGGGCCGGGAGAAACCAATAGAGTTCGACCCGTCTGAAAGACATAAGCGAAGAGAACCACATAAGTGACATGTATAATGATATAGGGTAAATAAGGCCGCCCGCGAGGGCACTCACGGACCGCGGTAGGTGGATGTCAGCCACGCAGCAGCCGAATGCCGGGTATACCTCGAGGGGCGGGCCGCGGAGACAGTGATGCGGGGGCCCCGCCCCCTCGAAGAGCGCGAAGCAGCACACGTAACAAGCAGCCAATAACAGCCAGCGCACCAGCGCCTGAGGTAATGCCGCCGCCAACCACCGAGCACAGTGGAAGCGCGCGTGGCGGCATATTCAAAAACGCAACCAGTGCAACCAAGTCAGCGCGGAGACTGACACCAGTCAGACAACCAGAAGCACATAATACAGTGAAGCACCAAGGCATATACACCCCCCCCCCCCGAGAGCTACAAGGGAGAGCGAGAGAGGGCAGCGGCCACTTAACATAGGGCCCACCGATAGACAGGGGCAATAGGGCAGGAGGGGCATCCCACAGAGGCTCACCATATGCGTATACCGCCTACCCCTTGGTGGGGGATTGCGGTGGAGCAGCGCTCCTAAGCACCTGACAGCTGTGCTGCCTACCATCACCCTGACCAGCGCAGCCAAGGCTGGGAGGCACATTAATAATGGAACGGGTGGGAATAGTCCTACAGGGCGACAGGCTAATAGCCCCACTCACCTGCGAGAAGAGAGAGCCATCTTCTTGTCCTTTGCAGTCCAGACTACAGAGAAATTCTGGGGATTTGTGGGAGGTCCCGGGTATTTGAGGGGCTGGGAGGAGCCAATTTCGCGGTCTCTGCAGTCCAGCGCCATCTGGCGGAGTAATACCCAAGTGTAATGATTCTTATCTGGAGCAGGACGTACTGTATACTAAGAATATATATGCAGATCACATACAGAGACAAGCTGTAAGCTGTTGCACAGTATTTCTAACAGTGACAAGATGCAACAGATAACCCCATACTCTATTACTAATATTATTAGTATTATGTTTTAATAAAGCCATATGTTCTGTAGTGCTGTGCAAAGGAGTGATTACAAACAAGGTCAAAATACTGTATATGGACTATTACAAATGAACAAGTTCAAAGTGGATGCTATAAAATCAATATACAATAGGAGGGAGCCCTGTCCTTAGGAGCTTACAGTCCAAAGTATAACGTTTCGGGACAAAGGGGACGAATCACAAACAGTCAGTATTGAGTTAAATGCCCTTTAGAGAATAGCTTAAAAGAAGAACAAAACCTAAGATTTTCACATTATTTGTTCCTCCAGGTGGGGCAATTAACATGTGAGAGCAAAAATACACGCCCCCTCCCATACCCACGGTGCATGTGTAGGTCAGTTTACCAGGTAAAAGATAACTTACCTAAACTTTACAAATGCAATTGCAGCTGCTATCCCTGGGGGAGGGGGGTTGTTAGTCTTGGTTATATATCAATCTACATTTCCACACGCTTAGAGGTTGCTTACATTTAGGATTATCCTAATATTGTCACACCCATTTGCATTTGTTAGGCTTATGCAAATTATTTTAGTGAGAGATTTGGGGCTTATTTATAACTTCACATCACTAGATTGTTTTACCAGGTACTTTTTTCTATATTTATAATTTATTTAATTGTATTTATTTGCATAGTGATTTTTTATATTTTCAGTATTTATAGTTGTGGGGGCGGGGAGTTATATAAACAGGAAGTCAAGAAAGTCCCCTCATTCTTTTAGCTTCCCAAATTAGGGATGTCCCGCTACGCATCTCTTCCTGCCAACACCATAACCAGACAGCCTGTATCATTTCCATCACTTGAATTGGGTTCAACACCTGGGCCTGTACATCATGCGACCCAGAAAATCATTATGGTGGTCACATGAATGGCAGCCAAAATGAGGGAACGTGAACATGTATCCACTGCTCAGTCTCTGGCTTGCCAGGAGGGGATACAGGAGTGAGAGGAAGTTAAGGAATTTTACTTTACTTCTTTAAAGTGGATTAAAACCTGTTCTGGACAACCATGGAGTCTAAAAGACTCCAGGGCAGGCCGCGTGGCTGTCCCCGAATGGCCCACTGTCTGAATCCCCCGCAATCGTCCCTATTGCAGGCCTCGACCACATCCCCACGTTCCTTTTAGCGGCCAAACATTCTGCTAGGCTGGGGGCAGGAGCTTCTTCGGTCCCTTGACCTCTCTGTAGTTGTTTGGAGGGAATTCCAGTCAAAATTACCCCACATACACACACACACACACACACACACACACACACACACACTCTGCCACCCTCACCTGGTGCTGAGGCCCGTGCTCCAGTGTTGCTCTCCTGGCGGCCGCACAGGAAGACACAAAGCGACATCCCCTGAGTCGACGTGCAGGGATCGGATACCTTGCCTGCACTCCTGCGTTGCTCTCCCAGCAGCCACACACTAAGACACAAAAAGGCATCCCCTGGCTCCATGCGCAGGGCTCGGTACAGAGCGGGCAACCCCCAGCCCTAAAGGCTACCAGCCCATACAAACTTGCCCATACAAACTACAAAGCCTTTTAATATTTATTTTCTAGTATTTACCCCCTCCCTTCGCGAGGTGCTGTCCCATGCCATCAATCACAGACAGAAATGAGCGGTGGAAGCAGGGTGAGGGGTGATGATTGGTGTTCTCCACCCTGCTCCTGACTTCTGCTGCATACTCCTGTTGCAGAGACGGGCCCTTTATACCGGCGGAGTGAGCTGACGTCATCTCATTCAATGGGATAAAAACCTATCCCTGCAGTGAGAGAGCTGTCAGAATCAGTTTTCTCTGCCCCACTGAAGACCCCAGCCTGGCGACTAGTGGGACAGGGGGATGAGGAGACCCACAGCGCTGGAACCTGGGCGGAGGAGAGGTTTTTCTTTGGCTTCTAAATAGGGACATTGCCAGCCATGGAAAAAACAATAACTGACACTTTATGGACAGTCCAGTCGAAATAACTGAACCGTAATGGGTTTACTGCAGCATGCTGCCCCATTGTCTTCAACTGGCAAGCACTCCCCCTCCCTTCTCCATTCAATAAAAGTCAAGTGGCAGACCACTGTAATTCCATCATGGATGCTCCCAAGAACCACAGTTACTTAGACTAGACTGTCCCATTAATCTGAAGTCTGAAGGTTTAAATGATAGGTATATACAAATTTTATAAATACTGTATATAGGTATAAATTTATATTTTACTAATATTCTCTCAGCTGGGAAACTTCCATATTGTCCCTGCATTTCATAATGTCCATGTTTTAGCAGCAATACTTTTTCTTCTCATTTTATCTTGGTTTGTGTTTTAGGTAGAAGTATTGCATTATGTTACCAATAAGGACCAATAAGGGTCAACAAAACATGGGTTTTTCTAATAAGACAACATATCTCATAACACATGTGAGCAATTTAGACAAACCAAAAAAAGAGGAAGAAAAAGCAAGATGGTCATTAAAAACTGCTGTAAAAAGCAGTAAGAACCAGTTTGACGTGGCTTAGAGACATGCAACTTCAACATAAATTCAGGAAGGAAAGATAAGAATGGTCTAAACCCAGGGAAGTGAAAATGATAGTGCTTTAGTTATGCCATACACAAATCTGTACTCACCTATTATGCGCCCACAACTGATTGCTCCAGATCAGGACCTTCAGTTCTGAACATCATAGTCCTGACATGCTGAAGAATTGGACTGACCATAAGGAGGTCCAGGCAAAATCTTGGTGGCCCACAGTGCTTGATCAATTTATGAATTCTGTGTACACATTGCTTGATCAATTTATAAATTCTGTATACACAGTGCTTGATCATTTTATGAATTCTGTATACACAGTGCTTGATCAATATATGAACTCTGTATACACAGTGCTTGATAAATATATGAATTCTGTATACACAGTTCTTGATCATTGTATGAATTCTGTATACACAGTGATTGATCAATATAAGAATTCTGTATACACAGTGCTTGATCATTTTATGAATTCTGTATACACAGTGTTTGATCAATATATGAATTCTGTATACACAATGCTTGATAATTTTATGAATTCTGTATACACAATGCTTGATCATTTTATGAATTCTGTATACACAGTGCCTGATCATTTTATGAATTCTGTATACACATTGCTTGATCAATTTATAAATTCTGTATACACAGTGCTTGATCAATATATGAATTCTGTATACACATTGCTTGATCAATTTATAAATTCTGTATACACAGTGCTTGATCATTTTATGAATTCTGTATACACAGTGCCTGATCATTTTATGAATTCTGTATACACATTGCTTGATCAATTTATAAATTCTGTATACACAGTGCCTGATCATTTTATGAATTCTGTATACACATTGCTTGATCAATTTATAAATTCTGTATACACAGTGCTTGATCATGTTATGAATTATGTATACACAGTGCTTGATCAATTTATGAATTCTGTATACACAGTGCTTGATCAATATATGAATTCTGTATACACAGTGCTTGATCAATTTATGAATGCTGTATACACAGTGCTTGATCAATATATGAATTCTGTATACACAGTGCTTGATCAATTTATGAATTCTGTATACACAGTGCTTGATCAGTTTATGAATTCTGTATGCACAGTGCTTGATCAATATATGAATTCTGTATACACAGTGCTTGATAAATATATGAATTCTGTATACACAGTTCTTGATCATTTTATGAATTCTGTATACACAATGCTTGATCATTTTATGAATTCTGTATACACAGTGCCTGATCATTTTATGAATTCTGTATACACATTGCTTGATCAATTTATAAATTCTGTATACACAGTGCTTGATCAATATATGAATTCTGTATACACAGTGCTTGATCAATTTATGAATTCTGTATACACAATGCTTGATCAATATAAGAATTCTGTATACACAGTGCTTGATCATTTTATGAATTCTGTATACACAGTGCTTGATCAATATATGAATTCTGTATACACAGTGCTTGATAAATATATGAATTCTGTATACACAGTTCTTGATCATTTTATGAATTCTGTATACACATTGCTTGATCAATTTATAAATTCTGTATACACAGTGCTTGATCAATATATGAATTCTGTATACACAGTGCTTGATCAATATATGAATTCTGTATACACAGTGCTTGATCAATTTATGAATTCTGTATACACAGTGCTTGATCAATATAAGAATTCTGTATACACAGTGCTTGATCATTTTATGAATTCTGTATACACAGTGCTTGATCAATATATGAATTCTGTATACACAGTGCTTGATCAATAAAAGAATTCTGTATACACAGTGCTTGATCAATATATGAAGCTGTATGATCCTATTACATATTGCATACATAATGAGCATGCTGTATTGGTGTGCTGGTTACTCTTTAAAAATACAATTTTGTGAGTACTCACCTGTAGAATGGTTTTTACTATGCATGGCAAGGCCTGCTTCAAGAAGTCCTTACAAGGTGGCGCAGTGTACTGTAGAAGAGTTGTGGCTCCTCCCGGCACCATATAAAAACAGGATCACCAATAGACCTCCCCAGTGTTGACAAGCAGTTATACAAGAAGCCGGGAGATAATAAAGGTAAAAAAGGTAACAACCCCAATAAAGAGGCAGCCAAGAATAACGATAACAAGGGTGGGGTGAAGCAGGCCGTGCCATGCATAGTAAAAACAATTCTACAGGTAAGTACTCACAGAATTGCATAGCACGGCCTGCTTCAAGAAGTCCTTACGTATGGGACATCCAATAGCAGTGTCCGTAAGGTAGGGTGGGATCCCCAAAAAGTAGCAGCAGGCAGTTCAAACCACCACCTCCTGAAGTACTTTGTGACCAAAGGCAGCATCAGCCGAGGCCTTAACATCAACCTTGTAAAACTTGGAAAAGGTATGAACAGAAGACCAAGTCGCGGCCTTACAAACTTGTTTAAGAGAAGCTTGGTGCTGAAAGGCCCAAGAAGCACCAATAGCACGAGTGGAATGAGCAGTAACCCGGATTTCCTGAAAGACTCAGTAGAAACCAAGTAAAACTTCAGAGCCCTGACAACATCCAGAGAATGCAGGGTCTGTTCCTTGGAATTAGCAGGGTTAGGACACAAGAAGGTAAGATAATGTCCTGATTGAGATGAAAAGCAGACACAACCTTGGGCAAGAAATCCGGCTTAAGCCCAAACACCACCTTATCCTGATGCTGGAGGAGGTTTAATGGAAAGCGCCGCCAGCTTAGAGACTCGCCTGACTGAAGTAATAGCCACCAAAAAGGGCACCTAAAGAGTCAGAATGGGTAACGCCGCCCCACGGATAGGCTCAAAGGGAGGACCCTGCAGAGCAGACAACACCAGATTCAAGTCCCAAACCGGTAGCATAGGTTTACGTGGCGGACGCACATGAGTAACTCCCTGGAAAAAAGTCTTAACCAGCCGGTGATTGGCAAAGGATCTTTGGAAAAAAATTGCCAGAGCTGACACCTGTCCCTTGAGGGTACTAAGTTGAAGGCCCGAATCCAAACCATGTTGTAAAAATTCCAGAATCCTGGGGATAGAAAACATCCAACAAGGAAGAGACTTGGACTCACACTAGGCAATGTAAGCATGCCAGACCCTGTAGTAGATAAAGGACGAGGACTTCTTCTTGCCCGAATCATAGTATCAACAACAGAGGCCGGCAACCTCTTATCCGTCAAGATGGAGGTTTCAGCAGCCAAGCCGTCAAAGCCAGCGTTTGTAAACTGGGATGGCGCAGCTGTTCCTGAGTGAGAAGATCTGGATCCTTGGGCAAAACGTACCGATCTACTGCCAACTGCACGACGTCTGCGAACCAGACCCTCCTTGGCCAACAGGGGGCCACCAGAATGGCTGGTACCCCTTCCTGGGCTATCTTGCGCAGCACCCTGCCCAGCAGAGGAAAGGGAGGGAACACATAGAGGAGCCGAAACTCCATCCAAGGAATCGCTAGCGCATCCGTGGCGAAAGCCAGAGGATCCTGCGACAGGGAGAAAAATCTTGGAAGCTTGTGATTGTGGCGGGACGCAAACAGGTCCACATCCAGCTGACCCCAGCGGTGACACAGGGAGTGAAATACCTTGTTGCTGAGGGACCATTCCCCCAGCCGAGACGTCCCCCTGCTCAGTGAGTCTGCCTCCTGGTTCTCCACCCCCGGAATGTAGACCGCCGAGATGCAAGGGACATTCTCTTCTGCCCAAGACAGCATCAGGGACACTTCCTTGAGGGCTCGCTTGCTCCGAGTCCCTCCCTGATGATTGATGTAGGCAACCGCCGTCTGGTTGTCCGAGTGGATCTGAACAGTCCGACCCCGAAGGTGCGTGGTCATCTGAGAAAGAACCAACCTGATCGCCCTCAGTTCCAGGACATTGATGGGAGCATGGGCCTCCTGGGGGCCCCACCGACCCTAGAACTTCAGAGACTTCCAAAAGCCCCCCGAACCGGTCAGACTGGCATCTGCGGTGACAGTTTCCCAGCACGGAGGCAGAAAGGTCCTGCCCACTAGAAGGTTCCTTGAGTCCAGCCAACACGGGAGGGACTGTCTGGCCAGGGGGGACAGAGCAGAATCCTGATCCAGGGACACAGGGTCCCGATCCCAAACTGACAAGAGGTGCAACTGAAGAGGTCTCATGTGAAACTGAGCAAAGGGGACCGCCTCGAAGCAGGACACCATCAGGCCCACTAACTGCATCCCTTGCCGGATGGAGGGATGGGGACACAAGAGCAGAGCCCATGCCTGCTTCTGAAGGCTCTCCACTTTCTGCTGAGGCAGGAATACCTTGACCTGAGAGGTATCCAGAGTCATGCCCAGAAAGGACCTCACCAAAGACGGAGACAGTGACAGGGAAAGTTGATCACCCAGCCGAAGGACTCGAGAGTGGAGGTCACCACCTGAGTATCCTTCTCTGCCTGATGAAGAGACTGAGCCGCAATCAGAATGTCGTCCAGGTAAGGGAGGATGCGAATGCCCTGGTTCCGCAACAGAGCCATCACGCTGGCCAGCACCTTGGTGAACACCCGAAGCGCCGAGGTGATACCGAACGGTAAAGCCACAAACTGGTTATGCTGATCCTCTAGAGCGAACCTCAGGAATCTCTGATGACCTGGAAAGATTGGCACGTGAAGATAGGCATCCTTGATGTCCACGGTGGTCATGAAGTCGCCTGGGGCGAAGGGTACTGACAGCCGAGCGTAGCGTCTCCATGGGAAAGTGCTTGAACCTGACAAACTTGTTGAGACCCTTCAAGTCCAGGATGGGCCTCAAGCCTCCTTTTTGGGGACCGTGAAAAGATAGTAGTACCCCTGACCCTGTTCTTGGGAAGGCACCAGGCAAATGACTCCTGACTCCAACAGACTTTGAACTGCAAGGCGCAAACCCTGAGCTGACAGAGGGTTTTGAGACATCCGAGATCTGAGGAATGTTGGGGGCGGCCAGGCTGCAAACTCTATCTTGTAACCGGAGGACACCACCTCCTGAATCCACCGGTCTGAGACGCGGAGCCTCCAGACGTGAGCAAAGAGCCGAAGCCGTCCCCCCACCCGGATGGGTGAGGGCGCCTTCTCATGCCTGAGGGGCCTCGGGAGGGGGTTTGGGCTTGGCCCCCCAAGAGAGACCGGGACGACCACGGTACCTTCCACGTCCCCAAGACTCTGCGGCTACCCGAGAAGAGGGAGCCACGACCTCCTCTAAAGGCATGAAAGGAGGAGGAGGAGGAGGAAGTACTTTGAAAGGGCAGAGGCTGCTTCCTACGCTGAGGTAGCCTACCATCCTTGGCTAGAACGCTCACCAAAGAGCCGTAGCCCCGCAAAAGGGAGCCCAGTGAGAGCCTTCTTAACTGCAGTGTCAGCAGCCCAATGACGCAACCAAACATAGCGGCGCATAGCCACCAACAGGGCAGAGGCCCTACCACGCAGCCGGACCGCATCATCCATGGCAGTAAGGACAAAAGCAACAAAATCAGAGCAAAGCAAGAGGGCCCTATAATCTTCCCTCCTCCTACCAGCCATAGCGCCATCAGTGAGACGCTTGAGCTTTTTCTTAAGGGCAATAGCTGTAATGGCAGCGGCGCAGACCGGACGCAGCCCAGCCCCCACAAATGTAAAAGCATGGCAGGCCAGCTGATCCATACGCCGGTCCACGCTGTCCCGCAGTGTAGTAGTGTCAGGGGAAGGCATGACCGAGGTGTTGGACAGCCCTAGAACGGGAGCGTACACCTCAGGGGGACACGACCATTGCTTGACTAGGTCAGCAGGAAAGGGATACCTCTTATCCAACCCCTTGGGCACCGCGGGCAATCTATTAGGACGTTCCCACTCCTTGAGCACCATATTAGAGAAATGGCACTGCTCAGGGAACTCCAGAGGTTGTTTATCAGGACGAAAGAGCTCACCTTGCTTCCTCTTAGCCACCTCAGGGGGGACAATGTGCAAGGTTTCAAAAATGTCAGACAACAGTATATCAGTGTCATCGGGGAGCCATGAATCCTCCCCGGACGGAGACTCAGGGTCACTGTCGCACCCCTCCTGCTGATCCCCAGAGGAGTCAGAGTCCTGGAAAAGCTCCCCCTCCTCTAGGGAGTACGGCCACCAAGGGCATCAATTCCCTTATCCTCCTCAGCAAAGAGGGAGGGCGTGGGAGCCAGGTGCCGCTTCTTGCCAGAGGCCTTACCTGGAACAGGCCTGGCAAGCTGCCTTTCAATGCTGGCCACACGAAGTGCCAGATCAGATTGTGACCCCCTGCTAGTATCCCCCTCACTGGGGGCTAAATGCAGGCGCTGGGGGGGGGGGTAGGTGGGTAGGTGCCGAAGGGAGCGCAGAACTGAGAAGAGAAGCGCTCAGCCCAGCCTGGGCCGCAATGATACCTTGGGCGCACAGCACACACACCACGGCACTATCACTCAAAGGGGATGCCCTGCACATGGCACACAGCCGGGATTGCCCCGAAGGACCCTCGAGCACTCTATCCCCAGATCCTCCATATGGTGATTAACACAGGTGCAATAGGCCAGGACAGGGTAAGGGCTAATAAAAAGCCACCCGAGATGCCCCCCCAAGGGATGCCCCCAGAAGAGCCAGTAAGGGGGAGATGAGGGGGGTAAGGAGCAGAACCGGGAGAAACATGCACATAAGCATCCCGCAGCCCATGCCCCAAGGAAACAAAACCCCAAAAGGGGACTCACGGACCAAGGAGACCGAAGGATCACCAAGCCGCCAGACCACGGGAGGAAGCGACACGGGAAACGATCACCGCCGCAGCCCAGGGAGGAAGAGGGCCCCAGACGCGCAGCAGGCTCAAAATGGCGGTGGCAGAAAAACCTCGAGGGGCAGACCGCGGGGGGACGATGCGATACGCGTCATCCCCCGGCCCCGCCCCCCCCCGAAGAGCGTGAAATCGTCGCTCACGTGACCGCGCCATCACAATCCAAAAACACCTCACAGCCATAGCGTCGCCCACCGCGGAGTGGAATACAAAGCGCCGACGGCGGTGAAAAACAGCGTTAAAAAACCCCTAGCCGCTACCACCTGCCCCCCTGAACACACCAAAAAGCCTATGGCCGGCTACCCTTTGTGGTACAGGGTCTGCGGCTTGGAGCAGCGCTCCTTGAGCACCTGACCCTAGTGTTCCTCTATCCTCACCCGATCCGTCAGCTGAGGCTGGGAAGCACAGAGGGCCCGGAAGCGGGTGGAAATAGACATGCAGGGCCGCAGGCTTGGTTGCCCCTCTCACCTGCGCAATATAGAGAGCCATCTTCTATCTTCGCAGTATCACTGCAAAGGAAACACTGGGGAGGTCTATTGGCGATCCTGTTTTTATATGGTGCCGGGAGGAGCCACAACTCTTCTGCAGTACACTGCGCCACCTTTTGGCGTAATATCCCATACGTAAGGACTTCTTGAAGCAGGCCATGGCACGCAATAGGAAAAATGCCATTGTCACTGTACTTTTGTGCCATCTGACCAGTGGTGTAGCCCCTAGCACACAGCCTACATTCTCCTGAATTAATTCTTCCCTGTGAATGCACTGTTGTTTCCCCTCACTCTTTGACCCAGCCCCCTGCCCCCCATGTTCTGCCCATACAATGATTCAGCATCATGGCTGTGGGGACCATACCTACCCCTGCTACATTATCTGCCTCTGCAATGCTGAAGCTTCAGTACATCACTATTAGAGAGTCCATATTCGTGCCTGCGTATGATTTGCACCTGCAATGCTATAAACTTTGCTATGATTTCTGGCCATGGTTTGCCCCTGCTTTTCTGTTACAGCTGATTGTGCTGTGCACTTCGTTTTCTGTAGGCAGAAATGGAATTCCATACAGCAGTTTGGCATTACAAACATGGCCGGCATTTGATGTATTCAGGGCTGTTTCTAGAGGAGGGCAAGCAGGGCGATCGCCCTGGGAGCTAAGACCATTGGGGGCTCCTTTATCCCAGCCACCCTGTTTTCAGCAGGTAGGTCAGGGCCACTCTTTGTGGTGCAGGCCATATGATAGGTCCCTCATCCCCACATATTGGACTTAGTCATTTGGAGAGGGTGCTGCCTGTTGCTAACGAAGAGGCACAGCGTGGCACATACCTGTATGGGAGAATAGCAGCAAGATAGGACAGGCGAAAAGTGGTGCCCCCCGAAGGGCATTGTTTCCCAACCCTCTACTCAAGCAGGTGAGGCAATTATAGCTCAGACACAACTAAATGGGGATCCACAAAACATGAACTGTTGGTGGCTCTCAAGGAGAGGGTTGAGGAACACTGCCTTAGGGGCACCAAACGTTTCTTATCTGGCAAGGCTTTTTTAAAATAACCTGGCACGATTTGGTCTGGGTGGGGGGGGGGGGCGAGGACATACAGTCTGTTTTCCCTTGGGAGGGCGCCATACTGGAACTCGGCTCCTTCCTACGGCCAGCCCTGATTACAAATCGTATTCCAGGGGACTTGTTTGTAGTAATCACAAGTAAAGTATAGCCAATGCCAATGCAAGAAAATCAAAATAAAAAAACAACACATGAGGGTTGATTCGGCAATTTTTTTTCTTAGTGCTGATAATATCCTTATAATAGTCCAGCCAAGTAACTGACCAGTGGTTGTCTGGCACCCGCCAACTTACTGGACCGTCAGATCGAGTCCCTTGTGCCACACTTGTGCGGGTGTGTGCTGCTTGGGAACCCCTGCTTTGCCATTCTGGGATGGGGGGTCCAGCATAAAACAGTTCTCTGCATTGGTTTGCAAATAAAAAAAAAAGGCTTGCCCAGGCACGCGGGGATCCCCCCACTGCCACCGATAGTTCTATGCCTGCCCCACGGACTGTCAAGCCAAAGAATGGAAAGCCTCCTAGGCCAGACCATAACCCAATGGTTGGTGGAGGCACCCTTTGCAGAGCAAGTGGTGGAGGTCCCGGGGTGCACGCCCCTTGCACCCTCCATTTAAGGTAGAGGGGGTAGAGTGGATAAGGTAGAGGCACTGGCTGCTGCAGTAGGAGTTGCTGATCCTGCCGCTGATGTAAACGCTACTCAGGTAGGTTTAGTAGAAAAGTGAAGAAATAAGGAAACGAGGGCACAGTTAAAGTGGACCAAAACCTGGGATATTTACCATTCCAGGTTTTGGTCCACTTTAATAGGGCATCCCGATTTGTCAGTAAGACAGGGAATGCATCTGTGGCCCATGAACATGTGGTGTGGGAGCTCCAAAAGGGTGAGTGAATGTGGGCGTTCCCTGGGAGGTTCACACTGCAGGGCATCCTGAGTTGGGCTGCTACAGGGCCAGCACTATAGTTGGATAGCCCTCTTTAAAGTGAACCAAAAAACACGTCCTGGCCCTGGATTCCTAAATATTCCAAGGCTGGGTGACACTTTGTCTCACTGGCATCCTGACTTAAGATGCAACAATCCCACAACACATGTATGGGTCACGATGTCATCACTTTCCTTGGCTGATATGTGTATGTACCTGTGTCAGGCATCAGATAGAGGGAAGCACTGGGCATGAGGCATCCAGTACTATTTAATATAATTTAAAATAGATTGCCGGGTGACATCAACCAATAAAAATAAATTGTGTTATGCTGCAATCTATTCTGATTGGAAGAGAGACAGTGCATGCACAGCTGCATTGCTAGAGAAGTAAAAAAACGTGTTTTTTCCTGGCTTCACACACAGGGGCATCCCAAATCCGGATGTCTCAGTAAAGGGGACCAAAACCTGGTGAGTGAAAAGCCTAGGTTTCGGTCTGTCTTTGTTGCATCTCACATCTGGTTTATTCTTACTTAGTTCCAATCTTGGTGTGTGTGAGTGAAGTGTATCTGTCTTGGATTAAAGAAATAATGTGCTACAGCTCCTACCCTGGGGAAATATGTGATGTAAAAATGTGATGAAGCCAATGTCCTGTTTGCTGACAAGATGGTGATCTCTGTTCCTTTATTTGCTCTCAATAAAAAGCTCAAAATGTGTACTTGAAAAAATGTTAAAAAATAGCTCAAATGTTTGGACAGGCTTGTTAATGTATTCATGTAATGTGATGTATTTGTTTCTGAATTTCAATGAAAGCGCTCCATACCCTGTAGCGGGGAGGATAAAACCGAAATACAAATATTACTGTACACTCAGCTGATAAGCTGAAAGCCACTTAAAGTGGACCAAAACCCAGGATAGTCGAATATCCTGGGTTTTGGTCCTTGCCCCAGGGTCAACCGAACAAACTTATCTCTTCCCGGTCCTGCGACGCAAGCGTTTCCGCTTGTCCAATCAGCATGCTCGGATCCGCTTAAGCCCCTGTGTCCAGGAGCTTGTCTAATGCGAACAGATCTGAGCGCGCTGACAGCCGCATCCACTACCCCCTAACATGGAGTGTGCCAATGGCGGCCATTCATAAATGCCTGGCACGGGCACTCGTCCTGCTAGAGGGATACGGGATGAGGATGATAGTGGTGATATGGCTGCGGCTCGCACATGCGCAGTTGGACCGGAAAAGAAGGTGAGTTTATGGGCAACCTGGGGGGTTTCATACAGCGGTCGGGGGATGTTATAGGTCGTCAGGTCGTCTAAGCCTTCGTCTAAGGCCAGCATTCCCCGCTACCCTCTAACAGGGAGCGTGCCTGCGCTGGGCTCTCACAAATGCCTGGCGTGGGCACGCGCCCTGATGGAGGGATATCGGGGATGCGGCTGCAGCTTGCGCATGCGCCGTTGGACCAGGAAACAAGGTAAGTGTATGGGGCACCCTGGGGCGTTTCACACAGCGCGGAATTACAATTTTGGATGCTCCGGGGGGGTGGGGGGGGGGATCTGATCGACCCCGGGAATCTTAGAGATTGGGGTTTGGTCCACTCTAAAGCCTTCAACAGGGAGCGTGCCCGCACTGGCAATTCACTAATGCCTGGCGTAGGCACGCGCTCTACTATAGGGATAGCGGGGATGTGGCCGCTGGGGGGTTTGACACAGGGAGGCATCCTGAATCTAGATGCCCTGGGAGGAGCGAGTATGCCCGCCCTGGAGTCTCATAGACTCCAGGGTGGGTTTTGGTCAGCTTTAAAGATTGACCAACCATCTAAAAAAGCAAAAAGGTCCACTTTAAAAAATGTCATCGAATGTCCACTAAAAAACATGTTTTGGGATGTACAGTTGTAGGATGCCCTCAGTTACTTACCCTCTGTGTTCAGGGTACACCGTGCAGCACAACACACTCTCAGGACATTTTTTGTGCTGCATTTAGTAGTCACTGCCATTTTGGCCTAGTCTTATAAAGCACTGCCTACATTGCGCGTATGAAATTTTTCACTATTTATAAAACCAGTTCTCACATTTTTGAATGCTTATTTTCCATGGTATACCAGACAGCACACAAAAAACACCACAATTCTGTTTCTGGCCCGATGCGAATCAGAGCATTGGATTTCTCTGAGGAGAAAGGTAAGAGATCTACCATTCTGCACCGGTAACATATATATCAACTTTTCAGGGTGGGAAAGAGTTACATTTATTAAACTAGGACACACCCCTCATTGAGGGATGGATGAGATTATAACAGTTAAAACAATACAAACACTTTAAATAGGCAAATGAATAATTTATTGATACAGATCTGCATGATAAATCTCAAAGAGGGACAAGGGACAGGGGGGCGTGGGCTCAAAAGAGGGACAGTCCCTCCAAATCAGGGACACTTGGGAAGTATGCAGTAACACATGCAGGGGCATCCCAATTGTAGATGCCCCTGCATGTGTTACCGCACAACTCACCTAATTTTCAAGAAAAGCGTGTTGTTCCGGTTTCAGATTGTGCCACTTCTGTATGCCAGTTTTTGATGTGCTTTTTTCCTATGCTGCCAAGTTATGCCTGTGTACAGGTTGTTGGTCCCGCAGACGAACGAACATGCTTAGGGGGGCATACAGAGTGCTGACACCCCCCCAAACATAACCCCCCATAATGCCTGATATCCTTACCTTCACTTTGAGCCAGCACCGGGAAAGGTGTCCCGCGATTGGCCAGAGCGCTCACGTGGTCGCATCCTCGGCTCAAGCCACCAGAACACCCCCCCCCCACCCCCAGATGCGCGCTGGCAGCCAATCGCGGGATTTCTTCCTGAAGGAAATGTAAGGATATTGAGCGTTCCAGAGGATTCCAGCATTCCGGACGCCCCCCCCCCTCCCCCCTTCGAGCTTGTTCTTATTTTCTGTCAGACGACCAACACCCATTAAAGAAAAAACGGGTGTCCGGTTTAAATGGCGATCTCAGGCAAAGGGTCGAATTAGTTTGTTTTCTGGCTGCATCTTTCATTTCCTAGCACTTAGCATTACTTGATAAATGTTATAAAGCTTTCTACCTTCTACTGACTTGTTTATCAGGGTCCCTGGAAAGTATGAATCATCATCTGCTGCTTAGGTGGCCCTGCGCTGGAAGTTATTGTTAAATGTTAAGAAATATAAAGCAGGCTGAATGAAAGGAGGGTGAAAGAAGTCGCCCCTGACAGCCAGCATGGGGAGAGCATAAAGCAGCCTAATTTAATCCTTTAAGTGCCAAGCACATAGAATATAAAAGGGCTGTTTCTCCGACTGCTCAGTGCCAGACCTGTAGATTCTATGTGGTTGATATTCCCCCCCTCCCCATCCAAAAAAGTCACCCCATCCAGGATCCAGCGTCGGGGGTCTCCCTATTCCCCAGAAGGCTCCGTTCCTTTGGTCAGCATCTTCAGCACGGCTGAAAACACTGGTTCTCTACCCCTCGCTTGACTTCTGACAGCTCCCTCCCTGCCATAGGGAGGGGACTTCTATCAGTGAGTGTGCTGACATCAGCTCACTCCACAGGTATAAAAGGCTCCTCCCTGCCGCAGGAGTGAGCAGCGGAAGCAGAAAGTGAGGACGGAAGTGGCAGTGGCCAATAGCAGGACTGTATTATCAAGAAAATCAAGGTTCAGTTAACGAAAATTTGGTTGGATTGAACTGGTCTATGCGCAGAGGGGATCAAGCAATCTGGATGCCTATGTAGAAAATGGGCAGGCTGGATGGGGAGAAGCTTTAAAGTGGACCAAAATTCACCCTGGTGTCTATGAGACTCCAGGGCAGGCATATTTCTCCCCCTGGGGCATCCAGATTCAGGATGCCCCGTTGTGTCAACCGCCCCCCCCCCCCCAGGTCGCCTGAAAACTTGCTATCCCTTTAGCAGGGCGCGTGCTCTTGCCAGGCATTGGGAATGGCCAGAATCAGCACGCTCCCTGTTGAAGGGAAGCGGGGGATGTGGCAGCCAGCGTGCTCGGAGCACACTGATTGGATTAGAGGCTGCGCATGCGCTGTAGGACCAAGGAAGGATGAGTGAGATTGGGCGACCTGGGGGGTTTCACACAGCGGGGCATCCCCAATCGGGGAGACCAAAACCTAGGATAGTCAAAATCCTGGCTTTTGGTCCACTTTAACAGAACTATAATATGTAAAAAATCAAATGTTTGTTTATTTAAAAAATACGTTCACATTTTAAAACTTTTAGCACTGAAGAAATGGAAAACAATAAGCAGTCTAGTGATACTCATGGAACCTGTTTGTGCATTCCAGCAGAGAGTTCATCCCTTTACTAATATGTGTTGCAACTAAACACCATAAGAAACAAAGGAGGGGTGGCAGCCGCTCAGACCATTTTATAACTAACCTGGGAGGTGCACGTTAGCAGGGCAATTAGGATACAAAAGTCATAAAGGAGCCACAGCACTCAAACCAGTTAGCTTGCTGACCAACCTACAATCTGTCTCTAAACTTGGTTAAAAACAGAGGGCTCGGTCACACACATCTGCAGAAGTATGCTTAAGCTGCACCACCAGCGCCAAGGTGCCCCTGTGAGGTGCAGTCCTAACTCTAATCTCTGAGAGCCCCATTTGGGACATACAATGCAATAGATACATTGGGAGCAGGCTTACCTGAGGTTGCCCTAAACCTCAAGTGCAAGCCATGGGGTGGAAGGGTCAAATACCTTGCAATACAGCCTAGACCCCACACCCCATGTGCTTGCACAAATTCAAAAGAAACAAAGGAGGATTCTTTTGAATTTGTGCAAGCACCTTCCTTAATGCAAAGCTTAAAGTCCCCGTCATTAATCATTCAAACATTTTTTTTTTTGCTAAGAAGTACAGTTCTGCGCACGTTTTACGTGAGGCTGTACACAAGTTTTTCTATGTCAGCTAAATTACACCATACATCCTGTGTGTGTGTGTGTTTTACAGCAGTGTAATTTAACTTTGCTCTGTGGGTGTTGGTCGCTGGCAGCCAATCGTGGCCCTGGCTAACGTCCTCTCCTTCTGATGTTTAAGTATGGCCTATCAGTGTGTGGGGGGTGTGTGCGCGCCAAGATGAGAACATGTCACAAGACAAACTGCTCGTGTGCCTACCATAGATTGGCTGTAGTGCAATGACAGGTCGAGGGTTACCAGATAAACACACGCTAGAACTTTTTCTAGAGTCAGACTTGACAAACATATACTATCTCTTTCTCTGTCTCTCTCTCCCTCTGTTATAAATATATATATATATATATATATATATATATATATATAGAAAAACAGCTACTGTGCTGTAAAGTTTAGAGCAGGGGTACTCAACCACTTCTTGAAAAGGTCCATTTAAAGGCATCCAGTGAGAAGTGAAGGTTCAGGTGGAGGGCTGTTGTGGGGGGTGGATAGCTAGAAATCAGCGCACTGGGGGTGGTTATAGATCCCCCAGGCAAAACTAAAAAAGGCTTTTGGGCACTGGGAGAAAAACAGAAGCTTTTTTTGGCCCCACAGAACCTACAGCTATGGCCCACAGCACACTGCTTTCACTGCCCCCTCCCCTTGCAATCTGTGTAGGACAGGTACATGGGTGAAATGTTACTAGCAATAAGGTCTGGTAACAAGGATCAATAGATAGGGCTTGGGGAGAGGGATGTATGGGAGAGAAGCTGTAAGGAAGATGGATGGATAGACAGAACAGGAATGGGGTGGATGGGAGAGCTGGGAGAACGGATGGATGGGCAGAACTAGAAGGACAGAAATGAATGGGAAGGGCTGGTGGGGGTAGATGGCCAGAGCTGGAAGAAAAAGTAATGGATTGGCAAAGCTGGGAGGCCGAAGACTGAATGGGCAAAACTAGGAGGGAAGGAATGAATAGGGCAGAGAGACTGGGCTGGATGGGGCAGAACGGAGAGGACAGGGATGGATGGGGCAAAGCTGAGGAGACAGGGATGGAAGGGGCTCAGATGGTGGGACAGGGATAGAAGGGGCTGAGCTGGGGCGAGAGGAAGGAGTGGGTTGGGCAAAGAGACCAAGAAACAAGGTTTGTATGTACTTTGCAATGCCACTTTCCTCCAGTGCAGCACTTCATATTGCTATATGAATGCAATATACATCCCCAATCAAGGGGGCAGCTTTGGGCACGGCAACACAGAAGCAACTGAGTGGCTGCATTCGGATCCCTTTCTGCTAGGTGAGTATCACTGATTTAGAGGAAGTCTAGTCATTATTGAACAGCACCCATTATTTTCAGATTTTTACTCTCATGGGTGTTGTTTCTCTCTGAACTCACCTTTCAGCAATTCCATGGTGTGCTTCGCTCCATTCAGCTTCTGCTAGCTGTTCTCATATCACATCGGCTAGTAAGCTGAATAGAGCGAGTATTCCCAAGAAAAAAAACAACAGACAGCTCCAAAATCCCCTGAAATGTGTTACCTAGGAGCACAGACAGACCTCTGTAAGTCCCAAGTTCAATTGTGTACTGCAGGTCCAGCTCATCAGGTGCACTAAAACTTAACATTTAATAAAGAATTTTAAAATCATACATATCCCGTGTAGAGTGTGTATCCATGGCTCCTAAGCAACAAGGTTACAAGTTTCGGGGTTACATCAACCCTTAATCCTACCTTCAACTGTATAGAGCAAGTGCCTCGCTAGCCACTGTGATCTGAGGTGCAAGCCCACGTAAGCCATTCTCAAATGCCTGGTGTGTGTTTTAGAACCCAGGACCGGCTCCAATGGCCAATGTTCCTGTATAGCCCTTAACTGCCAGCATACCTAGAGATTTTGGGCCCGATTTATCAAGCACTATTGCCAGACTTCGACACATCGGTACAAATTTAGTGCAAAATATAGTTTAGTATTTTCTCAGAATGTTGCTGCGCCGCTAATGTTTTAGCAAATGTGTTTCTTGTGTCAGTGCAAAAAAAATGTTTCACCATATTTTGCACTATTTCAATTTGCACCAATTTGACACCCCTTTGTCACCCACTCAATTTTTCACCATTTTATGCTATATATGTTTTTAACCGGACCAACACTTGTTTTTCCTTTAATGGGTGTTGGTCCCAAAGACAGCTTCTTGCTGCAACCTTAGGTGGAGCGCCATGATGGGCCCATCAACCAGCTTTTCCATGTTCGGGTCGGATGCCAAACTCAAACACAGACTTCTGGCTGAAATCTGTGTTCGGGTTTGGGAGCCCGAACTCGAAAATGTCCGGTGCGAACCCTGATTGCAACACCTGCACCCCCTCAAGTTACGCCCCTGCTATTTGTCATTTATTAGGTGGAACAGTACTATTGCTGAAAATGCAATTACACTGGACAAACAACCTTGCACAGTTGGAAAAAAAAAACTCCTTTGCCCCATTTGCATACATGATATTAATTTTAAATGTTGGTCCATGCACCTCATGCTAGTCCATGGCCACTTATTTTAAATCAAACAACTTTTGTGGGTTGGGTATTTGGAACAATTTGTTTGTAGGATCTATGTGATTAATAACGTTTTTTCTAGTATTTTTAAGCATTGGTCATAATAACCTAACTAACCAACACAACCAAAACCCACACTTCCTCTTCGCAGGCTACTGGAAGTTCCAAAGGACATTATGGGGGTAAAATCGACCACAATATACATTATAAGAGTTACAAAAAGGTAAATGAATTTGTATGTGCAGCAACCTGCATTGCCCTGGGGAGGGATGCATATGAGCATTGTTTGTTACCCGGTTTAGGTCCCGGCTTCTAGCTCACTAACCTCTAACAGCTCCCATGCTGTCTCCTGGTTAGTACTTGGGTGGCAAGCAAGCGGCAGTAACGCTGGTAATCTGGAGCAAAACAAAGCAATCATATCAGCTTTGCACCTACCCCCCAAAAGAATCACCGGTTTGTGTCTGGGCCACAACAGGAGACTGTCACATTTTACCTGCAAATATCTTTACATCTCATAGCACACATGCAAAGTAATTAACGTTAGCAGGAATATTATTAAACAGCAGCTTGTGCTAGTTCTGGGTAAAAGTACGCAGGCTTAGAGGCAAAGTCTACTAAGAAAAAAATGCTGACCGACATGTCACTTATATTAGTATAGTCGAGCCAACTTCCTTTTATTCAAGGTTTTGGTGTTTTGCCTTATTGTAAGTCAAGCAGCAATATTTACCTCTACAGATGAGAATGCTGCCATTTGGCAACTGGATTGTAATCCCCCGTCTGAATGAGTTGACCTACAGCAGATGGGGTAAATCAGTGGTCTCTGCCTTATCCAATTAAATGACTAGCAAGACACAGTGAGGAAGTTTCTCATCTGTAAATCAAATTCACCAGTTGATGTTAATTGCTATGGTAAACACTAGGGATGAGCGAATCGATCCGGATGAACCCAGATTCGTTCCGAATTTCATGGAAAATTCGATTCTGAATGAATCCGAATTTCCCCGCGATTCGATCGATTGACGTTTTCCTTTAAACTCCATTCATTTCAATGACAGGCATTCTAAGATGGTGGACGCACATGTCCAGACATGTACCCTGGGGCAAGGTATGATGGAACAGTCGCATGCAGCCTATCAGCAGCCAGGAAGCCCGGTGACGTCACCGTGCTATATAAAGCGGCGGCCATCTTGCTTGTGCGCATTTCAGACTTGCATTTGTGAGACAGCGGTGGTTGCTGCAGACAGGGACAAACAGTTAGCGATAGGTAGGGAGAGTTACAGATAGGTAGGGAGATTTACAGATAGGTATGGAGATTTAGAGAGGCAGACAGAGCCAGGGAAAGATAGTGGAAAACCGGAACAATCCAGGGACAGCATAAAAGTGACAGTGACCGGGTGATTTGCCTGATCAGTTTTCAATTCAATTTGATTTCTTTGTGCTGAAAACCGTAATCTGCCTTGCCACTGTGCATGCCATCTATGCAGTGCCTTATGTAACCCTATCTGTTACACACAAGCATTTAAATAACGGGATTAGTGTTAATATTTTTGGGTCTGCTTTAAATACACCAGGCCACTGTGCATGCCATCTATGCAGTGCCTTATGTAACACTATCTGTTACACACAAGCATTTAAATAACTGGATTAGTGTTAATATTTTTGGGTCTGCTTTAAATACACCAGGCCACTGTGCTTGCCATCTATGCAGTGCCTTATGTAACCCTATCTGTTACACACAAGCATTTAAATAACTGGATTAGTGTTAATATTTTTGGGTCTGCTTTAAATACACCAGGCCACTGTGCATGCCATCTATGCAGTGCCTTATGTAACACTATCTGTTACACACAAGCATTTAAATAACTGGATTAGTGTTAATATTTTTGGGTCTGCTTTAAATACACCAGGCCACTGTGCATGCCATCTACGCAGTGCCTTATGTAACCCTATCTGTTACACATAAGCATTTAAATAACTGGATTAGTGTTAATATTTTTGGGTCTGCTTTAAATACACCAGGCCACATGGGCATCCCAAACCTGCACTTAGCAGCCTATCGGTTATACTAAATAAGCGTTGTTCAGCCTCAGCTTTATTAAGTTATTGCATTTTGAATTGGTTTTTGTCCTGCTGTCAATACACCAGGCCGCAGGTCATCCCAAACCACCATGTTGCACCCTATCTGTTATACTAAATAAGCATTGTTCAGCATCAGCTTTATTAAGCTATTGCATTTTAAATTGGTTTTTGTCCTGCTGTCAATACACCAGGCCGCAGGGTATCCCAAACCTGCACGTTGCACCCTATCTGTTATACTAAATAAGCGTCTACAGCCTCAGCTTTATTAAGTTATTGCATTTTGAATTGGTTTTTGTCCTGCTGTCAATACACCAGGCCGCAGGGTATCACAAACCACCACGTTGCACCCTATCTGTTATACTAAATAAGCGTTGTTCAGCATTAGCTTTATTAAGCTATTGCATTTTAAATTGGTTTTTGCCCTGCTGTCAATACACCAGGCCGCAGGTTATCCCAAACCACCACGTTGCACCCTATCTGTTATACTAAATAAGCGTTGTTCAGCATCAGCTTTATTAAGTTATTGCATTTTGAATTGGTTTTTGTCCTGCTGTCAATACATCAGGCCGCAGGGTATCCCAAACCACCACGTTGCACCCTATCTGTTATACTAAATAAGCGTCTACAGCCTCAGCTTAATTAAGTTATTGCATTTTGAATTGGTTTTGGTCTGCTTTAAACACACCAGGCCGCAGGGTATCCCAAACCAGCACGTTGCACCCTATCTGTTATACTAAATAAGCGTTGTTCAGCATCAGCTTTATTAAGCTATTGCATTTTGAATTGGTTTTTGTCCTGCTGGCAAAACACTAGGCCGCAGGGTATCCCAAACCTGCACTTAGCAGCCTGTTATACTAAATACGCTTGTTCATCCTTCCTCAGCTTAATCAAATTATTGCATTTTGAATTGGTTTTTGGTCTGCTGCCAAAACACTAGGCCGCAGGGTATCCCAAACCTGCACTTAGCAGCCTATCTGTTATACTAAATACGCTTGTTGATCCTTCCTCAGCTTAATCAAACTATTGCATTTTGAATTGGTTTTTGGTCTGCTGCCAAAACACTAGGCCGCAGGGTATCTCATATTGCCAATTTTCATAGTATCTGGTGCAGAGAAGCAGTCCCTCACTTTATTTAGCTTCTTCTTTTTAAAGTAAACACATTTTTATTGTACCTATTGCGCATTTCAAATACATAAAAATGTCAGGCAGACAAGTGCAAGGATGTTCAAAGAGGAGTGGCAGAGGCCAAGATTCAGCAAGCAGAGGTTGCAGCAGACTAGGAGCGAGTGGCAGCAGGAGTCACGGTGAGAGACCTGAACTGCCAGTATCTGCTAGCGGTCGTGTCTCCACCAGTAACGCATCTGCCGTGGTAGATTGGTTAACGCGCTCATCAACATCATCACAAGTTACATCTGAGACCCCCAGTCTAGGGTCGGTAGGTTCCTCTGACACAACCCTGTGTTGGCATGCCCGAGAGCAGTCCCTGTCCTCCCATTGCCTCTGTCCTATGCCGTTCCCTCCCCCAGCGACGTATCCTATGCTTTGGTTTCAGCTCCACTCTTTAGTGAGGAGGATGATCAGATAGAGGACAGTCAGCAGCTACTGCCCAGCCAAGAAATGGAGGTGGCTTCTTTAGCTAGGCAGACAAATAGTGATGTGGAGAGTGTCGAGGGTGTTGCGAGCGTTCCAGCTCCTGCACCAGACACTGTTGAGGAAACCGAGAACATCAGTGATGTGCAGCCACAACTCGGTGATGATGATGATGATGATGAAGCCGATCACACTTGGGAGCCGGGTGATGAAGGGGCTTCATCGTCATCATCAGGAGAAGAGGGGCGCAGGTTGCCCCGGAGTCAGTCAACTCCAGTGTCTCTTTAAAGCAATGTTTGGGCTCCTGCTGCTGCTGCTCCTGCTGCTTGCAACTCCAGGGTGTGATTCATCCAATTTTTGGGCTCCTGCAGCCAACTCCAGTGTCTCTTTAAAGCAATGTTTGGGCTCCTGCTGCTTGCAACTCCAGGGTGTGATTCATCCAATTTTTGGGCTCCTGCAGCCAACTCCAGTGTCTCTTTAAAGCAATGTTTCGGCCCCTGCTGCTGCTGCTTGCAACTCCAGGGTGTGATTCATTCAATTTTTGGCCTCCTGCAGCCAACTCCAGTGTCACTTTCAAGCTATGTTTGGGCTCCTGCTGATGCTGCTTGCAACTCCAGGGTGTGATTCATCCAATTTTTGGGCTCCTGCAGCCAACTCCAGTGTCTCTTTAAAGCAATGTTTGGGCTCCTGCTGCTGCTGCTGCTTCCAACTCCAGGGTGTTATTCATCCAATTTTTGGCCTCCTGCAGCCAACTCCAGTGTCTCTTTCAAGCTATGTTTGGGCTCCTGCTGCTGCTGCTTGCAACTCCAGGATGTGATTCATCCAATTTTTGGCCTCCTGCTGCCAACTCCAGTGTCTCTTTCAAGTTATGCTTGGGCTTCTGCTGCTGCTGCTGCTTGCAACTCCAAGGTGTGATTCATCCAATTTTTGGGCTCCTGCAGTCAACTCCAGTGTCTCTTTCAAGCTATGTTTGTGCTCCTGCTGCGGCTTTTAACTCCAGGGTGTGATTCATCCAATTTTTGGGCTCCTGCAGCCAACTCCATTGTCTCTTTAAAGCAATGTTTGAGCTCCTGCTCCTGCTGCTCCTGCTTGCAACTCCAGGGTGTGATTCATCCAATTTTTGGGCTCCTGCAGCCAACTCCAGTGTCTCTTTCAAGCTATGTTTGGGCTCCTGCTGCTGCTTGCAACTCCAGGGTGTGATTCATCCAATTTTTGGGCTCCTGCAGCCAACTCCAGTGTCTCTTTTACGCAAGGTTTGGGCTCCTGCTGCTGCTTGCAACTCCAGGGTGTGATTCATCCAATTTTTGGGCTCCTGCAGCCAACTCCAGTGTCTCTTTAAAGCAATGTTTGGGCTCCTGCTGCTTGCAACTCCAGGGTGTGATTCATCTAATTTTTGGGCTCCTGCAGCCAACTCCAGTGTCTCTTTAAAGCAATGTTTGGGTTCCTGCTGCTGCTGCTCCTGCTGCTTGCAACTCCAGGGTGTGATTCATCCAATTTTTGGGCTCCTGCAGTCAATACACCAGGCCGCAGGGTATCCCAAACCACCACGTGGCACCTTATCTGTTATACTAAATAAGCGTCTACAGCCTCAGCTTTATTAAGTTATTGCATTTTGAATTGGTTTTTGTCCTGCTGTCAATACACCAGGCCGCAGGGTATCACAAACCACCACGTTGCACCCTATCTGTTATACTAAATAAGCGTTGTTCAGCATTAGCTTTATTAAGCTATTGCATTTTAAATTGGTTTTTGCCCTGCTGTCAATACACCAGGCCGCAGGTTATCCCAAACCACCACGTTGCACCCTATCTGTTATACTAAATAAGCGTTGTTCAGCATCAGCTTTATTAAGTTATTGCATTTTGAATTGGTTTTTGTCCTGCTGTCAATACACCAGGCCGCAGGGTATCCCAAACCACCACGTTGCACCCTATCTGTTATACTAAATAAGCGTCTACAGCCTCAGCTTAATTAAGTTATTGCATTTTGAATTGGTTTTGGTCTGCTTTAAATACACCAGGCCGCAGGGTATCCCAAACCAGCACGTTGCACCCTATCTGTTATACTAAATAAGCGTTGTTCAGCATCAGCTTTATTAAGCTATTGCATTTTGAATTGTTTTTTGTCCTGCTGCCAAAACACTAGGCCACAGGGTATCCCAAACCTGCACTTAGCAGCCTGTTATACTAAATACGCTTGTTCATCCTTCCTCAGCTTAATCAAATTATTGCATTTTGAATTGGTTTTTGGTCTGCTGCCAAAACACTAGGCCGCAGGGTATCCCAAACCTGCACTTAGCAGCCTATCTGTTATACTAAATATGCTTGTTGATCCTTCCTCAGCTTAATCAAACTATTGCATTTTGAATTGGTTTTTGGTCTGCTGCCAAAACACTAGGCCGCAGGGTATCTCATATTGCCAATTTTCATAGTATCTGGTGCAGAGAAGCAGTCCCTCACTTTATTTAGCTTCTTCTTTTTAAAGTAAACACATTTTTATTGTACCTATTGCGCATTTCAAATACATAAAAATGTCAGGCAGACAAGTGCAAGGATATTCAAAGAGGAGTGGCAGAGGCCAAGATTCAGCAAGCAGAGGTCGCAGCAGACTAGGAGCGAGTGGCAGCAGGAGTCACGGTGAGAGACCTGAACTGCCAGTATCTGCTAGTGGTCATGTCTCCACCAGTAACGCATCTGCCGTGGTAGATTGGTTAACGCGCTCATCAACATCATCACAAGTTACATCTGAGACCCCCAGTCTAGGGTCGGTAGGTTCCTCTGACACAACCCTGTGTTGGCATGCCCGAGAGCAGTCCCTGTCCTCCCATTGCCTCTGTCCTATGCCGTTCCCTCCCCCAGCGACGTATCCT
Organism: Gastrophryne carolinensis; assembly: GCA_027917425.1. NCBI lineage: Eukaryota > Metazoa > Chordata > Amphibia > Anura > Microhylidae > Gastrophryne > Gastrophryne carolinensis. The sequence goes on from CM051235.1 coordinate 559,658,832, forward strand.
ATGCTTTGGTTTCAGCTCCACTCTTTAGTGAGGAGGATGATCAGATAGAGGACAGTCAGCAGCTACTGCCCAGCCAAGAAATGGAGGTGGCTTCTTTAGCTAGGCAGACAAATAGTGATGTGGAGAGTGTCGAGGGTGTTGCGAGCGTTCCAGCTCCTGCACCAGACACTGTTGAGGAAACCGAGAACATCAGTGATGTGCAGCCACAACTCAGTGATGATGATGATGATGATGAAGCCGATCACACTTGGGAGCCGGGTGATGAAGGGGCTTCATCGTCATCATCAGGAGAAGAGGGGCGCAGGTTGCCCCGGAGTCAGTCAACTCCAGTGTCTCTTTAAAGCAATGTTTGGGCTCCTGCTGCTGCTGCTCCTGCTGCTTGCAACTCCAGGGTGTGATTCATCCAATTTTTGGGCTCCTGCAGCCAACTCCAGTGTCTCTTTAAAGCAATGTTTGGGCTCCTGCTGCTTGCAACTCCAGGGTGTGATTCATCCAATTTTTGGGCTCCTGCAGCCAACTCCAGTGTCTCTTTAAAGCAATGTTTCGGCCCCTGCTGCTGCTGCTTGCAACTCCAGGGTGTGATTCATTCAATTTTTGGCCTCCTGCAGCCAACTCCAGTGTCACTTTCAAGCTATGTTTGGGCTCCTGCTGATGCTGCTTGCAACTCCAGGGTGTGATTCATCCAATTTTTGGGCTCCTGCAGCCAACTCCAGTGTCTCTTTAAAGCAATGTTTGGGCTCCTGCTGCTGCTGCTGCTTCCAACTCCAGGGTGTTATTCATCCAATTTTTGGCCTCCTGCAGCCAACTCCAGTGTCTCTTTCAAGCTATGTTTGGGCTCCTGCTGCTGCTGCTTGCAACTCCAGGATGTGATTCATCCAATTTTTGGCCTCCTGCTGCCAAATCCAGTGTCTCTTTCAAGTTATGCTTGGGCTTCTGCTGCTGCTGCTGCTTGCAACTCCAAGGTGTGATTCATCCAATTTTTGGGCTCCTGCAGTCAACTCCAGTGTCTCTTTCAAGCTATGTTTGTGCTCCTGCTGCGGCTTTTAACTCCAGGGTGTGATTCATCCAATTTTTGGGCTCCTGCAGCCAACTCCATTGTCTCTTTAAAGCAATGTTTGAGCTCCTGCTCCTGCTGCTCCTGCTTGCAACTCCAGGGTGTGATTCATCCAATTTTTGGGCTCCTGCAGCCAACTCCAGTGTCTCTTTCAAGCTATGTTTGGGCTCCTGCTGCTGCTTGCAACTCCAGGGTGTGATTCATCCAATTTTTGGGCTCCTGCAGCCAACTCCAGTGTCTCTTTTACGCAAGGTTTGGGCTCCTGCTGCTGCTTGCAACTCCAGGGTGTGATTCATCCAATTTTTGGGCTCCTGCAGCCAACTCCAGTGTCTCTTTAAAGCAATGTTTGGGCTCCTGCTGCTTGCAACTCCAGGGTGTGATTCATCTAATTTTTGGGCTCCTGCAGCCAACTCCAGTGTCTCTTTAAAGCAATGTTTGGGTTCCTGCTGCTGCTGCTCCTGCTGCTTGCAACTCCAGGGTGTGATTCATCCAATTTTTGGGCTCCTGCAGTCAATACACCAGGCCGCAGGGTATCCCAAACCACCACGTGGCACCTTATCTGTTATACTAAATAAGCGTCTACAGCCTCAGCTTTATTAAGTTATTGCATTTTGAATTGGTTTTTGTCCTGCTGTCAATACACCAGGCCGCAGGGTATCACAAACCACCACGTTGCACCCTATCTGTTATACTAAATAAGCGTTGTTCAGCATTAGCTTTATTAAGCTATTGCATTTTAAATTGGTTTTTGCCCTGCTGTCAATACACCAGGCCGCAGGTTATCCCAAACCACCACGTTGCACCCTATCTGTTATACTAAATAAGCGTTGTTCAGCATCAGCTTTATTCAGTTATTGCATTTTGAATTGGTTTTTGTCCTGCTGTCAATACACCAGGCCGCAGGGTATCCCAAACCACCACGTTGCACCCTATCTGTTATACTAAATAAGCGTCTACAGCCTCAGCTTAATTAAGTTATTGCATTTTGAATTGGTTTTGGTCTGCTTTAAATACACCAGGCCGCAGGGTATCCCAAACCAGCACGTTGCACCCTATCTGTTATACTAAATAAGCGTTGTTCAGCATCAGCTTTATTAAGCTATTGCATTTTGAATTGTTTTTTGTCCTGCTGCCAAAACACTAGGCCACAGGGTATCCCAAACCTGCACTTAGCAGCCTGTTATACTAAATACGCTTGTTCATCCTTCCTCAGCTTAATCAAATTATTGCATTTTGAATTGGTTTTTGGTCTGCTGCCAAAACACTAGGCCGCAGGGTATCCCAAACCTGCACTTAGCAGCCTATCTGTTATACTAAATATGCTTGTTGATCCTTCCTCAGCTTAATCAAACTATTGCATTTTGAATTGGTTTTTGGTCTGCTGCCAAAACACTAGGCCGCAGGGTATCTCATATTGCCAATTTTCATAGTATCTGGTGCAGAGAAGCAGTCCCTCACTTTATTTAGCTTCTTCTTTTTAAAGTAAACACATTTTTATTGTACCTATTGCGCATTTCAAATACATAAAAATGTCAGGCAGACAAGTGCAAGGATATTCAAAGAGGAGTGGCAGAGGCCAAGATTCAGCAAGCAGAGGTCGCAGCAGACTAGGAGCGAGTGGCAGCAGGAGTCACGGTGAGAGACCTGAACTGCCAGTATCTGCTAGTGGTCATGTCTCCACCAGTAACGCATCTGCCGTGGTAGATTGGTTAACGCGCTCATCAACATCATCACAAGTTACATCTGAGACCCCCAGTCTAGGGTCGGTAGGTTCCTCTGACACAACCCTGAGTTGGCATGCCCCGAGAGCAGTCCCTGTCCTCCCATTGCCTCTGTCCTATGCCGTTCCCTCCCCCAGCGACGTATCCTATGCTTTGGTTTCAGCTCCACTCTTTAGTGAGGAGGATGATCAGATAGAGGACAGTCAGCAGCTACTGCCCAGCCAAGAAATGGAGGTGGCTTCTTTAGCTAGGCAGACAAATAGTGATGTGGAGAGTGTCGAGGGTGTTGCGAGCGTTCCAGCTCCTGTGCCAGACACTGTTGAGGAAACCGAGAACATCAGTGATGTGCAGCCACAACTCGGTGATGATGATGATGATGATGAAGCCGATCGCACTTGGGAGCCGGGTGATGAAGGGGCTTCACCGTCATCATCAGGAGAAGAGGGGCACAGGTTGTCCAGGAGTCAGTCAACTCCAGTGTCTCTTTAAAGCAATGTTTGGGCTCCTGCTGCTGCTGCTCCTTGCAAATCCAGGGTGTGATTCATCCAATTTTTTGGCTCCTGCAGCCAACTCCAGTGTCTCTTTAAAGCAATGTTTGGGCTCCTGCTGCTGCTGCTCCTTGCAAATCCAGGGTGTGATTCATCCAATTTTTGGGCTCCTGCAGCCAACTCCAGTGTCTCTTTCAAGCTATGTTTGGGCTCCTGCTCCTGCTTGCAACTCCAGGGTGTGATTCATCCAATTTTTTGGCTCCTGCAGCCAACTCCATTGTCTCTTTTACGCAATGTTTGGGCTGCTGCTCCTGCTGCTTGCAACTCCAGGGTGTGATTCATCCAATTTTTGGGCTCCTGCAGCCAACTCCAGTGTCGCTTTCAAGCTATGTTTGGGCTCCTGCTGATGCTGCTTGCCACTCCAGGGTGTGATTCATCCAATTTTTGGGCTCCTGCAGCCAACTCCAGTGTCTCTTTAAAGCAATGTTTGGGCTCCTACTGCTGCTGCTTGCAATTACAGGGTGTGATTCATCCAATTTTTGGGCTCCTGCAGCCAACTCCAGTGTCTCTTTAAAGTAATATTTGGGCTCCTGCTGCTGCTGCTTCCAACTCCAGGGTGTTATTCATCCAATTTTTGGCCTCCTGCAGCCAGCTCCAGTGTCTCTTTCAAGCTATGTTTGGGCTCCTGCTGCTGCTGCTTGCAACTCCAGGGTGTGATTCATCCAATTTTTGGCCTCCTGCTGCCAACTCCAGTGTCTCTTTCAAGTTATGCTTGGGCTCCTGCTGCGGCTGCTTGCAACTCCAAGGTGTGATTCATCCAATTTTTGGGCTCCTGCAGCCAACTCCAGTGTCTCTTTCAAGCAATGTTTGGGCTCCTGGTCCTGCTGCTGCTGCTTGCAACTCCAGGGTGAGATCCATCCAATTTTTGGGCTCCTGCAGCCAACTCCAGTGTCTCTTTCAAGCTATGTTTGGGCTCCTGCTGCTGCTTGCAACTCCAGGGTGTGATTCATCCAATTTTTGGGCTCCTGCAGCCAACTCCAGTGTCTCTTTTACGCAATGTTTGGGCTCCTGCTGCTGCTGCTTGCAACTCCAGGGTGTGATTCATCCAATTTTTGGGCTCCTGCAGCCAACTCCAGTGTCTCTTTTACGCAATGTTTGGGCTCCTGCTGCTGCTGCTTGCAACTCCAGGGTGTGATTCATCCAATATTTGGGCTCCTGCAGCCAACTCCAGTGTCTCTTTAAAGTAATGTTTGGGCTCCTGCTGCTGCTGCTCCTGCTGCAACTCCAGGGTGTGATTCAGCCAATTTTTGGGCTCCTGCAGCCAACTCCAGTGTCTCTTTCAAGCTATGTTTGGGCTCCTGCTGCTGCTTGCAACTCCAGGGTGTGATTCATCCAATTTTTGGGCTCCTGCTGCCAACTCCAGTGTCTCTTTCAAGCTATGTTTGGGCTCCTGCTGCTGCTTGCAACTCCAGGGTGTGATTCATCCAATTTTTGGGCTCCTGCTGCCAACTCCAGTGTCTCTTTCACGCAATGTTTGGGCTCCTGCTGCTGCTTCCAACTCCAGGGTGTGATTCATCCAATTTTTGGGCTCCTGCAGCCAACTCCAGTGTCTCTTTAAAGCAATGTTTGGGCTCCTGCTGCTTGCAACTCCAGGGTGTGATTCATCCAATTTTTGGGCTCCTGCAGCCAACTCCAGTGTCTCTTTCAAGCTATGTTTGTGCTCCTGCTGCTGCTTGTAACTCCAGGGTGTGATTCGTCCAATTTTTGGGCTCCTGCAGCCCACTCCAGTGTCTCTTTAAAGCAATGTTTGGGCTCCTGCTGCTGATGCTCCTGCTTGCAACTCCAGGGTGTGATTCATCCAATTTTTGGGCTCCTGCAGCCAACTCCAGTGTCTCTTTCAAGCTATGTTTGGGCTCCTGCTGCTGCTTGCAACTCCAGGGTGTGATTCATCCAATTTTTGGGCAACTGCTGCCAACTCCAGTGTCTCTTTCACGCAATGTTTGGGCTCCTGCTGCTGCTTCCAACTCCAGGGTGTGATTCATCCAATTTTTGGGCTCCTGCAGCCAACTCCAGTGTCTCTTTAAAGCAATGTTTGGGCTCCTGCTGCTTGCAACTCCAGGGTGTGATTCATCCAATTTTTGGGCTCCTGCAGCCAACTGCAGTGTCTCTTTAAAGCAATTTTTGGGCTCTTGCTCCTGCTGCTGCTTGCAACTCCAGGGTGTGATTTATCCAATTTTTGGGCTCCTGCAGCCAAATCCAGTGTCTCTTTAAAGTAATGTTTGTGCTCCTGCTGCTGCTTGCAACTCCAAGGTGTGATTCAGCCAATTTTTGGGCTCCTGCAGCCAACTCCAGTGTCTCTTTAAAGCAATATTTGGGCTCCTGCTGCTTGCAACTCCAGGGTGTGATTCATCCAATTTTTGGGCTCCTGCAGCCAACTCCAGTGTCTCTTTAAAGCAATGTTTGGGCTCCTGCTTGCAACTCCAGGGTGTGATTCATCCAATTTTTGGGCTTCTGCAGCCAAATCCAGTGTCTCTTTAAAGCAATGTTTGGGCTCCTGCTGCTGCTTGCAACTCCAGGGTGTGATTCATCCAATTTTTGGGCTCCTGCAGCCAAATCCAGTGTCTCTTTAAAGTGGACCAACACCCAGGATTTTGACTATCCTGGGTCTTGGTCCACTTCGGTGGGGCACCCCCGATCGGGGGCCCCTGCTGCTGCCCCTGTTTGGGCCCCTGCTGCTTGCAACTCCATGGTGTGATTCAGCTAATTTTTGGGCTCCTGCTGCTGACAGCTCCAGGGTGTGTTTTTCAGGCACTATAGGGGCCCCTCATAGTGATGGCACTTCAACTGTCTGCAATTGTGCTGCTCTGCGATTCTATTAGCGATGCCTCTGATCTGCATGTCCTAATTATTTACAGTATTATTTCAGTAACCCAGCACGCATCCTATGCGTGTTACAGCAAGGCAGAATGGTTTACAACTGTATTGAGGCTCTAGGAGGCTCAGAAATATCCGTTTTTAATAGCGATTCATCGCGAATAAATTGGGGTCGAAGCGATTTTTGTCGGAAATTTCGGCGAATCAGTCGAATCGAATTTTTCAAAAGTTCGCTCATTTCTAGTAAACACATTGTTGCTAGGGAAAATTGTTTTCTTTTACTACTCAGAGTTTCCTTTAACTGTTTCCTTTATAACAAAGAGTTTTCAAATAGAAAAGAAAAAACAGATACGTTAAGCATATTGAGGACATCACTTTGCCACGCAATAATGCAATTGAAAGTGGAAATACCCTTTAAACAGGAACCACACCTGAAACCTCATCTCCAGCATCTCAGATATGCTGGGGAGGGAAGCGTTCCATAGTCTAAAGGGAACTGGGGATGCGCAGCTCCTGCTCCCTATTGCCAAGCTGTGTGTCTAAACTGAGCATTATACCAGGCATTAGTATAAGCACTATTAGTCTGTGATTGAACAAGAGCCATTCTTTGCACTGTGTGTGGGGAAAGGTTCCACTGTTGCTTATTTCTAGCCCGTTCTCTTAAGCCAAACCCCAGCTTTTTGTTTGCATGACCTACTTTGCTAGATGGACTCATCTCCACCTCTCCTGCATCATCCATAGTGTCTGCAGGGGGTAGTTAATTTTCCTCTGCTTGTCTTGTTTCTCTTTTGCCCATCAGCAGTCGGCTAAGTATAGTGACGCTGTGTAGTTTTGTATATTAAAGCAGAACAAACCCCGGGTTTTGACTACCCTTTGGGATGCCCTGCTTTGTAAAACCCCTGAGATCGCCCATAAAAACATACCTTTCCCGGTCCTACTGTGCATGTCCGAGCTCTCTTCCAATCAGTGCCGTATGCTGCACATAATATTGATTGACAAAACACCTAAATAACCTTACAGTTGTTATTTAGAGCAACATGAGCACAGCATGTACAGTTCAGGCAAGTTCAGAACGTAAAGGACTATGTCAAAGATAAATTAGACTGCCCAATAACAACAACACACTGGTGACCTAATGCTCTTGTCAATCTGGTTTAGGAAGTCTGGGTTTAAAAAAACAAAAAACAGAATAGCTCCCATTCATTCATGTTTTTTGAAGGTTATTCATTTAACTGTTTTGTTAGCATCTTTTTAATGCTATGGTTTTACATTTACTTTTTTTAGTAGAAAATTTTATTTGCGTGTTACTTGCAATGCATAAGCGGAATTTTAGTCAGTATAAACCCCCCTGCCCTGCCACCCTACCCTGACGCTGAGGCAGGATGGGGGGGGGGGGTTAAAAAGAAGAAAAAAACTCTTACCTTAACCCAAGGGCCCGCGACACTCCTCCAGCGCTTCGGATCCTGGGTGCCGCTTTCTTTGAAGTAAAACACAACTGCATCCCCTGCCTCTGTGCGCATTACCGTTTGCCCATTCAAGTGAATGGGCGATAGAAGTGCGTGCGGACCTAGGAGATGCCTCTTTCTTGTTTTACCTGTGGCAGCTATGGAGGCAGTGAGTGAGAAGCGACGTGGGCCTCTGGGTAAAGGAAAGTTTTTTTTTTCCTTTGTAACTCCCCCCCCCGGGTTTATATTAAAGTGGTCACTCCCATTTTCTACATACGGTATACACATAAGATCAGACTAGATGGACTGTAAGGTCTCCCTCTGCCATCACTCTTCTATGTTTCTAAAAGTGAGGGAGGGAAGCATCCAGACTGTCCCAACTGTCCTCATTTAGAGGGATTGTCCCTCTTTTGAGCTCATGTCCCTTGTTGTTTTCATTTGGCCCTCTTCCAGGTTTTACATACAGATCTGCATCAATAAATGATATTTTGCCTATTCAAAGTGTAACTGTTACAATCGTCTGGATGGATCATGATTCAGGTAAGGGTTGTGGGGGTATATGCATGGGGCAGAGGGGCTCCAACATTCTGGGTCCCCCCCCCCCCAAGAACCTGTCAAAATGTGTCCACACACATTACATAGAAAGTGGGCGTTGGAGGAGAAATCAGTTTCAAAGTCTCCAAAAAATCGATAATGATACCATTTCCAAAGAAAGTGGCCACACTGAATCTCAAAGATTTTACACCAATGGCTCCAAAGTCTAGTCATGAAAGTCGTTAAGCAACTAGTGCTACCTAAAAATTACACATGAAATCTGAGCCACCAAGTACCTTCCAAATTCTGTAACCATATCAAAGACTTCCTGATGGAGAGAACACAATAGAGTTGATTTAGAGCCCCTTTCTTGTCATTTTTCTGCGTGAAAATTTCTGTTCTCGTACATTTTTCCACTACATCTGAATCAGCAAAGCCTTTTTTTCTGCAAGAATTATTATGTGAAATGTTTTCTTTTTTGTGTGATTTTTTGTTTGGTCGCAAGACCTCCAAAAAAATGTTGAGAAAGGGGCTCTGAATCAACCCTAATGAGTATAACTAGGCTCAGTTACGTATGGTCGGCACCACGACCACCAACATAGGTGTCCCTCAAGGGTGTGTAATCTCACCACTGCTCTTCACTATGTACACCAACAGTGGACTCAGTCAAGATGAGTACTCACCTGTAGAATTGGTATTATAAGTATACAGCACCTCCTGTTCCAGAATATTCCTTACACATGGGTTATACATCCACAAGATGGCGCTGGACTGCAGAAGACTTGTGCCCACTCTCGGCCCCTTAAATAGCCAGGAACCTCCCACTAATTCCCAGTATTGACAAGCAGTTAACAAGAAGCCGGGAGAATCAAAAATGAATAAGAATCCAAAATGAACAATCACCATAGAGAGGTAACCAAGAACAATGATAACAAAGGGCGGGGTGGAACAGGACGTGCAGTATACTTATAATACCAATTCTACAGGTGAGTACTCACAGAATTGTATTATTCCAAGTATACAGCACATCCTGTTCCAGAATATTCCCTACACATGGGACATCCAATAGCAGTGTCCATAAGGTAGGGTGGGATCCCCAAAAGTAACGGCGGGCAGTTTAAACCACTGCCGCCTGCAGAACTTTGCGGCCAAAAGCAGCATCCCCTGAGGCCCTAACATCAACCTTGTAAAACTTAGAGAAAGTATGAACAGAAGACCAAGTAGCGGCCTTGCATACTTGTTCAACAGAAGCTTGGTGCTGAAAGGCCCAAGAGGCACCAATAGCACGAGTAGAATGAGAAGTAAGGTGGAAGGGAGGCCCTCCCCTTAGCAGAATAGGCTTGTATCACCGCCTGACGAATCCACTTACTAATGGTGGATTTAGCCGGAGGCAAACCCTTCCTAGGTCCAGAAGGAAGAACAAAAAGAGCATCAGTCTTCCTGAAGGATTCAGTAGTAGCTACCAGATAAAATTTCAAAGTCCTAACCACGTCCAGAGAATGTAATACCCTCTCCTTAGGGTTACTAGGATTAGGACACAAGGAAGGCAAGACAATGTCCTGATTGAGATGGAATGCAGACACAACCTTGGGCAGAAAATCTGGCTTAAACCGAAACACCACCTTGTCCTGGTGTCTCTCAAAGTAAGGAGGTTTGATGGAAAGCGCCGGCAACTCAGAAACACGCCTAACAGAAGTGATAGCCATCAAAAATGCTACCTTAAGAGTCAAAATGGACAAAGGAGCCGCACGCAAAGGCTCAAAAGAACCCTGCATAGCAGACAAGACCAAATTCAAATCCCAGACTGGTAACATAGGCTTACGGGGGGGGGGGGGCGCACGTGAGTAACCCTCTGAAAGAAAGTCTTAACCAAACGATGATTAGCAAATAATCTTTGGAAGAAAATGGCCAAAGCTGAAACATGTCCCTTGAGGGTACTGAGTTGAAGACCCAAGTCCAAACCATGTTGCAGAAACTCCAGGATCCTGGGAACAGAAAACACCCGACAGTGAAAAGATTTAGACTCACACCAGGAAATGTAAGCATGCCATACCCTATAGTAGATAACAGACAAGGACTTCTTCCTTGCCCTAATCATGGTATTAACTACAGAGACAGACAGCCCCTTGTCCATCAAGATGGAGGTTTCAGCAGCCAGGCCGTTAAAGCCAGTGTTTGTAAATTGGGGTGGTGTAGCTGCCCCTGAGTGAGCAGGTCTGGATTGTTGGGCAGGGCGTATTGATCTACTGCCAGCTGCACAACGTCTGCGAACCACACTCTACTTGGCCAGCAGGGGGCCACCAGAATGGTTGGTACCCCTTCCTGGGCTATCTTGCGCAGCACCCTGCCCAGCAGAGGAAACGGAGGGAACACATAGAGGAGCCGAAAGCTCTTCCAAGACATTGCTAGGGCATCCATGGCTAAGGCCAGAGGGTCCTGGGACAGAGAGACAAAGACTGGAAGCTTGTGATTGTGACGGGACGCAAACAGATCCACATCCGGCTGACCCCAACGGTGGCACAGGGAGCGAAACACCCTGCTGCTGAGGGACCATTCTCCCAGACGAGACGTCCCCCTGCTCAGGGAGTCCGCCTCCAGATTCTCCACCCCCGGGATGTACACCGCTGAGATGCAGGGGACATTCTCCTCCGCCCATGACAGAATCAGGGACACTTCCTTGAGGGCCCTCCTGCTTCGGGTCCCTCCCTGATGATTGATGTAGGCCACAGCCGTCTGGTTGTCCGAGCGGATCTGAACAGCCCGACCCCGAAGGTGTGGAGTCAAATGGGCGAGAACCAACCTTATCGCCCTCAGTTCCAGAATGTTGGGGTATGGGCCTCCTGAGGGCCCCACTGACCCTGGAATTTTAAGGACTTCCAGAAGCCCCCCCTAACCCGTCAGACTTGCATCCGTGGTGACAGTCTCCCAGCAAGGGGGCAGAAAGGTTCTGCCCACTAACAGGTTCCTTGAGTCCAGCCACCACGAGAGGGACCGTCTGGCCAGGGGGGACAGAGCAAACACCTGATCCAGGGCACCGGGTCCCGATCCCATACTGATAAGAGGCGAAGCTGAAGAGGTTTCATGTGAAACTGAGCATAGGGTACTGCCTCAAAACAAGACACCATCAGGCCCACCAGCTGCATCCCCTGCCGGATGGAGGGATAAGGACAAGAAAGAAGGAACTGGGCATGAACTTGAAGACTCTCCACCTTCTGCTGAGGGAGAAAAATCTTGACCCGAGATGTATCCAGAGTCATGCCCAGAAAGGACCTCACCCGAGACGGTGAAATGGAAGACTTGGGATGGTTGATAACCCAGCCGAAGGACTCTAGTGTGGACAGCAGCTCGGCCCGATGGAAGGACTGAGACTTGATGAGAATGTCGTCCAGATAAGGAAGGATGCAAATGCCCTGAGATCTCAGCAAAGCCATCACGCCCGCCAGCACCTTGGTGAATAACCTGGGAGCCGAGGTGATACCGAAAGGCAAGGCCACAAATTGGTAGTGCTGATCCTTCAGAGCGAACCTGAGGAATTTCTGATGACCTGGAAAGATTGGTACATGAAGGTAAGCATCCTTGATGTCTACAGAAGTCGTGAAGTCACCCGGGCACAGTGAATTGACAGCTGAGTGCAGGGTTTCCATGCAAAAATGCTTGAACCTGACAAACTTGTTGAGACGCTTTAAATCCAAGATGGGCCTGAGGGACCTGTCCTTTTTGGGGACCGTGAAGAGATTGGAATAGAAGCCTCTGCCCCTTTCCCTGAAAGGCACTGGGCAGATGACCCCCAACTCCAGAAGGTTTTGGACAGCAAGACACAAGCCCTGAGCTGACAAAGGATTTTGAGCCATCCGGGATCTGATGAATCTTGGGGGCGGTCAGGCTGCAAACTCTATCTTGTAACCGGAGGAAACCACCTCCTGGATCCACCTGTCTGCTACACGTCGCCTCCAGACATGAGCAAAGAGCCGAAGCCGTCCCTCCACCCGGATGGGTGAGGGCGCCTCCTCATCTATGAGGGGGCTTGGGAGAGGATTTGGTTTTGGGACCCCAGGAGAGGCCGGGGAGGCCACGTCCCCTGCCCCAATAGTCTCTGCATGCTCCAGTAAAAGAGACCCCTCGTCTGGCCCTTGGAGCACGAAAGGAGGGGAGAGAGGCACCAGACCCCCGAAAGGGCCGAGACGGCCTCCTGCGTTGGGGTAACCTACCTCCCCTTGCAAACAGGTTCAAGCGTTCACCAAAGAGACGCAACCCCTTAAAGGGGAACCCAGTGAGCGCCTTCTTAGCAGCATTATCCGCTACCCACTGACGCAGCCAGATAGAGCGGCGTATAGCCACCAAAAGGGCAGATGTCCTTCCACACATTCTAATGACATCATCCATGGCAGAGAGGATATAAGCAACAAAATCATAGCAAAGCAGGAGAGATCTATAGTCTTCTCCTCCAAGCGTCCACCTCGGGAGGACAAGACCAACGCTTAATCACATCAGCAGGGAAGGGATACCTCTTGTCCCAACTCCTTGGCACCCCAGGCAACTTACTAGGTCGTACCCATTCCTTGAGCACCAGATTATTAAAATGAGACTGCTCAGGGAACTCCAAGAGTGGATTAACTGTATGAAAAAGCTCACCCTGCTGCTGCAGAGCCACTGCAGGGGGGGGAAATACAAAGCACTTCAAAACCTGTCAGTGTCAGTGTCATCTGAGGACCATGGGTCTTCTCCAAAGGGAGACCCGGTACCACCATGATTCTGAGTCAGAGAATAATTCCCCCTCCTCAAGGGGACAATTACCAGAAATGTAAAAAAATGGGAAACAGCAGGGGATAAATGCCACTTTTTGACAGAAGCCTTACGCGGGGCTTACCCAGCAATATGTTGTTCAATACTGGTCACCCGTGTAGCCAAATTAGATTGGGATCCCCGCTAGTATGGCCCTCACTGGGGGTCGGCGAAGCCAGAGGGGGCGCAGACCCAGGGCCAGTAACAGACGACCCTGGCTGCAGCGCAATTGCCTGCTGGGCGCAGGGTACATACACCCTAACATCATCACTTATAGGGGATACCCCACACGCCACACATAGCTGGGCTTGTCCCGAAGGAACCCCAAGCACATTATCCCCAGAAGCCTCCATATGGTGATTTGAGTTGCACAACAGGCCAGTATAGGGTTAACGCTAATAATAGCTACCCGGGATGCCCCAAAAGCCTGCTAGGGAAGTGGGAGATTGCCAAGGGGAAAGGGCCGGGAGAAACCACAGTACTGAAGTTTACCCCGCCTGAAAAACATAAGAGACAACCCCATAAGTATATACACGAGAAAAAATACACAGAAAAAATACAATTCTGTGATTACTCACCTGTAGAATTGGTATTATGAGTATACAGTACGTCCTGCTCCAGAGAGAATACTTACACTCGGGTACTAGTCCGCCAGATGGCGCTGGACTGCAGAGACATCGAAAATAAGCTCCTGCCGGCCCCTCAAATACCAAGGGACCTCCCACAATCCCCAGCATTGAAAAGCAGTTAACGAGAAGCCGGGAGAATTAAAACAACCCAAACTAGTAACTTTGACAATGATAACAATCACCATACAGGGGATCCAAGATAATGCAAAAAAACCAAGGGTGGGGTGGAGCAGGACGTACTGTATACTCATAATACCAATTCTACAGGTGAGTAATCACAGAATTGTATTATTCTTAGTATACAGTACGTCCTGCTCCAGAGAGAATACTTACACTCGGGACATCCAATAGCAGTGTCCATAAAGTAGGGTGGGATCCCCAAAAAGGTAACAGCAGACAGTTTAAATCACTGCCGCCTGCAAAACCTTGCGGCCAAAAACAGCATCAGCGGAGGCCCTAACATCAACCATGTAAAACTTTGAAAAGGTATGAACAGAAGACCAAGTAGTGGCCTTGCAAACTTGTTCAACAGAAGCCTGATGCTGAAAAGCCCAAGAGGCACCAATAGCACGAGTGGAATGAGCAGTAAGGCGGAAGGGAGGAATCTTCCTCTTAGCAGAATAGGCCTGAATCACAGCCTGACGGATCCATTTGCTGATAGTAGATTTGGCAGGAGCCAAACCCTTCCTAGGACCAGAAGGGACCACAAAAAGAGCATCAGTTTTTCTGAAAAGGTGCAGTAGCCACCAATAGTACTTCAGACACCTAACCACATCCAAAGAATGCAAAACCCTCTCCTTAGCATTACTAGGATTAGGGCACAAAGAAGGAAGAACATTGTCCTGATTCAAATGAAAGGCAGACACTACCTTAGGCAGAAAATCTGGCTTGAAGCGGAACACCACCTTGTCCTGGTGTCTCTCATAGTAGGGGGGCTGGATGGAAAGCGCCGCCAACTCAGACACACGCCTAACAGAGGTGATAGCAACCAAAAAGACAACTTTGAGAGTAAGAATGGCCAGAGCAGCATCCTTCACAGGTTCAAAGGGAGCACCCTGCAAGGCTGACAAAACCAAGTTCAAATCCCAAACAGGCACCATAGGCTTACGTGGAGGATGCACATGAGTAAGCCCCTGGAAAAAAGTCTTGATCAGAGGATGCTGAGCAAAGGACTTCTGGAAGAAAACAGCCAGGGCAGAAACCTTACGCTTTAGAGTACTGAGTTGGAGCCCCATCTCCAACCCATGCTGCAGGAACTCCAGAATCCTGGGAATAGAGAGCACACGACAGGGAAGCGACTTAGACTCACACCAGTCAATGTAGGCACGCCAAACCCTGTAATAAATGGAAGAAGAAGACTTCTTCCTAGCCTTTATCATGGTATCAACAACCGAGGCAGACAGCCCCTTCTCCATCAAGATGGAGGTTTCAGCAGCCAGGCCGTCAAAGCCAGAGTTTGTAAATTGGGATGGCGTAATGGGCCCTGAGTGAGCAGATCTGGCACCCTGGGCAGAATGTACTGATCTACTGCCAGCTGCACCACGTCTGCGAACCACACTCTGGAGGGAAGACATACAGGAGCTGAAAGTCCTGCCATGACATTGCTAGGGCATCCATGGTCAAGGCCAAAGGATCCTGAGACAGGGAGACAAAGGCCGGGAGCTTGTGATTGTGACGGGACGCAAACAGATCCTCATCTGGTTGACCCCAACGGTGACACAGAGATTGGAAAACCCTGTTGCAGAGGGACCATTCTCCCTGGCGAGAGGTCCCCCTGCTCAGAGAATCTGCCAGGAGATTTTCCGCCCCCGGGATGTACACAGCTGATATGCAGGGAACATTGGCCTCCGCCCAGGTCAGGATCAGAGACACTTCCTGGATGGCCCTCTTGCTCCGGGTCCCTCCCTGATGATTGATGTAGGCAACTGCCGTCTGGTTGTCCAAGCGCACCTGAACAGGCAGGCCCCGAAGGTGAGGAGTCAGCTGAGCCAGAACTAACCTGATCGCCCGCAGCTCCAAGACGTTGATAGATGTGTGGGCCTCCTGAGGGCCCCACCTCCCCTGGAACCGCAGAGACTTCCAGAAACCCCCCCAACCTGACAGACTGGCATCCATGGTGACCGTCTCCCAGGAGGGGGTCAAGCCACCACGAGAGGGACCGCCTGACCAGGGGGGAAGGCGTACAGACCCGGTCCAGAGACGCTGGGTCCTTGTCCCATACTGACAAGAGGTGGAGTTGCAGAGGGCTCAAGTGGAACTGAGCAAAAGGGACCGCCTCGAAGAACGCCACCATCAGGCCCACCAGCTGCATTCCCTACCTGATGGAGAGATGATGACAAGATAGCAGGAACTGTCCACCTTTTGTTGAGGAAGAAAAATCCTTACCTGAACTGTATCCAGATTCATTCCCAGGAATGGAGTCACCAAGGAGGGGGACAGAGAGGACTTGGGGTGGTTGATCACCCATCCAAATGACTCCAGGGTAGACACCACCAGCTGAGTATCCAATTCTGCCTGATGTAGAGACTGGGAGGTGATGAGAATGTTGTCCAGATAAGGCAGCACGCGGATGCCCTGAAACCTGAGCAGAGACATCACTCCAGCCAGCACCTTGGTGAACACCCTGGAAGCTGAAGTGAGACCAAAGGGCAATGCCACAAATTGGTAGTGTTGATCCTCCAGAGCGAACCTGAGGAACCTTTGATGACCTGGAAATACAGGAATATGAAGGTAAGCATCTTTGATGTCCACAGAGGTCATGAAATCCCTTGGGCACAGGGAGCTGATGGCAGAGCGCAGTGTTTCCATGCGAAAGCGCCTGCTCCTGCCAAATTTGTTGAGGATCTTCAAGTCCAGGATGGGCCTGACTGACCCATCTTTTTTGGGCACTGTGAAGAGTTTGGAATAGAAGCCCTTGACTTTTTCTCTGAAAGGGAGCTTGCAGATGACCCCCAGCTCCAGGAGGCTGTGCATTGCCTGCACCAGATCCTGAGCTGACACAGGGTCCTGGGGAATCCGGGATCTGATGAATCCTGGGGGCGGCCAGGCAGCAAACTATCTTGTAACCGGAGGACACTACCTCCCGAATCCACCGGTCTGAGACATGAAGCCTCCAGACGTGAGCAAAGTGCTGAAGCCGTCCCCCCACCCGGATGGGTGAGGGTGCCCCATCATGCCTGAGGGGGCTTGGGAGAGGACTTAAGCTTGGGGCCCCAGGAGGAGCCAGGACGTCCACGTCCTCTGCCCCTACCCCAGAAGTCTCCCCGGGCCCCAGTAAAGGAAACCCCCCTCCCTTGTCTAGCACCACAGTAGGGGGAGGAAAAGGAGCCCTGACCCCGAAAGGGCAGAGACTGCCGCCTGCGCTGGGGCAACCTGCCTCCCTTAGCAAAAAGGTCCAGGCGGTCCCCAAACAGGTGCAGTCCTTTAAAGGGAAACCCAGTGAGGGTCTTCTTGGCAGCGTTGTCAGCAGCCCACTGGCGCAGCCAAACCGAGCGGCGTATAGCCACCACAAGGGCAGAAGTTCTGGCACACATTCTAATGGTGTCATCCAAGGCAGAGAGGACAAAATTCACAAAAACATCACAACTAGAGAGTGCATTAAATACCCCACAAGGCAAATCATCAGGGGCACTATCAAGGATACCTCTGAGCAGGGTCCTAATAGCCACAGCCGTAATGGCCGAGGCACAGACCGGGAGCAGCGCTGTCCCCACACATGCAAAGGCATGGGACGCCAGCTGGTCAATGTGCCGGTCCTCAGCATCCCGCAGGGTAGTAGAGTCAGGGGAGTGCATGACAGAGGTGTTAGATAACCCTAGGACTGGGGCATCCACTTCGGGAGGGGATGACCAACACTTTACCACATCAGCAGGAAAGGGATACTTCCTATCCCAACTCTTAGGTACACTGGGAAGTCTACTGGGACGTTCCTATTCCTTGAGCACAAGGTTATTGAAATGTGCTTGCTCTGGAAATTCCAAGCGTGACTTAGCAGTATGAAAAAGTTCCCCCTTTTGCCTGGGAGCCGCAACAGGGGGAGAAATGGACAGAAATTCAAAAATCTGGGCCAGCAATCTATCAGTATCATCCGGGGCCCAGGGGTCAGAGCCAGAATCGTCATGACCCCTGGGCCTCTCATCAGATGACCCTGAGTCGGAGAATAGCTCCCCTTCGTCCGAAGGGGTATAGCCACATAAATGCCAAAACTCATCAGCTTCCATAGGGAAAAGAGCGACATCAGGCGTTAAGTGCCGCTAGTTTGCAGGGGCCTTACGTGCCAAGGTATTAGCAATTAACTAGCCAGTCTAGAAGACACATCAGGCTGAGAATCCCCGCTTGTATGCAACTCAGTGGGAGTGAGATTTAAGCTTGGGGGAGTAGGTGAGGTGAAACGAGGTGCAGGCCCAGCCACTGGAAGGCCGGATTGCAGTGCAAGCACCTGCTCGGCACAAGGTACACAGACCCGCGCATTGTCAGCGCTAATAGGGGACACCCCACAAGCTACACACAGCCGGGCTTGTCCCGAAGGAACCCTGGTCACATTATCCTGAGATGCCTCCATATGGTGATTATAGCGGCACAATAGGCCGATAGGGATTAACGCTACACAGCAACCCGGGATGCCCCAATAACCCGCTAGGGAAGTGGGAGTAATTACACTAGGCCTCACAAGTTAAACAACTAATAGAGGGCCGGGAGAAGCCAATGGGTTCGCCCGTCTGAAAGACATAATCAAAGGGGGCCGTAAGCAAACAATAATTAAAAAAGGTAATAAAGCATTTATAGACCGCGGTAGGTAGAAGCCCGTCACGCAGAAGCCGAACAAGCAGACAAAATGGCGTCTGTATACCTCGAGGCCCCCCCCGAAGAGCGTGAAGCCAACATATGACAAGCAGCCAATGATTGCGCACCGGCGCCTGAGGTAACGCCGCCGCCAAGCGCGGAACACTGGGAAAAAACGCGCGCGCGGCGGTGGCAATTTCAAGTATAATAAAGCAATACAAATCAGCGCGGCGGCTGACACAGAGCATAATGTAAAGAAGCATAAGCCTAAAACAAGTATATACACCCCCCCTCTTTCCCCCCGAAGGCTACAAGGAGAATGAGGGAGGACAGCGGCCACTTAATGTAGGGCCCACCGATAGACAGGGGCAAGGGGCATAGTGCGGGAGGGGCATCCCATAGAGGCTCACCATATGCCTATACCGCCTACCCTTTGGTGGGGGATTGCGGTGGAGCAGCACTCCTAAGCACCTAACAGCGGTGCTGCCTACCATCACCCAACCAGCGCAGCCAAGGCTGGGAGGCACATTACTAACGGAACGGGTGGGAATAGTCCTACAGGGCCCCAGGCTAATAGACCCGCTCACCTGTGAGACGAGAGAGCCATATTCTTGTCCTTCGCAGTCCAGACTGCAGAGAAATTCTGGGGATTGTGGGAGGTCCCTGGGTATTTGAGGGGCCGGGAGGAGCATATTTTTGATGTTTCTGCAGTCCCAGTACCACTGCCAGAGTGGTGAGGCCAGAACAAGTTGAGGCAGTCATAGATTACATGGCACACAGTGCTACCAGTTTCATGGGATTGTCTTCCACCCACTCCACTTCTGTCGAAAGTGCAGAGCCCTCCACCTTACCCCCCTTCAAATCAACAAGGCTGTCCCAGCCACAGGTCATGGAGTCACTAATGCTCTATGATGATAGTCCTAGCTGGCATACCGTGGGCCATCCACCCGCCCTTGCCCCAGTTGTAGACCTAGGGTTCCCAGATGCCCAAAAGCTTCTGGGAACCCTAGGTTCCCTAGGTCCAGCGGAACATCGCAGGACACCTGCAATGATGATGAAGCCCTAGTGCTGACTGCTACAGCTTTTTGTAATGTGGAGGCTAAGAGGAAGGGTAGCATGGAAGGGGTTGGAAAATGAGGGTGCCAGGGGTGATGACGAGGTTCTAGATCCAACATGGACTGAAAGCCATCAGAGTTTGGAGGAAGAGGTGACAACCAGCAAAAGAGGGAGAAGAGTGCAAACCCTCAGCGGTCAGCCCATTGCCGCAACTGCCTACTACACCCAGGGACTGAGCATGTCAAAGCTGGAGCCAAGGATGTCCCCAGTGTGGCATTTTTTCAAGCAGTGCACAGACAACAAGACATGGGTCATTTCATGCTGTGCCACCAGTCCTTAAACTGAGAGAAAACCCTTAATAATCTCTGCAGCACGACCAGGTACCTGCAATCCAAACACGAGCTGCAGCGGCACTCACTGTTGTGCTGTGGCCGCACATTTGGCAACTCAGGAGTTAATTGTAGACTTAGCCCCAGTGCCAGAAGGGCAAGAGCAGCCAGGCAGGCAAGATTTTTGGTGTCAGAGATCAGATAATGTTTATTGTGCATGGAGGTGGGGATTGGAGTTGACAGGAGAACTCCATGATGGAAATGCCATTTGTGAGGGCAGACAGCTGGTTACCTGCAGCAACGCTATCCCAGGCTATGCAGCATCAGCAGCTCTGGCTGTGTGAATCCTCCTGAATCTTCCTTCAAGCAGCACAAGAAATTGCAGCACAGACCCGGCCAGCAACATCAGTGTATGAGCAGTTGCTCCAATCTGCTGTGAATGTGCACTGGGCAGCAGACTGCAATACTTCTCAGGTATTAATAGTATGTGTATGTTTTATGATGTCTGTGTGTGTAGTGAGTAGTGTGTGTATGTGTATGTGTGGTTAAGAGAAACACCACCAGGATTTTCACAATCCCAAATTTTGTTCCCCTCAAGCAGGACAATCCTTTTTGGGATGCCCTGATTTGTGGGATCCCCTCGATTGCTATATAAACTCAACTTTCCAGCTATCTCATGGTGCATATGCCAATCAGTGGCCCATGGTTCATTCAGATTTTCTTAACCACTCTGAAATAAAAGCAGTGTAAAAGTACACGTCAGCCAGAGGGAAGCCAGCGATGTGGCCACAGCCCTTGCATGCCCCATGAGATTGCCATCCAGGTGAGTATACATGCAGATCCAGGTGATTTCTCTTAGAGGGGCATTCCAAAAAATATTAGCCCCTAGGCGGGCTCTGAGGTCTAAAAGCCAACTAAAATTTGGACAGCTTTTGAGAGGGACAAACCCTGGGATCCATGGAAAGCCTGATTTGGAATGTGTGAAACCCCCAGGAATGCCTGGTAATGTTACCACTTCCAATCAGCATTTTATGCTGTGTATAATAATGTTTGGCATAGAATGCTGAGTGGAAGGGGGGGGGGGGCGGCATGCTTCCCCAGACACTTCACACATTCGGGTATCCAAATCGGGATGTCCTGCTTAGAGGAAGACCGCTGGCCCTGTAGTCTTATAGACTATAGGCCAATGGTTGATCCTATTTAATGACTGGGTTTGTTTTACCCGTTTTGCCTATTTATTTGTTGAGCTAGGATCCCCTAGTTCTCTGCATATTAATTTTGAGGTCCAGGGGTCGAATCTGTTGGCACTCTGATCCACCATTAGGGTCTCAGGGAATTTCCTTACACTGTGTTTATTCATGTTTAGGTCCAAGGGCACAGGAAGGCATACAGGTAGTAGTGGTGGGGGGATTATGGTGCTGTGATGCAAGGTTTTAACCGACCTTCTCTTGCTAACTGTAAGCCCTACATAACACACAAGAGTGATGTCCAACTTTTTCCTGCATTGCCATGTCTAGTGCACTCACAGCTTGTTTGTCTGACCGCACTGATGGGTTAAAGCGGACCAACAGTCAAAAATGATCAGACCAACACAACAAACAGATCTCATATGCATATATGTTTTTCTAACTCGCTGTGGTAAATTTTAAAAACCAAATGGCGGCTCATGCATTTGCAGGCCACCTGCAAACAGGAAGTGCTGATGGGTTTTCTGTGCATTGTCAGTTGGGTCAGATGAATCCAGGCAGCAGCATGGTTGAGATGCTGGGAGAGGAAGCTACAAAACGGCCAATACCTTTCATTTCCAACTGTGCCAGGCTGTTGGTCTGGTTTAAAGGCAGAGGACTAATTCTTATAAGTGCGCTGCATGCAATGGCTATATATGCACCCCCCCGCAAAAACAAGAATCCAGAAAAAACTGTTTCTTGTATTGCCCTGCCTTGTATTACCACTATTCTCAAAAAATACAATTCTGTGAGATGCTCACCTGTAGAATTGGTATTATAAGTATACAGTACGTCCTGCTCCAGATAGATTACTTACACTTGGGTTATCCTCCGCCAGATGGCACTGCACTGCAGAGACATGTAAAACAGGCTCCTCCTGGCCCCTCAAATACCCGGGGACCTCCCACAAATCCCCAGCATTGAAAAGCAGTGAGAAAGAAGCCGGGAGAATTTAACAACCAAAAACTAGTAACTATAACAATGATAACAATCTCCATACAGGGGATCCAGAATAATGCAAAAAAACCAGGGTGGGGTGGAGCAGGACATACTGTATACTTATAATACCAATTCTACAGGTGAGCATCTCACAGAATTGTATTATTCTTAGTATACAGTACGTCCTGCTCCAGATAGATTACTTACACTTGGGACATCCAATAGCAGTGTCCATAAAGTAGAGTGGGATCCCCAATAAAAAAGGTAACAGCAGACAGTTTAAACCAATGCCGCCTGCAAAAGCTTGGGGCCAAAAACAGCAACAGCTGAGGCCTTAACATCAACCTTGTAAAACTTTGAAAAGGTATGAACAGAAGACAAGTAGCTGCCTTGCAAACTTGTTCAACAGAAGCCTGGTGCTGGAAGGCCCAAGGGGCACCAATAGCCCGAGTAGAAAGAGCAATAAGGCGAAGGGAGGATTCTTCCCCTTAGCAGAGTAGGCCTGAATCACAGCCTGACGAGTCCACTGATAGTGGCAGGAGCCAAAAAAAAAAACCTCCTAGGACCAGAAGGGACCACAAAAGGAGCATCAGAGTTCTTGAAAGGTGCAGTAGCCACCAGATAGTACTTCAGACACCTAACCACATCCAAAGAGTGCAAACACTCTCCTTAGCATTGCCAGGGTTAGGGCACAAAGAAGGAAGAACAATATCCTGATTCAAATGAAAGGTACCACCTTTAGGTAGAAAATCAGGTTTGAAACGAAACAACACCTGTCCTGGTGCCTCTCAAAGTAGGGGGGCTGAATGGACAGCACCGCCAACTCAGACACACGCCTGACAGAAGTGATAGCCACCAGAAATACAACCTTGAGCGCAAGAATGGCCAAGGCAGCATCCTGCACAGGTTCAAGGGAGCACCCTGCAAGACAGGCAAGACCAATTCCAAATCCCAAAAACAGGGACCATAGGTTGTCGTGGGGAACACACATGAGCAACCCCCTAAAAGCAGTCTTAATCAAGGAATGCAGAACTTGTCATTGATTTGTGAGATTGTGCCTGGTGAGCTCTGGCCCAATTGTGTCTATACATTAGCTATAACGTTCACGGAGATTAGATACAAATATATGATATACTATGCCTGGTGAGCTTTGACCCAACTGTGTTTATGCATTAGCTATAATACTTATAGATATAAGATACAAACGTATGATATATACAGCAACATACAACAGAGATTTCTTATTGCCCAATGAATAACATGTAAATAATAGCCATGGGCGAAATGAATGAATAAATATGTTCAATTCACGCCACCAATAATATGGTCGATCTCCAACAAAATGGCGCCTGAATACAATACTACGAGGTCACCAACAAGATGGTGGATCCTCGGGAAAATGGCGCCGCTTTAGAGGACATGCGGGCTGGACCAGCGACGCGAGACGCCATATCCGGCGGAAGCCGGATGTGACGTCAGATGCGCACCAGGTAATGGAGCGCATAAGAAGCGTCGCTGGCGCGGCGGCAGGTGAGTAGCGCTGCGCCCGCACAGACATCGCGGGGTATCACTCCGGGGGGAACCGAGGGGCCACCTTGAACCCCTGGACACGAGCGTAGGAAACACCGGCTGCCGCAGCCACCAGGCGCTGAACAACCAATGACACAGGTACATAGTGAGAGCCATATATATTTTCAAGTCAGCTTATGCATACTAGCAAGGATTGTGGGATACATCAATGGTCTTTTTATGACACAGATTCCTGTAAAGACAGCAGAGTGGAACATAGATACATCCCTCAGCAGCGACAATAGCTAATCCTATGACCCTCAACACTAGATTGTTGTATCAGTGTTATTTTGCTCATAAGACTGCTTTTCTTTCTTTCCAAAAACTAGGGCAGTGTTCACCATTATCCAACTCTCCCTGGGGCAAATTTAAAAGCATGTCCTAAATGGGAAGATTTTATTAGCAATATATACTCCAAAATAGAGGTACTCTTTCTTACTTTTACTCCCTAATGTTAATACAATGGCTATACATAATGATCTTATATGACATATCTGTGGAAAAATATATGTATGTACTAATCATAATCAAGTAATATTAACATTACTAAAATGAAAATGACATATAGAATTTGTGCATTATCAGTAGGAAATACTAACAGTACTAATAAACTAATGGTTCTTATTTGTTTGTCATAGCCTTTCAGGGGTATTGAGGAAGCCGGGATCGGCGAAACATGATACATGTCTGCCTCATAAGAAAATAATATGAATCAATGTACACTGAATGCACACTAACATGTGATATGATTGTATAGTAAGTGGGGTAATTGCATGAATGGTATGATGTTATTTTTAGGATAATTATATTTCTGTATAAAGTTGTACGATTTTTCTATGCATATTTCTAATAAATAGGATTTTATATAATAACTAAGTGTGGTCATAATCTCAAGCCTGTTAAAAATTTCTGAGGGTGCCTAACCTCGGAGCAAGTGGTAGATTTAGTGGAAGGCTGAGTTATGGACCAACTCGATTGTTTAAATGAGGGGTTGATGTGGTCGCTGTGATTTTGTTCTAAAATTGAGACATGGTAGAAACCTGACCCTTCAAAATACTGGGTTAGAGACCGACTCCAACCCACGCAGAAAAACTCCAGATCCCTGGGAACTGAGAACACCCAACAGGGAAGAGACTAAGACTCAACCAGTCAATGTAGGTACACCATACCATATAACAGATGGAAGAAGAAGTCATCTTCCTAGCCTTCACCATGGACTCAACCAACGAGGCAGACAAACCCTTTCTCCATCAAGATAGAGGTATCAGCAGCCAGGCCATCAAGGCCAGAGTTTGTAATTGGGATGGCGTAAGGAGTCCTAAGTGAGCAGATCTGGCACTCCAGGCAGAAGGCACTGATCTACTGCCATCTGTGCCACGTCTGCGAACCACACTCTTCTTGGTCACCTGAGGCCACCAGAACCACTGGCACCCCTTCCAGAGCAATTTTGCGCAGAACCCCGCCTAGCAGGGGAAAACAGAAAAGACATACAGAAACTGAATGTCCTGCCATGACATTACAAGGCATCCATGGGCACGGCCAGAAGATCCTGGAACAGGGAGACAAAGGCCGGGAGCTTGTGATTGTGACGGAACGCAAACGGATCCACATCAGGTAGTCCCCAACGGTGATACAGAGATTGGAACACCCTGTTGCAGAGGGACCCCCCCGGAATGTATACCACTGAAATGCAGAAATGCAGGGAACATTGGCCTCCATCCAGATCAGAATCAGAGACACTTCCTGGAGGACCCTCTTGCTCAGGGTCCCTCCCTGATGATTGATGTAGGCAACTGTCATCAGAGTGACCATGCGCCCCTGAACAGGCAGGCTCTGAAAATGAGTAGTCAAACGAACCAGAACTAACCTGATTGCTCACAACTACGAGACATTGATAGGTGAATGGGCCTCCTAAGGGCCCCACCTCCCCTGGAACCGCAGGGACCTCCAGAAGAACCCGCCCCAACCTGATAGACTGGCATCCGTGGTGACTGTCTCCCAGGAAGGAGCAAGAAGGTTCCGCCCCCCCCAATAGGTTCCTTGAGTCCATCCACTACAAGAAGGACCCCCTCACCAGGGGGGAAGACACCCAGACAATGTCCAGGGATGCTGGGTCCTTGTCCCATACAGACAATAGGAAAAGTTGCAGAAGCCCCAGGAGGGACTGAGCACAAGGGGCCGCTTCGAAGCACGCCACCATCAGGCCCACCAGCTGCATCCCCTGCCTGGTGAAGGGACGGGGACAGCTCGTAGGAACTGAACTTGTGCAAGCAGATTGTCCACCTTCTGCTGAGGAAGGAATATCCTTGCCTGAGCTGTGTCCAGATTCATTCCTAGGAATGAAGTTACCAAGGAAGGGGACAGTGAGGACTTGGGTTGTCCAGATGACTCCAGAATGGACACCACCAGCTTAGTATCCAACTGTGCCAGGTGTAGAGACTGGGAAGTGATGAGGATGTCCAGGTAGTGCAGCACGCGAACGCCCCTGGGCCTCATCAGAGACATCACCCCCACCAGCACCTCGGTGAGCACTCTGGGAGCTGAAGAGGGGATTCTCAGCCTGAATTGTCTCCTAGACTGCCTATGGCTGAACAGATTATTGCGAGGTCTTTAGCGCGTAAGGGCTCTGGTAAGAAGCGGCACTTGATGCTTAATGTTACTGTTTTCCCTATGGGACCTGAGGAGTTTATGAATCTGTGTGGCTATACCCCTTCTGATGAAGGGGTATAGCCACACTATCCATTATCCTTAGATGCCTCCATATGGTGATTATTAGGCACAATATGCCAGTAGGGATTGACGCTATAAAGCAACCCTGGATGCCCCAATGACCCGCTAGGGAGTGGGAGTAAATTTACAAGGCCCGCTATCAATTACACCGGGCCGGGAGAAGCCAATGGGACTGAGCACAAGGGGCCGCTTCGAAGCACGCCACCATCAGGCCCACCAGCTGCATCCCCTGCCTGGTGAAGGGACGGGGACAGCTAGTAGGAACTGAACTTGTGCAAGCAGATTGTCCACCTTCTGCTGAGGAAGGAATATCCTTGCCTGAGCTGTGTCCAGATTCATTCCTAGGAAGGAAGTTACCAAGGAAGGGGACAGTGAGGACTTGGGTTGTCCAGATGACTCCAGAATGGACACCACCAGCTGAGTATCCAACAGTGCCCGGTGTAGAGACTGGGAAGTGATGAGGATGTCCAGGTAGTGCAGCACGCGAACGCCCCTGGGCCTCATCAGAGACATCACCCCCACCAGCACCTCGGTGAGCACTCTGGGAGCTGAAGAGGGGATTCTCAGCCTGAATTGTCTCCTAGACTGCCTATGGCTGAACAGATTATTGCGAGGTCTTTAGCGCGTAAGGGCTCTGGTAAGAAGCGGCACTTGATGCTTAATGTTACTGTTTTCCCTATGGGACCTGAGGAGTTTATGAATCTGTGTGGCTATACCCCTTCTGATGAAGGGGTATAGCCACACTATCCATTATCCTTAGATGCCTCCATATGGTGATTATTAGGCACAATATGCCAGTAGGGATTGACGCTATAAAGCAACCCTGGATGCCCCAATGACCCGCTAGGGAGTGGGAGTAAATTTACAAGGCCCGCTATCAATTACACCGGGCCGGGAGAAGCCAATGGATTCACCCTCTGAAAGCCACAATGAGAAGAAGGGTGTCAGAACCGAAACACACTACAGTGAATTATAAAGCCGCCCGCGAGGGCACTTACGGACCGCAGTAAGTAAGAACATCACACGCACGCGCGACCAGACAATATGGCGCCGAGTACCTCGAAGGGCGGGCCAGAGCGAGCCGTGGCACGAAGTGCGCCATGCCAGGCCCCGCTCCCCCGAAGTCCAACAGACAAGCAGCCAATGAGGATGCAGAAGCGTCTGAGGTAACGCCGCCGCCCGGCGCAGAACATCCAAATGAAGGAAAAAGCGCGCGTGGCGGCGGCATTTACAGTGTAAAAAGACAAGTCAGCGCGGCGGGTGACACCACATATACCAGTCCAAGCAGACATTATAAGGAGGGCCATAAGCATGTAATCACAATACACTGACATCTACACATCCACCCCCCCCCCCCTTTCTTTTCCTCCCGAGGGCTATGGGGGAGAATGAGGGAGGATGGCGGCCCTTTGTACAGGGCCCACCGCTACCGGGGCATGGGACAATAATGCGGGAGGGGCATCCCATAAAGGCTCACCATCAGCCTATACCGCCTACCCTTTGGTGGGGGACTGCTGCCTACCTTCACCCGACCAGCGCAGCCCAGGCTGGGAGGCACATCACATCAAGGACGGGTGGGAATAGTCCAACAGGGCCGCAGGCTTTAATAGCCCCGCTCACCTGCGACAGAGTGATAATTTCATGTCTTCGCAGTAAGCACTGCAGAGAAATCTGGGGATTTGTGGGAGGTCCCCGGGTATTTGAAGGGCCGGGAGGAGCCTGTTTTACATGTCTCTGCAGTGCAGCACCATCTGGCGGAGGATAACCCAAGTGTAAGTAATCTATCTGGAGCAGGACGTACTGTATACTAAGAATAAAGGCACTGTCATGAAAGGGGGGCGCCATTTCGAATGATTGGCCCGGGTGCCAGAAAGCCTAACTAGGCGTCTGCCGGGGACCCGAGCCAAAATTTCCAAACCTGAACTTCTATGGGCTTGCTCATGCCGCGCTATTGATTAAACTGCCAACTGCCATCTTTGCCACTGTGAACACCACCCACACTATAAACCGGCATCAATGCTTTTTCCTCATACCAGAGTACACATGTGCGGGCAAGCAAACACTTTAATCCACACCTCAAATAAGTGTTATTTTTTAGCGAGATGCTATTTGCACAGTACTACAGTATTGTGTTTGTTAATGAGAGTGTATACATTCATTCATAGGATCAAAAAAGTTTGTACTTGCATTGCTAACACTTACTGAAGCTTACAGGAGCTTATATTAAATTGAAAAATGCAGATAGAAAAAAACAGATATCTATTGTTAAAATGTTTGATGAGGATGATGGACTAGTTTTAAAGTCAAGTTTACTGTGTCAAAGTTTATCAAGATATAAAGTACACAGAGATTCTGTAGACGGCTATAGCTTTCCAAAGTAAATGGCCTTTCGAATCTGATTGTTTCATGTAATTTATCTACCACAAGGCATAGTCAGCATGATAACAGATAAAAAGAACTAAGAACGTCACACCTATAGCTCATACAGGCCATTGGCTTTTCACAGCCATACAAAGCTGTTAGGATATGCAGGGTAATACTAAGGGCATGAAAAGTTGGCTTAAAGCGGTCCATTCCTGCCCTGTATGGGGGGGATAACTGGTCCATGCTTTGCTTGTCTGTCTTTTCCCTGCTTCTTTGTATAAGTCCATCTTTTATTCCTTCCAAAAATGTATTAATGAAAAAACAAGAGCAGCTCGGATGAATATTTTCTGCATGGCAGGTGCAAAGATTTGTGTTTACACTTAGTCTGGACAATCCCTTTAATAAGAAGAGAAGCACTGCAGCTGCTTCACAAGGGTTAAAGAATTGGTGTGAACAATTCAGCACCAGGTGAGAAAACTCTACTGCTTTTTAGGAGATAAAACCGCAAATCACTTTCATTGGCCTTGATTCACTGTGTTCACAAGTGTTAAAAAAAATTCCCATGGAAGTAAAAATTCTATGTCACTTTTAGTGAATCACCAGATGGGAATACAATGAAAGTCAATGCCACATTTTTACTCCCTAGAAAAGTAAAATTAAACGTTTTACTCCTTTTTAATAAAAAGTGCCATTGACTTTCATCGTCTTCTTATCTGGTGATTCACTAAAAGTGGAATTCTCGTGCTATTTTCTAGTGAATAGTGATGAGCGGATCCAACCCGCAAAGTTTGGATCCGTACCAAACTTTGTGGATTTGAGCGCTCGGAGCCGAACGCGGTTTAAAAACAGAACACGTGACCCCACTGCATAGCAGGCAGGGTCCGCGTCTCTCAGTGACATCTTGCAGCACTTTAGCTAGGGAGAGGTTCCTGCTGCAGCGATTTAGGGACAGATAGGCTTTCTTGTTTAAAAAACTGCCCTTTTCAGGGCAAATTATATTCAAAGACAGCAGCTGGCGTGAGGGCTAGAGTAGGGTTGGACTGGGGGTCATCGCTACTATGATACTAATAGCTTTGGCTTGTCACTAGTTGGGTCTGGGTGTACTCTTATCCCTCATTGAGCTCTAAGCGCTGGGGTGACTGGAGCCCAGGAGCTGTGGACTGCCATCCAGGAGCAGACTGATGAGTGGTTGCTGCTGCTGCACCTCTAGCCCAGCGAGGTGGTGTGTGACAATGAGCAGAACCTAGTGTGTGGTCTTTCGCCCAGACGGATGATTTTCAGAAGCAAGTGCTGAGTCAGGAGAGGAGGAAGCAGAGTAGGAGGCAAAAAGAGGCAACAAGTGATGTCTGGCAATCCTGGCTGGTGGAAGAATTAGCACCACGCTCTTACTAATTAAGATAACCTGCCCCCCTCCCCATAAATCTTTAAAGCTCTCCAGTTCCAGCGGCCAGAATGGAAACATTTCAAAGGCAAGCACAAATAAATGTGCCTAAAGGAGGCCCACTCATTGTTGGTGAGGTTCTGTTGGTCTGCACTTGTTTGAGGGCAGAAGGAGACCATGAGGTTCTTCTACTTTGCCCTCATGTGTATACCGTATGTAGTCTTTATCTTAGGATAGATGTGTGCTTATCCCAGACATGTTTAAATTCAGTGACCTCTACTGGAAGTTTGTTCCAAGCATCTACTACTGTTTCTGTAAAATAATAATTTTCTAACATTGCTCCAGATCTTCTCTCCGACTAGCTTCAGGTTGTGCCCCCTTGTTCTATCATTAAGTTTCTTCTTAAAAACACTTGCCTTATGTACCTTATTCAATCATTTCACACATTTAAAGGTCTCAATCATGTCCCCTCTCTCCCTCCTTTCCTCTGTACAAATTAAGTTAATTAAGTCTCTCCTGATAAGTTTAAGTTTAAGTCCCTCTACCATTTTTGTTGTCCTTCCTTGGACCTGTTCTGGTTAAATAATGTCTTTTTGCAGGTAAGGTTTCCAGAACTGCACACAGTATTCTATATGTGGCCTCACCAGGGATCTATACAGCGGAAGCACAACCTCCCTCTGGCGATGCCTCGAGCTATGCCGAATCCTGCTTGCTTTCCTACTGCCTGGCTACACTGTTCACTCATTTTGCAGATTTCAGTAATCCGTACCCCTAAATCTCTCTCCTCTGAATTCCTAGCTAACACAGTACTGCCCATACGGTACATAGAGCAGACATTAGTTTTACCCAAGTGCATGATTTTACATTTAGAGACATTAAGTTCCCACAGTTTTCACCATTTATCCAGTAAAGTTAAATAGTTTTCCATGTTGCAGACACCTCCAGGAATATCCACCCTATTACTAATCTTTGTATCATCAGCAAACAGGCAAACTTTTCCTACCAAGCCTTCTCCTGTCACTTACAAACATATTAAAAAGAATGGGGCCCAGGACAGAGCCTCGTGGCACACCACTTATAACTCACCTTTGTTCAGATTTCAAGCCATTAACACTAACACTCTGATATCGATCCGTCAGCCAACTGGAAATCCACCGAACTCCTAGTTTCAAAATCTATGAGGTACAATGTCAGAGGCTTTACAAAATCCAGATGGGCAATATCCACAGCACCACCTTCAGCCAACACTAGTGACATTGTCAAAGAAATCAATAAGATTGGTCTGACATAATCTACCCTCTGTAAAGCTATGCTGTTTTTAGATGGGAAATTATCTGTTTTTTGTGTTTCCATTAGTTTGACCACTATAGATGTTAAACTAGCTGGCCTGTAATCACCGGATTCTTCTCTACTCCCCTTCTTATGGATTGATGCAACATTGGCCATTCTCCAATCATCTGGAACCTCACCAGTTGAAAGGGAATAGTTTAGCAATTCAGTCAGAGGGGCTGCAATCACAAATCTAAGTTCCCTTAGAACTTTGGGGTGGATTCCATCTGAACCCATTGCCTTACTTACCTTTAGATGTGCCAGCTCAGCTAAGACATCAGCCTCTATTCAGATGGTCAGCCACAGCCTTATCTCCATCCATATAATTATTCTCCCAATTTCTAAATTCTGAGACTGCACTGTTTTTCTTTTATCTGTCGCTAGTATATTGGAACAAGGTTTTATCTCCCCTCTTCACAGATTTCTTCCTAATTATTCCTCCTTTTGCCATTAGCAGCATTTATAATCAGTTTTGCTTCTCTCTGTTTTATTCTATACGCCTCTCTGTCAGCTACACTTCCACTTTCTTTATTCTTCTTATAGGCAGACTTCTTTTCTTTTACGATGGTGCTGACTTCCCTAGTAAACCATAGCGATTTCTTCTTACTTTTATTCTTGCAAGTTTGTTTCACATATTGCTTAGTTGCCTTTAAGATGGCCATTTTTAATAGTTGTGGTGACCTGAGGCCGAGCATTTTGGAGTTGGAACGCCACTGTTGAGCACATTCGGCACAAGGCTGCTACTAGATTCAGTGCTGGCCATGGCCTGCTGCCATGAAAAATACCATTTTGTGAGTACTCACCTGTAAAATGGTTATTACGAGTATGTCACACACCCCACTTCCAAATATTCATGATACTTGGGAACCAGGCCTGTAGAGGGCGATCTTGCAGAGATGACATGGAAAAAGGAGCCCCTCCTGGTCCATAAGTACTGGGTTCCTCCCACTATTCCTCAGTCTTTTTAAAAAGCAGTGAGGAACCAGGAAGAGCAAATTATATTCAATAATTGAGAAATAGTTTGAAAATAATAGTCACCATATAAAGGATCCCTTAGAACAAAAAAGGGCGGGGGAAGTGGGGTGTGTGACATACTCGTAATAACCATTTTACAGGTGAGTACTCACAAAATGGTATTATTCCTAGTATGTCACACGCCCCACTTCCAAATATTCATGACACTTGGGACATCCAATAGCTGTGTCAATAATGAGTGGGGATCCCCAAGAAATAATGCATAACTTAAATTACTGCAGCTTGCAGAATTTTGCGGCCAAAAGCAGCATCCGCTGAGGCCCACACATCAACCTTGTAAAACTTAGAAAAAGTATGCACAGAAGACCAAGTCGCAGCCTTGCAAACTTGTTCAACAGAAGCCTGGTGCTGAAAAGCCCAGGAAGCTCCAATAGCACGAGTAGAATGAGCGGTGACACGAAAAGGGGGAACCTTCCCCTTAGCCATATAGGCCCCAATGATGGCCTGACGTATCCACTTACTAAGGGAAGATTTGGCAGGAGCAAACCCCTTCTTGGGCCCAGAAGGCACGACAAAAAAGGCATCTGTCTTGCGGAAGGCCGAAGTATTAACTAAATAATACACAACGAACTACATCCAAAGAATGTAAGACCCTTTCCTTGTCGTTACTAGGTTTAGGACACAAGGAAGGAAGAACTATATCCTGATTTAGGTGGAAAGCAGACACCACCTTAGGAAGGAAATCCGGTTTAAAACGGAAAACAACCTTATCTTGATGCCTCTCAAAATAAGGGGCTAGAATAGACAAAGCCGCCAGTTCAGAAACTCGGCAGACGGAAGTAATAGCAACCAAAAAGGCAACCTTCTGAGTAAGAATAGGAAGAGGAATATCCTGCAAAGGCTCAAAGGGAGCAGCCTGCATAGCTGAAAGCACCAGGTTAAGGTCCCAAACAGGAAGTATAGGCTTTCTGGGAGGCCGCACATGCGCGACTCCTTGGAAAAAGGTCTTAACCAAAGGATGAAGAGCAAACGACCTTTGAAAGAAAATAGCCAAGGCAGAGACTTGCCCTTTCAAAGTACTAATCTGGAATCCCATATCCAGACCTCATTGCAGATATTCCAGAATTCTAGGAATAGAAAATACTCTACAGGGCTAAGCCCTGGATTCACACCAATCAATATAGGAACTCCAAGTCCTATAATAAATAACAGAGGAAGACTTCTTCCTAGCTCTAATAAGAGTCTGAATAACCACATCAGAAAGACCTTCTTCTTTCAAGATGGAGACTTCAGCAGCCATGCCGTCAAAGCCAGCGTTTGTAAATTGGGGTAACAAAGTTGACCCTGAGTGATGAGATCTGGAAGAAGAGGCAGATGGAACCGATCCACTGCCAGCCTTACGACGTCTGCGTACCACAGACGTCTTGGCCACCTTGGCGCCACCAGAATTGCTGGTGCCTCCTCCAGTGCTAACTTGCGCACCACCTTGCTGATCATGGAGAATGGGGGAAACAGATACAGGAACCCCAGATCCTTCCAGGCCAGAGGCATGGCATCCGCTACCACTGCCAGAGGATCCTGGGATAGAGACACGAAAGCAGGCAGCTTGTGATTGTGACGAGAAGCAAACAGGTCCAACCGTGGAGTCCCCCACTTGTGACAGAGGAACTGAAAGACCCTTGGATTGAGAGACCATTCTCCCTGTCGAGAACATCCCCTGCTCAGGGAGTCTGCCTCCACATTCTCTATCCCCGGAATCTAAACTGCTGATATTTAGGGAACATTGATCTCTGCTCATTGAAGGATCAGAGACACTTCCCGGAGGGCACCCCAACTGCGAGTCCCTCCCTGGTGATTGATGTATGCAACAGCTGTTCGGTTGTCTGACCGAATCTGAACTGGCAGACCCTGTAAGAAATGGGTCATTCGAAGTAGAACAAGACGTATGGCCCGAAGCTCTAATACATTGAATACATCCGTGGTAACCAGTTCCCAACGCGGAGTCAGAAACGACTTGCCCTTCTGAAGGTTGAGCGATATTAACCACCACTGAAGGGACTGCAAAACGTGGGGAGACAATAGACAAGTCTGATTCAATGATAGTGGGCACCTGTCCCACTTTGCCAAGAGGAAGAGCTGAAGCGTTCCTATGTGAAACTGGGCAAACGGGACTACCACGAATGCAGCTACCATCAATCCCACTAGTCTCATCCCTAGACGGATAGACTGAAGGTTGGACAAGAATAGACAAATCAAGTCCTGAATCAGAACCATTTTGGACTGAGGAAGAAAAACCTTGGCCTGAAATGTATCCAGAATCAGGCTCAGGAAGGGAATTTCCCTGGACGGACAGAGAGAGGATTTGGGGTAACCTATTACCCATCCGAACCTCTCTAGCGTAGAGACCACCGTCCTGGTGTCCAACTCTGATTGTTCGAGGGAGGAGGCCGCGATAAGAAGACCGTCCAGAAAAGGCACAATGCGGATGCCCTGGACCCTGAATATAGCCATCACTCCTGCCAGCATCTTGGTAAAGACTCTTGGGGCCGAGATAAGGCCGAATGGCAGGGCCACAAATTGATAATGCTGGTATTCTATCGAGAACCTGAGAAATCTCTGGTGACCCGGAAAAATAGGAATGTGCAAATAAGCATCCTTGATGTCTATGGATGTCATGAAGTCCCCCTGACGGGGAGCATCGATCGTTGATCGCAGAGACTCCATGCGGATTTTCAGAAACGGATAAATTGATTGAGTCTCCTTAGGTCTAGGATAGGCCGAACAGAGCCGTCCTTTTTGGGTACCGTGAATAGGTTGGAGTAAAACCCCAAACCCCTTTCCGCTGGAGGCACTAGGCAGATGACAGCCATGTTTTACAGATTCGCTACTGCTGCCCGCAGTCCCTGCGCAATTGCCGGATCTGACGGCATTCGGGACATAAAAAATCTGGGAGGAGGCCGGAACTCGAATTCCAGTTTGTAAGAGAAGAGACTACTTCCAGAACCCAATTGTCTGATACCTCCTGACCCCAGACCTGGAAGAAGAACCACAGCCGTCCCCCCACCCGTAAGGGTGAGGGCGTCCCCTCATTGTTGAGCAGGCTTAGTGGCAGATTTGGTTTTGGACCCCCAATTCTGACTTGGACAGCCACGTCCCTTTCCTCTATACCATGCATTCCCTCTAGGGGCTGAAAAGGCTGATCCTCTACTGGATCTAGACCCCCGAAAGGAAGGGTTAAAAGAGGCCACTCCACGAAAGGAACAACTGTGTTTCTTACGCTGAGGTAATTTACCTCCTTTAGTGACAGAATCCAATTTTTCTCCAAAGAGGCGCAATCCCATAAAAGGGAGCGCTGTAAGCTATTTCTTGGCTACAATATCAGCTGCCCACTGCCGCAACCATACTGACCGCCGAATGGCG
The DNA here is from genome assembly GCA_027917425.1 of Gastrophryne carolinensis. Lineage (NCBI taxonomy): Eukaryota > Metazoa > Chordata > Amphibia > Anura > Microhylidae > Gastrophryne > Gastrophryne carolinensis. The sequence goes on from CM051235.1 coordinate 559,694,459, forward strand.
ATTAACAAGGCAGAGGTTCTGCTGCACATGAGCAGAGTATCATCTAAGGCAGAAAGTACAAAAGATGCAAACATCTCACATCGCTTAAGAGCGGCGTACTCATCAGAGGCCGGATCAAGCCCTGAGTAATTCATTAGGTCTCTCACAACAGACCTGAAGCACCAACAGGCAGCAAGACCTAGCCCACACTGGAAAAATACAACTCTGTGAAGTACTCACCTGTAGAGTTGGTATTATATGCAGACAGCACGTCCTGCTCCAGACATAGTCCTTACATGTGGGTATACCTCCGCCTTCAGCGCCGTGCACTGCAGAATCATGAAGAAAACAAGCTCCTCCCCTGGCCCTACATATACCGAGGGACCTCCCACAAATCCCCAGCATTGAAAAGCAGTGAGAGAAGAAGCCAGGAGGAAAACAACCACCCAGAGACTGGCAATAATATCCAAGATAATAATCACCACACAGGGGATCCAGAACAAAGTGAATCAGGGTGGTGTGGAGCAGGACGTGCTGTCTGCATATAATACCAACTCTACAGGTGAGTACTTCACAGAGTTGTATTATTCTAAGCAGACAGCACGTCCTGCTCCAGACATAGTCCTTACATGTGGGACATCCAATAGCAGTGTCCATAAGTAGGGTGGGATCCCCATGAAAAAAGGCACAGCCAACCAAAACAGCGCTATCGCCTGTAACCTTGCTACCAGGAGCAACTAGAGCAAAGCTCTAACTTAACTTATGAAGCCTTACAAGGCTAATGAAACACGAGCAGAGAGCTAGTCAGCCTGCTCGACAACCAAGTGCATAAGGCCCAAACCAAGCACCGGTAGAAGAAATCCAAACCAAGAGAGAAGAATGAATCTCCCTTAACAAACAGGCCAGAGTAACAGCCTAACAATGCTACTAACGATAACAGGGTAGCCATGGCAACCATAGAACCTTTCCCGTCAGGGAATACGAACCCTGGTCTCGGCGAAACCAACGTAATACCAAACATGAGCTAACCAGGCTCCTCAAGAGCCAACATGATAATCAGGAGCTCAGAAGGGCAACCAGCCAAGCAAGACCAGGCCAACAGACTCCCGTACTCATGGGAGTAACCAGATCCTGCTGCAAGAAGGATGGTGACGTCTATAAGCCCAACGGGCATAGCCTCAACCCTGGACAGGAAGCAGTCCAGAGGTTCCCAATGCCTATTGAGGGATACAGATCCCTTTTAAGCTCAGAGTAAGCAGAACACCAGTCCAAATACCATAGGTTCTGGAATCGAGAAGGATAACAACCCTCCGCCTGGACTCAATCTTGGTGCAGGGCGAACACATCCTTCCCAGACGGTGTACAGATTATAAAGAGCTGTAAAAAAATATAAAAAGGACTAGGCTAAGAAAGCCGTCTCCTATGGCATGCCCCAGACTGAGGCACCCGCCCCGAAGGAATCATCTGAGGCAGGGAACAGTTCAGACAAGAACCTGAATAAGACCCAGGGAACCCTTAGCAGGGCAACAGTATAGAATTCTCTGGGGAATGCGCCTGAGCCACCCCTGAGGAAAGCTCAACGCCGAAGCTTGAAACTAGTCTCTACCGAGGACAAACAGGACGAGCCCTGGAACCTCTCAAGGAACTGAGTTGGGGGACCAACTCCAGCCATGCCATAAGAACTCTAGTACCCATGGGTAAGACCTCATTCCATAGGGAATAGAGAGCTAGTCCCAGCCATCCAACTAGGGCGCCAACTCCCAACATAGCCGGTAGAAAAGGGAGAAGAATAAAAAAAAACAAAACAAAACAAAAAAAAAAAGGGGAGGGATCTAGACCCAACCCTCCAAAAAGAAGAGACACCCAGAGGGAACATTTCTGATAGGGTGAATAAGGATCATCCAAACCCTGTGAAGGGAATGACGTAGTAAGGATCCTAACTAGGCATAACAGCCCACATGAGAGGGCACACAGTACAAGTGTCTCCAGCAGAAAATGCGAACCAAACCACACAGGGCCAATCATGGCCCCCAGTGCAACAGTTCCCCCTTGCCACAGCAAGCCTGTGCAGAACCCCACCTAGCAGGGTGTAAGAAGGGTCAGACAAAGGGTAGAATACCCGGACAAAAGGCTAGACTAGGTCACCGTGACCAAGGCCAGAGAGTCCTGGGACAATCACCCAGGGCAACGAATTAGGACCTTAACCAGGACAGAGTCTCTGTAACAGTCACAGGGCCACAGCCCCAACCAGTAGGCTCATTGAGACACTAGGGAAGGCCCTCCCAGCACAGTAGAACAGCCAACGAGCCAATACCAATGAAGCGCAAGGAGTGTAAACAACCTCCACTGGATCAGAACCAGAGCCTACAAGAAGGGTCAACCTGTTCCGAGACCTTCTCGGATAAAAGCTGGGACAGGCCACTGACCAGACAGACTAAGAGTCCCCAAGAGACAAGGCCTAAGGGAAACAGACCAGCAAGCTAGGGCCCAACAAGGCACAATGTGATGACCTACCAATGGTATGAAAATGGGCCCCCCTAAAGGGGCCCCCCTTAGGTACCTCAGGGAATTTCATAAGGAATAGAACCCCTTTAGTGACCCTGCCAGACCTGGTCCCCATGGCGACCATCTACAGGGATAGCAAGAAGGAAGTGATGTCCATCAACAACTTCCATGAGTAGACCAACCAGAAGGGAACCCCCATAAAACCAGGGGAAACGTACTGATCTATTTCCAGGGGTGTTGGAACCCCATCCAGGATAAGTAACCCAAGGTGCCGCAGGCCCCAGGGGCATCTGGGAAAAAGAACAGCCTCGTGCCGCCAGCAATAGGCCCACCAGCCGCAAGGTGAATGTAATGAGATTACACAGAGGGCAAGGCCCCTTCCATACCAAGGCACCCAAATCAGAAGGGAAGGTTGAACCTGGACCCATGGAAATGCCACCCCGTAGGGAGAGTATGAATCAGATTACACCAAGTAATAGATGTGCTTAAGCACCAATCCAAAAGACTCCAAGAGAGCCCCAAGTCAAAGTAGAAACTAGTGCGGGGCCGAGGTTTTAGCACACATTATCCATAGCTGAGAGGATAAATCTTACAAAAACGTCACAATCTGACAGTGCATTGAAGACCTCACAAGGGAGATCCTCCGGCTGTTGGTCAATTATCTTCCTGATCAGCGTCCTGGCGGCCACCGAGGTAACAGCCGCAGCACAGACCGGGCGCAGAGCCGTCCCTACACTAGAGAAGGCATGGGAGGCCAATCTGTCCATGCGCCGGTCCTCGGCATCCCGAAGGGTGCGAGAGGGGGAAGCCGCCATGAAGGGAGGGTTAACAACCCCAATAATTGGAGCATCCACCTCTGGAGGAACTGACCATTGTTCAACCAAATCTTGGGGAAAGGGGTATTTCCAGTCCCAAACCCCCGGGACCCCCGTGAGTTTACAAGGAGATTCCCATTCCTTAGATATAAGATACTGGAAATGATCCTGATCCAAGAATTCCAGGCGCGGCGTCGCCGTGTGGAAACTCTCCCTCTTGGGCTTGGGAGACTCTCCCGGGGGAAGAGATAGACAGTACTTCAAAAATCTTAATGAGTAACTCATCAGTTTCACACAGGCCCCAGGACTCCGGGCCAGAACCGTCGCGGTTCCAAGACAACTCATCTGAAGAACTGGACCCTGAGAACAGATCACCGTCCTCGGACTGATCCAGATCCTGCATAGCAGCAGGTTCTTCGGTTTCAGTGGAAGACCTATAGCTAGGTTGCGTCAGGGGTCGTTTCTTCCCAGCGCCCAAGCGCTCTGCCAAGCCTGACATAATATGCTCCGCGGTGGGAAGCTTGCGCGGCACTACTTGCTGGTCATCCCCACTCGAGTGCGACTCATCAGGAGTGAGATTCAAGTCCGGGGAGACAGGTGTATTGAAGCGAGGTGCAGGTACAGGCAAGCCTGATTGCAGGGCCAGTGCTTGTTCAGCACACGGTCCGCAGACCAGTGCTCTGTCAGCGTCAGCGTGGGGTTGTCTACACATGGTACACAGCCGGTCTTGTCCCCGCGGGACCCCGGACACCAAATTCTGAGATGCCTCCATATGGTGATTAATCTAGGTAATATGCCGGAAGGGATTTATGCTGTAAGCAACCCTGGATGCCCCAAACCCGCTGGGAATGTGGGAGATTCTAATATGACCCAGTGAGATATATATATATATCAGGCCGGGAGAAGCCACTGGAAGCTTGGCGTCTGAAAGACATAAGGGGAAAAGAGGGTGTCAGAGCCATGCGCAGCACAAAAGAAAATTAAACGAACGCCCGTGAGGGCACTTACATCAACCAAGGGAGAAGGAGGATCATGACCATGCGCGCGCGGGAGACCGACAAAATGGCGCCAGCGAACCTCGAAGGGCGGGCCAGAGCTATAGGTGACGCGGAACGCGCCAAACCAGAACACGCCCACCCCGGAGAGCGCGTAGCTCCGCGGAACAAGACAGGAAAAGAACAGAAATAACGCCATGGCGTCGTGAGACGGAGCCGCCTTACGCGCCAAGTCACATATTTTAAAGGCGCAGTGGCCAACGTAAAAACAAAGTTTAAAGCGCGGCTCTGACCCCCGGAAACCGAAAGGGCTAAGGCAAGGCGTGTGATATGGCAAGATTAGGCCAACGTACACAACCCCCCTCTTTTTCCCCCCACTAACGGGGGTACTAAGGAAGAAGGTGACCCAGCACTTGGGGTTCACCGCTACATGGGGCGTGGGGCAAGGTGTGGGAGGGCATCCATTATGAGGCTCACCATTAGCCTAAACCGCCTACCCCATGGATGGGGATTGTGGTGGAGCATGGCTCCGTAAGCACACTAGGTGCTGCCTACCTTCACCCGACCAACGCAGCCCAGGCTGGGAGGCATGTTACTCACAAAGAGGACGGGTGAAAATAGTCCCGCAGGGCCTCGGGCTGTCAAGCCCCGCTCACCTGCGAGAGCGTGATACTTCATGTCTTCGCAGTTTCAGCACTGCAGAGGAATCTGGGGATTTGTGGGAGGTCCCTCTGTATATGTAGGGCCGGGAGGAGCTTGTTTTTTCACGATTCTGCAGTGCACGGCGCTGAAGGCGGAGGTATACCCACATGTAAGGACTATGTCTGGAGCAGGACGTGCTGTCTGCTTAGAATAAGCGTGGCACGCCATTTGATCAATACGCTTATCCTCTCCATCTTTAATGTAGTGGAGTCAGGAGAATGCAACACAGAAGAATTGGATAAATTAAGCACAGGGGCATCCACCACAGGTGGTGATGACCAGCGCTTAACAGTATCAGCTGGGAAGGGATATTTCTTGTCCCAGCCCAAGGGAATGCCAGGAAGCCGCACAGGCTTCTCCCATTATTTAAGAATAATTTCATCAAAATGCTTTTGATTTGGAAATTCTAGACGAGGTTTAGAGACTCCAAAGAATTCCCCTTTTTGAGGAGGGACTACTTCAGGAGGAGTGATAACCAAAACCTCAAATAATTGAGCAAGAGCCTTTGGGGTATCCACAACACTAGCTTCACCCTGCTCAATCACAGTACCAACAAATTGCTGTTCATCAGAAACATCTGAATCCTCATATAATTCTCCTTCTTCTAACTGAGAAGGATCAGACCAATAAAGCATTTCACAATTATCCAACTCACTTACCAGAACGGCCTGAGTCAAATGTTTCCTTTTAGCTGAGGCTTTCTTGGCCACAGAGCTAGACAATAATTTTTCAAGATGAGCCAATCTGGCACATAAATCAGAATGCGACTCATCACCCATGACAATATCACTGGGGGTACGGACAAGACATAGCGGAGTAGGAGATAAGGCAGAAGCCACAGACGCCGAAGCCTGGGCCCCAGTTTGCTGCATAATAGTTAATTGAGCACAAGGGACGCAAAGAATTGCGTTATCCCCAACAAGGGATGCCCCACATCCAAAAATACCATTTTGTGAATACTCACCTGTAAAATGGATATTATAAGTATGTCACACAACCCGCTTCAAACATTATTACACTTGGGTTACTCCACCAGCAGGTGGCGACGTTGCAGAGAAGTCTTGAAAAACGAGCCCCTCCTGGTCTATACATACCTGGGACCTCCCACTTATTCCCCAGTATTCAAACAGCAGTAAAGACAAGGTACCAGGAAAAAAACCATTGGCAACCCTCAAACTGTAAACGAAGCTTCACCCTATAAAGAATCCAGGATACCAAAAAGGGCGGGTGAAGCGGGATGTGTGACATACTTATAATATCCATTTTACAGGTGAGTATTCAAAAAATGGTATTATTCTAAGTATGTCACACACCCCGCTTCAAACATTAATTATTACACTTGGGACATCCAAAAGCAGTGTCCAGAAAGGGCGGGTATCCAACAAGGCCATAATGCAAAAACTCAAACCACCGCAGCTTGCAGAACCTTGCGGCCAAACACAGCATCCGCTGAAGCCTGCACATCAACCTTGTAAAAACTTGGAAAAAGTGTGAACAGAAGACCAAGTAGCAGCCTTACAAACTTGTTCAACAGAAGCCTGATGCTGAAAAGCCCAGGACGCCTCAACAGCACGAGTAGAAAGAGCAGTGATACGAAAAGGGGAAACCTTCCCCTTGGTAGAATAGGCCTGACAAATCCATTTGCTAATGGAAGACTTAGCGGGAGCCAAACCCTTCCTAGGCCCAACAGGGCACCACGAAAAAGGCATCAGTCTTACGAAAAGGAGATGTAGTAAAAAAAAAAACAGTACTTCACACAGCGTACCACATCCAAACAGTGCAAACCCGCTCCTTGTCATTCCTAGGCTTAGGACACAAGGAAGGAAGAACAATGTCCTGGTTAAGATGCAAAGCAGAGACCACCTAAGGAAAAAAGTCCGGTTTGAAGCGGAAAACCACTTTGTCCTGATGTCTCTCAAAGTGAGGAGCCTGAACCGACAAGGCTGCCAACTCCGAAACGCGCCGAACCGAAGTGATGGCCACCAAAAGGGCAACCTTCTGAGCCAGAGTAGAAAGAGCAATAACCTGCAAAGGCTCAAAGGAGGAGCCTGAAGAGCAGAGATAACCAAATTCAAATCCCAAACAGGGAGCAAAGGCTTCCTAGGAGGCCGCAATGCGAGACCCCCTGGAAGAAAGTCTTGACCAAAGGAGGAAACGCAAAGGACTTTTGAAAAAAGACAGACAAGGCAGCAACCTGCCCCATCAAGATACTCAGCTGAAGACCAGAGTCCAGCCCCGATTGAAGAAATTCCAAAATCCTGAAAACAGAAAAGACCTGACAGGGCAAAGATCTAGCCTCACTCCAATCAATATAAGATCTCCAAGTCCTATAATAGATGGTAGAAGAGGACCTCTTCCTGGCACTAATAAAAGACCTTCCTCCCCTAAGATGGAGGTTTCAGCAGCCAGGCCGTCACAGCCAGCGTTGGTAACTTGGGGCAACGCAGTTGACCCTGTGTGATAAGATCCAGCCGAAGAAGCAGATCGCACTGATCCCCCGCCAGACAAACGATGTCTGCGAACCACACCCTCCTTGGCCACCTTGGAGCCATGAGAATGGCGGGAACCCCGTCCAGGGCCAGCTTTCGCAACACCTTGCCTAGCATGGGGATCAGAGGAAACAGATAAAGGAACCCCAGGTCCCCCCAGCTCAGGGACATGGCATCCACCGCCAGAGCCAGAGGATCCTGAGAGAGCGACACGAATGTCGGAAGCTTGTAATTGTGACGAGAGGCAAACAGATCCACCTCCAGCGCCCCCCACCGGAGACAAAGCGACCGAAAAAACCTGAGGGCGGAGAGACCATTCCCCCCGGCGGAAAGAGCACCTGCTCAGGAAGTCCGCCTCTGTGTTTTCAACTCCTGGAATGTACACTGCCGAGATGCAAGGGACATGAGTCTCCGCCCACGCTAGAATCAGAGACACCTCTCTGAGGGCACGCAGACTGCGAGTCCCTCCCAGGCGATTGATGTAAGCAACCGCCGACCGATCATCCGACCAAACGGCAAGCCCTGTAAATGCTGTGTCAAGAGAGACAGAACCAACCTGATGGCTCTCAACTCCAGAATGTTGATGGGCAATTGGGCCTCCAGAGGACCCCACCTCCCCCGGAACCGAAGGTCCTTCCAGAAAACTCCCCATCCCGACAAACTGGCGTCCGTGGTGACAGTTTCCCAAAGAGGCATCAGAAAGGACCTGCCCCTCAAGAGAATGTCCAAGACCATCCACCACTGGAGAGACTGCCGAACCCGGGAGGACATCCGGAAAGACCGATCCAACGACCGCGGTCGCCGGTCCCAAGACGCCAACAGATGAAACTGAAGCGTCCTTGTGTGAAACTGCCTCAAAGGAAGCTACCATCAACCCCACCAGTCTCATCCCTAGCCGGATGGACGGGCAAGGATTGGAAAGAAGAAGCTGCGCCAATTCCTGAACCAAGAGAACTTTGGCCTGAGGTCGAACAACTCTGTGTTGGCAAAAATCCAAGGACATCCCCAGAAAGGGCACCACCCTGGCCGGAATGAGAGAGGACTTGGGGTAGTTGATCACCCAGCCGAACCTCTCCAGAGTGGATACCACCGTCCTGGTGGCCACCTCCGCTTGACTGAAAGAAGAAGCCATGATGAGAAGATCGTCCAGATAGGCCACAATGCGAATCCCCTGAGCTCTGAAAAGGCCATCACGCCCGCCAACACCTTGGTGAACACTCTTGGAGCCGAGGTAGGGCCGAACGGAAGAGCCACACAATGAAAATGCCGATCTTCCACCACGAAGCGAAGAAACCTTTGGTGAGCCGGAATATATGAATATGAAGAAAGGCATCCTTGATGTCTATGAACGTCATGAAATCCCCCTGCCGCAGAGAATTGATGGCAGAACGCAGAGGTTCCATGCGAAACCTCCGGGGAAGAATAAACACATTGAAGAACTTCAGATCCAGGATGGGACGAACCAACCCGTCCAACTTGGGCACTGTGAAGAGATTGGAATAATACCCGCGGCCCACCTCCGAAGGAGGGACCGGGCAGATGACTGCCATATCCAGAAGATTCCTCACCGCCGCCAGGAGCCCCTGCGCGGCCAAAGGATCTGAGGGCACACGAGACCTGAAAAAACCTTCGAGGAGGTCGGGACTCGAACTCCAGCTTGTAACCGGCCGACACCACCCCCCGGATCCACCTGTCCGAGACCGCCTGGTCCCAAACCTGGGAGAAGAGTCGCAATCGTCCCCCCACCCGCAAGGGTGAGGGCACCCCCTCATTGTTGAGCGGGCTTGGCAGCTGGTTTGGGTTAGGCACCCCAGGAGTGAACGGGACGGCCACGGCCTCAACCCCTGTTCCAGCTTGCACCCCTGGGGCCGTAAAGCCCGCGCCTCTGCCAGCTCTGGCTCCCCGAAAGGAGGGATTCAAAGAGGCCGCCCCCGAAAGGAACGACAAAATTTCTTGCACTGAGGTAACTTACCTCCCTTGGCAACCGAATCCAATTTCTCACCAAACAGGCGCAAACCCAAAAAGGAAAGAGCCGTAAGCGACTTCTTAGAATTAAAGACAGCAGTCCATTGCCGCAACCACACCGACCGTTGGATAGCCACCAACAAAGCCGTGGTCCTGCCACACATCACCATGGCGTCATCCTGAGCGGCAAGGACAAACAAAACGAAGGACTCACCACGTTTGAGAGCAAGGAACTCATCACAAGTAGGATCATGGTCCGCACATAACCCCTGACAATGGACCTAACCGCCAACAACAAAAATGCCGAAGCAGAAACAGGTCTCAAAGCCGAACCCGCACAGGTAAAACCATGGCGAGCCAGCTGGACAATCCGGCGAACTTCGCCATCCTTAAGGGTAGTGGTGTCAGGAGAAGGCAACACCGCCATGTTAGATAGCCCCAAAACCGGGGCATCAACCTCCAGAGGAAAAGCCAACGCTTCACCAAGTCCGCCGGAAAAGGATACTACTTAACCCAACCAGGCGGAACACCAACGAGACGCGTAGGCTGCTCCCCTTCCTTAAGGACGACATTCTCAAAATGTCGTTGACAGGGAGACTCCAAACGCGGCTTGGCCACAACAAACTAATCACCCTTAGGCGGAGGAACCGCCTTGGGAGGGTCTAAATCCAAAACCTCAACATTTGAGTCAATATGGAACGGCCACCAAACAACTGCAGGACCACAGGGTCGTCCAGTTCCTCTAGAATCTCACCAGCGGGCACAGTTGTGGAGACCAATTAGTCTATGTGCATGCACCGTGGGACATCTGAATTTTTGGACTCTTTTCTATTGTTTTTTAAAGGATAATAAATTTAATTCCGTGTGCTCAGTGCCGTATATATCTGTAAACCTCCAGAATCTCCCCCTCTCAATCGGGGGGCAATCTGACCAGTCCAATGCCTCAATAACATCCACTTCTGAGTCCGGCGGAGACGGGGACAAGTGTTTCCGCTTAGCCGGAGCCTTCTGAGCAACCACAGCGGAAAAAATTTCTCGAGGCTAGCCAACCGGGCGCATACCTCAGATTGCGAATCCCCACCCATGACAACGTCACACGGGGTCCGGAACAGGCGGGGAGGTGTAGGGGATGACATGGACGGCGAAGGGCCAGAGAACCGGGGAGCCGGACTGGCGCTCAATGAACCGCTGCGCACATGGAATGCATATAATGACATCATCCCCCAGGAGCAGAGCTCCACAACCCCCACACAGCCTAGATTGCCCCGAAGGGCCGATTCCGGTATCCTTGGAAGCCTCCATATGGTGAAATTATGGTATTCGCAACTACCCAGGGATTTACGCAGATTGCAACTCGGGATGCCCCTTTAATTAAAAGTCCCAGGAGTGGGAGGATTTTTGCCTAGGAAAAACACAAATTGTCAATTAAGACTAGCCAGGTATAAAGACCGGGAGACCCACGAGTAGCCGGGGTATCCCAGGATCTGTACAAGAATTATGGCAATCATGCGCACTCAAACACACACACACACACCAGCCTATAGGGAAGAAAATGTGAGGAGCAGTATGCCACCCACATAGAAAGCGCTCCGGCCCTGCCCCCCGCCTGAGAACCGAACAGCGTGGGCCGCGACAGAGCGCGGCCCCGCACAATGGCGGCTCCACAGAGACAGGAGAAACGGGAGCCAATGGCCACCCCCACAGCACACCCCACAGCATAACACCTCGCCCAGAGTGCCCGCAGCGCGGCGCTGATCCCCAGACAGTAAAAGGCACACAAACACACAGAGTCACTCAAGTCACCTCACAAGTGAAAACACCCTAACACGCCCCCCCCCCCACGCTAAGAGAGAAGGGACCAAGCGGGAGAAGGGGGAACCGGGACGGGGCATCCCAAATCCGGATCACCGGCCGGATAACCGTGTTGCCCCACGTGTGGGGTCTAGCGGTGGAGATAAGCTCCTAGGCACCAGAAGGTGCCATCTACCATTGCCCAGCCAGCAGCCAAGGCTGGGAGGCTTCCGGTTTAACAATCTAGGCATATAAACACAGACTGGGCAGAAATAGACCATGGGGGGGGGTGCCGGGGTGTTACCCCCGGCTACCTGCAAGCAGGAGACTTCTTTCTTCTGTCTTGTCGCCATCTTGCAGAGAAGAACACTGGGGAATAAGTGGGAGGTCCCAGGTATGTATAGACCAGGAGGGGCTCGTTTTTCAAGACTTCTCTGCAATGTCGCCACCTGCTGGTGGATTAACCCAATGGAATAATTAATGTTTGAAGCGGGGTGTGTGACAAACTTAGAATACATTGCCGAGTCTGTGCAGAGGGAACTGCATGCCCGTTGTCCTGAGATGCCTCCATATGGTGTTTAGTATTACACTATAATTGATTATAGTCGCCAAGTATATATGGGATTTATGCAATTGCTACCCGGGATGCCCCTTTAAATAGTCCCAAGTGGGAGGATATTAACACAAATGGACCCCCAAATAAGGCTTTAAGGGCTAAAGACCAGGAGAAACCCCTTTAAAATAAAGAGTTTCCACCTACAAAGAAAACAAACAGTCACCAATGCACACAATACAATAAATGACAAAGCATGAAAAAAATGTCAGAAACTCCCTTCAGCAAGCTGAGGGGTACTCACAGCACCAGGAAATCTGCTCGCACCATGAGGGAAGACCATAGGGAAGCAGCAGGAGCCAGGCAGACAAAGAGAGCATACCAAGGTGCTCTGGGAATGAAATGATGCTGTCTGCCTAAGCCCCGCCCACCCCCAGAATCACATGACCAAGAATGGAGGGAAATTCAAATCTGAACACAGCCAGAAAGAAAGAGCTTTAAAAGGTAAGCAAAAAAGAATGCTGCCTAGACAGCGATAGGAAAATCTAAATAAAACATATCCTATTAAATAGTATAGTAAACATACATAATAATATATATGTAATAAAGATTTATTTTATGTATACTCCTGTATACACCAGAAGGTGTGTTCCACCTTTGCCTGAACCATACAGCCAGGGCTGGGAGACATACAATAAAACCAAACAGGTTTAAAGAGTTTCAGACAGAAATAGAGAAAAAAGGGGCCGGGAGCAAACCCGGCTACCTGCAGCTTGAAGGAGAGTCATCTTCTGAATGCTTCGCCGACTGCAGAGACGAAAAGACTGAGGAATAGTGGGAGGAACCCAGTACTTATGGACCAGGAGGGGCTCCTTTTTCCATTTCATCTCTGCAAGATCGCCCTCTACAGGCCGGGTTCCCAAGTGTCATGAATATTTGGAAGTGGGGTGTGTGAAATACTAGGAATAATACAATTCTGTGATTACTCACCTGTAGAATTGGTATTATGAGTATACAGTACATCCTGCTCCAAATCTAATACTTACACTTGGGATATACTCCGCCAGATGTCGCTGGACTGCAGAGACATCGAAAATAGGCTCCTCCCAGCCCCTCAAATACCTGGGGACCTCCCACAAATCCCCAGCATTGAAAAGCAGTTAATGAGAAGCCGGGAGAATTAAACAATCCAAACTATCAACTATAACAATGATAACAATCACCATACAGGGGATCCAAGATAATGCAAAACAAGGGTGGGTTGGAGCAGGACGTACTGTATACTCATAATACCAATTCTACAGGTGAGTAATCACAGAATTGTATTATTCTTAGTATACAGTATGTCCTGCTCCAAATCTAATACTTACACTTGGGACATCCAATAGCAGTGTCCATAAAGTAGGGTGGGATCCTCAAGAAAAATCAGCAGCAGACTGCCGCCTGCAGAACCTTTCGGCCAAAAGCAGCATCAGCTGAGGCCCTAACATCAACCTTGCAAAACTTTGAAAAGGTACGAACAGAAGACCAAGTAGAGGCCTTGCAAACTTGTTCAACAGAAGCCTGGTGCTGAAAAGCCCAAGAGGCACCAATAGCACGAGTGGAATGAGCAGTAAGGCGGAAGGGAGGATTCTTCCCCTTAGCAGAGTAGGCCTGAATCCCATCCTGACGAATCCACTTGCTGATAGTACACTTGGCAGGAGCCAAACCCTTCCTAGGACCAGAAGGGACCACAAAAAGAGCATCAGTTTTCCTGAAAGGTGCAGTAGCCACCAGATAGTACTTCAGACACCTAACCACATCCAAAGAGTGCAAAACCCTCTCCTTAGCATTGCTAGGATTAGGGCACAAAGAAGGAAGAACAATATCCTGATTCAAATGAAAGGCAGACACTACCTTAGGCAGAAAGTCAGGTTTGAAACGAAACACCAACTTGTCCTGGTGTCTCTCATAGTAGGGGGGCTGAATGGAAAGCGCCGCCAACTCAGACACACGCCTCACAGAAGTGATAGCCACCAGAAATACAACCTTGAGCGTAAGAATGGCCAAGGCAGCATCCTGCACAGGTTCAAATGGGAGCACCCTGCAAGGCTGACAGACCCAAGTTCAGATCCCAAACAGGTGCCATAGGCTTACGTGGGGGGCGCACATGAGTGACCCCCCTGGAAAAAAGACCCCCTGATCAGAGGGTGCTGAGCAAAGGACTTCTGGAAAAAAATAGCCAGGGCAGAAACCTGACCCTTCAGAGTACTGAGTTGGAGCTCCATCTCCAACCCATGCTGTAGGAACTCCAGAATCCTGGGAATAGAGAACACACGACAGGGAAGAGACCTAGACTCACACCAGTCAATGTAGGCACACCAAACCCTGTAATAAATGGAAGAGGAAGACTTCTTCCTAGCTTTAATCAAAGTATCCACAACTGAGGAAGACAGCCCCTTCTCCATCAAGATGGAGGTTTCAGCAGCCAAGCCGTCAAAGCCAAAGTTTGTAAATTGGGATGGCGTAGTGAGCCCTGAGTGATCAGATCTGGCACCAAGGGCAGAGCGTATTGATCTACTGCCAGCTGTACCACATCTGCGAATCACACTCTTCTTGGCCACCTGGGGGCCACCAGAATTGCTGGCACCCCTTCCAGAGCAATCTTGCGCAGAACCCTGCCCAGCAGGGGAATTGGGGGGGAAGACATACAGGAACTGAAAGTCCTTCCATGACATTGCTAGCGCATCCGAGGTCAGGGCCAGAGGATCCCTGGACAGAGAGACAAAAGCTGGAAGCTTGTGATCGTGGCGGGACGCAAACAGATCCACATCTGGTTGGCCCCAACGGTGACACAGAGATTGAAACACCCTGCTGCATAGGGACCATTCTCCCTGGCGAGAGGTCCCCCTGCTCACAGAGTCCGCCAGGTGATTTTCCACCCCTGGGATGTACACAGCTGAAATGCAGGGGACATTGGCCTCCGCCCAAGTCAGGATCAGAGATGCTTCCTGGAGGGCCCCCTTGCTCCGGGTCCCTCCCTGATGATTGATGTAGGCAACTGCAATCTGGTTGTCCGAGCGCACCTGAACAGGCAGGCCCTGAAAATGAGTAGTCAAGCGAGCCAGAACTAACCTGATCGCTCGCAGCTCCAAGACATTGATAGGTGTGTGGGCCTCCTGAGGGCCCCACCTCCCCTGGAACTGCAGGGACTTCCAGAAACCCCCCCAACCTGACAGACTGGCATCCGTGGTGACCGTCTCTCAGGAAGGGGCAAGAAAGGATCTGCCCCCCAACAGGTTCCTTGAGTCCATCCACCACAAGAGGGACCTCCTGACCAGGGGGGAGAGCACACAGACCCTGTCCAGGGACGCTGGGTCCTTGTCCCATACAGACAATAGGTGAAGTTGCAGAGGCCTCAAGTGGAACTGAGCATAAAGGACCGCTTTGAAGCACGCCACCATCAGGCCCACCAGCTGCATCCTCTGCCTGATGGAGGGATGGGGACAAGCTAGAAGGGACTGGGCCTGTGCAATCAGACTGTCCACCTTCTGCTGAGGAAGGAAGATCCTTGCCTGAACTGTAT
The DNA here is from genome assembly GCA_027917425.1 of Gastrophryne carolinensis. NCBI lineage: Eukaryota > Metazoa > Chordata > Amphibia > Anura > Microhylidae > Gastrophryne > Gastrophryne carolinensis. The sequence continues at coordinate 559,709,818 of CM051235.1, forward strand.
CCAGATTCATTCCTAGGAATGGAGTTACCAAGGAAGGGGACAGTGAGGACTTGGGGTGGTTGATCACCCATCCAAATGACTCCAGAGTGGACACCACCAGCTGAGTATCCAACTCTGCCTGATGTAGAGACTGGGAAGTGATGAGGATGTCGTCCAGATAGGGAAGCACGCGGAAGCCCTGACATCTGAGCAGAGACATCACGCCAGCCAGCACCTTGGTGAACACCCTGGGAGCTGAAGTGAGGCCGAAGGGCAAGGCCACAAATTGGTATTGTTGATCCATCAGAGCGAACCTGAGGAACCTTTGATGACCTGGGAACACAGGAATATGAAGGTAAGCATCTTTGATGTCCACAGAAGTCATGAAATCCCCTTGGCGCAGGGAACTGATGGCAGAGCGCAGAGACTCCATGCAAAAGCGCCTGCCCCTGACAAACTTGTTGAGAATCTTTAAGTCCAGGATGGGCCTGACAGAACCATCCTTTTTGGGTACTGTGAATAGGTTGGAATAAAAGCCCTTGCCATTTTCTCTTAAAGGGACCTGGCAGATGCACTGCCTTGCACTGCTTGCACTAGCTCCTGAGCTGACGCAAGGTGCTGAGGAATCCGGGATCTGATGAATCTTGGAGGGGGATCGGCAGCAAACTCCAACTTGTAACCGGAGGACACTACCTCCTGAATCCACCGGTCTGAGAAATGAAGCCTCCAGACGTGAATGAAGTGCTGCAGCCGTCCCCCCACCCGGATGGGTGAGGGCGCCCCATCATCCCTGAGGGGGCTTGGGAGAGCATTTAGCTTTGGGACCCCAGGAGGAGCCAGGACGTCCACGTCCTCTGCCTCTACCCTAGAAATCTCCCCGGGCCTCAGGGAAAGACACCCCCCTTCCCTGTCTTGCACCGCGGTAAGGGGAGAAGGAGGAACCCTGACCCCGAAAGGGCCGAGGTTGCCGCCTGCGCTGGGGTAACCTGTCTCCCTTAGCAAAAGGTCCAGGCGGTCTCCAAACAGACGTAGTCCTTTAAAGGGAAAACCAGTGAGGGCCTTATTGGCAGCGTTGTCAGCAGCCCACTGGCGCAGCCAAACCGAGCGGCCTATAGCCACCACGAGGGCAGAAGTTCTGGCACACTGATGGTGTCATCCAATGCTGATAGGACAAAATTTACAAAAACATCACAACTGGAGAGTGCATTAAACACCTCACAAGGCAAATCATCAGGGGCACTATCGAGCATATTTCTGATAAGGGTTCTAGTGGCCACATCAGTAATGGCAGAGGCACAGACCGGGCGCAGCGCCGACCCCGCACATGCAAAGGCGTGGGATGCCAGCTGATCAATACGGCGGTCTTCGGCATCCCCCAGAGTAGTAGAATCGGGGTAATGCATGACAGAGGTGTTAGACAGCCCTAGGATTGGGGCATCCACCTCGGGGGGGGGGGGGGGGTGACCAACATTTAACCACCTCAGCAGGAAAGGGATACTTCCTATCCCAACTCTTTGGAAACCCGGGAAGTTTACTGGGGCGATCCCATTCCTTGAGCACAAGGTTATGGAAATGTGCCTGCTCTGGAAATTCCAAACGTGATCTTGCTGTATGGAAAAGCTCCCCTCTTTGCCTGGGAGCCTCAACAGGGAGAGAGATAGACAGAACCTCAAAAATCTGGGTCAATAATCTGTCAGTGTCATCCGGGGCCCAGGGGTCAGTGCCAGAATCGTCATGACCCCTTGGTCTCTTATCAGATGAGTCTGAATCAGAAAAGAGCTCCCCTTCATCAGACGGGGTATAGCCACAGATTCCCAAACTCCTCAGTTCCCATAGGGAAAACAGTAACATTAGGCGTCAAGTGCCGCTTCTTAGCAGGGGCCTTACACGCTAAAGACTTCGCAATAATCTGTTCAACAGTAGCCAGTCTAGAAGACACATCAGGCTGAGAATCCCCACTAGTATGCAACTCAACAGAAGTGAGATTTAAGCTTGGGGGAGTAGGTGAAGTGAAACGAGGTACAGCCACTGGAAGGCCAGATTGCAATGCAAGCACCTGCTCAGCACAGGGTACACAGACCCGCGCCTTGTCAGCGTCAGCATGAGGCTGCCCACACGCTACACACAGCCAGTCTTGTCCCAAAGGGACCCCAGTAACATTATCCTGGGATGCCTCCATATGGTGATTATAGCGGCGCTAAACGCCGATAGGGAATAACGCTATATAGCAACCCTGGATGCCCCAATAACCCGCTAGGGACGTGGGAGTATAATTTTTACAAGGCCTACAAGTAATATACTAAAAACAGGGCCGGGAGAAGCCAAGAAGGGTTCGTCCCGCCTGAAAGACATAAGCAGACAAGACCTTAAGTACATCGGAACAAAAGTGAAGCAGATAAAGCCGCCCGCGAGGGCACTTACGGACCGTAGGTAGGAGTCCGTCGCGCATAGGCCAACCGAGTCAGAAAAGATGGCGTCGGTATACCTCGAGGGGCGGGCCAGTAATAGCGATGACGTGGAACGCGCCAAAGACGGGCCCCGCCCCCCGAAGAGCGCGAAGCCAGAAAGGCCAACAGCCAATGATGGCGCACCAGCGCCTGAGGTAATGCCGCGGCAAAGCGCGGAACCAAGTCAGCGCGCGGCGGCGGTAAATTAAAAGCAATAATACCATTTTGTGAATACTCACCTTGTAAAATGGGTATTATAAGTATGTCACACACCCCGCTTCAAGATATTCATTACCTGTGGGTAGTATGGTCCTGTAGAGGGCTTCTGCAGAGATGATTGGAGGAAAGAAAGCCCCTCCCAGTCCACAAGTACCTGGGACCTCCCACTCATTACCCAGTATAAAGAAAGCAGTAAGGTAAAGGACCAGGAAGAGCCAAATATCAGTCATAACAACGCAAAGTTCACCATATGAAGGATGCAGAATCCAAAGGGCGGGTTGAAGCGGTGTGTGTGACATACTTATAATACCCATTTTACAAGGTGAGTATTCACAAAATGGTATTAAGTATGTCACACACCCCGCTTCAAGATATTCATTACCTGTGGGACATCCAATAGCAGTGTCCATAAAGGGTGGGGATCCAAAAACAAGGTATAAAGCACAACTTAAACTACTGCAGCCTGCAGAACTTTGCGGCCAAAAACAGCATCCGCTGAGGCCCGCACATCAACCTTGTAAAACTTTGAAAAAGTGTGAACAGAAGACCAGGTAGCGGCCTTGCAAACTTGCTCAACAGAGGCCTGGTGCTGAAAAGCCCAGGAGGCCTCAACCGCACGAGTAGAATGAGCTGTAACACGAAAGGGAGGATCTCTCCCCTTAGCAGAATAGCCCCCTACAATGGCCTGATGGATCCATCTGCTGATGGTAGACTTTGTGGGTGCTAGACCCTTCTTGGGCCCAAAAGGCACCACGAAGAATGCATCAGTCTTGCGAAAGGCAGACGTTACCACCAAATAATACTTCACAACACGAACCACATCCAAAGAATGCAGGACCCTCTCCTTGTCATTGCTGGGGTTAGGACAGAGAGAGGGCAGAACAATATCCTGATTTAAATGAAAGGACGAAACCACCTTAGGAAGAAAGTCTGTCTTAAAACGGAAAACCACTTTATCCTGATGTCTTTCAAAATATGGAGCTTGAATAGACAGAGCCGCCAACTCAGAAACACGTCTAACTGAAGTGATAGCTACCAAAAATGCCACCTTCTGCGTAAGGGAATACAAAGGAATATCATACAAGGGCTCAAAGGGGGGACCCTGTAGCGCAGAAAGAACCAAATTCAAATCCCAAACCGGAATCAAAGGCTTCCTAGGAGGCCGCACATGCGTAACCGCCTGGAAAAAGGTCTTAACCAAAGGATGTAGTGCAAAAGACTTTAGGAAAAACACCGTCAGGGCAGACACCTGCCCCTTCAGAGTACTGAGTTGGAGCCCTAAGTCCAGACCATGTTGCAAGAACTCCAAAATTCTAGAAACAGAGAATTCCCTACAAAGGAAGGCCCTAGACTCACACCAATCAATATAAGACCTCCAAGTCCTATAGTACACGGATGAAGAAGACTTCTTTCTAGCACGAATGAGAGTCTGAATAACAGCGTCAGAAAGACCTTCCTCCTTCAAGATGGAGGTTTCAGCAGCCACGCCGTCAAAGCCAGCGTTGGTAAATTGGGGTAACGAAGATGACCCTGTGTGAGCAGATCTGGCAGCAGGGGCAGAACGAACTGATCTTCTGCCAACCTTACCACGTCTGCGAACCAGACCTGTCTTGGCCACCTTGGAGCTACCAGAATTGCTGTTGCTCTCTCCAGAGCAAGCTTGCGCACTACTCTGGCCACCATGGGAAACGGAGGGAACAGGTACAGAAACCCCAGATCCCTCCAGTTCAGGGACATGGCGTCCGTCGCGAGAGCCAGAGACACAAAAGACGGAAGTTTGTGATTGTGACGGGAGGCAAAGAGGTGACCCCCACCTGAGACAAATTAAGTGAAAGACCCTGGGATTGAGAGACCATTCCCCCTTGCGGGCTGACATCCTGCTCAGAGAGTCCGCCTCCGTGTTCTCCACACCTGGGATGTAAACTGCTGAGATACACGGGACATGTCTCTCTGCCCAGTCCAGGATCAGAGACACTTCCTCGAGGGCATTCCTGCTGCGGGTTCCTCCCTGGTGATTGATGTAGGCCACCGCCATCCGATTGTCCGACCTGACCTGGACTGGCAAGTCTCGCAGTTGATGAGTCAAATGACAAAGAACCAACCTGATGGCCCTCAATTCCAGAACATTGATAGACTCGTGAGCTTCCAGGGGACTCCACAAACCCTGAACTTGCAGATCCTTCCAGAAGCCCCCCCATCCCGAGAGGCTGGCATCCGTGGTGACTATCTCCCACTGAGGAGTCCGAAAGGATCTGCCCCACAGTAGGTTGGTTGAGTTCAGCCACCACCGAAGCGAGCGGCGAACCCGGGGAGACATCTGAAAAAGATGATCCAGCGACTGAGGAGACCTGTTCCAGACCGATAACAGATGAAGCTGTAGTGTCCTTGTGTGAAACTGAGCAAAGGAAACCGCCTCGAATGAGGCCACCATCAAACCCACCAGTCTCATCCCTAGACGGATGAACGGTCGAGGCATGGACATGAGCGACCGAACCAACTCCTGAATCAGAAGAACCTTGGACTGAGGAAGGAAAACTCTGGCCAGATCTGTATCCAGAGACATTCCCAGAAAGGATACTGTCCTGGACAGGTGTAGTGAGGACTTGGGGTAGTTGATCACCCAGCCGAACCCCTCCTGGTGTCCAATTCTGCCTGGCTGAATGACGGTGCCATGATGAGGAGATCGTCCAGATATGGCACAATGCGAATCCCCTGCGCTCTGAGGAGAGCCATCACCCCAGCAAGCACCTTGGTGAGAACTCTTGGAGCTGTGGTGAGACCGAAGGGAAGAGCTACAAACTGAAAGTGCCGATCCTCCACCGCGAACCTCAGAACCTCTGGTGTGCGGGAAAAATGGGAACATGGAGGTAAGCGTCCTGAATGTCTATGGACGTCATGAAGTCCCCCTGACGAAGAGAATGAATAGCTGAGCGCAACGTTTCCATGCGAAACCTTCGCAGTCTGACGAACTTGTTGAGAATCTTTAGGTCCAGTATGGGCCGGACGGAGCCATCCTTTTTGGGGACCGTGAACAGATTTGAGTAAAAACCTCGACCCCGGTCTAATGAGGGAACTGGGCAAATGACTGCCATTTCCAGAAGACTCGATACTGCCGCCCGGAGCTGCTGCGCAGCCAGTGCCTCCGGGGACACCCGAGACCTGAGGAAACGCAGGGGAGGGTAGGACTCGAACTCCAGCTTGTAGCCGGAAGACACCACTTCCCGGACCCACCTGTCCGAGACCTCTCGGTTCCAGACCTGGGAGAAGTGCTGTAGCCGTCCCCCCACCCGCACGGGTGAGGGCGCCCCCTCATTGTTGAGCGGGCTTGGCCACGGGTTTGGGTTTTGAGCCCCAATTGTATCCTGAACGGGCACGTCCTCTGCCCCTATTCCAGGAATTTCCCCTTGTAGAAGGGAAGGCGAAACCTCTTCCTGCTCTAGATCCCCGAAAGGAAGGAGTGAAGGAAGCCGCTCCTCGAAAGGAGCGACGTTGCTTCTTGCGTTGAGGTAGTTTGCCCCCCTTGGCCACGGCATCCAGCTTGTCTCCAAAGAGCCGTAACCCAACGAAGGGAAGAGCTGTTAGTGACTTTTTTGACCCAAAGTCAGCCGCCCACTGGCGTAACCAGATTGAACGCCTGATAGTAACCATTAGAGCAGAGACTCTACTACTCATCATCAAGGAATCATCCAAAGCGGCCACCATGAAGGACAAAAACACCTCACATTGTTTTAGTTCACGAAATTCCTCACTGTCCAGATTCAAACCGGAGGAGGATAACAAGTGCCTGACCACCTTTCTAGTAGCCACCGCCAACAGCGATGAGGCACAAACAGGCCTTATTGCTGCCCCAATACTGGAAAAACCATGACAAGCCATCTGGTCAATGCGTTTATCCTCACCATCCTTAAGAGAGGAACAATCAGGGTTGTTCAATACAGCTGAGTTGGATAACCCCAAAACAGGGGCGTCCACCTCGGGGGGAGACGCCCAGCGCTTAACCGTATCCACTGGAAAAGGATACCTTTTATCCCAACTTTGGGGAATGCCTGGGAGCCGGGCAGGCCTTTCCCATTCCTTAGAAATAATATTATCAAAATGCTTTTGATTAGGGAATTCCAACCGCGGCTTGGATTCGTCATAAAACTCCCCTTGCTTTTGAGGAACCTCCGCCGGAGGCGAGATAGCAAGCACCTCAAACATCTGAGTCAGAACATTAGGAGTATCCAAGGAAATCCCTGAGCTCCGATCGGAATCAGCACCAACAAATTGCTGATCATCAGAAATATCTGAATCCTCAAATAATTCCCCTTCTTCTAGAGGGGAATAATCTGACCAATCCAGGCCGTCCTCGTCATCATCATATTTAAAATGATTAACCGGTGATAAATGCTTCCTCTTAGCCGATGCTTTCTTGGCAACCGTGGAGGAAATGAATTTTTCAATACTGGCCAACCTGGCACACACATCAGATTGCGACTGCCCCCCCGTGGCAATCTCACACGGGGCACGGGTCAAAGTGGGAGGGGGAGAGGATGAAGCCGGCTGCGCTGACCCAGATGCTTGGGGACCGGACTGCCGTCTAATAGTCTGCTGTGCACATGATATACATAGGAAAAAATCATCCCCTGTTAGGGATACCCCACAACCCATACACTTCCGGGATTGTCCCGAGGGGAGCCCGGAATCTTGGGATGCCTCCATAAGGTGAACTTGAATAGTCGCTATGAGTGAGGGAATTACGCTATTAAGCAACCCGGGATGCCCTTATATTGTCCAAGTGGGAGGTTTTGTAATAAATAGCAAAAGTACCCAGGTACTCTAGGACCAGGAGAAACCTAAAAAATTCCTGGCAGTTCAGCCTGAAAAACATAGAAAAAGACAGTAAGAGGTTCTCCCTATATAAACCTATATCTATTATACCTATATATATACATATATATATATATGCAAATATGTACAGATAAGCAACGGCCGCAGGGCCACTCACTGAGTCTTTGGGCGCCAATACACTGTGTCCTCTGCCTGAGGTAACACAGATCAGAGCGGGAGATGCAGCAGGGGGGCGTGGCAAGGCTCCGCCCAGCAGCTCCAAACTCCTAAAGGGCGCGGGCTGCGGCCTCATACCGAAGGCCCGGCCCCGCCCCCTCACTGAAGAGCGTGAGGGGAGAAATCCTCCCCTCAGCTCTGAGGTAAAAATCCCCCTCACTGAAGAGCGTGAGGGGAGAAATCCTCCCCTCAGCTCTGAGGTAAAAATCCAGCACCAGGTGTCTGTCAGCAAAAAAGATTGCAACAAGTTTACATTATAACTATTCATACCAGAAAAGTAAACATTTTAAACAAACATTTCAAATAAATCTATTTTCCAGGCGCCCCCATAGAAAAACACCAGAAGCTGAATAAGAGGCCTCCACACAACTAAAAAAGGGGAATAGGCCATTTAAGGGGAAAATTAAACTCTTGGACAGGGCATCCCAAACCGGAGTCACCAACCCGGTATAACCGCCTACCCTCTTTATAGGGTCTCGCGGTGGAGCATAGCTCCTGAGCACCTGAGGTGCTGTTATACCCTCCCTCGGACAGCAGTCAAGACTGGGAGGCATTTAAATAGCTATATATTAATAAAGGGAATAAAGAGTCCGAACGGAAATAAAAATATATATAGGCCGGGAGTAGACCCGGCTACCTTAAAGTCCCCCTGTGCAAGAAGGAGATATCATCTGCTGCTTGCTCGCCGTCTGCAGAGATGAAGACTGGGTAATGAGTGGGAGGTCCCAGGTACTTGTGGACTGGGAGGGGCTTTCTTTCCTCCAATCATCTCTGCAGAAGCCCTCTACAGGACCATACTACCCACAGGTAATGAATATCTTGAAGCGGGGTGTGTGACATACTTAGAATAAAGACAAGTCAGCGCGGCGGCTGACACAAGAATAAAGACATGTGAAAGCACAGACTGCATAACATACATATCTATACACATACACACCCCCCCCTCTTTTCCCCCGAAGACTACAAGGAGGATGAGGGAGGACGGCGGCCACTTAAATAGGGCCCACCGATAGGCAGGGGCAAGGGGCAATAGTGCAGGAGGGGCAATCCCCCACCAAAGCCTGAACCGCCTACCCTTTGGTGGGGGATTGCGGTGGAGCAGCGCTCCTAAGCACCAACGGCGGTGCTGCCTACCTTCACCCGACCAGCGCAGCCAAGGCTGGGAGGCATATTACTAGTGGAACGGGTGGGAATAGTCCTACAGAGCCGCAGGTTAATAACCCCGCTCACCTGCGAGTAGAGAGCCAATTTCTCGTCCTTCGCAGCCAGACTGCAGAGGAATTCTGGGGATTTGTGGGAGGTCCCTGGGTATTTTAGGGGCCGGGAGGAGCCTATTTTCGATGTCTCTGCAGTCCAGCGCCATCTGGCGGAGTATATCCCAACTGTAAGTATTAGATTTGGAGCAGGACGTACTGTATACTAAGAATACCTGTGTCCCCTACGGGAAGGGCGAAATGAAGAGAACCCCCGAAAGTGCAGAGGATGCTTTCTACGCTGAGGGAGCCGACCGTCCTTGGTCAAAGCTTTAAGACGTTCCCCAAACAGACGTAGTCCCGTGAAGGGAAGCCCCGTAAGGGACTTCTTAGTGGCAGTGTTAGCTGCCCACTCACGCAGCCAGACGGACCGACCTACCACCAAGCCGGACGACATCATCCATGGCACACAGCACGAAGGCAATAAAGTCAGAGCAAAGCAAAAGATCCTTGTAATCATCCTCTTGCTTGCGAGATCTGGCGGCTTCAGCAAGGCACCTAACCTTCTTCTAAATAGCAATGGCAACAATAGTCGCAGCACAGACCGGGCGTAAGCCCGCCCCCACAAAGGTGAAGGCATGACAAGCTAGCTGACCAATACGCCGATCTGCATTGTCGCGCAAGGTAGTGGTGTCAGGAGACGGCATAACGGAAGTATTGGACAGCCCCAGGACGGGGGCGTCCACCTCGGGGGGACAAGACCAGCAGCGAACCAAGTCGGCTGAGAAGGGATACCTTCTATCCAGTCCCTTGGCACCGTTCCCATTCCTTGAGGACCATATTGGAAAAATGTCCCTGCTCCAGGAACTCTAAGCATTGCTTGTCAGGGCGGAAGAGCTCACCCTGCTTCGCCGCCTTAGGGGGACAATGTGTAAGGTATCAAAAACAGCAGACAAAAGCCTATCGGTATCATCCGGGAGCCAAGAATCCTCATCTGTGGAGAACCCTGGGGCGCTGTCATACTCGCCATGGCAATCCCCAGAGGAATCGGAATCACGGAACAATTCCCCCTCCTCCATGGATCCATGGAGTCACGGCCGCCATAGGTATCATAAACCTCATCATCAAAGAGGGACAATTCCGTGTCCAGTGGACTCTTTTAAAAGAGGCCTTGCCGGCAGTCAGACGAGCCAGTTGCCGCTCCAGGCTGGCCACGCGCAGCGCCAGGTCCGACTGAGACCCCCTACTGGCTTCCCCCTCGCTGGGAGCCAAATGAAGGCGCGGGAGAGTAGGCGAAGCCGCAGGTAGAACAGGAATAGGTAGAGAGGCACTCGGCCCAACCTGTTCCGCAATGACAATTCGGGCGCACGGAACGCAAACCGCGCCGCTACCGCTCAAAGGGATGCCCCGCATATGAGACACAGCCGAGGCTGCCCCGAAGGGCCCCCAAGCTTGCTATCCCCAGAAGCCTCCATATGGTGATTATCAATAAGGCACAATCGGCCAACACGGAAGAAGGGCTAACAGGCCCCACACGGGATGCCCCCAAGGGATGCCCCACAGGAAAAAAAGGTGGGGGGGGGATATGGACCGGGAGAAACCACAACACAGAGGTTCAGTCTGAAAGACATAATTGTGATAAGCAATGAGCATCCCACAGAGCATGCAACAAGTAAAAAGACCGTAAAGTGTAAAAAGGTAGTGGACTTACGGACCAGCTGCTGAAGAAGGGTAGCGGCGGGGCTACAACAGGAGCGAGGAAGGTCCAGGCGGCGTCCGCAGCAGCCAGCAGCACAGAGCGTCCCCCCGGCAGTGGTTCCCCAGCGCGGAGACAACAGGCAGAGCGTGCTGCAGGTGCAGGGACACAAAATGGCGGAGCGACCCTTGAGGGGCGGGCCGTGCTGCGATGATGCAGGTGACGTCATCGCACGGCTCCGCCCCCCGAGAACGTGCAAAAGAGCATAGTGGAGGGAGGAGGGCACTCCTCCTCAGTGTCCCCCGCCGCAGAGCGCAATGCGCCCGCAGCGCGCGGGGAAAGACAAAAATGGCCAGCCAGCGCCACAAGCCCCCCCCCCCAGGGCCCGGGGGGGGGGAGAAGGAGGGGGGGGGGCAGGTAAAAATGGGGGGGGGGGAAGAACCCTACCGCACGGCAACAAGGGCAGCAAGTAACAAAGACACCCCAAGTATGAAACACAAGTAAGGCATAATATCACCCATGTGGCCGTCCTGAAGGCAAACGGGAAAAAAGGGAAGGGTGGATTCTCCTTACCCACATCTAGGCTCACCATAAGCATATGGCCGGCTACCCTTTTGGTACAGGGGCTGTGGCCCAGAGCATAGCTCACCGAACACCCGACCCCAGGTGTTCCTCTACCTTCACCTGATCAGTCAGCCGAGGCTGGGGGGCAGAAGGGTCGGGAAACAGGTGGGAATAGGCTTGCAGGGCCGACGGGCTTGGGTTGCCCCACTCACCTGCAAATAACCAGAGAGAGAATTCTTCTGTCTTCGCAGTCAGGACTGCAGAGAAACTCTGGGGTCTCTGGGTAATTCCTGCCCTTTTTATGGGCTGGGAGGAGCCACAAGTCTTCTGCAGTCAACTGCGCCACCTTGTGGCGGATTACCCAAATGTGAAGAATTGAAATGAAGCAAGCCATGCTGTACACCAGGAAAATAATATTTTATGTATATCTCTTCACTTCGTTAGATACAAGGTGAACGTAGGTTAACAGAAATGCCAGATAATCCATCCGGTGAATGACTTGGAATTCTGTCATTACCTGCACAATGCCATCGTTTGAGGTTAATGATTACTTTACAAAGAAGTTCTTTCCAGCCAGGCACCAATACCAGTTGTTATTCTAACTGGAACTGGTCAGAGTCTGAATGTGTCAAAGGTTTTTGAAAATACAAAAAGCACCATCAGCAATCTATCATTTCATATTTTTAATGACTGTCACGATTTATTAAATAAACTATTATCTGGTATTTTCAAAACAGAAGCTCTGCATCTTCCAACATGTCTTGTGAGGTCTAGACTTTAAACAGAGTATAAGGAAAGTGGGGGCACTGCCGTTAACTTGTTGGCTGGTAGCAAGGAATTTCTAAAATAATGGACTGTGACCCAGTTCTCAAGGAAAACTTTCAATGGTTGAACAAATGGCTCTTTCTATATAGAGAGACAAGGTTCGGAGAGGTTTGGACAGCTTCTTAAAAAGTAGGAAAATTCATTAAATGAGAAAATTTGCAGTGAAAAAAAGGCTATTCAAAGCAATGTGTTTAATTGTGCAGTGATGTTTATTTTGAGCCAAGTTCTCAGGATAGAGGGTTTCGTATCCAAGGCAAAGCTGGATCTTTTCATTTGGGCCTGGGTGTCACTACTTACAGGATATTCTGCACTGAGATACTATAGGCATGCAGCAGAATCTCAATTACCCAGGATGTAATGCTATAGTTTGTTGAGAAAGATGAGAAACAAACACATAGGAAAAGTTGAATGTGAGGGAAGGAGCTCAATGGAAGCTACCTATTCCATCTTACAAATTGTGGGCACTAAATACAAGGATTTGGTTCTTATATGAAAGTATCCTGTAAATCAAAGTCGCACAACCTTTTCTGGTCTAAGGGCCACATTGCCTTATTGTTCCACTCTAATAAATAGCAAGTGGGCAGGGTTAGGTGATCAAAAGAGATGAGATGAGTAGAAGTAAGATGCGCAGAGATCAGGTGGAAACAAGTGGGAAAGGGCTCAGGTGGGAAAAGATAGTGGGCTGAGGTGGGGCAAGAAGAAGTGGACAAGGGTGAGGTGGGAAAAGGTGTTGTGGGCCGAGTTGAGGCACAAAGAAGTGAGTTGGGAAGAAGTGGGCAGGGTTTAGGTGGGAAAACGTGATGTGGGCTGAGGTGAGAAAAATACAATTCTGTGATTATTCACCTGTAGAATTGGTTATTATATGTATACAGCACGTCCTGCTCCAGAGATAATTCCTTACGTTTGGGTAATACATCCACAAGATGGCGCTGGACTGCAGAGACAGAAAAAAAGTGGCTCCTCCCGGCCCCATATATTCCAGGGACCTCCCACAAATTCCCCAGTATTGACAAGCAGTTAACAAGAAGCCGGGAGAATAAGAACCATAATCAAAAAATTTGAACCATGATAACAACCACCATACAGAGGCACTAAGAATAATGAAACAAGGGCGGGGTGGAGCAGGACGTGCTGTATACTCATAATACCAGTTCTACAGGTGAGTAATCACAGAATTGTAGTATTCTAAGTAAACAGCACGTCCTGCTCCAGAGATAATTCCTTACGTTTGGGACATCCAATAGCAGTGTCCTTAAGGTAGGGTGGGATCCCCAAAAGCAACAACATGCAGATTAACCCTTTAAGTGCCAGCCTACCTAGATTTTTTGTCACACTCTGTTGCCAGACTACTTTTCACGTCTTTGCGTTACACATGTTCAACCTTGATTTTTGAAGGGATTTCCAGGGATTTTCCAGGAAAATTATATATTGTTTTTTTCAGTCTGGGCTTCAACATGAAATGTCTTGTTTGGCCTTTTTTTAGTGTATTCTTAATATTTTGGGTGAAATATGTGCAAAAAAATAAAAAAAATCTATTTTTTACAATTTGTAGTGTTTTCTTGTGATAAAAAAATGTAAGTTTGTTAATAAAATATTGTTGCGTGTGAAAGCCCTATTTCTACCGGTTACAACGGTACCACATATGTATTGGTATACACCCTTTGCTGCCCAGGAAACTCCCCCAAACTGAAACAGCAGTTTAGGAGATTTCAGATAGGATACAACTATGCAATATGATTGCATAGTTGTAAGGGGTTAACTTAAAAAAAAAATGACATAGGGTCATAGATTAAAAACCCTTAAAATCCCCCCCAAAAATGACGTAGGGTCCCCCTTACTCAACATTACCGACCCGGGCCAGCTATGGGGGCTTGTAGAACAGGGCGCAGGGGCCAGCGTTGGTGGCCCCTGGCCCTGCAGGCTACTAGCCCACATAGCCACTAAGTGGCCCGGGCACTTCTGCCCCCCCCTGCCCGTTGGGGAGGCAGGTAATGGGGGGGCTGGGGGTTATGGCAAGTCACCCGCTAGCCGCAGGTGATTGTCAGCCCCAGAGCCTTGTGAACTGGTATAAGGGGTCTCATGGACCCCTTACCAGTTCACAAATAGTTAAAAGTAAAAAAGACACAGACACAAAATAGTTTATTATTCTTTTTTTTAACTTATACTTACCTCCCATCCAGTGTCCCGCGCCGCTGCAGATGACGTTGATGAGTTGTCGGTAGTGATCGGAGCAGGGAGGGTGGGAGGCAGGGAGATCAGAGTCTCCCTGCCTGCCACCCTCCCTGCTCCGATCGCTACCGAAAAGTGACAGTCGGAGCCCGGGTGCCGGTATAGAGGAGCTGGATGACGTCATCCAGCTCCTCCCGCAGGTGGGCGGGGCTAGGGACGGGGCCAGCGCCGGAGGAAGAGGACGGCGAGGGCCCTTTGCTGGGTCCTCACCCGAAGATTGGTAAGTCCAGGGGGGGGATCGGAGCCCCCCCTGGCGAAGAGAAGACCCGGAGAGAGCGATCGGGCTGCGAGGTGAGTTTGTGTCTGAAGATCAGAGGCCCGGAGGCGAAAATCAAGTTGATGCTCATTGTAGGGAATTGCTGGCACTTTCAAACGAGGGGTCAGGTAAGTCTGTATCTTTTTTCCTTTTTTTGTTATGGGACTCTAAAGTCAGCTCCGTGAGTCTCACGTAGCTGGCACTTAACGGTTGGAGAGGCAGCTACGTGAGACTCACATAGCTGGCACTAGAAGGGTTAAACCACTCCTGCCTGCAGAACTTTGTGGCCAAAAGCAGCATCAGCTGAGGCCCGAACATCAACCTTGTAAAAGTATGAACAGAAGACCAAGTAGCAGCCTTGCAAACTTGTTCAACAGAAGCCTGGTGCTGAAAGGCCCAAGAGGCACCAAGAGCACGAGTGGAATGAGCAGTAAGGCGGAAGGGAGGATCCTTCCCTTTAGCAGAATAGGCCTGAATCACAGCCTGACGGATCCACTTGCTGATGGTAGACTTAGCTGGAGCCAGACCCTTCTTAGGACCAGAAGGGGCCACAAAAAGAGCATCAGTCTTCCTGAAGGGTTCAGTAGCCACCAAATAGAACTTCAGGTTCCTGACCACATCCAAGGAATGTAGAGCCCTCTCCTTAGGGTTACTAGGATTAAGGCACAGAGAAGGCAGAACAATGTCCTGATTGAGATGAAAAGCAGACACAACTTTAGGCAGAAAATCTGGTTTAAAGCGAAACACCACCTTGTCCTGGTGTCTCTCAAAGTAAGGGGGCTTGATGGAAAGCGCCGCCAACTCAGAAACACGCCTAACAGAAGTGATAGCCACCAAAAAGACTACCTTAAGAGTAAGAATAGACAAAGCAGCCTCATGCACAGGCTCAAAAGGAGACCCCTCAAAAGGAGATTAAGTCCCAGACTGGTAACATAGGCTTACGTGGGGGGCGCACATGAGTAACCCCCTGGAAAAAAGTCTTGACCAAATGATGGTGAGCAAAAGATCACTGAAAGAAAACAGCCAAGGCAGAAACATGACCTTTCAGAGTGCTGAGTTGAAGCCCCGGATCCAAACCATGTTGGAGAAATTCTAGGAATAGAAAACACACGACAGGGAAGAGATTTAGCCTCACACCAGTCAATGTAGGTACGCCAAACCCTATAGTAGATGGAAGAAGAGGACTTTTTCCTAGCCCTGATCATGGTGTTAACAACAGAGGCAGGCAGCCCCTTCTCCATCAAGATGGAGGTTTCAGCAGCCAGGCCGTTAAAGCCAGCGTTTGTAAATTGGGGTAGCGTAGCCACCCCTGAGTGAGCAGGTCTGGATCCTTGGGCAAGGCGTACTGATCTACCGCCAGCTGCACGATGTCTGTGAACCACACTCTTCTTGGCCAACAGGGGGCCACCAGGATTGCTGGCACCCCTTCCTGAGCTATCTTTCGCAGAACCCTGCCCAACAGGGGAAACGGGGGAAAGACATACAGTAGCTGAAAGCCCTGCCAGGGCATTGTCAGAGCACCCATGGCTAAGGCCAGAGGGTCCTGGGACAGGGACACAAAGACTGGAAGCTTGTGATTGTGATGGGACGCAAACAGATCCACATCTGGCTGACCCCAACGGTGACACAGAGAGCGAAACACCCTGTTGCTGAGGGACCATTCCCCCAGGCGAGAAGTCCCCCTGCTCAGAGAGTCTGCCTTCAGATTCTCCACCCCCGGAATGTACACAGCTGAGATGCAGGGAACATTGTCCTCCGCCCAGGACAGGATCAGAGACACTTCCTTGAGGGCCTCCTTGCTCCGGGTCCCTCCCTGATAATTGATGTAGGCAACCGCCGTCTGGTTGTCCGAGCGTACCTGAACAGCGCGACCCCGAAGGTGCGGGGTCAAGCGGGCTATAACCAACCTGATCGCCCTCAGTTCCAGAATGTTGATAGGGGTGTGGGCCTCCTGAGGGCCCCACTGCCCCTGGAATGTTCGGGATCTCCAGAAGCCCCCCCTGTGGTGACTGTCTCCCAGCAAGGGGCCAGAAAGGATTTGCCCACCAACAGGTTCCTTGAGTCCAGCCACCACGAGAGGGACAGAACCAAAACCTGATCCAGGGTCACAGGGTCCCTGTCCCATACAGACAAGAGGTGGAGTTGAAGAGGCCTCATGTGAAACTGAGCATAAGGAACCGCCTCGAAGCAGGACACCATCAGGCCCACCAGCTGCATTCCCTGCCTGATGGAAGGATGAGGGCAGGACAGAAGGAGCTGAGCTTGCGCTTGCAGACTGTCCACCTTCTGCTGAGGAAGAAAGATCCTGGCCCGAGCTGTATCCAGATTCATGCCCAGAAATGGCTTCACCAAAGAGGGAGACAGGGAAGATTTGGAGTGGTTTATCACCCAGCCGAATGACTCCAGTGTGGTCACTACCTGCTGAGTATCTAGCTCTGCCTGTTGGAAGGACGGAGAAGTGATAAGAATGTCGTCCAAATAGGGAAGAATGCGAATGCCCTGAGCTCTCAGCAGAGCCATAATACCCGCCAGCACCTTGGTGAATACCCTGGGAGCTGAAGTGAGACCGAAGGGCAATGCCACGAACTGGTAATGCTGATCCTCCAGAGCGATCAGGAATCTCTGATGACCTGGAAAGACTGGAATATGGAGGTAAGCATCCTTGATGTCCACAGAGGTCATGAAGTCCCCTGGGCACAGAGAACTTACAGCTGAGCGCAGAGTCTCCATGCGAAAATGCCTGGATCTGACAAACTTGTTGAGAAGCTTTTAAGTCCAGGATGGGTCTGACAGACCCATCTCTTTTGGGAACAGTGAAAAGGTTGGAATAATAGCCCTTGCCCCTTTCCCTTAAGGGCACCTGGCAGATGACCCCCAGCTCCAGTAGATTCTGCACAGCAAGCAACAGGCCCTGAGCTGACAGGGGGTCTTGAGGCATCCGGGATCTGATGAATCTTGGGGGCGGCCAGGCTGCCAACTCTATCTTGTAACCGGACGACACCACCTCCTGAATCCACCGGTCTGAGGCATGACGCCTCCAGACGTGCGCAAAGAGCCAAAGCCGTCCCCCCACCCAGATGGGTGAGGGCGTCCCTTCATGCCTGAGGGGGCTTGGGGGAACACTTAGACTTGGAATCCCAGAAGGGGCCAGGGTGGCCGCGTCCTCTGCCCCAGAAATCTCCCCGGGCCCCTGCAAATGAAGCTCCCCTTCCCATTCCCATTCCCACGGTAGGAGGGAAGAAAGGAACTTGAAGCCCGAAAGGGCCGAGACTGTCTCTTGCGCTGGGGTAACTTGCCTCCCTTAGCAAACAGGTCCAGGCGATCCCCAAATAGACGCAGTCCTTTAAAGGGGAACCCAGTGAGAACCTTCTTGGCAGCGTTGTCAGCTGCCCACTGGCGCAGCCAAACTGAGCGGCGTATAGCCACCACCAAGGCAGAAGCCCTGCCACACATTCTAATGGTATCATCCAAGGCAGAGAGGACATATGCAACAAATTCCTCACAACGCAGAAGGGCTCTATACTCTTCACTAGCAGCATCATCAGGAGCCCCATCTAAGATACTTTTGAGCAGAGTCCTAATAGCCACCGCTGTAATGGCAAAGGCACAAACCGGACGCAGCGCGGACCCCACACAGGCAAAGGCATGGAAAGCCAGCTGATCAATGCGCCGGTCCTCACCATCCTTCAGGGTAGTAGAGTGAGGGGAATGCATGTCAGACATGTTGGACAAACCCAGAATTGGTGCATCAACTTCGGGAGGGGACGACCAACACTTAACCACTTCCGCGGGAAAGGGATACCTCTTATCCCAAATTTTAGGCACCCAAGGGAGCCTGCTAGGTCGCTCCCACTCTTTGAGTACAAGATTATTAAAGTGAGTTTGCTCAGGAAACTCCAAACGTGGCTTAGCAGTGTGAAACAGCGGCAGGCAGGAGGAGTGATAGAAAGAACTTCAAAAATGTGAGCCAAAAGCCTGTCAGTATCATCTTGAGCTTATGGGTCAGAGCCAGAATCAGCATAACCCTTAGGCTGCTCATCAGATGATTCTGAATCAGAAAACAATTCCCCCTCTTCCAGGGGGGTATAGCCGGCCAGGTAAAAAATTCCTCAGCTTCCATAGGAAAAAGGGTAAAGCCAGGCGCCAGATGCAGCCTCTTAGCAGAGGCCTTACGCGCCGTAGAGTCAGCAATCAGCTTCTCAATGCTAGCCACCCTGGTAGACAAACCAGGCTGAAACTCCCCACTGTTATGCACCTCACTAGGAGCCAGATGTAAGCGTGGGGGAGTAGGCGAAGCCATACAGGGCGCAGGCCCAGTCACAGGTAACCCAGATTGCAGCGCAAGCGCCTGCTGGACACAGGGTACACAAACCCACACATTGTCATCATTTGTAGGGGACACCCCACACGCCACACACAGCCGGGCTTGTCCCGAAGGAACTCCAAGCACATTATCCTGAGAAGCCTCCATATGGTGATTATCGCGGCCCAACCGGCCAATAGGGATTTACGCTATAAGGCCACCCGGGATGCCCCAATAGCCCGCTAGGGAAGTGGGAGGTAAAGGCAGAATAGGCCTCTAATAGCAACTAAATAGAGGGGATAGGCCGGGAGAAACCACAATTAAGTTTGACCCGCCTGCAAGACATAAACAGAAAGGTCCCGTAAGCAGTATGCATAAATAAGATATAAAAAATAAGCTAGCCTGCAGGGGCACTTACGGACCGCGGTAGGTAGACGCCAGCCACGCAGCACGAGGAGAGCAAAATGGCGCCCGCAGATACCTCGAGGGGCGGGCCGCGGAGACAGTGATGCAGAACGCGCCAACCGCCAGGCCCCCCCCCGAAGAGCGCGAAGGCACCCACGTGACCAAGCCTGCCAATGATGGCGCAGCAGCGCCTGAGGTAAAGTCGCCGCGGAACGCCGTACAAGCACACGTGGTGGCAGCTGCATTTTTAAAAAAAGAGCAACCAGTGCAACCAACACACGCGGCAACACAAAATCAAGGCATACCACGGAATACAATCACAAGGAGTGAAGAATACACATACAACCCCCCCCCCCCCCCCCCCGAGAAATACCAGGGAGAGTGAGGGAGGGCAGCGGCCAACCTAACAGGAGCCCACCGATGGACAGGGGGCGAGGGGCGATAAGGCTCACCATGGACCTATACCGCCTACCCTTTGGTGGGGGATTGCTGTCGGAGCAGCGCTCCTTAAGCACCTGACAGCGGTGCTGCCTACCGTCACCCGACCAATGCAGCCAAAGCAGGGAGGCAGAAAAAATACCATTTTGTGATTATTCACCTGTAAAATGGGTATTATAAGTATGTCACACACCCCGCCTTCCGAATAGTCATTACACTTGGGTTATACCGACCTGTAGAGGGCGATCTTGCAGAGATGTCATGAAAAAAAGGGAGAACCTCCCGGTCCATAAATACCTGGGACCTCCCACTCATTCCCCAGTATTAAGACAGCAGTAAAGGGACCAGGAAGAGCCAAAATAACCAGTAACAGTAAAAAAGGTTCACCATAGAAAGGATCCAGAATACCAAAGGGCGGGGTGAAGCTTCAGAATAGTCATTACACTTGGGACATCCAATAGCAGTGTCCATAAAGGGCGGGGATCCAAAACAAGGCAATAATGCACAAACTTAAACCACTGCAGCTTGCAGAACTTTGCGGCCAAAAACAGCATCCGCTGAGGCCCGCACATCAACCTTGTAAAACTTGGAAAAAGTGTGAACGGAAGACCAAGTAACAGCCTTACAAACTTGCTCAACAGAGGCCTGATGCTGGAAAGCCCAGGACGCCCCAACAGCACGAGTAGAATAAGCAGTAACACGAAAAGGGGGAATCTTCCCCTTGGCAGAATAGGCCCCAACAATGGCCTGGCGAATCCATTTACTAATGGAAGACTTGGTGGGAGCCAAACCTTTCCTTGGCCCGGAGGGCACCACGAAAAGGGCATCAGTCTTACGAAAAGAAGAAGTAGCCACCAAATAGTACTTCACACAGCGAACCACATCCAGAGAATGCAAGACCCTCTCCTTGTCATTGCTGGGCTTAGGACACAAGGAGGGTAGAACAATGTCCTGATTAAGATGAAAGGCAGAAACCACCTTAGGAAGGAAATCTGGCTTGAAGCGGAAAACAACCTTGTCCTGATGCCTCTCAAAGTACGGGGCCTTAAAAAGCCGCCAACTCCGATACACGCCGAACGGAAGTGATGGCAACCAAAAACGCAACCTTCTGAGTAAGCGTAGAAAAAGCAATATCCTGCAAAGGTTCAAAAGGAGGACCCTGAAATGCAGAAAGAACCAAATTCAAATCCCAAACTGGGAGCAAAGGCTTCCTAGGAGACCGCACATGCGTAACCCCCTGGAAAAAGGTCTTAACCAGAGGATGAAGAGCAAAAGACCTTTGAAAGAAAACCGCCAGGGCAGAAATGTGCCCTTTCAACGTACTACGCTGCAAACCCAAGTCCAGACCATGTTGCAGAAATTCCAAAAGCCTAGGGATAGAAAACACCCTGCAAGGCAAGGCCCGAACCTCACACCAATCAATATAAGACCTCCAAATCCTATAGTAAATGGCAGGGGAAGACCTCTTTCTAGCCCTAACCAGAGTCTGAATAACAGCATCAGAAAGACCTTCCTCCTTCAAGATGGAGGTTTCAGCAGCCACGCCGACAAAGCCAGCGTTGGTAAATTGGGGTAGAGTAGTTGACCCTGAGTGAGCAGATCCGGCAGAAGGGGCTGATCGAACTGATCCGCTGCCAACCTTACCACGTCTGCGAACCAAACCAGTCTTGGCCATCTTGGAGCCACCAAGATTGCTGACGCACCCTCTAGGGCCAGCTTGCGCACCACCTTGCCCACCATGGGAAACGGAGGGAACAGGTACAGAAACCCCAGATCCCTCCAGTTCAGAGACATTGCATCCATTGCCAGAGCCAGCGGATCCCACGAGAGAGACACAAATGCCGGAAGCTTGTGATTGTGACGAGAGGCAAAGAGGTCCACCTCCGGAGTCCCCCACCTGTGGCAAAGTGACCAAAACACCTTGGGGCTGAGAGACCATTCCCCCTGGCGAGATGAGCACCTACTCAGGGAGTCCGCCTCCGTGTTCTCCACTCCCAGAATGTACACCGCCGAGATGCATGGGACATTGCTCTCTGCCCAAGCCAGGATCAAGGACACTTCCCTGAGGGCACGCCTGCTGCGAGTCCCTCCCTGGTGATTGTTGTAGGTGACCGCCATCCGATTGTCCGACCGAACGTGAACAGGCAAACCCTGTAACTGATGAGTCAAGTGAACCAGAACCAACCTGATGGCTCTCAACTCCAGAACATTGATGGGATCGTGAGCCTCCTGAGGCCCCCACAGTCCCTGAAACTGAAGATCCTTCCACCCCCCCCAACCTGACAGGCTGGCATCCGTGGTGACCGTCTCCCAACAAGGGGTCAGAAAGGATCTGCCCCTCATCAGGTTGCTTGGTTCCAGCCACCACCAAAGGGAATGCCGAACCCGGGGGGAAATCAGAAAAGACTGATCCAATGACCACGGAGACATGTCCAAGAAATGGAGCTGGAGCGTCCTTGTGTGAAACTGAGCAAAGGGAACTGCCTCGAAAGAAGCCACCATCAATCCCACCAGTCTCATCCCCAGCCGGATGGACGGACGAGGGATGGACAGAAGAAGCCGAGTCAATTCCTGAATCAAAAGAACCTTGGGCCGGGGAAGGAACACCCTGGACTGAGAAGTATCCAGAGACATTCCCAGGAACGACACCACCCTGGACGGAGAGAGGAAGGACTTGGGATAGTTGATCACCCAGCCGAATCTCTCCAGAGTGGATACCACAGTCCTGGTATCTAGCTCCGCCTGGCTGAGAGAGGATGCCATAATGAGAAGATCGTCCAGATAAGGCACGATGCGGATACCCTGGGCATTGAGGAGGGCCATCACCCCCGCCAGCACCTTGGTGAAAACCCTTGAAGCCGAGGTAAGGCCAAACGGAAGAGCCACAAACTGAAAATGCCGATCTTCCACCACAAACCTAATAAATCTCTGATGTGCCGAGAAAATTGGAACATGCAGATAAGCATCCTTGATGTCTATGGACGTCATGAAGTCCTCCTGACGAAGCGAATTTATGGCTGAACGCAGAGTTTCCATGCGGAACTTCCTGGGACGGATAAACCTGTTGAGAAACTTCAGATCCAGGATGGGAACGGAGCCATCCTTCTTGGGCACCGTGAACAGATTGGAATAGTATCCTCGGCCCCGGTCCGAGGAAGATGACAGCCATGTCCAGGAGATCTTTTACTGCCGCCCAGAGCCCCTGCGCGGCCAGAGGATCCAAGGGCACCCGAGACCTGAAGAATCAGGGAGGAGGCCGGATCTCGAACTCCAGCTTGTAACCGGAAGACACCACTTCCCGAATCCATCTGTCCGAGACCTCCTGGTCCCAGACCTGGGAGAAGTGTTGCAGCCGTCCCCCCACCCGCAAGGGTGAGGGCGCGCCCTCATTGCTGAGCCGGCTTGGCACGGCTTTGGGCTTGGAGCCCCAGCTGTGACCTGGACGGGCACGTCCTCTTCCCCTGTTCCAGGAATCACCTCTGGAGGAGAAGACAGCCAATCTCCGTCCAGCTCTGGCCCCACGAAAGGAAGGGGTAAAGGAAGCCACCCCCCGAAAGGGACGACGTTGCTTCTTTCGCTGAGGTAACCTACCTCCTTTTGCGACCGAATCCAACTTTTCTCCAAAGAGCCGCAAGCCCAGAAAGGGAAGAGCCGTAAGCGACTTTTTGGACACAAAATCAGCCGCCCACTGGCGCAACCAAACCGACCACCGAATAGCCACCAGCAAGGCCGAAGTTCTACTACACATCACCATGGTGTCATCCAGGGCAGCTAGCACAAATGACAAAAACAATTCGCACCGCCTAAGGGCGGTGAACTCATCCCTAGCCGGGTCAAGCCTGGAAGTAGACAAAAGGTCCCTAACAACCGACCTAGAAGCCACTATTAAAAGCGCCGAAGCACAAACAGGTCGCAAAGCCGACCCGACACTGGCAAAACCGTGACAAGCCATCTGGTCAATGCGTTTGTCCTCACCATCCTTGAGAGTAGAACAGTCAGGAGAATGCAAAACAGAGGTGCTAGACAACCCCAAAACAGGGGCGTCCACCTCGGGAGGGGACGACCAGCGCTTCACCGCATCCACCGGAAAGGGATATTTCTTATCCCAACCCTGAGGAACACCTGGAAGCCGAGTAGGCCTCTCCCATTCCTTAAGAATAATGCCATCGAAATGCGTTTGATTAGGGAATTCCAAGCGCGGCTTAGCCTCCTCAAAGAACTCCCCCTTCTGCGGAAGAGCCACTTCAGGAGGAGAAATTGCCAGAACCTCAAACATATGAGCCAGGACCTTAGGGGTACCCAAAGAATCCCCCTGACCCCGCTCGGCATCAGTGCCAACAAACTGCTGATCGTCAGAATCATCCGACTCCTCAAATAGCTCCCCTTCCTCTAGCGGGGGGTAATCAGACCAGTTCAGTGAATCAAACTCCTCAAAATCAGAAGCCGGCGTGGGTGGGGACAAGTGCTTTCTCTTAGCTGGGGCCTTTCTGGCAACAGCGCTAGAAAATAATTTTTCAAGATTGGCCAATCTGGCAGACACCTCAGATTGCAACTCCCCACTCATGAAAACATCACACGGGGTACGGATCAGGCGGGGAGGGGTAGGTGAAGGGACCGGCGGCGCAGAGCCAGACGCAAGGGATCCGGGCTGCCGCGTAATAGTCTGCTGTGCACATGGTATGCAAAGGAATACATCATCCCCTGTAAGGGATACCCCACACCCCAAACACTGCCGGGGTTGCCCCGAGGGGAGCCCGAGCCCGGTATCCTGGGAAGCCTCCATATGGTGATTTTACCAGGGAATTTTTAAGGGAATTACGCAATATAAGCGACCCGGGATGCCCCTTCTGTGTCCCGAGTGGGAGGATTTATAGGGCGTTCTTAAACTAAATCAGGGACCCTAGGACCGGGAGGACCCTTTAAGATCCAACAAGGGTCCGTCTGGAATAGAAAAAGGGGAACTGTCACAAACATAACACACAATGCTGTGCACATAACAGAAGGGCCAAGGCACACATACATATGAATAGAAAAATATATATCAATCTCGCGCTGACAAGCAGCATCACAGGCAATGAAGGAATGGAGCCCACTGGGCGCTTATGGTAATGGCGTCCTGCACGAGGCGAAGGGACTTGGCAGCAAGGATGAAGAAGGGCGGGCCGGTGCGGACCGTGCGCTGCGCCCGACCCCGCCCCTCTCCCCTGAACAAGGCGGCTCCCGGCCAGTGACCGGGCTCCGCAGCGGCACCAGCAGTACGGGGGGAGGGAGGGGCGGGCCGCAGGATCGCGCCCCGCACCCGGCCCCGCCCCCCTGAAACCACACCGGAGGGGAAGAAGCTCCCCCGAAGGCTGTCAGTAATGGCCGGCGGCGCCGCAAACCGCCGGCCCGGCCACGCATCAATCTCGCGCACAACACACACACAAGTTGCACACAAGCATGCACTCTAAGAAAAAACTAAAAAACTACTGCCCCCCCTGGCAGTAGGAAACAATGGGTGACCGGGGAAGGGGGAATTAACACCACAAAGGTGTAAGGACAAGGACAGGGCATCCCAACCGGGATCACCAACCCGGAATACCGCCTACCCCTTAGTATGGGGTCCCACGGTGGAGCGTAGCTCCTAAAGCACCTTAAGGTGCCGTCTACCTTTGCCCGGACCCGCAGCCTAGGCTGGGAGGCTCTTTATTAAAAAGGGGGATAACAGTAGGTCCAGGCAGAAATAGACCAAAAGAGGGGGGCCGGGAGTTACCCTGGCTACCTGCAAGGAGGAGACATACATCTTCTGACTTGCTCGCCGTCTGCAGAGATGAAAGACTGGGGAATGAGTGGGAGGTCCCAGGTATTTATGGACCGGGAGGGGCTCCCTTTTTTTCATGACATCTCTGCAAGATCTCCCTCTACAGGTCGGTATAACCCAAGTACAATGACTATTCTGAAGCGGGGTGTGTGACATACTTAGAGTAGGAGGAACGGGTGGGAATAGTCCTACAGGGTCGCAGGCTAATAGCCCCGCTCACCTGCGAGTAGAGACATCTTCTTGCCTTTGCAGCGCTGACTGCAGAGAAGAACTGGGGAATTTGTGGGAGGTCCCTGGAACATAAGGGGCCGGGAGGAGCCACTTTTTTGCTGTCTCTGCAGTCCAGCGCCATCTTGTGGATGTATTACCCAAATGTAAGGAATTTTCTCTGGAGCAGGACGTGCTGTATACTTAGAATAAGTGGGCAGTGATCAGCTGGGAAAAGGTGATGTTAGCTGTGGTGAGGCAGGAAGAAGTGGACAGTGGGTCAGGTGGGAAAATGTGTTGTGGGCTGAGGTGAAGCAGGAAGTGGTGAGGTGGAAAGAAGTGGGCAGGGTTTAGCTGGGAAAAGGTGTTGTGGGCTGAGATGAGGCAGAAAGAAGTTGGCAGGGGTCGTGTGGAAAAAGGTGTTGTGGGCTGAAGTGAGGCAGGAAGAAGTGTTGAGGTGGAAAGAAGTGGGCAGGGTTTAGCTGGGAAAAGGTGTTGTGGGCTGAGGTGAGGCAGGAAGTGGTGAGGGAAGAAGAAGTGGACAGGGGTAACGTGGGAAAAGGTGTTGTGGGCTGAGGTGAGGCAGGAAGAAGTGGGCAGGGGTCAGAGAGGAAAAGGGGAGGTAGGCAGTGGTAAGCGGAGGTGAGCAGTGATGGGCAGGGGTAGACAGAGGAGCCGGGGGGGGGGGGGTGCAGCTTCATAAATCAGGCTCTGAATCAAAGCATCTCTAGTTATACAGAAAATGTGTCAGGGCCATTCTGATCCAGGGAACTATATAAACCAATGCAGATTTATTCCATTACCGCTGTAAACAACAGAGACAAAGATAAACCTATTTCATATAAGAATGGTGTTGTCTAGGCAAAAACATTTTAGAACACTTAAATACAGATGTAAAAATGGTTTAGTAGCACAAAAATGCTCAGCATTCTAAAACAGCTATATATCACATTCACAGGCCATCTGTCCTTTTTAAAGCAATAAGTCAGCAAGGCAGCAGCTGGGCAGAGATACAAGTGAAGGGGGAAGGGAAGCAAGTCTATGGAAAGTAAATTTGGAATGACATGAGGACAGAAGCAGGATCCCGAGACATTGTCTGTATTGAAATCAGAAACATTAACTAAATGACATTATATAGGATTATTCTGTTCAGCATTAAAGGATATGGATCTTACTTTAGGAACATTTTCCCCTTTACTTTTAGATTGCCTATGCTAAATATGTTTACTAACTGTAAAAATCTGGGACTTAGCTGTATTTCTGTGGCTAATTTACTAGGAATGCTACAACATCAGAAGAATTGTATCTAGGATCAATAGCATCTTTAGAGCAAGACATCATGACAAATAACCAGAGACATCAATAAGATTGAAGCTCAGAATTACCGTAGAGGGAAAAGTAATTGGCACACTTTTATAGTATCAGCATGTCCCATCCCACAGTCATGAGAAAACAACAGCCGGGGAATCAGACACAGGAAATGACAGCAGAGCAGCTGATATAATGGCTGGCCATCGATCGGCCAGTAGGTCTTGATTTCAGCATCCCTTACACCAAGCAGGAGATCTCCTGTATAGCGAGGGTGTGACAATCAGAGAATGGCTGTTTTCACAAGACTATCCTGGGTTTTGGTCCACTTCAGGGGGGCACCCCGATTAAGGGTGCCCCGCTGTTTGAAACCCCCCAGAAAGCCCCCAAAACTCACCTCACCACGCTCCCATGTGGCCGCGCTGACCAATCACCGCCGACGGACAAGCGGGTGACAGCGGCGGACAACACAGCGCGTCCGCCGCCGCCTCCTGTGCGCCATTCACAAACTGCCGGCGCGGGCGCGCACACGTTTAGAGGGGCGCGCGGGAGGCGGCGGCAACCGCCGCCGCCGCCGATGAGGTACATTTTTGGGGGGTTTTGGGGGGGGGGGTCCCTCACCGCGGGACATCCCGATCTCGGATGTCCCACGGTGAGGGAGGTGATCGGCCCGGGAATCTTATAGATTCCCGGGCCGATCACCCCTGGGTGACGGTCCACTTTAAAGCAGCACTAAGCTCACATGATGCCCGTCCCATGTGCCTATTTTCCATTTCCTGCAGCATGCTGTAAATGCCGTAGCAGGTCTCAAAAAATGTTTTTTCTCCTTTATTCTTCTTCTATTTCCAAATCCAAATCCGAACAGTAACGCAATCCATAGTGGAGCATTGTATATTGCAGTGTACATTATATATTACACCATATGAAAAATATGGCAGTGTCACCACAGTTCAGTTTATTACTGTTATTGTATGTCCTTTGTACCAGTCTTATCATTTGGGATTAAACAATAAACCTATTTATGAGACCAACTATCTCTGAGCTTGCAAGTTAGAAAAAACCTGTATCATCATAAAGTAAGGATTCCTAACAGGAACACAGAGCCTTTCTAAAAGCAATGACCAGGGAGCAATATGGCATCCAGTTAGTGTTGCTATAAATACTGGGCAAAGGCTTTAGTAAAAAATGAAACACAGGCCGTTTTGGGGCACTGGGCTGGGGATGGAAGGTGACGATATAAACTTCTCTCCGAGTATTGGTGCACTTTAATGTCACCACATAAAGTTACACGGTCTGTGTTTAGGTGAAAACCAGAATTCCTGAACATTTCCAGTACTGTCCAGGCCAATACAATTCAAATGTTACAGTCGTGTGACAGATCTTCCCAAACCCAACTTTTGTTATGAGAAAATTAGAATTGTTTCATGGGGAGATTTTATTGTCTGCCCTTGATGCCTTTAATCTAAGCAAATAATAAACAGATACAGTGACTCCTATGTGGGAGAACTGGGAAACTAGTCATTATATCTGTTAGGAAGCTCTCATGTTATTCACTTATGATATTTTGCCCTGTGCAATGTTTGCCTCACAAGCCTGAAACGTCATCTTTATTCATGTGAAAGGTGGCAATTCATAATGCTTTACATCCCACCATGAATGCATTCTTATAACAAAATAGTTGGTAAACTTCTTTTACCTTCTGTATCATCCTTTACGGTATGGGTGTCAAACTCTGGCCCGTGCCGTAAACTTAAAGTGCACCTATACTAGGGGGAAGTTTATGTGGTCACCTTCCATATACAGCCCAGTGCCCCAAAACAGCCTGTGTTTTTTTTTTTAATAAAGCCTTTGCCCAATATTCATAACAACACAAACTGGCCATATTGCTCCCTGGCCAAGCAGCCCTGCCCCCAGTGATGATGCATTCAGTCACAGTACACACAGCTCAGCAATGGGGAGCACTTCAACCTAACTGCCATTAGGGATGATTCAGCACCGTGAGAGTTTTTCTTGGGAAGACCTGATTGGGACCATCTAACTATTGTGATATAAAATATCTTACATATTTACCTTTTGCCCTTAATTAATTACTTTAGCCATTGCTCCTTATTATATTGGCACAGTTTGCACATGATGATTTTTTATATTATTCTTTCCTTAGAAGCACATAGCACTTTATGTTCATCTTGTTGATAGGTTTTGTATAATCCTTGTGGTTTTATTAACATTAGGTAGTATATATTAAATTTTTGTAAAAAAAATAATTTTTTTCTTCTTTGCACAAGCTCTTAAAGGGCTAGTCACGTCTACACTTTATTGGTATGTAATACACGGATTATTGGCCTGATCACATCTTATAATCTTTAGGAAGGGCTATTTATAATGGTATCAAATTTAGATTTATCATTAGCTTATTGAGTCCCATGTCTTTCAGGTAACCCCTATGTGTGTATTTTTTAATTGGCTTTAAATTGTGTGTTTTTGTTGAGATTTTTGTATTTGATTGATTCTTTGTGTAATTAAAGATTTCTTGTGACTTACATATGATATGTTGGTAGTGCAGCTGCTCATTTATTAGAACCACATTGGGCTGATCTGGCGGCCTTCTTGTTGTGATAAGAGTTTTTCTCCCCAAGTTTTTGTGAGAAAAATACCATTTTGTGATTACTCACCTTTAAAATGGGTATTATAAGTATGTCACACACCCTGCTTCCAAGATTAATAACATTCGGGTTATGTCCAGTAGAGGGCGAACTTCTTCAGAGATGACTAGAAAAAAAAGGAGCCCCTCCCGGTCCATAAATAGCCGGGACCTCCCACACATCATTCCCCAGTATAGGAAAGCAGTAAGGGGTAAGCCAATAACAAAACAAATTAACCAAACAAGGTGCACCATATAGAGGATCCAGAATACAAATCAGGGCGGGATGAAGCGGGGTGTGTGACATACTTATAATACCCAACATATTTCTCCTATCCAATCAGTCAATAAAGTGCAAATATGCAAAATAAGTGCAAAGTGCATACAAATCTATCAACCAAGTATACTCAGATATACAAAATAAGTGCAAAAGTGCATACAGTATGTCAACCAAGTATAAACATAAGCACAACAGTGCTACTACTAAGAAAGTGTGAGCCCAGCCAGATGCTAGTCAGCGCATCTGGGTAGGCACAGAAGGAAGAGAGCAAGTGTACAAACCGACCAGGGGCGCCCCCACACGAACCGTCGCCAACGCGTATCGTGGTGTTACCACACCACTTCCTCCTTGATTGCCCTGAGGAAGTGGTGTGGTAACACCACGATACGCGTTGGCGACGGTTCGTGTGGGGGCGCCCCTGGTCGGTTTGTACACTTGCTCTCTTCCTTCTGTGCCTACCCAGATGCGCTGACTAGCATCTGGCTGGGCTCACACTTTCTTAGTAGTAGCACTGTTGTGCTTATGTTTATACTTGGTTGACATACTGTATGCACTTTTGCACTTATTTTGTATATCTGAGTATACTTGGTTGATAGATTTGTATGCACTTTGCACTTATTTTGCATATTTGCACTTTATTGACTGATTGGATAGGAGAAATATGTTTGGTATTTGTCTTTTTTGCTTTGTTTTTGACATGAATTCACTTTTTATTTTTTACACTTAATGACCTCCGGCGCCCTCTAGTGTTTTGTGTTGTAATGTAATGTGTATGTAGGTTGTATGTGGTTTTAAACTTTTTGTCTACAATGCAATAAATTGAGTTTTTTACTACTTACATAGTGGGGTGGTGCTATCTTCTCTTTAGCATTTTCTGGGAGGTGTGGTCCCCTCCCTGTGCGTTTTTTGTGTTTATAGATATCTTGCTTAGAAAAGTGTGCACACCACTATTTTACCCAATTAATGTAATTCAAATTGGATATTTTGGGGCAGTGAGTTTCAGTGCGGCCCATATTCTGTTTGTCTACTTATAATACCCATTTTAAAGGTGAGTAATCATAAAATGGTATTATTACAAGTAAGTCACACACCCCGCTTCCAAGATTAATAAACATTCGGGACATCCAGTAGCAGTGTCCAACATGGGCAGGGATCCCAAAAAGGCAATAATGCAAAATTAAACCACTGCAGCTTGCAGAACTTTGCGGCCAAAAACAGCATCCGCTGAGGCCCGCACATCAACCTTATAAAACTTGGAAAAGGTATGAACAGAAGACCAAGTAGCAGCCTTACAAACTTGTTCAACAGAAGCCTGGTGCTGAAAAGCCCAGGAAGCCCCAACAGCACGAGTAGAATGAGCAGTGATCTGAAAAGGGGGATCCCTCCCCTTGGCAGTATAGGCCCCAACAATGGCCAGACGTATCCATTTACTAATTGTAGACTTGACGGGCGCCAAACCCTTCTTGGGCCCAGAGGGCACCACAAACAAGGCATCCGTCCTACGGAAAGGAGAGGTAGCCACCAAATAGTACTTCACACAACGAACAACATCCTAGCAATGACAACAAGAGTGCAGGGCCCTCTCCTTGTCATTGCTAGGCTTAGGACACAAGGAACCACATCCTGATTGAGATGGAAGGCAGAGACCACTTTAGGTAGGAAGTCTGGCTTAAAACGGAAGACCACCTTGTCCTGGTGTCTTTCAAAGTAAGGGGCCTGAATAGACAGAGCCGCCAACTCAGAAACACGTCAAACAGAGGTAATAGCCACCAAAAAGGCAACCTTTTGCGTGAGAATGGAAAGTGCAACATCCTGCACCGGCTCAAAAGGAGGCCCCTGGAGGGCCGACAGAACCAAATTCAAGTCCCAAACAGGCAACAAAGGCTTTCGAGGGGGCCGCACATGAGTGACCCCCTGGAAAAAAGTCTTAAAGTGGACCAACACCCGATGCTGATCGGCCCGGGAATCTATAAGATTCAGCATCGGGCCTGCGGGGTACATTCCCGGGCCGATCAGCATCGGGCCTGCGGGTTACATTCCCGGGCCGATCAGCATCGGGCCTGCGGGGCACCCCGATCGGTGTGTGAAACCCTCCAGAAAGCCCTGAAATCCCTACCTGCTCAAGCCGCCGCCGCCGCCGCTCGCGCATCCCTCTAGCAGGGCGCGCACCCGCGCCGGGCGCTTGTGAATGGCCGGCGCGGGCGCGCTCCCTGTAAGAGTGACGCGCGGGAGGCGGCGGTGGGCGCGCTCGCTTGTCCGTCGACGGACCTCGCTTGTCTGTCGGCCGGGATTGGCTGCAGCGGTCACTTGGGAGCGGGGACAGGTGAGTTTTTTGGGGCTTTCTGGGGGGTTTCACACAGCGGGGCACCCCCGATCGGGGTACCCCACCGAAGTGGACCAAAACCCAGGATAGTCAAAATCCTGGGTGTTGGTCCACTTTAACCAAAGGATGGAGAGCAAAAGACCTTTGAAAGAAAACCGCAAGGGCGGAGACCTGCCCTTTCAAGGTACTAAGCTGAAAACCCAGGTCCAAACCATGTTGAAGATCTCCAAAATCCTGGGAATCGAAAACACCCTACAAGGCAAGGCCCTAGCCTCACACCAATCAATATAGGACCGCCAAGTCCTGTAGTAGATGTTAGAGGAAGACTTCTTCCTAGCCCCAACAAGTGTCTGGATCATGGCATCAGACAAACCTTCATCTTTTAGAATGGAGGTTTCAGCAGCCACGCCGTCAAAGCCAGCGTTTGTAAATTAGGGTAACAAAGCTGACCTTGAGTGACCAGATCCGGAAGCAGGGGCAACCTGTACTGATCGACCACCAGCCGCACGACGTCTGCGAACCACACCTGTCTTGGCCACCTTGGAGCCACCAGAATTGCTGGCACACCCTCTTGAACCAGCTTGAACACCACCCTGCCTACCATGGAGAAGGGAGGAAACAGGTACAGGAGACCCAGATCCCTCCAGGCAAGGGACATGGCATCCACTGCCAGAGCCAGAGGATCCTGAGACAGAGACACAAAAGCAGGGAGCTTGTGGTTGTGACGGGAGGCAAAGAGATCCACCTCCGGGAACCCCCCACTTGTGACAAATGGATAGAAATACCTTGTTGTTGAGGGACCATTCCCCTCGACGAGAGGACCCCCTGCTGAGGGAGTCCGCTTCCATGTTCTCCACACCTGGAATGTACACCGCCGAGATGCATGGAACATTGCTCTCGGCCCATGCAAGAAACAGAGAAACTTCCCTGAGGGCACTCCTGCTGCGAGTCCCTCCTTGGTGATTGATGTAAGCGACCACCGTCCGATTGTCTGATCGAACCTGAACCGGTAAGCCTTGGAGGTGATGCGTCAAGTGTGACAGCACCAACCGGATAGCCCTCAGCTCCAAGACGTTGATGGGGGTGTGAGCCTCTTGAGGACCCCACAACCCCTGGAACTCATGTTCCTTCCAGAAACCCCCCCAGCCCGACAGGCTGGCATCCGTGGTGCCGTCTCCCAACAAGGGGCCAGAAAAGATCTGCCCCTCAGAAGATTCCTCGGTTCCAGCCACCACTGAAGAGACTGCCAACCAGGGGAGACATCACAAATGACTGATCCAAAGACAGAGGGCATCTGTCCCAAGCCGCTAACAGATGAAGTTGAAGAGGCCTCATGTGAAACTGAGCAAAAGGAACCGCCTCGAAGTAGGCCACCATCAACCCCACCAGCCTCATCCCTTGCCGGACGGACAGGCGAGGGTTAGACAGAAGAAGACGTATCAGATCTTGAACCATCTGCACCTTCGACTGAGGCAGGAACACTCTGGTCTGAATGGTATCCAGATTCATGCCCAGAAAGGAAACCTCCCTTGACGGGAAGAGAGAAGACTTGGGGTAGTTGATCACCACAGCTGAACCTCTCCAGCGTTGTCACCACCGTCCTGGTGTCCAGCTCTGCCTGGCTGAGAGAGGATGCCGTGATGAGAAGGTCTTCCAGATACGGCACAATGCGAATGCCCTGGGCTCTGAGAAGGGCCATTATATCCGCCAACACCTTGGTGAATACCCTTGGTGCTGAGGTCAGCCCGAACGGGAGAGCCACAAACTGATAGTGCTGATCTCCCACCACAAACCTGAAAAACCGCTGATGACCTGGGAAGATCGGCACATGAAGGTAAGCGTCCTTGATGTCTATGGACGTCATAAAGTCCCCTGGACGAAGAGAATTGATGGCCGAGCGCAGAGTCTCCATGCGAAATTTCTTGGTCCTGATGAACCTGTTGAGAATCTTTAAATCTAGAATGGGTCTTATGGAACCATCCTTTTTGGGCACTGTAAAAAGGTTGGAATAATAGCCCCGGCGTCTCTCTGAGAAGGGCACCAGGCAAATGACTTCCAACTCCAGAAGATTTTGTACAGCCAACAACAGCCCCTGCGCGGCCCGGGGGTCCGAAGGAACCTGAGACCTGAGGAATCTGGGAGGAGGCCGGAACTAGAACTCAGCTTGTACCCAGAGGAGACCACTTCCAGGATCCATTTGTCTGTGACCTCCCGGGTCCAGACCTGGGCGAAGTGCGTAGCGTAGCCGTCCCCCCACCCGTGAGGGTAAGGGCGCCCCCTCATTGCTGAGAGGGCTTGGCAGCAGCCTTGGGATGGCTCCCCAGGCAGTTCTGGTGTGGGCACGTCCTCTGCCCCTACCCCAGGAGTCACCTCTGAACACAGAGTAAGCCACTCCCATGCTTGCTCGAGAGCCACGAAAGGAAGAATTAAAGGAGCCTGCACCCCGAAAGAAGCGGCGTTGCATTTTGCATTGCGGCAGCTTTCCTCCTTTCGCCACCGAGTTTAATTTATCTCCAAACAGGCGCATACCCAAGAGGGGTAGCCCTGTGAGCACCTTCTTAGCCGCCATATCAGCCGCCCATTGGCGCAACCAAATCGATCGGCATATAGCCACAAGCAAAGCCGAGGTTCTACTACACATGCATATGGTATACAAAGGTCATGAACAAATCACACCTCGTAGGCGCTGCAAATTCATCACTATCAGGGTTAAGGTGGAAACTCCAGGCGAGGCTTAGTGGCCCCAAAAAATTCCCCCTTTTGTGGAGGGGCCTCTGCAGGAGGAGAAATAGCAAGCACCTCAAAAATATGGGACAGAAGTCTGGGGGTATCCACAGTATCCCCACGCTCCTGCCCAGCATCAGCACCCAGGTACTGCTGATCATCAGAGCCATCAGATTCTGAAAACAATTCCCCTTCTTCCAGTGGGGAATAATCAGACCAAACAAGGGAGTCATATTCCTCAAAAAAAAAAAACGGCGCAGCCGGTGCCAAATGCCTTCTCTTAGCTGGGGCCTTTCTGGCCGCAGAGCTAGCAATCAATTTTTCAATGTTGGCACAGACATCAGATTGCGACTCCCCGCTAATGACAACATCACTTGGGGTCAAAGGCAGGCGTGCGGGTGTAGGCGATGAGGCCGGCGGCACTGACCCAGACGCCTGGGACCCGGACTGCCGCGTAATTGCCTGCTGAGCACATGGTATGCAAATAATCACATGCCCCACAAACCACACACTGCCGGGGTTGCCCCGAAGGGATCCCGAGCCCGGTATCCTGGGAAGCCTCCATATGGTGATTTTTTACGGTAGTCGCAATGACCCGTGGGAATTATGCTATGATGCTACCCAGGATGCCCCTTAAGAAGTCCGTTAGTGGGAGGATTTTTAAAGACTCTAAATTTAGCCAAGGGACCTAAGGACCGGGAGAACCCCCTTTTTAAGGATTCCCCCTGAAAGACATAAAAATAGGGGCCCCGTAAGCAAGGCAAACACTCCAATCAAATATACAATGCAATGCAATCATACATGGCAAATCAAAATGACTGTATATACATATAAAATGTATCTTCATCTATTAAGGCAGCAATATAACCCATCACCACTCAGAGGTTTAATGGCCGCCGCAGCGCTAAATAAGGACACCAGGCCCGCTATACCAGATAATAAAATGACTAAACTCCGCAGGGCACTCACTCAGACCAGCAGCAATGGCGACGTTACAAGCCTGAGGGGAGGAGGAAGAGGCAGAAGAAAGGCGGGCCAGCGCGGATCGCGCGCCGCGCTTGGCCCCGCCCCCCCAACCTTCTCCAGAGACAGCGGTTCCCAGCCAATGGCAGGGAGCCGCAAAAAAGGGCGCCAGAGACAGGGGGCGGGCCGCCGCCAACACGCCGAGCGCCAGGCCCCGCCCCCTCCCCTGACAAGAATGAGGGGAGAAGCTCTCTTCTCCATAATGTGGAGCCAGCCCAGGCGGCCAGCTCCAAAACGCAGAGAAACAAACAAAGCACTCAAGTACACTAAGGGAGAAGGAACAGGCCCCCACAGTTGCGGGAGCAGGGAGAAACGGAAGGGGGGTCCCAAACTACCCAGAGTAGCGAAGGATAAAAAACGGACAGGGCATCCCAAACCAGGATCACCAACCTGGTAGCCGCCTACCCCCTTTAATGGGGTCTCACGGAGGAGCATGGCTACTAGTAGTACACCTGCTAAGGTGTACCCTACCCTCGCCCGGACCTACAGCCAAGGCTGGGAGGCATAGGGGTTTAAATTTAAATCAGGTCCGGGCAGAAATAGGGACAAAACTTGGCCGGGTGTGGATCCGGCTTACCTGCAAGGGAAGAGACAGCCATCTTCTGACTTGCTCGCCGTCCTGCAGAGACGATTACTGGGTAATGTGTGGGAGGTCCCAGGTATTTATGGACCGGGAGGGGCTCCTTTTTTTCTAGTCATCTCTGCAGAAGTTTGCCCTCTACTGGACATAACCCAAATGTTATTAATCTTGGAAGCGGGGTGTGTGACATACTTGGAATAAAAATGTAGCTTTTTTTTTCCTCAGTGCAATTCAGCGTCATGTTTAGCTGTGCGATTTTTTTATAAAAGATGTTTAATTGCACTGTGGATAATTTTTTTCAGCATTATTTTAAATTTTATTTAAAAATGTGCACAGCTAAAATGGTGCTGAATTGCAACCAAAAAATTGTTTTTCGCACAGAAAAACATGGGAAAAAAAATTCTCACTGTGTTGAATCAGCCCTAATGTGGCAGTTTAGTTGTAACTGAACTAATTAGCATATTACAGGCCATTCACCATAATATTACTTCCTGTTAGTCTTTTTATCAATATTGGACAAAGGCTTTAGTAAAAAAAAGAAACACAGGCTGTTTTGGGGCACCGGGCTGGGTATAGAAGGTGACTACATCAACTTCCTTTCACAGTATAGGTGCACTTTAAAGAGGAGTCTAGAGAAAGACTCCAGAGCCATCCAATCAGCATGCTCAGTTATGGCCGAGCCTACACTGTGGAAACACCAGGAGGGTCAGTATAATGAAGGAATGGTGAGGATACACACACAATTTGGGATGCCCCATCTGAGAGGAACGCCACACGGGAAAGTGAAATTTCTGTGTGTTGTTCCTCCTTAACCCTTTGTAAACTAGTAAGAGGTGAGAGACCCCTATAGATCAGGGACAGCACCTGTGTGGGCAATGTGGGCTGGTAGCCGTATGGCCTCTGCGCCCTGGTCTACCAGACCACATAGCTGGTGCCCGGGCTGCTTTTTGCTTCCCCTTACAGGAGAGGGCAACCCAACGCCATTGTTTTTTAAGATTAAACTATTGCTAGTTATTGGAAGTTAAAGTCATACAGCAGAGAAAGAAAAACACAAAACCTTACCTTACATTTTGTCCTGCACCGCTGGTCACTGCAGGTCCAACGCCCCAGAAGTCACCCGATCGCTTTATCAGGCCACACCGCCTCACATGCCACATGGGGCCTGAAAATCTTTTCTTTTTCCGTGCCAGACCACAGTCATCAGTCACTGGGGGTGTGGACACACCCCCTCCATTCACTACAATGACAAAAGCCTCGCCCACTACCTTCAGTGCAATAAATATAGAGGGCGCGGCCACAACCTAGTGACTGATAGCGAGTTGAGATTCCGTCCCACCATCAATTTTGTCCCCGGGGGCCAGGCTCCAGAAGGCGGCGGCTGCAGCGGGGGCCCTGATAAAGCGAATAGGTAGTTCTGGTGCTCCGGACCTACAGTGACTAGTGGCGCAGGACAAAAGGTAAGTACTGTTTAGATTTTTTTCCCTGCTGAATCATTTTAAGTGCAAGGTGCTAATAGTATTTCAAAATGTCATAAAGTGCACCTTTCAATTTGCGGGGTCTCCTGGGCACAAACGGTGTCTATCAATACATATGTGGCAATGTTGCAGTCGGGAGGAATAGGGCTTTTACAACCAATATGATTTTCCTTAAAAACTTACATTTCGCCATTTAAAAAACCTTACAAAATGTAATTTATTTTTTCACATATTTCAGCCGAAAATATTGAGAAAGAACAGATAAATCATTTCAAGGCACCTCAAAATCTGTGATTATATGTAAATACCTTATGTATTCTATATAAAGCCATTTTCTTTGCTTCAATTTCCAGGTTGTGGCCGAGCATGGAAAGTCATGGCGCAGCAATATGACTCTGCTGTAGTCAGAGACAGCTCTGGGACCACTATGGTTCGCTGTGCTCACTGATGCTGGGAACACCAAAGGACAGAGTGGAAAGGAAAACTTTGCAGCCCTTCTACGGCTTCTACCAAGTGCTGCAAGAATTGGAGAAGAGGCACATTGGACAGGCATCAGATGAGCTGCTTGCTGCCTTATTATTGCTGTTGGGTTTATGTCAATGGCATTTTTTAAAAGTTTTCATTATTGTGTGCCAAAATGGTGTCCTCAAGATGCCAAATTTATCTGTTCATTTTTTTCCTTTTTATTTATTTGCAACTGTTTTTTAAAACGTTTTCTGTTTATATTAGCAACCTTACACAAACTGATGTGTTTGGTGTACCTGGCAGATACTTCCTGACTCTGGCTTGCTAATCATCTGATTGGCTGAGGCAGAGAAGACGCTCCACACTCCTGAGCTCACATGTTTAGAGGGTAATTCCACTTTCAAATGCATTTTTAAAAGTTTCCATTATTGTGTGTCAATATGAAGTGCTCAAGGTGCTGAGCTCATCTGTTAATTTGTTTCTTTTCTATTTGTTGCAACTCCATGGTATACAGGAAAACAGTTCCCTCTAGCAACAATGTGTTTATCTTAGCAATGTATATCAGTGGTGTTCCGATGTACAGATCAAAAACTTTCTCTGGCAAGCTAATCAGATCTGATTGGCTGAGACAGAGATGACAGGTTTAACCCCCATCTGCATTAATTCAAACTCTTCAGATGGGGGGGGGGGGGCACAGTCTTGTTTTCCAGTAGCTAAAGGTTTACTAGCAGTGTTCTCAGCTTTGGGACATCATTACTGCTGCTTTATTTCGCCATTGTTCTACTGAGCTCACCTGTTACAGTGGAAGCATTCTGGGAGTTGTAGTCAGAAACTTTACTAAAGGGCAAGGAACCCAATTCTACTTTCCCAAGATAGACACACAGGAATATAAAAAACACGCACACAGCATGCTTATAAGTAAATCACAGGTATTGCTGCACAATCCTAACACACAGGTTTATATTACATCCCTAAAGAGGAAAACAATAAGGCAGATCAGCAAAAACAGAAAAAAATGTGTTTTTTCTTTAAGCACTCAAATTCTCTTCAGATGAGAGGATCGCAACCTTTTGTTCTAGTAGCTAAAGGGTCTCTGGCAGTGTTTCACCTGGGGAGGTCATTACTGCTGCTTGATCTTGCCAAAGCTGCTGATGATCTCACATCTTACAGTGGACAAATTCGGGAATTTGTAGTCAGAAACTATACAAAGGGCTTTATCGGGAAAGCTGTTCCAGCTTTAGCAACACAGATACACAGAAATATAAGAAATTTGGAAACCGCATGATGATAATAAAATAACAGGTATTGGGCACAAATTCTTTTATTTCGCAATCCAGAAGAGGAAAACAATATGGCAGAACAACAAAAACCTGACAACAGGGGAGTTTTCCTTTAAAGTGGGCCAAAACCCTGGATTTTGACTATCCTGGGTTTTGTTCTTTGCCCCCCCCCCCCCACCCGGGCACCCTGATCTGGGGTTGCTCCGCCGTGTGAAACCTCCCAGGTCGCCCAATCTCACTTTCCTGGTCCTACAGCGCATCTGCAGCCCTCAAGTCCAATCAGCACGCTCAGGAGCTTGTATAGTGCAGGCGGATCTGAGCACGATGCCAG
Source organism: Gastrophryne carolinensis (assembly GCA_027917425.1). Classification (NCBI taxonomy): domain Eukaryota; kingdom Metazoa; phylum Chordata; class Amphibia; order Anura; family Microhylidae; genus Gastrophryne; species Gastrophryne carolinensis. The sequence continues at coordinate 559,749,855 of CM051235.1, forward strand.
CTGCATCCCCCACAATTCACAAATGCCTGTCCCGGGCATGGGCCCTGCCAAAGGGATAGCAGGGATGCGACCGATGCTCGCGCATGTGTTGGACCGGGGAGTGAGTTTTTGGCCGACCTGGTGGTCACATAGACTCCAGGGTGGGATTTGGGCCACTTTAAGCAGTTTTTTTGTTTTTTTTTTACTTTTTTGTGGTAGCCAAACAAGCTATAAAAAAGTGTTTCAGGAGAAACATATAAGGTAAAAAAAAAAAAAAAAAAAAAAAAAAAAAGGTGTTTTTAACTCTACTAGGCAAGCAAAGCAAAGAAAGAATAAAAGCCCTGAAGTCTAAGAAATAATTGTTGCTACACGGACGTTGCTTCTGTGTTTTCCTTGTAAAACCTGCTGCTGCTGCCTCACCTGATTCTCAAGCTCCAAGGCTCATATTACTATTAGTATAGTACAGAACACTGACAGCCACATGATCAACACACCCCCGCTCACGCCTTCCCAGCTGATGTATGTAAAACAATCTGCCAAACCACAGGGAAGTTCCCACGTCCCTCGAAAGGTTAAGTGACATTGATGAATTCAGAGCTGCCAAGCTATTGTGTCCAGGGACTTATGACCTACTTGGACCTACCCTCAAAATGCAAAAAAAAGGCATTCACAAACGGCCGGCGCGGGTGCACGCCCTGCTAGAAGGAAGCGCGAGATGCGGCCTCCAGTGCGCTCAAAGCCGCTGTGGTTGTCCGTACATACCACAGCGGCTCTGAGCGCTCTGATTGGACGAGCGCTCGCGTAGGAGCGGGGGAGGTGAGTTATTTAGGGCGATCGGGGGGGGGGGGTTCAGACATTCTGTAACACCCCACCCTTCCTATGTGCTAAGCACGGAAGGTGAAGCTGGGATCTTGAGTGATAGGTCAGTCATCCAATGCCTGGAGCAGTGAAGCAAGTCCAAATGCCACTTAAACCGGACCTTCACCATGATTTATTGAAAAGCTCAAACCCTTAGAAAATGATTCCCCAGCATCTAAAAATAATATATTTTAAGTTTTAATCACTTATTATTCTTTCCCCAACTGGGCTGCAACTCTGTTAAGGACTTTAGGATACGGGCGCCACCATCTTGACTCGGAAGCATCACACATACTGAGGAGAAGAGAGTGGGATAAAGTACAGGGGGGCTGGTTATAGCTGTGCTTTGCTCAGAATGAGCAGAGCTGGGGTCAGGAAAAGGTCAGCAGTCCCAGAATGCAGAGCGACACAGTCAGAAGGCACTTGCTGTTTGCAGGCTGCCTGACGACCCATAAGCCGCCATCTTGGATGTTTAAAGGGTCATAACATGCAGTAGATGCAGGCAGGATGATTTTTAATGTGAGCAATCTGTATGTACAGGGTGTGGGAAACATATAAGATAGACTCTTATTCAGAGTGAAGGACCACTTTAAAGTGAGACTCCAGGGCAGGCATAATCGCTCCCCCCATCAGCGGTGCCCCGATGTGTGAAATGCCCCAGGATGCCCGAAAACTCACCTTCGTACCCAGTCCAATGAGGCCAGCGGCTGCATCCCCACTATCCCTTTCACAGGGAGCATGCCCACGCCAGGCATTTGTGAAAGGCCTGGAGCGGGCAAGCTCTGTATTAAAGGGCAGCGGGGGGATGCGGCCGCCGGCGTGCTTGGATCGATTTGCATTACACCAGCTCCTGGACAAAGGGTCTTGAGTGGATCCAAGCACGGTAACCTGGGAAAGGTGAGATCGGGCGACCTGGGGGCTTTTATACAGCAAGACACCCCTGATCGGATAGCCAAACTCCGCTTTGGTCCACTTTAAAGAGGAACTTTGCAGGCCCTGGAGTTCCACTCCTTGAGGCATCCCAACTTGGGCCCCGAGGTTTAAGACCTCCCAGAAGCCCCGTTACACTCACCTTGTCCCAGAGCCATTCGCCATGCACTCCGGTCGCATGCCAGCTCACCTCTAGCCATCCGCACACCCAGGACCAGTCTTTCTGAAAGCGCAGCGCAGGCACGTCAAAGCTAGAAGGTGAGCGGGGGATGCGACTGGTGGCCTAGCAGTCAGCGGAGCTGAGTGAAAGCGAGCATGCTTATTGGCTAAGCAGGCCACTCAGCCAATCAGCACGCTCGCTTTCAGCTCGAACCTGCGCTGCGGGGAGCAGCAGGAAGCTAAGTGTATCAGGTGACCAGGTGCACAGCTGGGCATTCTGATTTGGGATGCCGCCGCATATAGGAACAGCACCCCAAAAGGTAAAAATTGGACATGTTTTTCCTCTTTAAAAAGTAATTTTGTACCTCTCCCTCCCCCTGTGTTAACCCTAATTTTGTCAATAACCTAAGGAACAACTAAGAGGCACAGGCAATATGCAAGGAAGCTTAAGCTGGGACCTTGGGTGACAGGTCAGGCACCCACCCAATCCCATTCAGCAGTGTGACTGTACTGGTTTGTCACTCAAGTCCAACTGACACGCAAGTCTACACCTCACATGCAGAGTGAATCAGGTGAGTTGTTTTATTATTTAATGCCTAGCAGGCTTAGGCCTCGATTCAATAAAGGTAGAAAAAAATTCTCATGGTAGTAAAAGATTCAATTCATGAGAAAAAAGCCTGAGAATTTCACTGTTGTTGAATCACCAGATAAAAAGCCAATGAAAGTCACTTTTTTACTCCTAAGAAAAGTACAGAACTGTTTACTACTTTCTACACTGTAGTAAAAGCTGCCATTGACTTTCATTGTTTTTTTTTTCTAGTGATTCAGTAAAAGTGACATTCTCAGGCTTTTTTTCTCATGAATTGAATTTTTTACTACCATGAGAATTTTTTTCTACCTTTATTGAATCGAGGCCCAAGTCTGGGCTTCCTCTTTAGGTCCACAGCTGCCACGCAGAGCCCCACCCCTCCAACATAAGGGAAGTATTGCGCAATCAGGTGAGTTGTTTTATTATTTTAAATACCTGAATCAGCCTTGGGGGGGGGGGGGGGGGGGGGGGGGGGGATGGAGGATTGCAAAAAGTTTGGACTTCCTGATCTATAATTTTGGCTACCTTATTCTTTTTAAAATTGTAACCTCTACATTTTACTGCACAAGATCAGGTTCCCTTTAGGTTACATCAGTTTCATACCTACTAAAAACAAGTCTAAGCATGACTTTCCATCTTTCATAGTCTGGACAGATTCTCCACCTTTACGGCCTTCTTTAAAAGTGTTTGCACTTTGCTAGTGCTGTTTGTTTTACATCATGAATTCTCCTATGGGATCTTTCATCAGCTAGATGTTTTCAGTCACAGGAATGCAGCTAAAGGGATGTGTATCGCAGGTTGCATCATACCTTTCAAACCCTTGAGGGGGGTCATGCTGAAATTTTCCTCTTCCCACCAGCAGAATTACATGGACAGGACAGGATTAAGGAATATACCAGCAGGATTCTTCCCATATCACCTTATCAGAACTTCCTACTTGCTGTACTGTCTGTGTTATTTCCAGGTTTATCATGACTATGGGGGTGATTCAAAGCCGTTGCTGAAAATCTTGCCCGGCAACTTGATGCATTTTTTGGCAACTCATCTGATTCAAAGCCCCTTCTGAGTTATGTTTGTCTGGCTGGATTGAAGCAAGACTTCATGAGAATTCTCGCTTCATCCATGATTTTACAACTCACACGATAGTTGAATCAATCTCTGTCAGCGAGTTGTACTAGTTTTCATTCAGAAAATAAATGCCACTCTAAAATTAAATAATTGACACCTGGGCCTGTTTTTTTAGTTTTAAATGTTGTTTATTTATTTTTTTATTGCGTGGGCTCACCCCCCATCCAAAAGACAATCAGCCCGGGCACCAGGCATAAGGGCTTGCAACCCAGGGCACAGAAGCAGCACCGGGTGACCACTGGCCCTGCAAGTTAGAAGTTTATGCCCTTTGGTATGGGCTCTGCACTCTTCCAAGGGAACAATGGGCACCCCTGGAAGAACCTTGTGCACATACCAATGGGCACCGGGCTCTTCCACACCCCCAATGCCCCAAATGGGGGTGTAGGTAATATGGAGCACTACCGGCATTTCACCCCTGGGTCTAGCAGGTGCAATGCCTCCTGCACAGTTCACCCCAAGTGTTAAAAAAAAGACAATAAACTTTATTCATCTCAATTTAATTACTCACGGGTCCTGTCTTCTTTCTTCATTCCAGTGCCGGATGACATCCTCTTCCTCCTCTGCTGATGCTTCCTGGGTTCCCCGACCCCTCTGGGCCACTCCCCTCCTCTGACATCATTAGTGATGTGTGGGAGATTCCATAAAGGCCCCGCCTCCTAGTCTAAAAGGAAGCTCCTTGGCCCTCACATCAGACCCTCCCTGGGTAGCAAGGATGGGGAAACCTGTCCACCCTTCATCCATGTGGCTGTGGGAGACAAAGAAGAGCCCTGAAGAGCAGTGGGGACCATCAGGGGGACCCCAGAAGCACTGGTGATGAAGGAAAAGGACGTCGCCCTTTGCTGGAATGAAGAAGCAAGATGGCACCAATGAGTGGTTAAATTGAGATTAATAAAGTTTATTGTGTAGTGTCTTTTTTTATCACTTGGGATGAACTGGTAAGGGGTCCAGTTCACCAGGGTAGGGAGACAGCATGGTCCTTCCTGGACTCTGAGGGTGGCATGCCAATAATCAATCATATTACCCTCACCCCCATTTAGAGAGTCACCCAGTTTTGACCCTCCCCCACCTGGTCACCCGGTCAGACAACGAAATCACCTGCAAAACATTATTTTGTTTCCCTTCTCCCCACTGATTGACTGACTGAGATCCCAAACCCATGTGCTATTGGCTAACAGATGCCACTAAATGATTGGCTAGCTATCCAGGCTCACACTATTGGCTGCCTCTGACTCATTCTAAGTGTCTGGTTGGCTAGCTTTGCCCTCATGGTGTGGCAAGAATACCCTGTCAGCCCTGGAACTGGAAAAGCAGTGCGGTGACTGATGAGCACTCTTCATACCACATTTGATCACCGCAGAATCCTGGAAGGCAAATGCCTGTGAATAAGCCACACCCCTAAACCACGCCCCCACCATGCCCATTACTCTGTAACCTGGTCTCCAGGGTTGGCATCTCTGTCACTGCTGGGCATGAATGTGCACACACCAGTAAGTTCGGATCGGACAAGAGCCTGCACATGCACTGTGGGATCAGGCACCAACCTGAGTGAATGGCTGATCCAGGGGGATTTCACACACAAGGGGCATCCCAAATCAGGATGCTCCTATAGAGCAGACCAGAGTGAAATTCCTTGGTTTTGGTCTGCTTTAATCTCTCTTCCTGATTGAGTTATGCAGAGTGGAAGCCCTACATCTATTAAACCGGACCTTCAGCATGATTTAATGGAAAGCCCAAACCCTCAAAGTGGGCCTTCACCCTGAATAAGGGTGAATAAGTACAAGGGGGAGGGTTATAGCTGTGCTTTGCACAGACAGAACAGAGCTGAGGTCAGGGAAAGGACAGCAATCCCAGAATGCAGAGCGACACAGTCAGAGGACACTTCCTGTTTGTAGGCTGCCTGATGCCCCATGAGCCGCCATCTTGGATGTTTAAAGGCTCCTAACATGCAGGTAGGATGATTTTTAATGTGAGTAATATGTACGTACAGGGTGTGGGAAACATATAAGATATGCTTTTATTCAGGGTGAAGGTCCACTTTAAAATAAGGGATTTATTATTCACCCTTTGCTCGGTCCATTTTATCTTCAGCCTGGGAGACCTACAGGGTAGAATGCGTTAAGTCGTTCCTATGTCTCCAGAGATTCGGGCCCAGCACAAGCTATCTCTATATTCTATATGGCCCGGGCCCAGCACAAGCTATCTCTATATTCTATATGGCGCGGGCCCAGCACAAGCTATCTCTATATTCTATATGGCGCGGGCCCAGCACAAGCTATCTCTATATTCTATATGGCCCGGGCCCAGCACAAGCTATCTCTATATTCTATATGGCGTGGGCCCAGCACAAGCTATCTCTATATTCTATATGGCGCGGGCCCAGCACAAGCTATCTCTATATTCTATATGGCCCGGGCACAGCACAAGCTCTCTCTATATTCTATATGGCGCGGGCCCAGCACAAGCTATCTCTATATTCTATATGGCGCGGGCCCAGCACAAGCTATCTCTATATTCTATATGGCGCGGGCCCAGCACAAGCTATCTCTATATTCTATATGGCCCGGGCACAGCACAAGCTATCTCTATATTCTATATGGCGCGGGCCCAGCACAAGCTATCTCTATATTCTATATGGCGCGGGCCCAGCACAAGCTATCTCTATATTCTATATGGCGCGGGCCCAGCACAAGCTATCTCTATATTCTATATGGCGCGGGCCCAGCACAAGCTCTCTCTATATTCTACATGGCGCGGGCCCAGCACAAGCTATCTCTATATTCTATATGGCCCGGGCCCAGCACAAGCTATCTCTATATTCTATATGGCGCGGGCACAGCACAAGCTATCTCTATATTCTATATGGCCCGGGCACAGCACAAGCTATCTCTATATTCTATATGGCCCGGGCACAGCACAAGCTATCTCTATATTCTATATGGCCCGGGCACAGCACAAGCTATCGCTATATTATATAAAGTAATACACAGAACACCCAGAGCATGTCTCGGGCGGCCGCTGCGCACCCAGCAGGGAGTTACCTCACACAGGCAGCGGAAACTGGGCCTTAGCGCGCCCCCGTTCCCCAGGCTCTCCTCCCAGTGCGCACGCGCCCCCCGCCCCTCTGGCCTGCCATATATAGGCGGCCGCCTGTCTTCCTTTGCTCCAGCCTCGGCTGTCTGTGTCCTCGGTTTGGTGTCCCGGCTCTATCACTCGCCATGTATCGCTATTTCGGGGAGTTGGTAGCCCGGGGAGGGGGCGCCCTGGCCTCCTGCGCCGCGGACACCACCCTCCCGGCCGCTGGAGTCGCCAGCCCCCTGCTCCGCCGCTACAGCCAGGCCGTGGACCAGGAGGACGACCCCAACTTCTTCAAGATGGTGGAAGGCTTCTTCGACCGGGGCGCCAGCATCGTGGAGGACAAGCTGGTGGAGGACCTGCGCACCCGGGAGACGGACGAGCAGAAGCGCAAGAGGGTGAAGGGGATCCTGCGCATCATCAAGCCCTGCAACCACGTCCTGTCTGTCAGCTTCCCCATCAAGAGAGACAGTGGCGAGTGGGAGGTGGTGGAGGGCTACCGGGCCCAGCACAGCCAGCACCGCACCCCCTGCAAGGGAGGTCAGTGACACCCATACACCCAGATCACTGCACCCATACACCCACATCACTGCACCCACTGCAAGGAAGGTCAGTGGCACCCATACACCCAGATCACGGCACCCACTGCCAGGGAGGTCAGTGACACCCATACACCCACATCACTGCACACACTGCAAGGGAGGTCAGTGGCACCCATACACCCAGATCACGGCACCCACTGCCAGGGAGGTCAGGGCACCCACATCACTGCACCCCCTGCAAGGGAGGTCAGGGCACCCACACACCCACATCACTGCACACACTGCAAGGGAGGTCAGGGCACCCATACACCCACATCACTGCACCCATTGCAAGGGAGGTCAGTGACACCCACACACCCACATCACTGCACCCACTGCAAGGGAGGTCAGGGCACCCATACACCCAGATCACTGCACCCACTGCAAGGGAGGTCAGTGGCACCCACACACCCAGGACACTGCACCCACTGCAAGGGAGGTCAGTGACACCCACATACCCAGAACATTACACCCACTGCAAGGGAGGTCGGTGGCACCCAGATCACTGCACCCACTGCAAGGGAGGTCGGTGGCACCCAGATCACTGCACCCACTGCAAGGGAGGTTGGTGGCACCCAGATCACGGCACCCACTGCAAGGGAGGTTGGTGGCACCCAGATCACGGCACCCACTGCAAGGGAGGTTGGTGGCACCCAGATCACGGCACCCACTGCAAGGGAGGTTGGTGGCACCCAGATCACGGCACCCACTGCAAGGGAGGTTGGTGGCACCCAGATCACGGCACCCACTGCAAGGGAGGTTGGTGGCACCCAGATCACGGCACCCACTGCAAGGGAGGTTGGTGGCACCCAGATCACGGCACCCACTGCAAGGGAGGTTGGTGGCACCCAGATCACGGCACCCACTGCAAGGGAGGTTGGTGGCACCCAGATCACGGCACCCACTGCAAGGGAGGTTGGTGGCACCCAGATCACGGCACCCACTGCAAGGGAGGTTGGTGGCACCCAGATCACGGCACCCACTGCAAGGGAGGTTGGTGGCACCCAGATCACGGCACCCACTGCAAGGGAGGTTGGTGGCACCCAGATCACGGCACCCACTGCAAGGGAGGTTGGTGGCACCCAGATCACGGCACCCACTGCAAGGGAGGTTGGTGGCACCCAGATCACGGCACCCACTGCAAGGGAGGTTGGTGGCACCCAGATCACGGCACCCACTGCAAGGGAGGTTGGTGGCACCCAGATCACGGCACCCACTGCAAGGGAGGTTGGTGGCACCCAGATCACGGCACCCACTGCAAGGGAGGTTGGTGGCACCCAGATCACGGCACCCACTGCAAGGGAGGTTGGTGGCACCCAGATCACGGCACCCACTGCAAGGGAGGTTGGTGGCACCCAGATCACGGCACCCACTGCAAGGGAGGTTGGTGGCACCCAGATCACGGCACCCACTGCAAGGGAGGTTGGTGGCACCCAGATCACGGCACCCACTGCAAGGGAGGTTGGTGGCACCCAGATCACGGCACCCACTGCAAGGGAGGTTGGTGGCACCCAGATCACGGCACCCACTGCAAGGGAGGTTGGTGGCACCCAGATCACGGCACCCACTGCAAGGGAGGTCGGTGGCACCCACTGCAAGGGAGGTCGGTGGCACCCACATCACGGCACCCACTGCAAGGGAGGTCGGTGACACCCACATCACGGCACCCACTGCAAGGGAGGTCAGGGCACCCATACACCCAGATCACTGCACCCACTGCAAGGGAGGTCGGTGGCACCCAGATCACTGCACCCACTGCAAGGGAGGTCGGTGGCACCCAGATCACTGCACCCACTGCAAGGGAGGTCGGTGGCACCCAGATCACTGCACCCACTGCAAGGGAGGTCGGTGGCACCCAGATCACTGCACCCACTGCAAGGGAGGTCGGTGGCACCCAGATCACTGCACCCACTGCAAGGGAGGTCGGTGGCACCCAGATCACTGCACCCACTGCAAGGGAGGTCGGTGGCACCCAGATCACTGCACCCACTGCAAGGGAGGTCGGTGGCACCCACACACCCACATCACTGCACCCACTGCAAGGGAGGTCAGGGCACCCAGATCACTGCACCCACTGCCAGGGAGGTTGGTGGCACCCATACACCCAGATCACTGCACCCACTGCCAGGGAGGTCAGTGGCACCCATACACCCAGATCACTGCACCCACTGCCAGGGAGGTCAGTGGCACCCATACACCCAGATCACTGCACCTACTGCAAGGGCGGTCAGTGACACCCAGACACCCAGAACATTACACCCACTGCCAGGGAGGTCAGTGGCACCCATACACCCAGATCACTGCAAGGGAGATCAGTCACCCATACACCCAGGACACTGCACCCACTGCAAGGGAGATCAGTCACCCATACACCCAGGACACTGCACCCCCTGCAAGGGAGGTCAGTGGCACCCACACACCCACATCACTGCACCCACTGCAAGGGAGGTCAGGGCACCCAGATCACTGCACCCACTGCCAGGGAGGTTGGTGGCACCCATACACCCAGATCACTGCACCCACTACCAGGGAGGTCAGTGGCACCCATACACCCAGATCACTGCACCCACTGCCAGGGAGGTCAGTGGCACCCATACACCCAGATCACTGCACCTACTGCAAGGGCGGTCAGTGACACCCAGACACCCAGAACATTACACCCACTGCCAGGGAGGTCAGTGGCACCCATACACCCAGATCACTGCAAGGGAGATCAGTCACCCATACACCCAGGACACTGCACCCACTGCAAGGGAGGTCAGTGGCACCCATACACCCAGATCACTGCACCCACTGCAAGGGAGATCAGTCACCCATACACCCAGGACACTGCACCCCCTGCAAGGGAGGTCAGTGGCACCCATACACCCAGGACACTGCACCCCCTGCAAGGGAGGTCAGTGGCACCCATACACCCAGGACACTGCACCCCCTGCAAGGGAGGTCAGTGGCACCCATACACCCAGGACACTGCACCCCCTGCAAGGGAGGTCAGTGGCACCCATACACCCAGGACACTGCACCCCCTGCAAGGAAGGTCAGTGGCACCCATACACCCAGGACACTGCACCCCCTGCAAGGCAGGTCAGTGGCACCCATACACCCAAGACACTGCACCCCCTGCAAGGGAGGTCAGTGGCACCCATACACCCAAGACACTGCACCCCCTGCAAGGGAGGTCAGTGGCACCCATACACCCAGGACACTGCACCCCCTGCAAGGGAGGTCAGTGGCACCCATACATCCAGGACACTGCACCCCCTGCAAGGGAGGTCAGTGGCACCCATACATCCAGGACACTGCACCCCCTGCAAGGGAGGTCAGTGGCACCCATACATCCAGGACACTGCACCCCCTGCAAGGGAGGTCAGTGGCACCCATACACCCAGGACTCTGCCCCCCCCCCCGCAAGGGAGGTCAGTGGCCCCCATACACCCCCTAGAACACTGTTCCCCCTGCAGGGGATTTAGTGACACACCCCACCCCCTAGAACACTGCACCCCTTGCAAGGCCAGTCACCCATACACTCCCCCACACCTATATAGGGGAGACTAGGACACTGCACCCCACACCCCCCATACAGGGCAGACAAGACACTGCACACTGTGCAAGGGGGATCATTCACCCCTCACCCCCTGGGACACTGCATCCCCCTTGCTCAGTCACCTAAACATAACCCCCCGCATGCCATACCAGGGAGACTAGGATGCTGCACCCCTTCGAAGGGAGGTTGGGCAGCCATACATCCCCCCCCCCCCCCCAGGACACTGCACCCCCCCTTTCTCGGTCACCCATTCACACCCCCATACAGGGGAGACCAGGACACTGCACCTCCTGCAAGGGAGGTGAGTCACCCATATAATACCCCCCAGGACACTGCACCCCTTTGCTTAGTCAACCATACACCACCTCCCACCCCATACAGGGGAGACTATGGCACTGCACCCCTTGCAAGTGATGTCAGTCACCCATACAGCTGCTCCAGGACACCCCCCCCCCCCCCCCCCCATACAGGGGAGGTCTGTGGTACCCATACTAAACTACCATGGCTGTTGGGGTCACCCATAGACCCCTTCCCTTCCTCGATGGTGCTCTATAGGGCGTTTATGATGAGGCTAGATGGCTCTAGAACACTGATGCTGCCCAGTCCAGCCCACCTCCCACCTACAAGGGTTCCCTATAACCCTATATATGGATGAAGCTATGACCATAGTGCTCTGACATTGCTACCAGGTCTGGTACAGCACCCTTTGCAAGGGAGGTCACCCTTGTCTCTAGAACCCTCCCCCCCCCCCCCCCCCCCCCCCCCATACTGCTCTATATTTGTCTTGTGGGGCTATGGCCATAGGATTCTGTGACACAGCTTCCAGGCCCAACACAGTGCCCTGTGCAAGGAATGTTAATGCAACCTTTAGGACTGTATAAGGTTTCATGCTGAGGCTATGACCATTGTAGACTGCCAACTGGCCCAGCCAGCATAGAGGTCAATATAACCTATAGAAATATTTAGTCATAGGACAACATGCTACTGACCAGGGCCCTGTATCTCTTGCAAGGAAGGTCCGCATCTCTTTAGACCTCACATAGAGCTGTATAGGGGTCTTGTGATGAGACCCTGGCCATAGCCTAACCAGCACCACACGCATAACCCTCATAGAGCTGTATATGTCTAATGTGGCTACGGACTTTTAGGATGATGGTGCTGCTGTCCAACACACCCATTACAGTGCTGTCTGCAAGGGAGGTCCATATAGCCCCCGATAGTATCAGGGCCTTGACCTGAATCTAGCCAAGCAACTGACCCTCTGACCAGGGACACACACGCATGTTATGACCCCCCAGCATCTATACAATTTGTTTTCAGCTCATAAATCCACTGTTGTAGTTGTGCAGAGCTATGATCTGAATGTACTACACATGCCTGTGCTCTAATTTTAGCTGTATTGCTCTTTGACTGCAGTAACTTGGATCTACACTGTCCCCGATCTACTGCACCATTGACTGATCTGTTTGGAGGGCAATGCGTCTGAATTGGGAGGGAGTGTAAGAAAGGTGCCAGCCAGCAGTGGATATGGGTGGGTTATAAATCAGGGTGCAGTCTTGTGCCATTCAGGTATGTGTTGGGTTTCAGGACTGTGCAGCTGCAGCAGCGCCTCTTAGCAGCAAATACTAGTTGAGGTGTGTGAAAACTGGATTGTTTGGACAAGTGACCTCAAGATAACCTGTCAGACTTCTCCCTGCTGATACAAATAATCCTCTATTGTCTTGTTTTTCTCTGTGCTGGCAAGTCAGGACTGTCTGCAGTGATACATTTTGTCACTATAAAAGACTTCCTTTGTGTGCTTCCTGTTGATGGCCTGAGAAATGCAATCCGATGGCTATGCAAGTGTCTCACGTGCCTCATCTGAGCTTCCAAGGGGAATTATGCACACATTAGATCTGCACAGGTACACCTTGTCAGCTGCTAGGGATAGCGCCCTCACATACTTAAAGTAGAACAGAACTAAAGCCTAATGGTCCTTGGGAACATCCTGACTTGGGATGCCCCACAAATACTAAAAATGAAAGGGAAAGTACGTTTCTGCCATCTGACCTGCAGGTGGGTGTGACCTGTGCGCCACAGCCATTGAGAATTGCCACAGGCCACACCCACCTGTAGGAGGATCATTTCATATGCTGGCACTGCGGGAAGCAACCAACAACACAGGGGTAAGTTAAGCAGGATGCCCGCCAGGACCTACTGATAACTGTAAATCTAGTCCACCCCCCCCCCCCCCCCCCCATATTTGGATTATGGCTGGGGGGTAGTGTGATTGCTGTGCCTGACATACTGTTAGCTTTAGCGTTAGATAAACTTGGTTACTATGGGCGAAAGATTTGTAATTACCCAATTTCTAATAGTATTCTAGGATGCCCAGGTTTTTTCCACCATTTGGTTTGGTTGACAGTCCAGGCTATGCTTCTAATAAGGCAGCGGCGCTTACCTGAAGCCTGTCCTGTGTCTCTCCTCCATTTCCTGCAGAATGCTGTAGCAGGGCCCTTCTTTTCCATTCATCTACAGCCATGCTCTAATTATGGTTGCATTGTCCCCCCTGTCTCAGTGCTGAGACCTGTGTGAGCACATTAGGAGGTGGTTGGGATGGTATTGAATAGAGGGTCACATTTTAGAGACCTGCTTTAACATATACAGCATGCTGCAGAAAATAGCAGAAAGGCACACGGGGGCGATCTTCAGCTGAGCTCCTTGCTGCCTTATTGTCATTACCTGGACTGGCCCTTTAACTACATCACCAAACCGACAGCCTTGGGTTATCGTGAAAAACTTGGTAAACTCTGGTAGCCAGTAGGTTTTCCTGGGTAGGAGTATACCAGACCTGTGAATGTGCGGCTGCCAGAGAGTGAACAGGCTTATAAAACTGGAATACCTGGAGAAGGTATATATGGCTTTTCTTCCCTTAATGTCCTATCATATCCTGTAAATTAAAAGCTCCTGCCTCCCCCATGTCCTCAGCTCTCTAATGGGGAGCTGCTACATGGAATTGGATGACACACCTGTAACTGTGCAAGGTTAGGTGTTTATTTATTTGTAAATGCCCCCCCCCCCCCCCCCCCCCCCATATTGAGACTGGACCTCAATGTGACTGTAGGCAGCATTTTAATGTATTGCTTACTTGGCAACACAAGATATGCAAATATATATTTACCAGCAAACTGTACTAATAGCCGGGTTACTGTATGAGCTGGGCTTTGTGTGTGTGTTTTTTTTTTCCCCTTTTTGTAAACCATTTCCTTTCAGTTTAGGGAGTGGTGCCCCTGTCATTCAGCCAACATCTTGGTTTGCATCCAATGGAAACTTTTAGTGTAGAAAAAGAGCAAGTAGTGAGTCATGCGGGGAATGCTTTGTATGCGCTGCGAAACTGAAGTGCTCCCCCCCTCACCGCCTTTGCAGAAGGGAGAGTTGTAACAACATCTGACGATAAAAATTGCCTCCTCCTGGAATAAGAGTTGTTAGGAATATTTTATCCTGATATGTAGACACACAATTACGATGCTGAGCTATATTCAACAGGCAACCCCCATACCTCAAGTAATCTTATAGCTTTATACAACAGTGCAGTCTTAAAGCAGGATAAAATGAGTTTTTTTACAGGTTTCCTTCCCTCTAAAGGCTGCACAGATAGACATTTCCTGCTGGGTACACACTGCTCGGGACGTTGCTGCGTGAAGGGAAACTTGCTGAAGTGACTGACGGTGCATGTAAATAAACAATATGGTACTCTCCTTTTGTCCCCCGCAGCTTATCGGTCCGAGTCGCCAGTCAGCAACTCACTGGATCGCATCCTGTGCTGCGTGGGCCCCAGGCAGCAGTTGGTGGCGCTTCTGTCTGGCTCATGCCCCCCACCATCAGTCAGACGTGCTTCCATGCCCTCTCTATTCACTGCAGTGGAGTGGGCATTGGGCTTTGGCACACCCTCGTCCATTGTAATCAATAGAGAGGGTGTGCCAGGGCACTTGGTGGTTCTTCCTTCAGCAAGCTGTGTGGGACCTGCTAATGATTAAAGACAATTATCAGGCAAAAAAATATAAAGGTCTATTCGCCTTTTCTCCCATGCAGACCATCGCTCCTTGTCCGGGGCTGCAGCTCTTACCTGATCTTTAGATCCATGTCCTGTGCCACCCTCCCAATTATACACGTCTTCCTGGTTCTCTGACGGGGCCATCAGTCACCCCCAGCCATCGGTCCCTGAGCTGACACTCCCACCTACATTCACTGCAATGGAAAGGGGCATGTTGGGTTTTCCTGTCCCCCTTTTTCCATTGCTGGACAGCAACATGTAGTTTTAATAGATAAATACGATCTACACAATATTCTAATCTGATTTGGTCATCTGCTGAATAATGCTCTGAAAATTGGCCTTAAACATGCCCTTTTGAGCATCCCATGTGACCACTGAGAGCCAATAGCGCTTGCTATGTTGGTGTTCATGGTGCCACACAGGCCCAGCCTAGTGACTCCTAGTGGCCGTTGGCTGCTGTGAGCCACACTGCATAGATGGGCTGCATTTTCAGGATTTAAGAGAGCCTGAGGTATATAAACGGATCATCTGATTTGGGGGGAAGATGGGGAGGGACGTGAGTTGCTCAAGAAACCTGTTAAACACATAAGCGCACCGTCACTTTGAATAAAAAAACGTCACCTCCTGGAAAGGGTTTAAATGCCCCATTTTCAGTATAGATGCACAATTTATCAACCTTTTTAGGTGGCATGTTGTTCGTGGCCTGTTGTGGGCATTGGCTCAAGCAAATTGTGTGAGGAGCTAATCATCTTTGTTTTTCTGTAGGTATTCGTTACAGCACAGACGTCAGTGTGGATGAAGTCAAAGCCTTGGCGTCATTAATGACCTACAAGTGTGCCGTAGTAGGTAAGTTGCCCCATCTCCTCTCCCCATTTTATAGGAATTGGAAGTTATTGGAGTAATTTTTAAAAATCTCTGTTGGGGGGAACTTCAAACATTTACACTGTGTATTTATTCTTTTGGCCACAAATGTGTAGCTCCCATTAAAGCCTTCAGTCTAGCAAACATAAAACCCATTCATTAAAAAGTATTGTTTGAAATGCCGATGGACATTTTTTCATAGCATTAACTCTGTGCTAAGCACTTAAAGAGGAACAATGCACCTGATTTTCACATTTAGGGGTGGTGTTCCCCTCAGTGAAGGCATCCCGAAGTGGGATACCCTGCTGTGTGTATACCCCCATGATCGCCCTATTCACTCACCTTCCTATCACTCCCATGACACAGACTCGGGGCGAGAATGAGTGCGCTGATTAATCGGCGCCCTCGCTTTCTCTTGGCTCCATACGCTGACTGCTAAGCAGCTGAGTGGTGCCAAGGGAGCAGAGTGTTCCTCTGGCCGCATCCCCCTGCTCACCTCCTAGCTGTTGCGTACCCGCCATTCAGCGCTACTAGAGGCTAACCAGGATGCAGCCGTGGCAAGGGCTCAAAGACAAGGTGAGTGAAACAGTGCTTCCGTGGAGTTTACACAGCGGGCATCCTAATTCGGAATGCCCCAAAGAGTGGAACTCTGACGGCCCTGGACTCTGATGTTACTCTTTAAAAGCATTTTCTCCAGTTTGCAGCCTTTTTATTTTGATGAAGGTTGTAGATATGATATTGCTATCCATGTTTAGGTATGTAAAGCCTCTGTGTGTATGTATAAAGTTCTTCTGTTTACTTCCTGGATAAACTGCATAATAATGTGCCCCACATATCCAGAAGGGATATAAACATCTGCTAACTGACAAACTGTGGCATGTGTAAAATGAAAGGGGCAAGTATGTCTACATTACGGTAGGATGTAGCCACTAGGTCTTGTTAGATACCTATACCTGGGACATCCCAATTTGGCATGCTTTATTTTGCCAACGGACCCTTTGTGCATGAGCACTTAGCATCTCTCACATCCTTCTTGGGCTGTGTACAGGCCACCCATTGTAACTGAATTGCTGGCAGGGCATGCTGATTGTGGCCGGAATTTCATTCCGATTCTTTAGCTGCGTTGTGGAAATATATAATTTTCAGGCAGTTTCACACAGCGAAGCATCCCAAGTTGGGACACCCAACCGGTGTCTGCCGTAGGATAGCTGCTCCTTCTCTGCTTGTCTGTCACCTGTTCTGAGCATAGACAGGCCGAGTATAAATACAAGAAGAAACCTGGAACTTTCCCCTGCTTTCACAGCTTTCCCAGTCTCTTACTCGGATACAGGATGGCTATTCAACAGAAATAAAGTCTTCATACAAAATAGAACTTAACTGTCTGGCTTTCGCACAGTGGGGAAGTCGGGTCGTGCGTCTACATATTAAAGAGGGACTATGGCCATTTCTGACCATAGTTTCTATTTTAAAATGGACCAAAACCCACATTTTAACTAGCATCCCCTGAATTGCTCCCCCTATGAAGAGCACCTTTTGCCAATTTTCACTGTTCCCGCTCAACTCAACCCAGATAATAGCGCTGTAAAGCTTCGCCTCCTCCGTTCATTGTCATTGTGTGGCAATAATGTCGTTGCCACAGCTATGCAATGACTGATCACCTGCCATCTTACAGAGGGGGGCAGTTCCAGGACAATCGAAAAGTGGAATAACCATTTCTAGTTCTACACCAAGGGAATATCGTCATGGCCAAATGTATTTTACAAGTTCAGTGGTTTTTGGTCCACTTTAACTATCTGCCTTTTACAGTGTCTTTAAAAAAACATTCCAGGCAAAGGGTTAATTTAGCCTGTGTTCTGCTCTCCCCACGTTGGCTGTCAGGAGCGGCATGTTTCATTTAGGCAACTTAATTTTTCTGAGATGAACAATACCCGCCAATTTCCCTCCTGTGTGTTTTCCTCAGGTGGGGAATACCAATTTGATTATGTGTATCCCCCCATGGCTCACCCAGCAAACTTGTCTTTCCAGGGTAGGGTAGCGCAGTGCCAATCGGAACCCTCGAATCAATTTGCCGCTGTAATGCCAGGA
This sequence comes from Gastrophryne carolinensis, assembly GCA_027917425.1. NCBI lineage: Eukaryota > Metazoa > Chordata > Amphibia > Anura > Microhylidae > Gastrophryne > Gastrophryne carolinensis. Next base: position 559,767,674 of record CM051235.1, read on the forward strand.
GCCGAATAGAGCCATGCACGCTACCGGCCACATATCTGCTCTCTACTAGCTGGGGGGGGGTCTGTGCTGGCCGTTCTGGCGCTAAAGGTATAGCAAAATCAGTACATATGCTATTGAAACGTGGCTAGGTAAATACCTGGGGCATTGGGGGGGGGGGGGGAATCCCAGTTCAGGTTTCTAAAGACTCCAGGGCCTCCGATGTTTAGGTTCTGAAGAACTATGTCCCTTCTGCAGGGCCTCCTCGGCAAGCAAAGTATGACTCATCCATGTTTGTTTCTATGGGGCATTTTGGGGACTGGGAAAGTTCAATGGGATTTGCCAGGGGATACAAAGTGCTGATGAATAAGCGATGCAGCTCCTGTCGGTCAGCATGGGGCAAGCAGGAAGCGGAATCATTTAATAATTTTAAATGATTTTTATAGATATTTCCAAATAGCAATACATTTAGAAACCTTTGCTTACTCAGCCCTTGTACTTAGTTGCTAGTATGAATGTATTTTTTTTTTTTCCTTCTAGATGTGCCTTTCGGAGGAGCCAAAGCTGGAGTGAAAATAAACACTAGGAATTACTCGGTAGGTTAGAAAAGCATCAATGAGTTCCAGGAGGACAATTCCTACAATTGTGGTTTGAGTTCATGCAGAGATGATCACAATTTACTCACCAGTTGTTGGTGACTGAGGTTGAATGTGTTTGATTAAAGTTGATCTATAGACACAGTGATCCACCTATACTCCTCCAACCCTGAAAGCAGAACCTCACCCTGAATAAGAGCATATCTTATGTTTCTCACACCCTGTACATACAGATTGCTCACATTAAAAATCATCCTACCTGCATCTACTGCATGTTATGAGCCTTTAAACATCCAAGATGGCGGCTCATGGGGCTTCAGGCAGCCTGCAAACAGGAAGTGTCTTCTGACTGTGTCGCTCTGCATTCTGGGATTGCTGTCCTTTCCCTGACTCCAGCTCTGCTGTCTGTGCAAAGTCAAGATGGTGGCACCCATATCCTAGAGCCCTGAACACAATTGCAGCCCATTGGGGAAAAGAATGAGTAAGTGACTTAAAATATATATATTTATTTTAGATGCTGGGGAATAGTTTTTTTTTTTTTTTTTTTTTTTTAAGGGTTTGGGCTTTTCATTAAATGATTCTGAAGGTCCGGTTTAATGCTTTCTTTAATCAGTGTGTGTGCTGCCTCACCACCTGCAATATGAGCTTCTGCCATCAGTAGGAGCTGGCGCCCAAGCTGACTGGAAGTGTGCCCAGATCAAGACCGTTATAAAGACTAGCAACACCAATAGAGCAAGCAGCAATGTTGGAAGCATTCATCTCAGGGCAACTGACATTTTGTGGTCTGAAAACCTGTTAATTGGAACAAAACCCGTATTTTCCCCCTAATGCATCTCCAAATGGGAGATCCCACTGTGTGAAACCCAGCCCCCCCCTAAGATTATGAGGATGGATTAACTGCCTCTGTGCAATGATATTCACTGCATATTCATTCCTGATTTGGGATGGGAAACCTTGCCTTACCAAAATCAGCTGATTGTTATTCCTGAAGTAGAAATTGTGGCTAATGTGAATGCTTTAATATTGGCCCTGACACCAGCCCTTGTGTGTGGGGCCAGGGACACAACTGTGCACGGTCATAATTTAATGGTCTCACATGTTCCTTTGGTATATGGCAGAACTGTCTTATACAGCTCAACTGTAACTCTTGTGCAATCCTAGTCAGCGGCGGACTGAAATCCTGTGCAGGTCTAAAGGACTCCAGGGCTGGCCGTTTTACTGCCCGGAGGATACCCCACTATGTAAACCTTTTTAGCATCGTCCATAATGTATAGTTATTATGGGGCTCTGATGGCATTTTTGTTGCTGCATCCCTGGCTTTTATTTCGCTAAGTTGTGTTGCAGTTCAGAAGTTTTTGGTACACTTTTAAAGCGGACATTCAGCATCATTTAATGAAAAGCCAAAACCCTTAAACTATTCCCAGCATCTAAAATGTAATATATCTAACATTTTTAGTTGCTTACTTTTCATTCTTTCCCCCACTGGGCTGCAACTCTGTTCAGCACTCTAGAATACGGGCGCTGCCATCTTGGCTCTGTAGCATCACATACTGAGAGGGGTTAAAACTGCAGGAGGGGGCGGGGTTATAGTTGTGCTTTGCACAAAGTAGAGCTGGGGTCAGGAAAAGGTCATCTATCCCAGAATGCAGTGGCACAGTCAGAAGACAATTCCTGTTTGTAGGTAGCCTGACACTCCCAAGGGCCGCCATCTTGGATGTTTAAAGTGGACCAACACCCAGGATTTTGACTATCCTGGGTTTTGGTCCACTTCTGGGGGGCACCCCGATTAGGGGTGCCCCGCTGTGTGAAACCCCCAAACTCACCTCACCACGCTCCCACGGACAAGCGGCGGACAAGGCAGCGCGTCCGCCGCCGCCGATCAGGTGAGTTCTTTTGGGGGTTTTCGGGGGGGTCCCTCACAGCGGGACATCCCGATCTCGGATGTCCCGCGGTGAGGGGGGTGATCGGCCCGGGAATCTTATAGATTCCCGGGCCGATCACCCATGGGTGACGGTCCACTTTAAAGTCTCAGAAAATGCAGTTGATGCAAATAGGATGATTTTTTAAAGTGATCAATCTGTAAGTACAGGGTGGGGAAACATATAAGATAGACTTTTATTCATGGTGAAGGTCTAGGAGAAGGACCTTTAAACTAGAGTGGGTCCCAGAAGTGCAACGCCAGAATAAAAGCCTAACCATGTCAAAGGTAGAGGTTCCATTTTTACAGAAAACCATAAGTCATTAGAATCAGAACGTGATGTCAGAACATTTCAGGTTTCTGTGATTTCCTCTGGTCCCTGGAACTGGATTTTGTAAAATCTATTGTGCTGGTTGGAGTAAGGCTTTAAGATTCATGATTCCCAGCTGCATTGATTAGAACACTAGATTTTTAACGATGTGTGAATGGTTGGAGGGGTGTAACTGGTGAGCTCTGCTTTATTTTCTAGAAGGCTTTGTTCGTTCAATGTCTTTTTTTTTTTTTTTTTTTTTTCTCTTACAGGATTCAGAGCTTGAAAAGATTACTAGAAGGTTCACCATAGAGCTAGCAAAGAAGGGCTTTATTGGTAAGTGTTTTGTTTTTTATTTTTGCAGTCTGGGCTGAGAAATGATCACTGCATATCCTTAAATACTAACCCCCTGGTCATCCTGAATTGGGATGCCCTGCTGTGTGAAACCCCCAGATCACTGGTATCTTCTTACCTTTCCCCAGTCAAAGACACAGGCTGTAATCAAATCCGAGCCGTTTGCTGTGCCTATATAACTTGAAATGTAAAGGGGACCAAAACACCCCCCCCCCCCCCCCCCCCCCCAGGTTGGCCGGAAACTAGCCTTCTTTCCCAGTCCAATGGTGCATGCGCAAGCAGCTGCCGCATCCCCACTATCCTTTTAGCAGGGTGCACGTCTGCGGCAGGCAATTGTGAATGGCTGGTACAGGCACATTCCCTGTTAGGGGGTAGCGGGGATGCGGCCGGCAGTGCACTTGGATCCAGTAGCCTTAGACGAAGGGTCAGGAGCGGATCAGAGTGTGCTGATGGGATGAGAGGGCTGCGCATGCGCCGTAGGACCGACGAAGGGGGTGTGACATTGGGCGACCGGGGGTATCACACAGCGGGGCATCGACCAAAACCCAGGATAGTGGTAGGGTCTTCCTCTGAACTGGTCACTTCATTCTACTGAGGGTTTTTGTTTCTCCAATTAGGACCTGGCATTGATGTCCCAGCCCCTGACATGAGCACAGGAGAGAGAGAAATGTCATGGATAGCAGACACTTATGCTAATACTATTGGACACACTGTAAGTTACTTTATTTTCCTTTTTCTGACATAAAACACAGTAAGAATCAAAACGAATAGCTGGATATAACCTTTTCTACATTAACATGGGGCTGGCAGTTTAACCATGTGCCCAAAATTCTAGTGTGCGTTCAGTGTGCATGGCAGGCCACAAATGCAATCCATGTTGAATATGTTTGTAAAGACTTCTTTACAGGCATGGCAATTTCTGTACAAGGATGCCCCTTGGTTTCCCTGTATACTATGCTCTATCTCGTGGCTGTGGCCACCAACTGCCAATCAGAGCTTTCCTAGTGACTGTTACATTTTAGTACAAATGCACAAAAGAGCATGGCGGGTCCTGATTCCTGCTGAAGACCATATGCTTAATGTTTGAGCTAGAAATTCTCACTTCTGCCAGCCTGACGCAAGATTTACTTCCCTACATTGTAAACCTACAGGGGGCCGGCTTCTCTACTTCCAGCGGGTGGCTGCATGGTGAGTGGGAGGTGAGGGGCCGGGCTTTCGTCCAGTTGAAGTTCTTGGCGGCGTTTACATCCCCAGTAGCGTGTGTGCTCCCGTCCCAGTCTATCGAGAAAAAGGTCTGATCGGGCAAGAGCCCGCACATGTGTTTTTGGGGTGGGGAAAGATGCATTTTTATGGGGGGTTCACACAGCAGGGCATCCCCATTGGGGGGGCCTCTTAGATCCCGGGGCCGGCTGCTGGTGGGTTTCGTTTTACTTTAAAGTAGACCTACACTCTTCATGGCAACTCCAGGTGGGGCCCTGGTTCACAGGGACACTAATCTAACCCTCCTGCCCTGCATTACAGATCTAATTTCCTTTATGGTGCCGTGTGCCCTATCATGCAAAGTTTCCTGTCTGAACTGGAAGGGCGTCCCAAATCAGGATGTCTGGGGGAGCAGTTAAGTCACTTTGGAGTAGAGGTCCACCTAAATAAGAAGCAACAGCCAGCCTAGTGTCTAAGACTCCAGGGACAGTGGCCTCCTTCTTTGTGGGGCATCCTGATTTGTGTAAACCTGGAATTGCTCAAAAACTGACCTTTGACGATTCTATGGCAGATGTGTGCATTGCTGCACAAGCTCGCCCACACTGCTGTTCAAAAAAAGCTTTGCACAGGTAGACACTGATGAGTGCAGGCATCGGAGCAGCGAAGCAAAAGCTGAATGATTAGCCAGTGGCCCCCGTATTTGCCAAGTGGGTGATGGAAAGTCTATGCGGATATACACAGCGAGGCTTCCACAATGGTGATACACCGGGCAAGAGGAAGCAAACCCAGGATAGTAAAAATCCAGGTTTTGTTCCTCCTTTAAGATGAGATGTGAGATATAATATATATGTGTGCTGGCTATAATTCTTATTTCTTTTTTACAGGATATCAATGCACATGCTTGTGTCACAGGAAAGCCCATCAGCCAGGGGGGTATCCATGGACGTGTCTCTGCCACGGGTAGAGGTGTCTTCCATGGAATTGAAAACTTCATCAATGAGGCCTCATACATGGGGCAGCTGGGCATGACTCCTGGATTTGGCGATAAAACCTTTGTTATTCAGGTAAGCAATGCTCTTGAGTTAAAGGACAAAGACATTAGGTCTGCTTGCCCCAACACGGTTCTATTGCTTGAGGATAAATTGTATCTTTTATTTTGCGGGGGCCCTAGAGTTGGTATTCAGTCAAATGTGTGAGGGTCCAGGAACTTGGTGCGAGGAGGCACCCTGGGGAGAGATGTGGTTCTCCACATACCGGTGGGGGGAAGCCTGAACTCAGAATTCCTTGTTCCAGGTCATGACCTGTGAGTGGGGCAGGACATTTCATTCAATCTCTGCTTCCTAGTTCAGGGACCCTGCAGTCCTATTTGACTTGAGGGCCCATTTAAAAAGCACAAACACTAAAAATCTACCCCCCCAGGGATCACCTGAAAATAATTTTCGGTTCCCACGTGGGCCACTCTGACAAAGAAAATCTGAACAGAACGAGTGTCGCTAATCAGCAAACTGCCAACAGAATCTGAATGCAGTGAATGCCGCCTGTGGCCTCCCTGCTTCTAGCTGGCCACACCAGAAAGGCCTCCAATGTGGTGTGAGAAAGAGGTAAAGCCCCCCCCCCCCCCCCGAGTGTTTGAGACTTGGTGGGTGTACCAACTACTCTGATGGGGCTGTGTTTATTTTCATTGACACTTCTCTTCTCTGCTGATAAATGCCTTACCTCTAGTGCAGGAGAAACCTATTAATTTACATTTGTAAACTTAACCAGCTTATCCCTGCACTAGAAGTGTTGGTTAGCTGAGATGCAGAGAAGTGTTGTTAATGAAAATTAACACACAGCCCCTTGCCAGAGCAGTTGCCAAAGGATACTTGTCCTTTAACGCCTTTAATCTTTTGCTGCTGGTTACTTCTTTAAAAGAACTCTCCTCATACAGAATGTGAGGCCTACAAATACACCACTGTGTTTGGCCCAAATACCACAGGTGTATTTTTTGGGGTCTGCAATAGCTGAGCAGGGATACCCCTATCTGTATCGCACAAAATGGCAAAAACATGGTGGTTCTAATCCTCGACACTTATGTGGTTAAAACAATACAAAATATGCCCTGTTTATACGCATCTCGTATATACAGTGTTTAACTTGACAGTTAAGATAAGGAAGGTTCAACATCCAGACAACACAAGCTATAAGGAATTTTAGCTGTGTGTTTATAGACCCAACAGGTTTCACAGATCACATGAGAGGTTTACATGTGATTTCAGGTGATAAGGTGGCTAATACTATCATAAAGGTTTTGCTACAACCCTTCAAAGGGTAATTCCACCTTTTTAGAGGTGGCCTTTTTTAGAGGTTTCCAAACTAGTGTGCCCATATGGTACTGAGTTTATCCTTTTTTTTTACTTATGTTTTTGCAACTCCATGTTGTAAAAAAACTGGTTCCTCACTCTGGCCTGATCGTTTGATTGGCCAAGGCAGACACAACAGATTGAACCCCATTTACATTTTTTCAAATTCTTCAGGGAAGCCTTGTGTTCCAGAAGCTAAAGGGTTACTAGCAGTATTCTCAGGTGAATAGGGTGATTGCTGCTGCTTTAAGCCAAAGCTGCTAATAAACTCACCTGTTACAGTTCAAGGATTCTGGGTACTAGGTCAAATAAATCCACTCCTACTTTTCCGAGAAGGTCACACAGGATTTTAAGACTTGGAAGCAACATGCTGATTAGTAAATCACAGGTCTGGAGGCACAAACCTAACACAAATGTTTATTTTACATCCCAGAAGAGGAAAACGCATCAAAAATCTGTTACTTGCGTTCATTTGTATTGAGTTTCTGCTACCTTTGCTTTGAAATGCCCTTCAATAATATAGACTTTTACCATCTAGGGCTTTGGTAATGTAGGTCTGCATTCTATGCGATACCTTCATCGTTTTGGAGCCAAGTGTGTTGGTATTGGTGAAATAGATGGGACCATTTGGAATCCTGAGGGCATTGACCCAAAAGAGCTGGAAGATTATAAACTGGTGAGTACTAAAATGTGTCTTTTGGAGGGGGGGGGGGGGGGGGGGAGTTTCAGTGCAGTATGGAATAAAAATGGAAGAACCAAGTGCCCTGCCACACGGTGCAAAATCCTGTTTGTTGCAAGCACCATTCTTTTCAGGAGGCAACTTTTTAAAGCTGGTGTCTTTCAAGTTTAATTCCAGGTATTTATGTGCTTGCCTTTAGTCCTGTTTCGTACTCTAAGCTTTATGACCAATGTGAGGTTATCCTGCCCTGTAGTTGGCTTCTGTTACAGGACAGTCATGTAGGTCCAAATTGCCTGCTGGAGACTTCCATACCTGCCTTCTAACCCATGTGGTGACAGGACAGTTTAGTAGCAGGGTTGAAGGACCTCCTGAAACTAACCAAAAAAAGCTTTGGGCTGCATTGTGAGCCAAGCAATGACCATTTTAAGCATGTGCTTTAGTTGGATAAGTGATAATGTCTCTATAATAGAGCCTCCCAGGGTTGCCTGTGTTGGGGAGAGGGGGAGCTAAAAGGTCAATACTTGCCCAACCTCCCCAGGGTCAACTTATTTCATTCTCTCTGGCTGAATTTCACCCATTTTCCTGCTAACTAGCACTCTATCGCTTTAGATGGCGTTGGTTCAGATGATTGCAGTCATGTTTGCCTTCTGGAGGTGTTGGTCCCCCGCCGCTAAATGACAATCTGGGGGACTTCTAATTGGCCGATGGCACTCAAATGGGTAAAGGTTAGATTTCCGGGCGTTCTGTGTGGGGGGCTCCAGTGTTCTGGATGCCTCCCCCCCCCCCCCCCCCCCCCAACTGTCATTAAGCAGTGAGGACCAACACGCACTCAGTGCTGGTGTTAATTAAAGCGGACCTTCACTCTAAATAAAAGTCTATCTTATATGTTTCCCACACCCTGTACATACAGATTGTCCACATTAAAAATCATCCTACCTGCATCTACTGCATGTTATGAGCCTTTAAACATCCAAGATGGCGGCTTATGGAAGCCGCCATCTTATCAGGCAGCCTGCAAACAGGAAGTGCCTCCTGACTGTGCTGCTCTGCATTCTGGGATTGCTGACCTTTACCTGACCCCAGCTCTGCTCTGTCTGAGCAAAGCACAGCTATAACCCGCCACCCTGTACTTTATTCCACTCTCCTCTCCTCAGTAAGTGTGATGCTTCTGAGTCAAGATGGCGGCGCCCGTATCCTAAATTCCTGAACAGAGTTGCAGCCCAGTGGGGGAAAGAATAATAAGTTAGTGACTAAAAACGTAAAATATATTAATTTTAGATGCTGGGAAACCGTTTAAGAGTTTGGGCTTTTCATTAAATCGGGCTGAAGGTCGGAGGACTGGCAATTCAAGGGCTGGATGGATTAGGGTTACTTTAAGTACCTTGGGCCAGATGGTGGCTGTCAAATGGAAGGTTCCCTAATTTCAATTCATGGGAATCAAAATACAAAGTTGCTGTAATCTAAATATCATCCTCTACTTACTGATAAGGACCAATCCTTCTCTTTTTTTTTTTTTTTCTTCGCAGTGACTTCTTACTACCATAACCGCTTTCAGCAAAAGGAAATGAGCCAGAAGCTAGTCCTGCACATGGGGACAAAACTGGGACATTGCTTTTGAACCATTTTTAAGAATCCTTAAAGTGGACCAAAACCCAGGATTTTGCCCCACTGTGTGAATCCCGCCCCCAGATCACCGCAGCCAACTCGCCTTATCCCAGTCCCATGGAGCATGTGATGGCTGCATCCTCTGCTTCCATGTAGAAGTATCAGTGCCCGTGCCAGGCATGACCGGAAGGGAGGGGGAGGATGTGCCCATCAGAGCTGCGGCTCTTAGACACACTGTGGGACTGGGATAAGGTGAGTTGCTGCGGTGATCTGGGGGGGTTTGACACAGCGGGGTGCCCCTGGGGAAAGGAACAAAACCTAGGATAGTCAAAACGTTTGACAATCCATGGTTTTGGTCCACTTTAAAGAGGAAGTCAAAGCATTTTGCATCCCTTCTCCTATGCCTCCTCCTGTGCAAAGCCCTATTTGGGCAATAACAAACTCGTGACGGGGGAACAATCTACATGACAACTGAAGCTGGCACCTTAATAAACCAGATTGACAGACAAGTACAGTCTTTACACTGCATAGGATTAGGCAATTAATACCCAAAATGGGCTTAACATAGGGAATGGGAGGTGTGGCTGGCGGTAACAAAATGTGTGGACTTCCTCTTCTTTTAAGATTAATATCTTGGTTCTTGTGGCTCACTGTTTGACCTGCACTATCCTCAGGTTGTCCAACCCTCTGCATAAAGTTCTGGAATGTGTCCAAAACCTGTGGCGACAACATTGTACACATTGTTTTCTTCTTCTTTCACTTGACATGCAGAACACATTCCAACCAAGCCCCCCAAATATAATGGTGTGCGCTTCTAAATTTTTACACTTAGACTAAAATTAATTAGTTATTTTCCTTGTGTACAGCTCGGCCTGTTTTATTTCAATAATTACCTCTGGGTATTCTGCCACAAGCTGGCACAGTTGACTGCAGAAGACTTGTGGCTCCTCAAGGCCATATAAAAGGCCAGGAATCGCCCATAGACCCCCAGTGTTTCTCTGCAGTCATGACTGCGAAGACCGAAGAGGGCTCTCTATGGTTATTCGCAGGCAAGCGGGGCAACCAAGCATGCGGCCCTGTAAGCCTATTTCCACCCGCTTCCGGACCCTCCTGCCTCCCAGCCTTGGCTGACGGATCGGGTGATGGTAGGGGAGCACCTAGGTCGGATGTTCGGTGAGCTTTGCTCCATGCCGCAGACCCTGTACCTGAAGGGTAGCTGGCCATAGGCATATGGTGAGCCTATAGGGGGAATGGAGGAACCACTGCTGCTTGTGTGCCTGATCCTTTACTGGGGTGAGTCTTTATTGTGGGGGTTGTTCTTGTATGGGACTGCTCCTGCTCTAGGGGATTTGTATGGCTTCCCCATCTGTCGCCCCCCCCCCTTCTTTTCACTGGTCTGCCTTGTCCCTGCACTCCGCCGGCCCCCCTCGGGCGTGGGGCGCATGCGCCGCTGCGTGTCTGCGGCGTGAGAAGCTGCGGGGGCCTGCCCCCCTCTGGCGCCGGGCGCCATTCACTGATTAGGCGCCGGCGTCTTCGTGCTTTTTGCGGGGGGCGGCGCCGAGGGATGACGCGTTTTGCGTCATCTCTCTCGGCACGCCCCCTCGAGGTTCTACAAGCGGCGCCATCATCCTGGCTCCGCGCTGCAGGCTGGGTGCGTTTTTTCCTGGCTGCTTGGACTGGCCTGGTGACATGGTTGTGGGGCATCCCTTCATGTGTACCTTCTGCGCGTGCTGCGGACTCCATTGCAGCTGGTCCGTGAGTCGATCCTGCGGGTTGGATTTCCTTGGTGCATGTGCTGTGGGATACTCATATTTTTTTCATGCTTATGTCTTGACGGATAGCGGTATTGTGGTTTTCTCCCGGTTCCATACCCCCCTTCCCTTGGTCCCTCCAGTGGGGCATACCGGGTGGGCTGTTAATTAGCCTTTACACCATATTGGCTGACTGTGCCTTTTTTGATAATCACCATATGGAGGCTTCTGGGGATAGCGAGCTTGGGGGCCCCTCGGGGCAGGCTCGGCTGTGTCATGTACGGGGCATCCCCTTTGAGTGGATGCGGTGCAGTTTGTGTCCCGTGCGCCCAAAGTATTATCGCGGACCAGGCTGGGCTGAGCGCCTCTACTCCCCTGCGCCTGCATTTAGCTCCCAGCGAGGGGGGAGCCAGCAGGGGATCGCAATCGGATCTGGCGCTGCGCATGGCCAGCATTGAGCGACAATTGGCCCGGCTGGCTGCGGGCAAGGCCTGTAGCAAAGAGAGGCACCTAGACGCGGAATTGTCCCTTTTGGCCGATGAGGGAGAGGGCCTTGACTTCTATGGTGGCCGTGACTCCCCGGAGGAGGGGAGAGTTGTTCCGTGACTCGGATTCCTCTGGGGACTGTCATGGCGAGTATGATAGTGATCTAGGTTCTTCCTCAGACGAGGATACTTGGCTCCCGGATGATACCGACAGGCTCTTGTGGGCTGTGTTTGATAGTGGGGAGTTTGGCAGTCTCTGAAGTTCCAGGATCAGTGGAGTCCTAAGGAGGCCCATGCGCCCATCAACTTTCTAGAGTTGAGGGCCATCAGGTTGGTTCTCTTCCAGTTGAGTTCCCACCTTCAGGGTCGTGCTGTGCAGGGCCGCTCAGACAATCAGACGGCGGTTGCCTACACCAATCATCCGGGAGGGACTCGGAGCAAGTGAGCCCTCAAGGAAGTGTCTCTGATTTTATCTTGGGCGGAGGAGACTGTTCCCTGCATCTCGGCGGTTTACATTCCGGGGGTGGAGAACCAGGAGGTGGACTTCCTGAGCAGGGGGACGTCTTGTCTGGGGGAATGGTCTTTCAGCAACAAGGTATTTCTCGCCCCTTTGTCGCCGCTGGGGTCAGCTGGATGTGGACCTGTTTGCGTCCCGTCACAATCTTCCAAGATTCATCTCCTGTCAAAGGATCCTCTGGCCTTCGCCACGGATGCGCTCGCAATTCCCTGGATGGAGTTTCGGCTCCTCTATGCATTTCCTCTGCTGGGTGGTTTGCTGCACAAGATGGCCCAGGAGGGGGTACTCTCCATTCTAGTGGCCCCCCGCTGGCCGAGGAGGGTATGGTTCGCGGACATTGTCAAGATGGCAGTGGATCGGTACGTCTTGCCTGACGATCCAGAGCTTCTCGCTCAAGGACAGCAGTTTTATCCCAATTTACAAACGCTTGTTTTAACGGCTTGGCTGTTGCAACCTCCATCTTGAAGGGCAAGGGTTTGCTGGCTTCGGCTGTCGATACTTTGATTCAGGCTCGGAAGAAATCTTCGTCTGGCATGCTTATATTTCTTGGTGTGAGTCCAAGTTATCTTGTCGTGAATTCTCCATTCCCAGGATTCTCGAGTTTTTACAGCATGGTCTGGATTCGGGTCTACAACTTAGTACTCTCAAGGGACAGGTTTCGCCTCTGGCAATCTTTTTTTCAAAGATCTTTTGCCAGTCATAGGCTTGTCAAGACCTTTTTCCAGGGAGTTACTCATGTGCGTCCGCCGCGTAAGCCTCTGCTACTGGTTTGGGATTTAAACTTGGTGCTTTCTGTTCTACAGGGTCCTCCCTTCGAGCCTCTGTGCAAGGCCACTCTGCCCATTCTGACTCTTAAGGTAGCCTTTCTGGTCGCTATTACTTTGGTGCGTCGAGTCTGAGCTGGCAGCGCTTTCCATGAAATCTCTTTATTTGAGCAGCATCAGGATATGGTGGTGGTCCTTCTTAAAGTGGACCAACACCCAGGGGTGATCGGCCCGGGAATCTATAAGATTCCCGGGCCGATCACCTCCCTCACCGCGGGACACCTGAGATCGGGATGTCCCGCGGTGAGGGACCCCCCCCCCCAAAAACCCCCAAAAACTGACCTGATCGGCGGCGGGTTTGTGAATGGCCGGCGAATGGCCGGCGCGGGCACTGTCAAAGGGCTACGTGGGAGCGTGGTGAGGTGAGTTTTGGGGGGTTTCTGGGGGGTTTTACACAGCGGGGCGCCCCTAATTGGGGTGCCCCCCTGAAGTGGACCAAAACCCAGGATAGTCAAAATCCTGGGTGTTGGTCCACTTTAACCCGGGATTTTTGCCCAAGGTTGTATCTGCCTTTCATCTCAATGAGGACATTGTCTTACCTTCCTATTGTCCTGCCCCTGCTAATTCCAAGGAACGGAACCTTCATTTTCTGGATGTGGTCAGGGCACTCAAGTATTATTTGGTCGCCACCGAGCCCTTTAGGAAGTCTGATTCTCTTTTTGTTCTTTCATTCTGGACCTAGGAAGGGCTTGCCTCCAGCCAAATCTACTATAGCAAGTGGATTAGACAGGCGGTGCGAGTTTATTCTGCCAAAGGGAAGGAACCTCCCTTCCGTGTTACTGCTCACTCTGCTAGGGCTATTGGTGTCTCTTGGGCTTTTCAGCACCAGGCTTCTGTTGAACAGGTTTGTAAGGCCGCTACTTGGTCTTCTGTTCATACTTTTTCTAAGTTTTACAAGGTTGATGTTAGGGCCTCAGCTGACGCTGTTTTGGGCCGCAAGGTGCTTCAGGCGGTTGTGTCTTGAACTTTCCTGCTTTTGCTCTTTGGGGATCCCACCCTTCTTCATGGACACTGCTGTTGGATGTCCCAAATGTGAAGAATTGAAATGAAGCAAGCCGTGCTGTACACCAGGAAAAATACAATTCTGTGATTACTCACCTGTAGAATTGATTTTACTGTGTACAGCACGGCCTGTTTTATCCCGCCCTTGTTGTTGTTGTCCTTGGTTGCCTCTTTATGGTGATTTGTTTTAAAGTTAGCCTTTTTGGTTTATCTCCCAGCTTCTGGCATAACTGCTTTTCAACACTGGGGGTCTATGGGTGATTCCTGGCCTTTTATAGGGCTGGGAGGAGCCACAAGTCTTCTGCAGTCAACTGTGCCACCTTGTGGTGGAATACCCAGATGTAATGATTGAAATGAAACAGGTGAGTAATCACAGAATTATATTTTTTTGTGACAAGTTCAGGGCCAGGGAGAATATTTGCAAATGTATAAGAAGCCATTGTGCCACTTCTGGAAAGCTGAACACTCATGCATCGTATTAAAGTAATAGGACTTTATCAGCACTGATCAGCTCACACATGCACGTATACAGAATAGCACAAGGTGCTGCTGGAGTAAAGGAATTAGCCATCTAATGGGAAGTTTTGTTGCATGATTTTATTTAAAACCTGTCTACAATGTGTGTTTTGGTAATGACTGTACTTGAGTCTTATTGCTAGACACAATAGATTTTCATTCTAGTCTGTTCATATTGAATGTCTTTCATATTTGTACAGCAACATGGAACAATTGTTGGATTCCCTAAGGCTCAGCCATATGATGGAAACATCTTGGAGGCAGACTGTGATATCCTGATCCCAGCAGCCAGTGAGAAACAACTAACCAAGTCTAACGCACATAAAATAAAGGCCAAGGTATGGTCTGTGTTGCACGTTAAAGTCAGTAATTTGGACATAAATGCACCTGATTTGCCCCCACCGGCTCTGATTGTGCTTTAGCCATGCTGCTTGATCATTTTGTGTCTGAAAAAAAATGCTTCATAATGTATTCTGTATTCCAGATTATTGCTGAAGGAGCCAATGGTCCTACTACTCCAGAAGCTGATAAAATCTTCCTGGAGAGGAATATTATGGTCATTCCAGTAAGTACCATGCTCGCCATAGATGTGTTGCTGTTACATTACGCCTGTCATCAAACTAAACTGTTTTGGTGACTTAGGCCTCGATTCAATAAAGGTAGAAAAAAATTCTCATGGTAGTAAAAGATTCAATTCATGAGAAAAAAGCCTTAGAATTTCACTGTTGCTGAGTCACCAGCTCAGAAAAGAATGGAAGTCAATGGCACTATTCCAAGTATGCCTCACACCCTGCTTCGTTAATGATTCATTACTTCTGGGTTATAGCCACTAGATGGCGCTTTTCTAGCAGAGATGGCAAAAAAAGAAGCCCCTCCCGGTCCACATATACCTGAGACCTCCCACACATTCCCCAGTTTAGTCTCTGCTAGAAGGCGACGACAGTCAAGATGATGGCTCCTCTCCTGTCAGGTAGGCCGGGTGCACACCCGGCCCCATTTAATTTCTCTATTTCCACCTGGACTCTTTTTGTTAATTCCCCTACGCCTCCAAGCTATGGCTGCAGGGTCTGGGTGAGGGTAGGTGACACCTTAGAGGTGTTTTTGGCTAATTAGCCATGCTCCACCGCAAGGCCCTCATAAAAGGGTAGGCGGGCGTCAGGTTATGGTGCTCCTGACATGGGATGCCCTGTCCGTTCTGAAGCCCTCGCTACATTTCCAATTGTGGCTATCAGTATCCCCCTTTTACTCCCTGTTCCCGGTTAGTAAGGGGGGTGGGTCTGTCCCTCCATTGTGTGTTCTCTAGTGTGTGTTCTGTGTGCTTGGTGCAGCTGCGCTGGCTATTGCCAGTGTGCATGTATGTGTGTGTGTGTGGTGGTTTACTAGGCGCGGCCCACACGCTCGCTCTCCGGCAGCGGCGGCGGGCCGGTTTCACAGTGAGTGGCCGGCTGTTGTCAGGCGCGGCCCGCACGCTCGCTCTTCGGCGGCGGCGGGCCGATTGCACGGTATGTGGCCGGTTTCTTTCTTGGGCGCGGCCCGCACACTCGCTCCCCGGCGGCGGCGGGCCGGTTGTAATGGTGGTGCCTGGCTCCGCGGCCTTTGCCGGGGAGCGCGGCTCGCTTCTCCTCAGTCAGGGTAGGGGCGGGGCCTGGCGCTCTTCGCGCCTGTGACGGCCCACCCTTCCCTGTGGCGCTTCGGCCGGCTCTCAGCCCTATTGGCTGGGAGCGCGGCGGCGTAGGTTTCCCGCGTAGTGGGGGGGCGGGGCGGATCGGCGATCCGCTTTGGCCCGCCACCCTCCCTCCTCCTTCCTTCCCTCGGGTCTGCGCCGCCATCTTTCTCCGGTTTTGTGAATGTCCCTCGGGGTCATTTTAGTGGTAAGATGATTTGTATAACTTTCAGTGTATGCTGGCTCCCCTGGGGGCCTTTAGATTTTGCCTGGTATATTTACCTATTCATATATCTATGTACATGTCTGTGTATGCTTAATATATATATATATCTCTATATTTAGATATAGAATGTCTCTTTTGCCTTATGTATTGTATGAATTATGGAGACGACGTATGCATGTTGTGTTAAAGGGGTCCCCCCGTGGTGTCCTTCTGGTGGGACAACTGTGGCTATTGAGGTCCCTTGTCAAATTGGGTTCCCTTTTAATTCTAAAAACCTCCCACTAACGGACTCTATGGGGCATCCTGGGTAGCTTATTGCGTAATTCCCATTGGTCAATGCGACTACCTAAAAAATCACCATATGGAGGCTTCCCAGGATAACCGCGCTCGGGATCCCTTCGGGGCAACCCCGGCAGTGTGTGATATGTGGGGTGTTCCTTGATTTTGTGTTACATGTCTACAGCAGGCGATTGTGCGGCAATCCGGGCCCCGTGCGGCCAGGTCGGCCCCGCTGACCTCATCACTTACACTCCCACGCCTGGTCTTGACCCCAAGTGACGTTGTCAATTGTGGGGAGTCGCAATCCGATGTCTGAGCCAGCATGGCTAACATTGAGAGAATGATTGCTAGCTCTGCGGCCAGGATGGCCCCAGCTATAAAACGGCACTCGGCGCCCGCTGCGCCGGCCCGTGACTATATGATTATAATCCTTTTTGTTTGGTCAGTTTATTCCCCGTTTGTGGAGGGGGAATTGCTTCCTGGCTCCGATGCCGGTACGGAGCGTGGGGATACCGTTGATGCATCCCAGGCTCGTTAACCATAATTTTGTAGTGCTTGCCATTTCCTCTCCTGCGGAGGCCCCTGCGAAAATTAAAAAAAAAAAAAAAAAAAAAAATTTTGATACCACCGAACCTCGTTTGGAGCTTCCGGATCGAGAAGCACTTTAACTATCTGACATCCCCAGAGGCCGACGCTCCCGTCATGGGATTGTCCAATACGTTGGTCGTGCATACCCCGGATTTCACTACCTTGAGGGGTAGTGAGGACCGACGTCTCGTCCGACTAGCTTCGCATACCTTCGCTGGTGGGTGTGGCCTTGCGCCCGGTGTGTGCTTCAGCTATTACGGCTGCGGTTACTAGAGCTTTTTAGGGGCCTTCTGGATGGTTCCCAAGCTATGCCTTGCAGCGAGGAGTTTAGACCTTTGACTCATTGTGATTTGTTCATTGCCTTTGTCTTATTAGTCTTGGATGATACTATCCGTCTGTGTAACAGGGCCTCGGCATTGCAGGTTGCTATACACCGTTTGGTCTGGTTGCGCCAGTAGGCGTCCGATAGCGATGCCAAGAAGGCGCTCACAGGGCATCCCTTCGCGGGTCTGCAACTGTTTGGTGATCGACTAGATTCTGTTATCTAGAGAGGTAGGTTACCTCTACGCAAGTGGCAGGACCGGCCCTTTCGTGGTTCAGGCTCTTTCAACCACTCCTTTCGTTACTCTTGGACGGGCTGGGGAACATCCTTCATTGCATTCGGAAGTGGTACCTGGGGTAGGGGCAGAGGTTTTGCCCGACCTGGGTTTTCCTGGGGTGCTAACCCCAAATACGCTGCCGAGACCGCTCGGCATTGAGGGGGCACTCTCACCTTTGCGGGTGGGGGGACGGCTGCCGCTCTTTGCTTTGGTCTGGACTCTAGAGGTCACAGACACTTGGATCCTGGAGGTGGTCTCCTCTGGGTATAAGCTGGAGTTTTCCGGCTTCTTCCTAGATTCCTCAGGTCACGGGTTCCTTGGACCCGTGGGCGGCACAGGGACTATTTTCTGGAGGTGCCAAGCCTTTGGCATATGGGGGTCGTTTGTCCAGTTCTCCCCATAGAGAGAGGTCTGTGTTACTTTTCCAACCTCTTTACTGTGCCCAGGAAGGATGGTTCCGTAGGATCCATTTTGGACTTAAAGATTCTCAACCGGTTCTTCTGAACCAGAAAATTTCGCATGGATTCCATGCGCTCTGCTGTCAATTTCCTATGCCCAGGGGACTTTTTGACCCTGATGGGCATTAGGGATGCTTACCTTCATGTGCAGGTTTTCCCGGGACTCCAATGGTTCCTCAGGTTTGCGGTAGGCGATCAGCACTACCAGTTTGTGGCTCTTCGGGTTGGCCTCGGCACCCAGGGTGTTCGCCAAGGTGTTGGCGGGCGTGCTGGCCCGTCTTAGAGTCCAGGGCATTCGCATTTTGCCTTATCTGGATGACCTTCTCATTACGTCATCTTCTCTCCTCCAGGCGGAACTGGACATCCGGAAGGTGTTGACGACACTAGAGAGGTTCGGGTGGGTGATTATTTGCCCCAAGTCCTCACTCTCTCCGTCAAGGGTGGTTCTCATTCCTGGGCATGACTCTGCATATTATTCAGCTCAGGGTTTTCTTACCCCAGCCGAAGGCGGATGTTCTTCATGCACTAATTTGTTTTCTTATGTCTAACCCTCGTCCGTCCTTCGGACAGAGATGAGGCTGGTGGGATTGAAGGTGGCTTGCTTAAGGCAGTGCCTTTTGCCCAGTCTCACATGAGTCCTCTTCAGCTCCATCTATTATCGTCCTGTGACAAAGGTCCTCTGTCCCTGGATCGGACCTGCGTCCTGGAGAGACCTTCAGGTCCAGGGGCTGTGGGGTCCTCAGGAGGCTTACGCTTTCATCACCCTCTGTAGCTGGAGGCGGGTTGGTGGTGCTGTCGTACGTGGCACATCGCCTCCAGGTACCGGTTCTGGTTCGCCCCGATTATTGGACCGCGTTTGATTACATCAATCACCAAGGAGGGGCTCGCAGCAAGAGCGCCCTCTGGGAGGTGTCTCTGATTCTTGCATGGGCCGAGAGCATTGTGCAGGCATCTCGGCAGTGTACATTCCAGGGGTGGAGACCCTGGCAGCGGACTCCCTAAGCAGGGGGTCCTCTCGCCGGGGGGAATGGTCCCTCAGCAACGAGGTAATTCTATTTCCCTGTCGCAGGTGGGGGATGCTGGGGGTGGATCTGTTTGCCTCTCGGCACCATCATAGGTTCCCTGCATTTGTTTCTGTCCCAGGACCCTCTGGCTCTGGCGGTGGATGCCATGTCTCTGTTCTGGCGGGAATTCGGTTTCCTGTATCTGTTTCCTCACTTTCCCATGGTGGGCAAGGTGATACGCATGCTGGTTCACGTGGGTGTGCCTGTAATTCTGATGGCCTCGAGGTGGCCAAGACAGATGTGGTTCGCTGACGTCGTGTGGTTGGCAGGCGATCATTACAGACTGCCTCTGGTTTCGGATCTGATTACGCTAGGTCAGCTTGTTACTCCAATTTACAAATGCTGGCTTGACAGTGTGGCTGCTGCAGCCTCCATTCTACTAGAAATGGGTTGGTCCAAACCTGTTGTCCTCACGCTTGTCAGGGCTAGGAAGTAATCTTCCTCTGATATCTATTACAGGACCTGGCGGCTTTACTTTGATTGGTGCGAGGATAGAGTCTTTCCTTGTCGAGTGTTTTTTTCCATCCCTCGAACTCTGAAGTTCCTTCAGCATGGACAGGACATGGGTTTTCAACTTAGCACTCGGAAGGGGCATGTTTCCGCTCTTGTGGTTTTCTTCAGAGGTCTTTCGCTCTTCATCCTTTGGTTAAGATTTTTTTCCAGGGGGTCACTCTTGTGTGCCTTCCTCGCAATCCCTGGTCACCTGTTTGGGATTTAAATTTGGTGTTGTCTGACCTTCAGGGTCCTCCTTTTGAATCTGGGCAGGTTCCGGCTTTTTCCATTTTCACCTTAAAAGATTGCCGTTTTTGGTGGCTATCGCCTCTGTTCGACGTGTTTCTGAGTTGGCGGCTCTGTTCATTCAGGGCCCCTTTGAGTGACATCTAGACAAGGTGGTTTTCCGCTTTAGACCGGACCTTCTGCCAATGGTTGTCTCTGCCTTTCAACTCAGTTAGGTCATTGTGCTTGCTTACTTGTGTCCTAAGCCTAGCAACGACAAGGAGAGGGCCTTGCGCTCTCTGGATGTTGTTAGATGTGTAAGGTTCTATCTGGTAGCTACTTCACCATTCCGGAAGGCGGACGCCTTTTGTTGTGGTGCTCTCTGGGCCCAGAAAGGTTTTTGGCGTCCGTCAAGTCTATCTTTAGTGATTGGATTCGTTAGGCCGGTTTTAGGGCCTATGCTGCCAAGGGGAGGGATCTCCCTTTTCAGTTCACTGCTCATTCTACTTGTGCTGTACTTGGTCTTCTGTTCATACTTTTGCCAAGTTTTATGAGGTTGATGTGCGGGCCTCAGCAGATGCTGTTTTTTGGCCGCAAAGTTCTGCAAGCTGCAGTGATTTAATTTGGGCATTTTTGCCTGTTGGGATCCCCACCCATTTTTGGACACTGCTACTGGATGTCCCAGAAGTAATGAATCATTAACGAAGCAGGGTGTGAGACATACTTGGAATAATACCATTTTGTGATTACTCACCTGTAAAATGGATATTATAAGTATGCCTCACACCCTGCTTCGACCCGCCCTGAGTTGTATCTTGGATCCTCTTTATGGTGAAATGTTTTCATTGTTCATGTTGTTATTTTTATTATTGGCTCTTCCTGGTCCCCTTACTGCTTTCATATACTGGGGAATGTGTGGGAGGTCTCAGGTATATGTGGACCGGGAGGGGCTTCTTTTTTTGCCATCTCTGCTAGAAAAGCGCCATCTAGTGGCTATAACCCAGAAGTAATGAATCATTAACGAAGCAGGGTGTGAGGCATACTTATAATATCCATTTTACAGGTGAGTAATCACAAAATGGTATTTTTTTACTCCTAAGAAAAGTAGAGAACTGTTTACTCCTTTCTACACTGTAGTAAAAGCTGCCCTTGACTTTCATTGTCGTTTTTTTAGCTGGTGATTCAGTAACTGTGACATTCTCAGGTTTTTTTCTCCATGAATTGAATTTGTTACTACCATGAGAATTTTTTTTCGACCTTTATTGAATCGAGGCCTTAGTCCTACTGAGGATTGGCATTGATTCCGGTACTTGTATTACATTTGTACAGCATTGTTTATGGTTTAACGGTAAATGTGCTGGTTAGTTAATTGCAGTTAGACTAACGTTGAAATATGGCAGTGCTTGTGCTGATATTTGCCCTCACTTGGTAGGTATTTCCTAACCTTGAATTATTTTACATGGTATGTAGTTGAAAAGCTCTTAAGGTCGTGAATAATAGAGAAAAGTATATTTTTATCTGGGTGCTACCAACTCTTTTTTTTTTTTAAAGAGGCTTTTTACCTAAAGGGGCAATAAAAGGAGGGCTATCATAACAAAAATGGCCCAATACATAGAATAATATGTTGGATGGCAGCAGGAGGGGTCACTTGGGGACTCCACTCCCGATACACTAAAACCCCAGGATATTCTAAGTATGTCACACACACCCCACTTCAGACTTAATAATTACACTAGGGTTAACGCACCTCTAGGTGGCAGCATTGCAGAGAACTTCTCCAAAAAACTTCAACAGGCCCCTCCCGGTCCATACATACCTGGTACCTCCCAAGAACCTCCCAGTGTTGTTCTCTGCAAGGTGGCGACAAGACAGAAGAAAGAAGTCTCCTGCTTGCAGGTAGCCGGGGTATCCCCCCCCCCCCCCCCCCGTTGTCTATTTCTGCTTTTGTTTGAATGTATTCTATTTAATGGCAGCCTCCCAGCTTCGGCTGTAGGCCGGGCAGTAAGGTAGCCGGCACCATTGGTGCCTAGGAGATTAGCTCCTCCTCTCGACCCTTCATTGCGGGGCATAGCGGGATTCCCGGAGTGGTGATCCGGATGTGGGATGCCCCATTTTATAGGAGTTAGTGGTCAGGTTGTGTCTTGCCCTGGGATATTGTGTCTCTTCCGGGGTGTGGGACGCGCTGGGGACAGTGTCATGCTTTTAATCGGTGACATGCTGTGTGAGTGTGCTGCTGCGCTCTACCTTGTGTTTCCCTTTGTGATTTTACATTGTCTGATCTCACTGTATTACTGCCGTTTTTTCTTTTCCCCCATGTCTGTCTGTATCTCCCCTCAGGAGCCGGGGGGGGCGGGGCCTCGCGGCGTGCTGCGCCGCGGTCCCGCCGGTGGCTGGGCGCCGTACTCGGCGCTTGCAGCCTGCTTGTCCGGCTGCTCAGGGGGGACCTTTTTATCAGTGTGTGGGTCTGTGCTTTTTACTCCGGCGCTGTACACTGGGAGCCGGCGGGTGGCACCGCCGGTCCCGTCATCGAGGTCTGCTTGCGGTCCCCGCCGGCAGACGCTGATGCTGCCTGGGGGCGGGGTCGCGCGCACGCGGGCCGCGCACGGATTGGACGCCCGGAGGGGCGGGGCCTTCTCGGCTCCCGCGCTCACGGAGCCTCTCTCTCTTCCTCCTTCTATGTGTGTGTGAAGGCCGCCATCTTCTGCTGGCTGCGCGGTTTCCTCTCCTCTCCAGGTAGGCGTTTTTTGGCTTGTCTTGTAGTGACCCCTCGGATCCCTTCCTCCTCCTTTTCCTCGCTCCGGCGCATCTTTATGGTGCTGGTTGGCATTAACCATTTCTGTTGCTCTGGTTAATGAGGGGGGGGGGGGTGGTGTGAGGGGGGTTTTGAATATTATGTGGTTTTTTGGCCATGGTGCTAGATTGACGCCTGTCCCTCTCCCTTTTGTGTTTTTCAGATCCTGGGATCCCGTCTGGCAGGGCTCTCCCGGTCATATATACCTGGCTCGTGGGGGGTGTCTTTTCTTTGCAATTTATATATATATACACTTATATGTATTTTTATAAGGGTCTTATGCTATTCCCCTGGGTCAGGATCTTGTGACTGTCCTTAGACAAGGGTTAGGTTATTAAGGGGCATCCCGGGTCGCGTACCGCATAAATCCCTGGGTTCTGCAAATACCATAAATTCACCACATGGAGGTTGCCACAGATACCGGGAATGGTTCTTCGGGACAATCCAAGGTGTGCGGGGGTTGTGGGACTCCGCTCCAGGGAGATGATGTCATTTTGTGTATTCCTTGTGCACAGCAGAACATTGCACGGCAGTCCAGTACTCCGGTGCCTAGCACTTCTTCGGCCGCGCCATCTCCCTCTCCCCCTCGCTTATTCCGGACCCCGTGTGACGTTGTCCTGGGCGGGGATTCGCAGTCTGATGTATGTACCCGCTTGACCAACCTTGAGAAGCGGTTTTCTGCTATAGCCGCTCAGAAGGTTTCAGCTAAGCGGAAGCATCTGTCTCCGCCCCCGCCGGATTCAGATGAGGAAGTGGTGGGAGATCTGGATTGGTCGGATCATCCCCGTGAAGAAGGTGAGCTCATTGAGGATGAAGATTCTGATGTTCAGCAGTTGCTGGGTTCTGAGGGGGATCAGGATGATGGCCTCCCTCTCGATTCCTCTACCATTCTGAGCCAGATGTTTGAGGTTTTGGATTTGGAACCTCCGGTGGTTGCTCCCAGGCCCAAGGGTCAGCTTTTTGGGGTGTCCAAGCAGCGTCTGGAGTTTCCCAGCCAACAGCATTTTCAAGAAATTGTTTTCAAGCAATGGGAGCAACCTACACGTCTTGTTGGTGTGCCGTCTAGCTGGGATAGGAAGTATCCCTTTCCGGCGGAATTGATGAAGCGTTGGTCTGTCCCCCCTGAGGTAGATACTCCGGTCTTGGGACTGTCCAACACGGCGGTCGTGCATTCCCCTGACACGACTTCGCTCAGGGACGGCGAGGATCGCCGGGTTGATCAGCTTGCCCGTCATGGTTTTGTATGTGCGGGTTCGGTGTTAAGGCCTGTCTGTGCTTCGGCTTTTTTGACTTTTGCTGTCAGGTCTATTGTCAGGGACTTGGGGGTGGATCTCGAGCCCACCAGTGATGAGTCCCTTGGGCTTAAGCGCTGCGATGCTTTTTGTCCTTTATCCTGGCCGCTCAGGAGGATGCCATGCTGATGTGTGGCAGGGCTACTGCCTTGCTGGTGGCTATCCGGCGCTGTGTGTGGTTGAGACAGTGGACGGCCGATTTTAATTCTAAAAGATCGCTCACGGCTCTGCCCTTTTTGGGTTTGAGGCTTTTTGGTGAGAGGCTGGACTCTGTTGCCAAGGGAGGTAAATTACCTCAGCGCAAGAAATTTCGCCGTTCCTTTCGGGGGATGGTCTCGTTCAATCCGTCCTTTCGGGGAGTTGGCGCCGGTAGAGGTGCGGGCTCCTCGGCCCCCAGGGGCGCCAGTTGGAATAGGGGCAGAGGCCGTGGCCGCCCCACTCGCGTCTGGGGTGCCAAGCCCAAGCCAGCTGCCAAGCCCACCCAGCAATGAAGGGGCGCCCTCACCCGTTCGGGTGGGGGGACGGTTGCAACTTTTCTCCCGGGTGTGGAACCAGGAGGTCCCGGACAGATGGATCCGGGAGGTGGTTTCGGCCGGTTACAAGTTGGAGTTCGAGTCACGTCCTCCTCCAAGGTTCTTCAGGTCTCGGGTGTCTTTGGATCCTTTGGCCGCGCAGGGGCTCCTGGCGGCAGTAAGGAATTTTCTAGATTTAGCTGTCATTTGCCCGGTTCCTCCTTCAGAGGTGGGGCGCGGGTTTTACTCCAATCTCTTCACGGTCCCCAAAAAGGACGGGTCCTTCCGTCCTATTCTGGATTTGAAGTTTCTCAACAGGTTTATTCGTCCTCGGAAGTTTCGCATGGAAACCCTGCGGTCTGCGATCGGTTCGCTTCGGCAGGTGGACTTTATGACGTCCATAGACATCAAGGATGCGTACCTGCACGTGCCGATCTTTCCTGCTCATCAGCGGTTCCTCCGTTTCGTGGTGGGGGATCGGCATTTTCAGTTTGTGGCTCTTCCATTCGGTCTCACCTCTGCTCCGAGAGTGTTCACCAAGGTGTTGGCGGGGGTGATGGCCCTGCTCAGAGCTCATGGGATTCGCATTGTGCCTTACCTGGACGATCTTCTCATCATGGCTCCTTCCTTCAGTCAAGCAGAGGGGGACACCAGCACGGTGGTGTCTATGTTGGAGAGGTTCGGCTGGGTGATCAATTACCCCAAGTCCTCGCTGGTTCCGGCCAGGGTGGTGACTTTTCTGGGGATGTCGTTGGACTCCTGCTAGCACAGAGTGTTTCTTCCTCAGGCCAAGGTTCTGATGATTCAGGAATTGGTCCAGCTGCTCCTCTCCCATCCTCTTCCGTCCATTCGTCTGGGGATGAGACTGGTGGGGTTGATGGTGGCCTCGTTCGAGGCAGTTCCCTTTGCTCAGTTTCATACGAGGACTCTTCAACTTCATCTTTTGGCATCTTGGAACCAGTGTCCGGGGTCGTTGGATCGGTCCTTCCGGTTGTCCCCTCGGGTTCGGCAGTCCCTTCTGTGGTGGTTGGTCTCGGACAACCTTCTGAAGGGCAGGTCGTTTCTGACTCCACTTTGGGAGACTGTCACCACGGATGCCAGTTTGTCAGGCTGGGGAGGTTATTGGAAGGATCTTCGGCTTCAGGGGCAGTGGGACCCTCAGGAGGCCCACTTGCCCATCAATGTTCTGGAACTGCGAGCCATCAGGTTGGTTCTGTCTCACTTGACACATCATTTACAAGGTCTGCCGGTTCAGGTTCGCTCAGACAATCAGACGGCGGTTGCTTACATCAATCACCAAGGAGGGACTCGCAGTCTGGGTGCCCACAGGGAAGTGTCTCTGATTTTGGTCTAGGCGGAGACTCATGTCCCTTGCATCTCGGCAGTTTACATTCCGGGAGTGGAAAACACAGAGGCGGATTTTCTGAGCCGGTGTGCGTCCCGTCGGGGGGAGTGGTCTCTCCATCCCCAGGTGTTTCGGTCACTTTGTCTCCGGTGGGGGACACCGGAGGTGGATCTGTTTGCCTCTCGTCACAATCGCAAGCTTCCGTCCTTTGTGTCCCTGTCCCGGGACCCTCTGGCTCTGGCGGTGGATGCCATGACCCTGAGCTGGAGGGACCTGGGGTTTCTTTACCTGTTTCCTCCGATTCCCATGCTAGGCAGGGTTCTGCGAAAGTTGGTTCTGGAAGGAGTTCCCGCCATTCTCGTGGCTCCAAGGTGGCCAAGGCGGGTGTGGTTCGCGGACATCGTTCGTCTGGCCGTAGATCAGTTCGATCTGCCTCTTCGGCCAGATCTTCTCACTCAGGGTCAACTCTGTTACCCCAGTTTACAAACGCTGGCTTTGACGGCTTGGCTGCTGAAACCTCCATCTTAAAGGAGGAGGGTCTTTCGGATGCGGTCATTCAGACTCTTATTAGTGCTAGGAAGAGATCTTCTTCTTCCATCTATTACAGGTATTGGAGATCTTATATTGATTGGTGTGAGGCTAGGTCTTTGCCCTGCCGGGTCTTTTCTGTGTCTAGGATTTTGGTGTTCCTTCAGGCGGGGCTGGACTCTGGTCTTCAGTTGAGTACCTTGAAGGGGCAGGTTTCTGCTTTGTCTATTTTTTTCCAGAAATCTTTTGCTAGTCATTCCTTGGTCAAGACTTTTTTCCAGGGGGTTTCGCATGTGCGGCCTCCTAGGAAGCCTTTGCTCCCAGTGTGGGATTTGAATTTGGTTCTTTCTGCTCTTAAGGCTCCTCCTTTTGAGCCTTTGCGGGATGTTGCTTTGTCCATTCTTACTCAGAAGGTTGCCTTTCTGGTGGCCATTACTTCGGTTCGGCGTGTTTCAGAGCTGGCAGCTTTGTCTATTCAGGCTCCTTATTTTGAGGATCATCAGGACAAAGTGGTTTTTCGTTACAAGTCAGATTTTCTCCCTAAAGTGGTCTCTGCTTTTCATCTTAACCAGGACATTGTTCTTCCATCTTTGTGTCCTAAGCCTAAGAATGTCAAGGAGAGTGCTTTGCACTGCTTGGATGTGGTACGTTGTGTCAGGTACTATCTACGTGCTACGTCTTCTTTTCGTAAGACTGATGCCTTTTTCGTTGTGCCATGTGGGCCTAGGAAGGGTTTGGCTCCGGCCAAATCTTCCATTAGTAAATGGATTCGTCAGGCCATTGTTGGTGCTTATTCGGCCAAGGGGAAGGATCCCCCTTTTCGAGTTACTGCTCACTCTACTCGTGCGGTTGGTGCGTCCTGGGCTTTTCAGCACCAGGCTTCGGTTGAACAAGTGTGTAAGGCTGCAACTTGGTCTTCTGTTCATACTTTTTCTAAGTTCTATAAGGTTGATGTGCGGGCCTCAGCGGATGCTGTTTTTGGCCGCAAGGTTTTGCAGGCTGCAGTGGTTTGAATTTTTTCTGCGTTATTGCCTGTTCGGATACCCACCCTTTTCTGGACACTGCTGTTGGGTGTCCCTAGTGTAATTATTAAAGTCTGAAGTGGGGTGTGTGACATACTTATAATACCCATTTTACAGGTGAGTATTCACAAAATGGTATTATTCTAAGTATGTCACACACCCCACTTCACCCGCCCTTTTTGGTATCCTGGCTCTCTATTTGGTTAAGTTTGGTTCTTTACGTTGAGGGTTACATTGTTTGGTTCTGGTACCTTGTCTTACTGCTGTTCTAATACTGGGAGGTTCTTGGGAGGTACCAGGTATGTATGGACCGGGAGGGGCCTGTTGAAGTTTTTTGGAGAAGTTCTCTGCAATGCTGCCACCTAGAGGTGCGTTAACCCTAGTGTAATTATTAAAGTCTGAAGTGGGGTGTGTGACATACTTATAATACCCATTTTACAGGTGAGTATTCACAAAATGGTATTTTTTTAAAGAGGCTTTTTACCTAAAGGGGCAATAAAAGGAGGGCTATCATAACAAAAATGGCCCAATACATAGAATAATGTGTTGGATGGCAGCAGGAGGGGTCACTTGGGGACTCCACTCCCGATACACTAAAACCCTAGGATTTTTTTCCTGCCAGGAGTAAAAAATGACAAGCTTGGCCCGTTTTTTCAGTTCAGCTGTATAAGTGACTCCTCATTAGCCGATGTGTTTATGGATTTTTAATATGATCCAATTTTGCTTTTGCTTCTATGAGCAAAATTGATAAACCTAAAGAAACCAAAGGCATAGTATTGATCTCCTGTTACATGCCTGATGTATAAGCTGTCGCACTCGCCAGTCTTGACCACTTGCCCTAGGAACAGATTTTTGAAAAGATCCTTCCAGCAGGTGATTCGTTTCATAGACCTTTTAAAGCGGACCAAAACCCACCAAACTTGTGAAATACATTTGGCCATAGCCCCTGTCGATAACCCCCTCTTTTCCCATTGCATGGCACGGCCTGCTTCCAAAAGTCCTTACGTATGGGTAATCCCGCCACAAGGTGGCTCAGTGTACTGCAGAAGAGTTGTGGCTCCTCCCGGTACCATATAAAAACGGAATCACCATAGACTTATCCAGTGTTCTCTCTGCAGTGATTTTGCGAAGATAGAAGATGGCTCTTTATATTGCGCAGGTGAGCGGGGCAACCAAGCCTGCGGCCCTGCATGGCTATTTCGACCCGTTTCCGGACCCTCTGTGCCTCCCAACCTCAGCTGACAGATCGGGTGAGGGTAGAGCAGCACTAAGTGCTCAAGGAGTGCTGCTCCAAGCCGCAGACCCTGTACCACAAAGGGTAGCCGGCCATAGGCTTTATGGTGAGCCTACTAGGGATGCGGAGTTCCTGTCCTAGCTTCTGAGGGGGTGAGTGTTTTGGGGACTATGTACTTGTTTTGGGGTTCCCCCCCCCCCCCCCCTCATCCCTGGCCTGGGCTCTCGCCGCTGCCCGCTCACCTTCCTCTCCGGCGTGTGTTTGGGGGAGAGGGTGTGTGTCTTTTCACCGCCGTCGCCACTTTGTACTACGCTCCTCGGCGGGCGGCGCTATAACTGAGGCGTTTTTTTTTTCTACTGTGTGACGCCGGCACGGTCATGTGAGTGCCGTTTTTCACGCTCTTTGGGGGGGGGGGCGGAGGATGACGCGTATCGCGTCGTCCTCCCGCGGCCCGCCCCTCAAGGTTCCTCTGCCGGCGCCATTTTGCTTCTGCTGCGCGTCTTGTGCCCTTCATCCTGGGAGCTGCAGCTATGCGCCGGTCGGTTTGGTTGCGTCAGTGGGCAGTTGACACCGCCGCTAAGAAGTCTCTCACTGGGCTTCCTTTCACAGGACTCCGTCTTTTTGGGGAGCGTCTTGGTGTTCTGACCAAGGATGGTAGGCTCCCCCAGTGTAGAAAGCAGGCTTGGCCCTTTCGGGGATCCTCTTCCTTTCGTCCTTCAAGGGGAGGCCGTGGCCCCTTTTTTCTCAGGTAGTCGCAGAGACTCTTGGGGCTGAGGTAGATCCCGCGGTCGCACCGGTCTCTCCTGGGGAACCAAGCACAAACCCCCTCCCAAGGCCCCTCAGGCATGAGGAGGCGCCCTCACCCGACCGGATGGGGGGACGTCTGGAGGCTTCGCGTCTCAGAACAGTGGATTCATAAGGTGGTGTCCTCCGGATACAAGATAGTTTGCGGCCTGGCCGCCCCCAAGTTTCCTCCGATCCCGGATATCTCTAAACCCTGTGTCGGCTCAGGGACTGCGTCTGGCCGTTCAAAGTCTTCTGGCGTCGAGTCATTTGTCAGGTACCTCTTCAGGAACGGGGTCGGGGGGTACTACTCCAACCTGTTCAACCAGAGGTCCCTGAGGTTCGCTCTGGGGGATCTACACTACCAGTTTGTGGCCTTGCTGTTCGGTATCACCTCGGCTCCTCGGGTTTTCACCAAGGTGCTGGCTGGCGTCATGACTCTCAGGTTGGTTCTCTTTCAGTTGACCCCCCTACCTTCGGAGTTGTGCTGTACAGGTCCGCTCGGACAATCAGACAGCGGTTGCCTACATCAATCATCAGGGGGGGACTCTGAGCAAGCAAGCCCGCAAGCAAGCCCTCAAGGAAGTGTCCCTGATCTTGTCTTGGGCGGAGGAGACTGTTCCCTGCCTCTCGGCGGTTTACATCCCAGGGGTGGAGAATCGGGAGGTGGACTCCCTGAGCAGGGGGACGTCTCGCTTGGGGGAATGGTCCCTCGGCAACAATATCTTTCACGCCCTGTGTCACCACTGGGGTCAGCCAGACGTGGACCTGTTTGCGTCCCGTCACAAGCTTCCAAGATGTCTCCCTGTCAACGGACCCTCTGGCCTTTGCCACAGACGCGCTAGCAATTCCCTGGACAGAGTTTCGGCTCCTCTATGCATTTCCTCCCTTTCCTCTGCTTGGTCAGGTGCTGTGCAAGATTGGCCGGTACCCCCTCCTGGGCTTTCTGGTGGCACCCCTGTTGGCCGAGGAGGGTATGGTTCGCGGACAACGTACAGATGGCAGTAGATCGGTTCATCCTGCCCGACGATCCAGAGCTTCTCACGCAGGGACAGCTGCGCCATCCCAATTTCAAAGGCTTTGCCTGCCTCTATTGTCGATACCTTGATTCAGGCTCGGAAGAAATCCTCGTCTTTTTATCTACTACATGGTCTGACATGCTTACATTGCTTGGTGCGAGTCCAAGTATGTTTTTTTTGTCGGGAATTTCCCATTCCCAGGATTCTGGAGTTTTTACAGCATGGTCTGTATTCGGGCCTTCAACTTAGTACTCCCAAGGGACAGGTGTCGGCTCTGGCAATTTTTTTTTTTCCAAAGATCCTTTGCCAATCACAGGCTTGTTAAGACCTTCTTCCGCGTAAGCCTATGCTACCGGTTTGGGACTTAAATTTGGTGTTGTCTGCTCTACAGGGTCCTCCTTTTGAGCCCTTGTGCAGTGCTGCACAGTACATAATGACTCTTAAGGTGGCCTTTTTGGTTGCTATTACTTCGGTGCGTCGAGTCTGAGCTGGCGGCGCTTTCCATTAAACCTCCTTATTTTGAGCGGCATCAGAATAAGGTGGTGGTCCGTCTTAACCTGGAATTCTTGCCCAAGGTTGTATCTGCCTTTCATCTCAATGAGGACATTGTCTTACCTTCCTATTGTCCTGCCCCTGCTAATTCCAAGGAACGGAACCTTCATTCTCTGGATGTGGTCAGGGCACTCAAGTATTATTTGGTCGCCACCGAGCCCTTTAGGAAGTCTGATTCTCTTTTTGTTCTTCCTTCCGGACCTAGGAAGGGCTTGCCTCCAGCCAAATCTACTATAGCAAGTGGATTAGACAGGCGGTGGTGTGAGCTTATTCTGCCAAAGGGAAGGAACCTCCCTTCCGTGTTACTGCTCGCTCTGCTAGGGGATCCCACCCTACTTTAAGGACACTGCTATTGGATGTCCCAGAAGTAATGATTGAAATGAAACAGGCCGTGCAGTACACTTGGAAAAATACAATTCTGTGATTACTCACCTGTAGAATTGATTTTACTGTGTACAGCACGGCCTGTTTCATCCCTCCCTTGTTATCGTTGTCCTTGGTTGCCTCTTTATGGTGATTTTAAAGTTGGCCTTTTTGAGGCTGTGTATTTTTATCATGGTTTGTCTCAAGGCTTCTTGCATAACTGCTTTTCAACACTGGGGGTCTATGGGTAATTCCTGGCTTTATATAGGGCTGGGAGGAGCCACAAGTCTTCTGCAGTCAACTGTGCCACCTTGTGGCAGAATACCCAGAAGTAATGATTGAAATGAAACAGCTGTGCTGTACACGGTAAAATCCATTCTACAGGTAAGTAATCACAGAATTGTATTTTAGTTTTCATACGTCTGAAAGTGGGTTTGGGACTTGAATCGCTGACAACACGTGTAATTGTCAATAATTATAATGCTTAATATCTTCACAGGACCTGTATCTGAATGCTGGTGGTGTGACTGTATCTTATTTTGAGTGGCTGAAAAACCTTAATCATGTCAGTTATGGTCGCCTAACCTTCAAATATGAGCGGGACTCCAACTATCACTTGCTTAGTATGTATATCGTCAAATGAATGCTTTTGTCCTCTCCCTAATGTTTAAAGAAAAACCTAATGATTTTATTTTTTTTATTTTTTTTTTTTTTTTTTTTTTACCAGTGTCTGTCCAGGAAAGTTTGGAGAGGAAGTTTGGAAAACATGGTGGTTCTATTCCAGTGGTGCCAACAGCGGAGTTTCAGGCTAGGATATCTGTAAGTAAGGGTGTAATAGCCTAAACAGGGTGGCGTAGTTTTGTGCCAAATGTCTTTTGCTATTCGCTTTTTTTCGCACTTTTTATTTTATTTATTTTTTTTTTTTTTTCATTGCAGTAACATAACTACAGTTTACAGAGTCCTGTACCTTGCGGTATATTGAGAAAATGTATTTACTGGAATTTTATTGCCCCTCTCTTTACAGGGTGCATCGGAAAAAGATATTGTACACTCTGGGTTAGCATACACCATGGAAAGATCGGCAAGAGTAAGGTTTTTTTTAATCTTTTTGGGGTTTAAAGCGGATTCCTGGCCTCATCTCTCTGTTTAATGTTTGTTCATACTTCCTATTTTATGCTTTTACCCGTAGGTCTCTTGACCAACGTCTTTATACAGTCATTAATTCTGGATATGGCCAAATAGCTGAAATTTACTTTTCTTTTTAATATGTAGTTCTAAGACTGGACCCTTTTTGATTGGGGATCTAAAGCGAAATGAAAACTGATATTTTCATTTTGCCAGGGGGTGTGGCAATTTGGGATTGTTGAGCATGCTTACCCTCTCGGCGATCCTCCTTTGGCTTTTTATACCTTGCATATTAATGAGCGGCATAGGCAGCTAAATAGAGGGGGAGAGGCAGAAATCTCCCACAGGTGCTTACGCCCCCCCCCCCGACTGTGTACCCATGCTATCCATTAAAGGGAACCGTGCTTGTTTTGGTCCACTTTACGATGGGCCTGAAGTGGGTGCATCGAGCAGCCCTAATGATGGCATTGATTGCCTGCAAGCTAAATAAACATGCAGATCATGAGTGCACATTGTGCACAGATTTGGGATGCCACCAAAAGACCGTGGCTGGTGGTTGCTCCCCCCCTAAATCTTCAGATTTCGTTGTACATAATCTGTTTTTGGAAACCCAGGACACTCGTTGATAAACTTTTGTCTTTTATTTCAGCAAATCATGCGCACCGCCATGAAGTACAACCTGGGCTTGGATCTCAGAACTGCTGCCTATGTTAATGCCATTGAGAAAGTGTTCAAGGTGTACAATGAGGCCGGCCTGACCTTCACATAAACATTGGAACGCATTGGATTGTTATAGATCAGTCTCTTTATAATGCAAAATATCACATGTTTACATGTAACCCCCAATATTTCTGTATTTTTTTTTTTTTTTCTGTATTCCTAGCTAGGGGCTCTAATTTTAAATGTTTGTCCATTTATTTTTTTTAAAGTTATGCCACTGGCATATTCATTGTCCTAAAAAAAAGCATAGGAACATAATGTGGCTGTAACATTCGGTGGCCTTGCAGATACGTTTTTGCGCATATGTTTGTAAGGCTAAGCTTACGCATGTCTGCAAATCGCCTATATAACACCACTGTTCATTTTATCAGCTTTTAGGGATAATGTACTAAGTAGATTAGTTTAAAATCTGTCTCTTACCCTACAAACTATTTTGTATAATTCCCAGGCCTGTAACACAACTGGTGAAGACCAGGGTGTGACTCCCCCTCATTCAGGGAAGACTTCCTTGCACTTTTGGAATAGCCTTTTCTTGGAGTCTTTGGCAGAGTGTGTCAGTTATATTTTGGGCAGTTCCTATGCTGGCCACATAACCTGTTGCTGCTAAAACAGAGAGCATGTTTGGATTTTTTCTTTTACTTCTCTTCCATGTTGTGGTCAGATACTGTGTTAATAAAACTGATCTGAATGTCCTACTGTAAATAAGAATCATTGTCACAAACTTGGTTGGCCTCTGTTTCTCCTACAATAACCTTTAGGCTAAACGCAGAAGGTTTTTTGCCATAATCGACTGTAGTGCATTTTGCCCCTACAGTGTTCTCATTCTTTGAGGATATTTTTTTTTTTTTTTTTTTAAACTTGACAATTTTATATATATGTTTTTTCTCACTTACTCTATGCAGTTATTGCATTTTGACATATTTTACTCTTCCATAAACTTCCATATGCCTAAAAAGTTCTCTAGACTTATACCTTGCAATTAATAGATGGGTTTTTACAATGTGCTGCCACAGTAGTTCCAAAGATGTCTGTCACAAAATTTAGAACTTTGATCAAATACTGTACATTAAAAGTTCTTTACAGTATGACTGGTTTTGTGCTTTGTGTTTTTTGGAAGTCTTATATATTTTATCTAAAAGAAAAAAAAATATCTATTAATATTTAAACCCACTTTTCAAATTGCACTTAACAACCACAAACCTAAAATGCATGTACAACAAAAGAGCAATATTAACTTTCAGAAAAGAAACCTGGTGGAAGAAGAGTGGGGTAAATATGTGTTGGAATCCTTCCTATCATCGTATGGAATATTCTTTCCATTATAACCAGAAAACTCAACTCTTATACAGCCGACTTGGGTTGCTCCTACAAATACCCCACATGGTGAAATAACTGCTTGAATAGAAGTTATAAAAAAATGCCATGGATGCAAACAAAAACGAATGTACACACCAGCCCAATATCCAGTTGGTTTTTAAAGCAGAGAGTGGTGTTCTGCCTCAATTTCACACTTTTTTTTCCCCCTGTTCCACCTAATTTTGTCACAACTTACATGGCTCTGTGTTGAAGGCCCCAAGGCCTGTGATACCTGGACTGAACAATATATACAAATCCTCCTTAAGTATAGACTTAAATGCTCTTCCAGCTGGCTGGTTCCTGTAGTGTCTAGAGCCTTTCCTGTCCCCCTGCTACTGTCACCAGGTTGCTGTACATCTAGAATTCCGGACCCTCTGTGCCTCCCAGCCTCGGCTGACGGATCGGGTGAAGCTAGCAGAGCACTAGGGTCAAGTGCTCAAGGAGCGCTGCTCCAAGCCGCAGACCCTGTACCACAAAGGGTAGCCGGCCATAGGCTTTATGGTGAGCCTACTAGGGATGCGGAGTTCCTGTCCTAGCTGCTGAGGGGGTGTTTTGGGGAAGCCCCCCACTGGCCTGGGCTTCGCCGATGCCTGCTCGCTCTCCTCCTTAGTTTGTGTGTTTTTAAACAGGTTTTTTGTATACTTTTGCCACCGCTTTGTACTGCGCTCTCCGGCGGGCGGCGCTATATCTGTGAGGCATTTTTTACTGTGTGGATGATGTCGGCGAGCTCTTTGGGGGGGTGGGGCCGGCGGATGATGCGTATTGCGTCGTTCTCCCATGACCCGCCCCTCAAGGTTCCTCTGCCGGCGCCATCTTGCCTTTGCTGCGCGTCTGGGGCACTCTTTATCTCGGGGCTGCGGCGATGATTTCTGACTGTGTCGCGTCCTCTGGTGGCTGCCGATCCTTGTCCGCGAGTCCCCTCTGGGGGGTTTTTTGTTGTACTTGGGGCATGGGCGGCGGGATACTTATGTATTTTGCTTATGTCTTTCAGGCGGGACACCCTGTGGGTTGTCGTTTCTCCCGGTCCTGCTCCTTACTCCCCCCCCCCCCCCCCCTTCATCTCCCTTTACTATTCCGGGGGCATCCCTTGGGGGGGACATCCGGGGGGGGCTTTTATTAGCAATTACCCTGTGCTGGCATATCGCGCCTGTATTAATCACCATATGGAGGCTTCTGGGAATAACGTGCTCGGGGGTCCTTCGGGACAATCCCGGCTGTGTTCCATGTGTGGGGTATCCCCTATCAGTAATGACGTCACTGTGTGCGGGCTGTGCGCCCATGCTGTCCTTGCGCTTCAGTCTGGGCTGCCTTCTTCTCTCCCAAACTCTGCGCCCCCTTCGGCATCGCCTACCCAGCCGCACCTGCATTTAGCCCCCAGTGTAGGGGATTCTAGCAGGGGGTCTCAATCTGATCTGGGACTTCGTGTGGCCAGCATTGAAAAACGGCTTGCCAGGCCTGGCCCACGTAAGGCCTCTAGCAAGAAGCGGCACCTGGCTCCCATGCCTGCACGGTTTACTGAGGAGCAGGAGGAAATTGATCTTTTTGATGACCGTTACTCCCTAGTGGAGGGGGAGCATTTCCCGGGCTCTGATTCCTCTGGGGACCAGCAGGTGGGCAGCGACGGTGACCCTGAGGATTCCTGGGTCCCTGAGGACACTGCACATTTTTGAAATTTTGCACACTGTCCCCCCTGAGGTGGCTAAGAGGAAACGGGATGAGTTTTTTTCGTACTGTTAAGCATCTGGAGTTCCCTGAGCAGAGTCATTTCACTAATTTGGTGCTCAAGTAGTGGGAACATCCTATTAGATTGCCCGCGGTGCCCAAAGGGTTGTATAAGAAATACCCATTTCCTGCTGACCTGGTTAAGCGATGGTCGGGTCCCCCTGAGGTGGACGCTCCCTTTCTAGGGCTGTCCAACACCTCGGTCATGCCTTCCCCTGACACTACTACACTGCGGGACAGTGAGGACCGGCGTATGGATCAGCTGGCCTGCCATGCTTTTACATTTGTGGGTGCTGGTCTGTGTCCGGCCTGTGATGGTGCTACAGCTGGTAGGGAGGAGCATAGGGAACTCCTGCTTTGCTCTGAATGTGTTTGCCTTTATCCTTACTGCCATGGATGATGTGGTACGGCTGAGTAGTAGGGCCTCTGCCCTTTTGGTGGCTATGCGCCGCTCTGGTTGCGTCAGTGGGCAGCTGACGCTGCTGCTAAGAAGGCTCTTACTGAGCTCCCCTTTGTGGGGCTGCGGCTCTTTGGTGAGCGTCTGGATGTTTTAGCCAAGGATGGTAGGCTGCCTCAGCGTAGGGGCCCTCTGCTTCCTTCTCCTTTCGTGCCCCTAGAGGAGGTCGAGGCCCCCTCTTTTCAGGTATCCGCAGGGGTTCTTGGGGCCATGGCAGATCCCATGGTCACCCTGGGCTCTCATGGGACCCCAAGCCCAAACCTTCTCCCAAGCCCCCTCAGGCATGAGGAGGCTCCCTCACCCATCCGGGTGGGGGGCGGCTTCGGCTCTTTGCTCATGTCTGGAGGCTACGCGTCTCAGACCGGTGGATTCAGGAGGTGGTGTCCTCCGGTTACAAGATGGTTTGCAGCCTTGCCGCCCCCAAGATTCATCAGATCCCGGATGTCTCACAACCCTCTGTCAGCTCAGGGGTTGCGCCTTGCGGTTCAATGTCTGTTGGAGTCAGGAGTCATTTGCCTGGTGCCTCCCCAGGAACGGGGTCAGGGTTTCTATTCCAATCTGTTCATGGTCCCCAAAAAAGACGGGTCCTTGAGGCCCATCCTGGACTTGAAGGGTCTCAACAGGTTTGTCAGGTTTAAGCACTTTTGCATGGAGACCCTTCGCCCGGGCGATTTCATGACTTCCGTGGACATCGAGGATGCTTATCTCCACGTGCCAATCTTCCCAGGTCATCAGAGATTTCTCAGGTTTGCTCTGGAGGATCAGCATTACCAGTTTGTGGCCTTACCGTTTGGTATCGCCTCGGCGCCTCGGGTGTTTACTAAGGTGCTGGCGGGCGTGATGGCTGCTGCGGCATCAGGGCATTCGCATTCTTCCTTACCTGGATGACATTCTGATTGAAGCTTAGTCTCTTCCTCAGGCCGAGAGGGATACTCAGGTGGTGACCTCCACTCTCGAGTCTTTTGTCTGGGTGATCAACTACCCCAAGTCTTCACTATCTCCACCTTTGGTGAGGTCTTTTCTGGGCATGACTCTGGATACTTCTCAGGTCAACGTATTCCTGCCTCAGCAGAAGGTGGAGGGCCTTCAGCAGCAGGCACGGGCTCTGCTCTTGTGTCCCCCATCCCTCCCATCTGGCAAGGGATGCAGTTGGTGGGCCTGATGGTGTCCTGCTTCGAGGCAGTCCCCTTTGCGCAGTTTCACATGAGACCTCTTCAGTTGCACCTCTTGTCAGTTTGGGATAGGGACCCTGTGTCCCTGGATCAGGATTTTGCTGTCCCCCCCCCCCCCCCCCCCCCTGGCCATACAGTCCCTCTCGTGGTGGCTGGACTCAAGGAACCTTCTAGTGGACCTTTCTGCCTCTGTGTTGGGAGACTGTCACCACAGATGCCGGTCTGACCGGTTGGGGGGGGCTTTTGGAAGTCTCTGCTGTTCCAGGGTCAGTGGGGCCCCCAGGAGGCCCATGCTCCCATCAATGTCCTGGAACTGAGGGTGATCAGGTTGGTTCTTTCTCAGCTGACCTCACACCTTCGGGGTCGGGCTGTTCAGATCCGCTTGGACAACCAGACGGCGGTTGTCTACATCAATCATCAGGGAGGGACTTGGAGCAAGCGAGCCCTCGAGGAAGTGTCTTTGATACTGTCTTGGGCGGAAGAGAATGTCCCTTGCATCTCGGCGGTTTACATTCCGGGAGTGGAGAACCAGGAGGCAGACTCCCTGAGCAGGGGGACATCTCTGCTGGGGGAATGGTCCCTCAGCAACAAGGTTATTCTAAGTATGTCACACACCCCGCTTCAAGACATTCATTACACTTGGGTATACTGACCTGTAGATGGCGATCTTGCAGAGATGTCAATAAATAAAGGTAAGACCCTCCCGGCCCATAAATACCTGGGACCTCCCACTCATTCCCCAGTCTTCCATCTCTGCAGTGGCGAGCAAGTCAGAAGATGATGTCTCCTCCTTGCAAGTAGCCGGGATGACTCCCGGCCTTCTATTCTTCTATGCCTGCCCGGATCCCCTTATTTAAATTACTTGCCTCCCAGCCTAGGCTGCTGGTCCGGGCAAAGGTAGTTGCTTAGGAGCCGAGAGACCCCATAACAAGGGGTAGGCGGCTATCCGGGTTGGTGATCCCAGCTTGGGATGCCTGTCCCTTGGCCCTACCCTGGCATGGATTCCCCCTCTCCCGGATACCCTTAGAGGCGGGTGGGGGCCGGGTCCCTTATGGATTCCTCTCATTTATTGTGTATGAGTGTGTGCTTAACTGTGTGTGTGTGCTTTTATTATTTGACTGGCGCCGGCGAGCGCCCATGAGGGCTGCTTCTCGGCGGGGCGGGGCACGCCTATGGCCCGCCCCCGTGCTGCGGGCGCGTTTTCATGTCCCGGCTTCTGGCTGGGGCCGGGTGCGAACCGCGCCGGCCTGCCCTCCCTCCTACTGCACACTGCGCATCTTCTCTGTGCCTGGCATGCGGTACTGAAGGTTGGGTGAGTGGCCGGATGGCCATCAGATTCATCTGTCTTTAACTCTTTATACATTCTAGCATATATATATATATATATAAAAAATCACCATATGGAGGCTTCCCCGGATACTGGGCTTGTGCCCCCCTCGGGGCAATCCAGGCTGTGTGTGGGGTATGGGGGATCTCAGGCGTCCGGTTCTGCTCGCCAGTTTCCTCTCCGTCTCCCCCTCGCTTGACACGTAACCCGTGTGACGTGGTCATTGGCGGGGAGTCTCAATCTGAGGTGTGTGCCAGATTGGCTAATCTTGAAAAATTGTATTCTTAGTATACAGTACGTCCTGCTCCAGATAGATTACTTACACTTGAGTTATCCTCCGCCAGATGGCGCTGCACTGCAGAGACATGCAAAATGGGCTCATCCCGGCCCCTCAAATACCCGGGGACCTCCCACAAATCCCCAGATTTCTCTGCAGTGCTTACTGCGAAGACATGAAATTATCACTCTGTCGCAGGTGAGCGGGGATTTTAGCCTGCGGCCCTGTTGGACTATTCCCACCCGTCCTTGATGTGATGTGCCTCACAGCCTGGGCTACGCTGGTTGGGTGAAGGTAGGCAGCACCTTGTGTGCTTAAGGAGCGTCGCTCTACCGCAGTCCCCCACCAAAGGGTAGGCGGTATAGGCTTATGGTGAGCCTTATGGGATGCCCCTCCCGCATTATTGTCCCATGCCCTGTACAAAGGGTCGCCATCCTCCCTCATTCTCCCAGTAGCCCTCGGGAGGAAGAAAAGGGGGGGGGGGTGTGTGGATGTCCGTGTACTGTGATTCCACGCTTATGGTCCTCTTGGTAAATGTCTGCTTGGACTGGTGTATGTGGTGTCAACCGCCGCGCTGACTTGTCTTTTTACACTGTTAAGGCCGCCGCGTGTGCCTTTTCCGCCGGGCGGGCAGAGTTACCTCAGACGCTTCTGCGTCCCCATTGGCTGCTTGTCTGTTGGACTTCACGCTCTTCGGGGAGGCGGGGCCTGGCATGGCGCACCTCGTGTCACGGCTCGCGCTGGCCCGCCCTTCGCGGTTCTCGGAGCCATATTGTCTGGTCGCGCGTGTGTGTGGGTGACGTTCTTACTTACCGTGGTCCGTAAGTGCCCTCGCGGGCGGCTTTATAATTCACTGTAGTGTGTTTCGGTTCTGACACCCTTCTTCTCATCGTGTCTTTCAGAGGGTGAATCCATTGGCTTCTCCCGGCCCGGTGTAATTGATAGCGAGCCTTGTAAATTTACTCCCACTCCCTAGCGGGTCATTGGGGCATCCAGGGTTGCTTTATAGCATCAATCCCTACTAGCATATTGTGCCTAATAATCACCATATGGAGGCATCTAAGGATAATGTGACCGGGCTCCTTCTGGGACATGACCAGCGGTGTATGGCGTGTGGACAACCCCATGCTGATGCTGACAAGACACGGGTCTGCGTACCTTGTGCTGAGCAAGCGCTGGCTTTGCAATCTGGCCTGCCAGTGGCTGTACCTCGCCTCACTTCACCTAATCCCCCTGGCTTAAATCTCACTCCTGCTGAGTTGCACACAAGTGGGGATTCTCAGCCTGAAGTGGTATCTAGACTGCCTACTGCTGAACAGATTTTTGCGAGGTCCTTAGCGCGTAAGGGCCCTGGTAAGAAGCGGCTCTTGACACCTAATGTTACTGTTTTCCCTATGGGAACTGAGGAATTTATGACTGTGTGGCTATACCCCTTCTGATGGAGAGCTCTTTTCTGACTCAGGCTCATCTGATGAGAGACCGGAGGCTCATGAAGACTCTGACCCTGACCCCTGGATCCAGGATGACACTGACAGATTATTGATCAAGATCTTTGAGGTTCTGTCTATCTCTCCCCCTGGTGAGGCCCCCAGACAAAGAGGGGAGCGTTTCCATACAGCATCATCACGCTTGGAATTTCTAGAGCAGGCACATTTCCATACCCTTGTGCTCAAGGAATGGGAGTGCCCCAGTAAACTTCCAGGGGTTCCAGGGGATTGGGATAGTAAGTACCCTTTTCCCCCTGACGTGGTTAAATGTTGGTCATTCCCCCCCTGAGGTGGATGTCCCGATCATAGGGCCATCTAACACCCCTTTCTTGCATCCCCCCGACTATACTACCCTTCGGGATGCTGAGGACCGGCGCATTGACCTGCTGGCCTCCCACGCCTTTGCATGTGTGGGGACGGCGCTATGCCCGGTCTGTGTCTCTGCCATTACTGCTGTGGCCACTAGAACCCTCATCAGGAAAATGCTCGATCGTGCTCCTGATGATCTCCCTTGGGATGTGTTTAATGCACTCTCCAATTGTGATGAGTTTGTAAAATTTATCCTATTAGCATTGGATGACACCATTAGAATGTGTGCAAGAACTTCTGCCCTTGTGGTGGCTATACGTCACTTACGCTGCAACAGTGGGGTGCTGACAATGCTGCGAAGAAGGCCCTTACCGGGCTCCCCTTTAAAGGGCTGCGTCTGTTTGGGGCCCGCCTAGACCTGTTTGGTAGGAGAGGTAAGTTACCCCAGCGTAGACGGCTGTCTCGGGCCCTTTGGGGGCAGGGCCCCGCTTCCACCCCCCACCATGGTGTTAAACAGGAACTAGGTGCGTCCTTGGTGGGGGTTCCCGCAACTCTCTGTCCCAGGAGCAGAAGACAACACCCCTGCTCCTCTGGGGGGGCTATGCTCAAATCCTCTCCCAAGTCTCCTCAAGCGTGATGGGGCGCCCTCACCCGCCTGAAAGAGGTGACAGTTGTTCTGGTGGCCTCAGGTGGCCAAGAAGAAGTGTGGTACGCAGACGTGGTGCAGTTGGCAGTAGATCTGTGCTTTTGTCTGGATTACCAGATCTGCTCACTTAGGACCACTTACGCCATTCCATTTACTAACTCTGGCCTTGACGGCCTGACTGCTGAAACCTCCATCTTGATGGAGAATGGTTGTCTATCTCGTTGGTTGAGTCCATGGTGAAGGCTAGGAAGATGATTCTTCTTCTATCTGTTATATGGCATGGCGTACCTTCCTTGACTGGTTGAGTCTTGGCTTCTTCCCTGTTGGGTGTTCTCTGTCCCAGGGATCTGGAGTTTTACTGCATGGGTTGGAGTTTTTCTCTAACTCAGTACTATGAAGGGTCAGGTTCTATCCTGTCTGTCTTCTTTCAGAAGTCTTTTGTTCAGCTTTCCTTGATTGAGACTGCCTTTAAGGGGTTACACATGTGCGTTCCCCACTACAACCTATGGGCCCTGGGATTTGAAAATGGTCCTGCCTGTTTGGCAGGGTGTTCCCTTTGAACCTGTGCAGGTTGCTGCCTTGGCTATTCTTACACTCAAGGTCGTGTTTCTGGTAGCTATCACTTCTGTCAGGCGTGTGTCTGAGTTGGTGGTGCTGTCCATTCAGTCCCCCTACTTTGAGAGGCACCAGGACAAGGTGTTGTTTGGTTCAATCCAGAATTCTGCCTCAGGGTAGTGTCTGCTTTTCATTGATTCAGGATATTGTTTTTCCTTCTTTTTGCCCTAACCCTAGCAATGTTAAGGAGCGAGTTTTGCACTCTTTGGTTGTGGTTAGGTGTCTGATGTACTATCTGGTGGCTTCTGCACCTTGCAAGAACACTGAGGCTCTTCTTGTGGTCCCTTCTGGTCCTAGGAAAGGGTTTTGGCTTCTGCCAAGTCTACTATCAGCATGTGGATTCACCAGGCTGTGATTCAGGCCTGCTCTGCTAAGGGGAAGAGTCCTCCCTTAGCTTTATTGCTCTCTCTTCTCGTGCTATTGGTGCCCCCTTGGGCCTTCCAGCACCAGGCTTCTATTGCACCAGTGTGCCAGGCCGCTACTTGGTCTTTTGTTCATACCTTTTCAAAGTTTTACAAGGTTGATGTTAAGGCCTCAGCTGTTGCTGTTTTTTTGGCCACAAGGTTTTGCAGGCGGCAGTGGTTTAAACTGTCTGCTGTTACCTTTTTATTGGGGATCCCACCCTACCTTACGGACACTGCTATTGGATGTCCCAAGTGTAAGTAATCTATCTGGAG
This sequence comes from Gastrophryne carolinensis, assembly GCA_027917425.1. NCBI lineage: Eukaryota > Metazoa > Chordata > Amphibia > Anura > Microhylidae > Gastrophryne > Gastrophryne carolinensis. The sequence goes on from CM051235.1 coordinate 559,810,674, forward strand.
CAGGACGTACTGTATACTGAGAATAATACAATTCTGTGAAATACTCACCTGTAGAATTGGTATTATAAGTATACAGTACGTCCTGCTCCACCCCACCCTGGTTTTTGCTTTATTCTGGATCCCCTGTATGGTGATTGTTATCATTGTTATGGTTACCAGTTTTGGTTGTTAAATTCTCCCGGCTTCTTTTTCACTGCTTTTCATGCTGGGGATTTGTGGGAGGTCCCCGGGTATTTGAGGGGCTGGGAGGAGCCTGTTTTGCATGTCTCTGCAGTGCAGTGCCATCTGGCGGAGGAAAACCCAAGTGTAAGTAATCTGGAGCAGGACGTACTGTATACTTATAATATCAATTCTACAGGTGAGTATTTCACAGAATTGTATTTTTCCAGTGTCGTTGCTAAAAAGGCCGTGGCAAAGAGAAAACATTTGTATACGGCCGCGCAGGGCCTTGATAGGGAGGATTTTGACTCCCTGGATTGGTCTGATTGTTCCCCGCGTGAGGAAGGGGAGCTGTATGAGGAGTCTGAGGGCTCCAATGATCAGCAGTTTGTGGGCGCTGATACAGAGCAGGGCCAGGATACCATCCTTGGATACCTCCTAGGGTCCTGGCTCATATGTTTGAGGTCTTGGCTATTTCTCCCCCCGAGGCGGCTCCTCCGCTGCAGGGGGAGTTCTTTGAAGTGACCAAGCCGCGCTTGGAATTTCCTTATCAAAAGCATTTTGATGGTATCATTCTTAAGGAATGGGAGAGGCCGACTCGGCTTCCGGGTGTCCCACCGGGTTGGGACAGGAAATATCCCTTTCCGGCGGACGCGGTGAAGCACTGGTCGTCCCCCCCCCCTTCCCCCCGAGGTGAATGCTCCTGTTTTGGGGTTGTCCAGCGACTCAGTCCTCCATTCTCCGGAGTGCACTACTCTCAAGGGTGGTGAGGATAAACGCATTGACCAGATGACTTGTCATGGTTTTGCCAGTGTTGGATCGGCCTTGCGGCCGGTTTGTGCTTCTGCGCTTTTATTCGTAGCTGCCAGGTCGGTTGTTAGAGGACTGTTGGCCTCTTCCGGGCTTGACCCGGCTAGTGAGGAGTTTGCCGACCTTAAGCGTTGTGAGTTATTTTTGTCCTTTGTGCTGTCTGCCTTGGACGACACATTGGTGATGTGTAGCAGAGCTGCGGCCCTGCTTGTGGCTATCTGGCGGTCGGTTTGGCTACGCCAGTGGGCGGCTGATTTTGTGTCCAAAAAGTCGCTTACGGCCCTTCCCTTTGTGGGGTTGCGGCTCTTTGGAGAGAGATTGGATTCGGTGGCAAAGGGAGGTAAGTTACCTTAGCGTAAAAAGCAGCGTCGCCCCTTTCGGGGGGCGGCTTCCTTCTCTCAGTCCTTTCGTGGGGCTAGAGTCGGCAGGGGTTCGGCTTTCCCCTCGTCCAGAGGTGATTCCTGGACCAGGGGCAGGGGTCGAGCCCGTCCAGGACACAGTTGGGGCTCCAAACCTAGAGCCGCTGCCAAGCCGGCTCAGCAATGAGGGGGCGCCCTCACCCTTGCGGGTGGGGGGACGGCTGCTACTCTTCTCCCAGGTTTGGGTTTTTGCTTTCGGACAGGTGGGTTCAGGAAGTGGTGTCTTCCGGTTACAAGCTGGAGTTCGAGTTCCGGCCCCCTCCCAGATTCTTCTGTTCTTGAGTGCCGTCGGATCCTCTGGCCGCCCAGAGCATCCGACGGCACCCAAGACATGGCTGTCATCTGTCCGGTGCCCCACTCAGACCGGGGCCTGGGCTTCTATTCCAATTTGTTCACGGTGCCCAAGAAGGACGGATCCATTCGTCCCATTCTGGATCTGAAGTTGCTCAACAGGTTCGTTCGTCCCCGGAAGTTCCGTATGGAAACTCTGCGCTCAGCCATCCACTCACTTCGTCAGGGGGACTTCATGACGTCCATAGACATCAAGGATGCTTACCTGCATATTCCAATAATTCCGGCACACCAGAGATTCCTCAGGTTTGTCGTGGACAATCGACATTTTCAGTTTGTGGCTCTTCCGTTTGGCCTTACCTCGGCTCCAAGGGTTTTTACCAATGTGTTGGCAGGAGTGATGGCCATCCTCAGAGCCAGGGGTATCCGCATCATGCCCTATCTGGACGATCTTCTCATCATGGCGTCTTCTCTCAGTCAGGCGCAGCTGGATACCAGGACAGTGGTGTCCACTCTGGAGAGTTTCGGTTGGGTGATCAACTATCCCAAGTCCTGCCTCACTCCCTCCAGGGTGGTGGAGTTCCTGGGAATGTCTCTGGATACTTCTCAGGCCAGGGTGTTCCTCCCCCTGAGCCAAGGTTCTTCTGATTCAGGAATTGACTCAGCGTCTCCTATCCATCCCCCGCCCGTCCATCCGGCTAGGGATGCGACTGGTGGGATTGATGGTGGCATCGTTTGAGGTGGTTCCCTTTGCCCAGTTTCACACAAGGACGCTCGAGCTCCATCTCTTGGCGGCCTGGGACGGGTCTCCGTTGTCATTGGATCATTCCTTTCTGATGTCCCCCCGGGTGCGGCTTTCCCTTCGGTGGTGGCTGAAACCGAGCAATCTGATGAGGGGCAGGTCTTTTCTGACCCCTCGTTGGGAGACGGTCACCACGGATGCCAGCCTGTCAGGTTGGGGGGGATTTTGGAAGGATCTTCAGTTTCAGGGGCTGTGGGGGCCTCAGGAGGCTCACGATCCCATCAATGTTCTGGAGCTGAGAGCCATCAGGTTGGTTCTGGCTCACTTGACTCATCAGTTACGGGGACTACCGGTTCAAGTTCGGTCGGACAATCGGACGGCGGTCGCCTACATCAATCACCAGGGAGGGACTCGCAGCAGGCGTGCCCTCAGGGAAGTGTCTTTGATTCTGGAATGGGCAGAGGGCAATGTCCCATGCATCTTGGCAGTGTACATTCCGGGGGTGGAGAACACGGAGGCGGACTCCCTGAGCAGGGGGTCATCTCACCAGGGGGAATGGTCGCTCTGCCCCAAGGTTTTTCGGTCGCTTTGCCTCCGCTGGGGGACTCCGGAGGTGGACCTCTTTGCCTCTCGTCACAATCACAAGCTTCCGGCATTTGTGTCTCTCTCGCGGGATCCGCTGGCTCTGGCAGCGGATGCCATGTCTCTGAGCTGGAGGGATCTGGGGTTTCTATACCTGTTCCCTCCGTTTCCCATGGTGGGCAAAGTGGTGCGCAAGCTGGCCCTAGAGGGTGCGTCAGCAATCCTGGTGGCTCCAAGGTGGCCAAGACAGGTTTGGTTCGCAGACGTGGTAAGGTTGGCAGAGGATCAGTTAGTTTTGCCCTTTCTGCCGGATCTACTCACTCAGGGTCCCCTGCTCTACCCCAATGTACCAACGCTGGCTTTGACGGTGTGGCTGCTGAAACCTCCATCTTGAAGGAGGAAGGTCTTTCTGATGCTGTCATTCAGACTCTGGTTAGGGCTAGAAAGAAGTCTTCCTCTGCCATCTACTATAGGATTTGGAGGTCTTATATTGATTGGTGTAAGGTCAGGGCCTTGCCTTGTAGGGCGTTTTCTATCCCTAGGATCTTGGAATTTTTGCAACATGGTCTGGACCTAGGTTTGAAGCTTAGTACGCTGAAAGGGCATGTTTCTGCCCGGCAGTTTTGTTTCAAAAGTCTTTTGCTCTTCATCCTCTGGTTAAGACCTTTTTCCAGGGGGTTACGCATGCGCGGCCTCCTAGGAAGCCTTTGCTCCCAGTTTGGGATTTGAATTTGGTTTTGTCTGCCTTGCAGGGTCCTCCTTTTGAACCTTTGCAGGATATTGCACTTTCTACGCTTACTCAGAAGGTTGTTTTTCTGGTTGCCATCACTTCTGTTCGGCATGTTTCGGAGTTGGCAGCCTTGTTCATTAAGGCCCCTTACTGTGAGAGGCATCAGGACAAGGTTGTTTTCCGCTTCAAGCCAGATCTTCTTCCTAAGGTGGTCTCGGCTTTTCATCTTAATCAGGATATTGTTCTACCCTCCTTGTGTCCTAAGCCTAGCAATGACAAGGAGAGGGTTTTGTATTCTTTGGATGTGGTTCGCTGTGTGAAGTACTATTTGGTGGCTACTTCTCCTTTTCGTAGAACTGACGCCCTTTTTGTGGTGCCCTCTGGGCCTAGGAAGGGTTTGGCTCCTGCCAAGTCTTCCATTAGTAAATGGATTTGCCAGGCCATTGTTGGGGCCTATTCTGCTAAGGGGAAGATTCCCCTTTTTCGTGTTACTGCTCATTCTACTCGTGCTGTTGGGGCGTCCTGGGCCTTCCAGCACCAGGCTTCTGTTGAGCAGGTTTGTAAGGCTGCTTCTTGGTCTTCGCTTCACACTTTTTCCAAGTTTTACAAGGTTGATGTTTGGGCCTCAGCGGATGCTGTTTTTGGCCGCAAAGTTCTGCAAGCTGCAGTGGTTTAAGTTTGTGCCTTGTTTTTTTGGATCCCCGCCCTTTATGGGCACTGCTATTGGATGTCCCAAGTGTAATGAATGTCTTGAAGCGGCATAAGTGACATACTTAGAATAATACCATTTTGTGAATACTCACCTGTAAAATGGGTATTATGAGTATGTCACACACCCCGCTTCACCCTGCCCTTTTGTATTCTGGATCCTTTATATGGTGAACCTTTGTTAGTTTTAATTGGCTTTCCTGGTCCCTTTCTCTTACTGCTATCTTTATACTGGGGAATGAGTGGGAGGTCCCACGTATTTATGGGCCGGGAGGGTCTTACCTTTTTTTATTGACATCTCTGCAAGATCGCCATCTACAGGTCAGTATACCCAAGTGGAATGAATGTCTTGAAGCGGGGTGTGTGACATACTTATAATACCCATTTTACAGGTGAGTATTCACAAAATGGTATTCTTCACTCCCTGTGTTACCGCTGGGGTCAGCCGGATGTGGACCTGTTTGCGTCCCGCCACACCCACAAGCTTCCCAGGTTTGTCTCTCTGTCACAGGACCCTCTGGCCTTCGCCACGGATGCGCTAGCAATGCCTTGGACGGAATTTCAGCTTCTCTGTGTTCCCTCTGCTGGGCAGGGTGCTGCGCAAGATAGCCCAGGGAGGGGTACCAGCCATTCTGGTGGCCCCCTGTTGACCAAGGAGGGTGTGGTTCGCAGACGTCGTGCAGTTGGCAGTAGATCAGTATGCCCTGCCCAAGGATTCAGATCTGCTCACTCAGGGACAACTGTGCCATCCCAATTTACAAACGCTGGCTTTAACGGCTTGGCTGGTGAAACCTCCATCTTGATGGATAAGGGCTTGCCGACTTCTGTTGTTATCATGATTAGGGCTAGGAAGAAGTCCTCGTCCTTTATCTACTACAGGATCTGGCATGCTTACATTGTCTGGTGTGAGTCCAAGTCTCTTCCTTGTCCGGTGTTTTCTATCCCCAGGATTCTGGAATTTTTGCAACATGATTTGGATTCGGGCCTTCAACTTGGTACCTTCAAGGGACAGGTGTCGGCTTTGCCAATTTTGTTTCCAAAGATCCTTTGCCAATCACTGGTTGGTTAAGACTTTTTTCCAGGGAGTTACTCATGTGCATCCGCCACGTAAGCCTATGCTACCTGTTTGGGACCTGAATCTCGTGTTGTCTGCTCTGCAGGGTCCTCCCTTTGAGCCTATACGTGGGGCTGCCTTGCCCATTCTGACTCTTAAGGTGGCCTTTTTGGTGGCCATTACTTCTGTCAGGCGAGTTTCTGAGCTGGCGGCACTTTCCATCAAACCTCCTTATTTTGAAAGGCATCAGGATAAGGTGGTGTTTCGGCTTAAGCCGGATTTCTTGCCTAAGGTTGTGTCTGTTTTTCATCTCAATCAGGGCATTGTTTTGCCTTCTTTGTGTCCTAAACCTGCTAATGCCAAGGAGCGGACCCTTCATTCTCTGGATGATGTTAGGGCTCTGAAGTTTTATTTGGTTGTTACTGAGTCTTTCAGGAAATCTGACACTCTTTTTGTTCTTCCTGCTGGACCTAGGAAGGGTTTGCCTCCGGCTAAATCCACTATCAGCAAGTGGATCACTCAGGCGGTGGAGCAGGCCTACTCTGCCAGGGGGAAGGTTCCTCCTTTTAGGGTTACTGCTCATTCTACTCGTGCTGTTGGTGTGTCTTGGGCCTTTCGGCACCAAGCTTCTGTTGAACAAGTTTGTAAGGCCGCAACTTGGTCTTCTGTTCATACTTTTTCCAAGTTTTACAAGGTTGATGTTAAGGCCTCAGCTGATGCTGCTTTTGGCCACAAGGTACTTCAGGCAGTGGTGGTTTAAACTGCCTGCTGTTACTCTTTGGGGATCCCACCCTACTTATGGACACTGCTTTTGGAAGTCCCAGATGTAATGACTTTGTGAAGCAGGCCGTGCCATGCATTGGGAAAACGACAATTCTTTGAGTACTCACCTGTAGAATTGCTTTTACCATGCATGGCACGGCCTGCTTCACCACACCCTTTTTACGTTGTTCTTGGTTTCCTCTTTATGGTGATTGTTCCAAATTAGTTGGGGTTGTTATCTTTATTATTTCCCGGTTCTTGTATTACTGCTTGTCAACTACTGGATAAGTCTATGGTGATTCCGGTTTTATACGGTACCGGGCGGAGCCACAACTCTTCTGCAGTGCACTGCGCCACCTTGTGGCGGAATACCCAGATGTAATGATTTCGTGAAGCAGGCCGTGCCATGCATGGTAAAAGCAATTCTACAGGTGAGTACTCACAGAATTGTCTTTTTGAGTACTTTAACTGGGGGAACTAGTTATTAGACTTTGTAGCAGGGAGAGGGTATGGGCAGTAGATCTTTCTCTACCTAGCTTTTAGCTGTTGTGGGTCACCTGTTCTCGTGTCATGCTTGGAGACCCACAAATATGGAATAACTTTAATGTTAATTAAAGTCAGAATTATCCTGTACACTGACAAGAATGCTTGTCTTACAGACCCTGCCCATTACGCTGATTAATGTGGCATCACAAAACCAAGGCCCGCACCCACATTTTTCAAAAGAAAATTCATAAGGTGAAATTGTAAACATTGATATCCCAACCACATCTTCAAGTTAAAAACGGAAAACCGTTTAGGTCAGTGCCAAATGTAGCCTGACACAATGGTCTAACAATTGCCTTTGCCTTATGTATCCCTTTTAAGACCTCAGAACTACCCATATGGTACTATATCCCGTAAAGAGGTCTGGCTATGATTACATCCCCAGATATTGCAATGCTGTTCCCATGATCCACTCTCATAAGGAGCACAGGGCCATTTGTAGTAATAAATCAAGGCAACTGTACTGGGACTCCTGAAAATGGCTTTTTCAGTTCAGAATGACTTGTATAGGCATCTTCACCAATAAATCCAGCTGGTTGTAATGCCAATGTACATATTTTGTTTGGTTTAAACCGCATAATGTCAGGGCCCTCACAAAGAAAGTATGGATTGCATTAGCATGACTAGGGCTATAAGGGTTTCATTATAAAATAATCTTGTGTGTTAGGATTGTGCCCCCAGACCTGTGATTTACTTATCAGCATGCTGCTTTCAAGTTTCTTATGTTCCAGTGGATCTGTCTTGGTAAAAGTGGAGTGGCTTTCTTGCCCTTCATTAAAGCTCATAGTAGCCTTTGTTCACTACAAATCCCAGAATCCTTCAACTGAAACAAAGCTGCATAAATCACCCTTTTAACCGGAGAATGCTGCTAGTAACCTCTTCTTGAACACAAGACAGATTCCATCTGAAGAGTTTAAAATAATGCAGACAGAGTAACAAAAACATAGAAAATTAAAAAACTCAGTACCTTGAGTACATCATATCAGCACACTACATTGGAAGTTTTTTAAAATGCCATCAAAAGTGGAAATACCCTTTAAGCTGCTTTGGGAGAGATGTAAAAATGGACTGTATGTGGCAGACAATATATACTGCTATGTCTGTTCACATCTATTCAAGCTAAGCTGTTAGATTTTAAAAATAAATTGCTTTTTTGACATCTTTTGAACCAGTCCTCTTCACTGTCCATGATGCAAACATAACATGAAGCCTGTTGTGTGCCTGTTGTGTACCCAGATGTGGGTACATAGCTAATCTGATGACTAGCAAAACATTTTCAAAAAAATACAGAAAGTCCAGTTTCCCTGATTTTTTTTTTTTTTTTTTTTTTGCCCTAGCCAGAAGTTCAGGTTCAGCAAATTAGTCTGAACTTTAAACAAAAGTTCGATTCGGGTACGTGAAATTGACCCAAGCTTAGTGACTCTAACCGCAAACCTGAACATGGACTTCAGCCATCAATCAGCTTTTACCTGATCCGTGGACCCTGGTCAGCGGTGGCGCCATGGTGGAATGGTCCACCGCTGGGGGCCACAGAAAGATGGCCCCCCCTCTTCCATGAGTGCCAGCACATGGCTCTGTTCGTAAATGTCCCTCATTGGAGCTATATCCTCTCCCTGTCTTATCCAACCTAGCAGAAACAGTGCTGGGGCATGTGACCCAGACTCTTATACATGACACCTGCCTAGGCGACCACAGCTATGCCCATACTGGGCATGGCTGTGGTTGCTATGGGGTAGAAGCTGGTTGATGGGCTTTACTTATCAGCCCAATTTTCTGTCTGAATTCTGTATTCGGGTCAGGGCACCTGAACCCACAATGTGTGGCACTGACCCAAACAGTGCGCTTCCGGTCCGCTCATCTCTACTAGGAACCTCTAGTCTAGAGGGCTTGTTGAAACATTTCTGTGTGTTAGCAGAAGAAACTACCTGGTATTTTTTTTTTTTTTTACAAGAAATGGAGTAAATACATTTCATTACAAAACCATCCACAGAGAAGATATCCAAACCAAAATTATGTCCAGGTTAATGCCTCTTGCTAATGTCACCAGATGCACCCTTTAGTCTACTCTGGTGATGCAGGCACAAACATGGCCTCCATCCTCTGCAAGGTATTGGTAAAATTATTGATCACCGGTGGCAAGAGAACCCTGCTTCCTCAGTCTGGAAAACTTGCTGTTGAATGATTTTGCTCGTTTCATAAGCAGTCAGAAGGTGACTTGCAGCAAAACTTCTAGAGCTCTTATGGCAACAGCAACACATACTACTTCAAGAAAAAAACAAGCATGGCACTACAAGTCTAACAATATCTCTAAGTTTTTAGCCTTCAGGTATTCCCTCACTCATGGGGGGGGGGGGATCTGCTGACCTTTGCTAAGGTTTGATTTTGGTTTGTGCAGGATGCCTAGGTAAAGGAAATTGTGGCTTTAGGGTTTCTAGCTGTAATATTAGACCCATGTTTGCTCTTTTTGGGCAACTTACAGACGAGGGTATTTTAGGGTTCAGTGTAGCCTGCAAGAGAGCCCACACTTCCTTTTTGTGGCTGTTAGTGAGGACCAACCAACCCTTATACTCTGTCCCTAAGAGATCCCCTAAATCTTTTGATGGGCAGTAGTAATTTTTAAATTGTAAATGGGGGTGATATAGGTATAGACTATTGGGCATTATACAGGGCCATTCTCTGCTTAGATCTATATTTAGTGTGTTCAGCCAACTTCAGTTTTAGGAGAAAAATGCTTGGTTAAAAAATGTAATGAAACCCCCCCTCCGGGTATCATGATTTGGGATGCCCCGCGGTGTGAAACCCCCAGATCGGCCAGAAAAAATCATCTTTCCGGCGAATGCACAGGTGCACAGCCAATCAGAGCACTTGCCTCGAACATGTCTCATGAGTTCAGGTAGGTTTTATTGATTTTTTTTTTTTTTGGGGGGGGGGGGGAAGTTCAGTGAAACCAAAGCACCACTACTAAAAATGAAACACAAACATCTGAAACCGCATAAAACTAAAATGGCCACAAGGTAGAGCCACCACACCACAAAAATCACTCTGCATGTATATTGCATGTTCCAAAACTACTATGAAAAAGCTGTGTGAATCCGACCTCTGCCAGACCTCTGTACCTAACTCATTTAACACCTAGTGTGATATAAACATTAAGTATTCATAAGGAGGGCCATAGTACCTACCTAAATAGTAAAAAATGCATGAACAGTGCAAGGTATGTAGAAATAACTAATAATATATTGTCTGTATAATAGCTGGATTTTATACAAACAAACTTATGTACTTGGCCTATTGACTGTATCAGTAGCAGACACATGTATGGATCCATGCTGGGGATTACGACGCAAAGATACAGATGGAGTAGAGCTAACACTTATGTTATGTAAACAGCACGCTGTTTGTAATGCTTAAAGTGAACCAAAACCCACAGAGATTGGCCCAGGAATCTAGATTCCCTCCCCCCCCAAGGCATCCAAAATCGTGATGCCCCGTTGTGTGAAACCGCCCAGGTTACCCATAAACTCACCTTTGTTCCCGGTCCAACGACGCATGCGCAGCCAGCGGCCGCATCCCTGGTGTCTGTGTAAGGCCGGTGAGGGCACGCTCCCTGTTAGAAGGTAGCAGGGGATGCGACCGCCAGCGCGCACGGATCTGCTCATGTTGGATGAATGCTTAGATGAGCTGACCCGAGCGCGCGGATCGGACGAGAGGCTGCGCATTTGCCGTAGGACCGAGGAAGGGCGAGTGCGATCGGGCGACTTGGGGGGTTCCACACAGGGGGCATCCCTGATCGGGGGTGCCCTGGGGGCAAGGACCAAAACCCAAGATAGTCAAAATCCTGGGTTTTGGTCCACTTTAAATGTATTTTATCAGTTCAAATTCATCCTTTTTTAAATATTATTGTGTGTACTGCATGTTTAGATTTTGTAGTTGTAAATGTGCAGGTGGACTCATTACAATGTATTATGGGGGTGGCACTATTGCTCAAGTCAATAATGTATCATATCATATTTTTTTTTTCATATCATAACGCACTGGTACGTTATTTAAATATTCCTGGTGTTGGAATTCACAAGAAATGTGTTGCTCTTCTACACTCAAGGTGTCCTGGTGCTAAAGATCCAGTTTTAAGTACTTAAAGAGACATTACTTCCCCGTGGAGTTTTTAGGTGTTTATATGCACAGACTTCTTTTATATTTTGTGAGACCGCACCAATACGGTCTAATAAACTCCAGCGCAGGGAAAATTATTAATATACAGTAATAGAACTAGATCTTAAGAATAGAATTAATTGGTCTCTAGCGCGGTGTTGTAGAAGTATTATTACTTCTTTCTAAGCATATTTTGTGTTAGATAAGGTAAGTACAGAGCTCCAGACTGGTAAGCAGACCAATATATTGGGTACATAATTCACTAGTAGTTTATTTTGAAACATGCAAAACACAAGCATAGTGATTAGGTGTCTTTGTGGTGTAGCGGCTCTGCCTTCTGACCGTTTTTTGTTTGTTGTTATTTTTGTTTCCTTTTGTACAATAAAGGTTTCTATAATTTTTTATTAGTGATGTTCTTGTGTCATAGACCTATGATGAAGCATAGGATTGTTTATAGGTTTAGTTTAGTGTGAATCCTTTACCACCCTGGCATTACAGTTACATAATCAAAGGGATTGACCAGTCAAACTTTAAAATCAAATCTGATAAATAAGGTGTAGCAGCAACAATGTTGAGGCACTCCTTATCTTATGTGCATTTGCTACCGTGGCCCCCTGTATAGTGACACCTCTAATCCTAGCATGGCAGGGACCCTCATATGGTGGAGACTCCCCAGGGTTTAAGTCCCATTTGCCACATTTTTAATAGATCTGACGGTCACAATAGTTTTCTCGTTAAAAATAATTGCAGCTGCCTGGCTCTCTGCAGTAGGACCAGTCCAAGCATAGTAAGGGCCCCTTATATGGTGGAGGTTCCCAGGGTTTGAGCCCCATGTGCCTCCCTTTTTAACCCTCCTGCCAACTTGATTTTGTCAAAGATGTCTAAAACTGATCCAATCTTTAAAGGAGCACTATTGCGAAAAAATGGTCCAATGATAAAAATCCATATAAATATGCTGGATGGCGTGAAGTGTCACTTATACCCCCGGCATCAAGAAATACCCAGCCAGGCTTGTTTCTATCTTTTAACAGCAGGAAATCGGGGTGATCGGTCCTGATACATTGAAACCTGTCACCTGTGGATTTTATTTCTACCAGGAGAAAAAAACACAAGCTTGGCAAGAGTTTTATTCAGTTCGGGTGTATAAATGACCCCTCCTCTCATTAGCTGACATGTTTATATGGATTTTTAATATTACACAATTTCATACTACACCTCCTTTAGCCCTTTTGCTACCAGCCTATCTGGAGTTTTTGTCACCCTTTGTTGCCAGACCATTTTGCACTATTTTGCGCTACGCATGTTCAACTGTGATTTTTGAAGGGATTTACAGAGATTTCCCAGTGAAATTATATATTGTTTTTTTTCAGCTGTAACATGAACATGTCTTGTCATTTTTTAGGCATATTCTCAATATTTTGGGGGGAAATATGTGCATAAAAATAGATTTTTTTTTTTACAATTTGTAGTGTTTTTTTGTAACAAAAAATGTAAGTTTGTGAATAAAACTTTATTACGTGTGAAATCCCAATTTCTCCCGGTTACACCGCTACCACATATATGTATTGGTAGACATCCTTTCCTGCCCAGGAGACTCTCCCAAACTGAAACAGCTCTTTAGGAAATTTTCAGATAAAATACAACTGTGCTATGTGCATTTTGCAGTTTTGCAAGAAAAACATTTGACATACATACATTTGACATACCCCCACAAACTATATATTCTCTGGAAGCACACTTCAAGCTTTCTAGGCGTACCAGGCTTGTTGACATGGGTGCAGTTTTCTGAAAGTAATCCCTCAATGAATCCTTTGGTTGCACAAGGTTTCCCTAATAAAAAAGCAGAATCAAAGCCACATTTTCCTAAAAAAAACAATATGCAAACAAGAAAAAACAAGTTAAATACACAATACCCAACATGCATAGCTACTGTCAAGGGAAGAGTTGCCAAACACCCCAAAGTAAAGCATGTGCGTAATGGTAATTTTACTTGAAAATTTCAGCTCGGAAGACAAAGTACGCACCTTGCGCTTTTTCTACCAAAACAGCCTTTACATTTGTAAAACCCCCCACAAACCATATATCCTCTGAAAGTACACATGTTCAGCTTTCTAAGTGTACCCAGCTTATTGTAGTGGGCTCATCTTTCTGGAAGTAATCCCTCGAAGAATTCTTTGATTGCACAGGGTTTCCCTAAAAAATGTATAAAAAAGCAGAATATAAAACACCTTTTCCTAAAATATCAATATGCAAACAAGAAAGAACATGCTAAATATGCACGCGCAAGGTCCTCCGAGCTGAACAGTACCCAACATGCACAGGTACTTTTATTTGCCAGGTTACCTGAAATTTTTCACCCTTTGTTGACAGGTCATTTTTCACCATTTTGTTTTGCTTTTTGCAGGAATTTCCAGAAATATTCTATATATATATTTTTTGCGGCAGAGTTTAGGCTTTAACATGAAATGTCTTGTTTGTAATTTTTCGACAGTTTTTTAAAATATTTTTAAACCAGACCTTCAACATGATTTAATGATAAGCCCAAACCCTTAAAAAACTATACCCCAGCATCTAAAATTAATATATTTCAAGATTTTAGTGACTTATTATTCTTCCCCCCACCGGGCTGCAACTCTGTTCAGGACTTTAGGATACGGGGGCCACCATCTTGCCTCAGAAGCATCACATACCGAAGAGAGGAGAGTGGGATAAAGCGCAGGGGGCGTGGTTATAGCTGTGCCTTGCACAGACAGAGCAGAGCTGGGGTCAGGGAAAGGACAGCAATTCCAGAATGCAGAGCGACACAGTCAGAAGACACTTCCTGTTTGCAGGCAGCCTGATGCTACATGAGCCGCCATCTTGGATGTTTAAAGGCTCATAACATGCAGTAGATGGAGGCAGGATGATTTTTAATGTGGGGCAATCTGTATGTACAGGGTGTGGGAAACATATATGATAGGCTCTTATTCAGGGTGAAGGTCCACTTTAAGTAACAATTTAAAAAAATAAATTCTATTTTTTTTTTAATTGTATCATTTATTTTAAATATAACATTTATTTTATTAAAAAAAAACTATATTGCAAGTGAAAGCCCCATTTCTCCCGATTACAATTGTACCACATATGTATCGGTAGCCCCCCAAACTGAAAAGAGCACTTTATAACATTTACAAATAAAATACAACTACTATCCATACTATAAAGGGTTACAGTTAAAAAAATTGGGATGGAGCCCCCCTTCCTTGGGATGGGGGGGCATTTTTGGGGGAATTTTAAGGTTTAAAAATCCCTAAAAATGCCCCCAAAATTTGGAGGTCCTCCCTACCCTGCATAACCAGCCCAGGGGCCAGCTATGGAGGCTTGTACAACAGGGCACAGGGGCTAGCTTTGGTAGCCCCTGGCCCTGCAGGCTACAAGCCAGCATAGCCTATGGCCACAGGCTCTTCTGCCCCCTTCTGCCACATAGACACAAATTAAAAATATTATTCTTTTTTTAATACTTACCTCCCATGAATCCCAGAGCACTGTGTTCCGTGCTGATTTATTTGGTGTCTGCTCTCCTGCTGCTGCTGGAAGCCTTTTATACCTGCTGGGTGACACGTAGCATTGAGTTAATTTAAAAAAAAAAAATGACATAGAGTCCTTCCTTCCGGGGAGGGGGGCCCCATGTTTTGGGGAATTTTAAGGGTTAAAACCCCTTAAAAATCCTCCCAAAAAATGGCGTGAGGTCCCCCCTACCCAGCCCGGGACCAGCTATGGGGGCTTGTAGAACAGGGCACAGGGGCCAGCTTTGGTGGCTGCAGGCTATAAGCCGGCAAAGCCTATGGCCACAGGCTCTTCTGCCCCCTCCAGGCTTTGGGGAGGCAGGTAATGGGGGGGCTCGGGGTTAATGGCAAGTCACCCACTAGCCGCAGGTGACTTGCCAACCCCCAGCCATGTGAACTGGTATAAGGGGTCTCATGGACCTCTTACCATTTCACAAAGGATTGACAGTAAAAAAACTAATCACACACACAAAAATTTTTTTTTAGTTTACTCACCTCAGATTGTCAGCTCCTGTGACAGATGCGGTGATCGCTGGAGGGGGGAGGCAGGCTATCGGATGATCTCCTGCTCTCTCCTCCTCTGTCCAGCTATCACTGCATCTGAGAGCTGGACACCCGGGATGACGCCCACATGGCTAAAGATGGCGGCACCCTTCGAAAAGGAGGGGAGGGCTTTCTCCTGAAGACTGAAGAGCCAGGGGGAGTGATCGGATCCCCCCTGGTGAAGAGGAGACCCGGTGGGAGTGATCAGGCAGGGAAGTGTGTAAATGTCATTTTTTTACATATAATGCTGACAGATGCTGAAGCGGGGGGAAAGGCTATTCCAGGCACTCCCCTGCAGCCGGAGGGGCCTGGGTGTAGGATCGAAGCCCCCCGGGATGAAGAGGAACCCCAGCCAGATCGATCAGGTGAGGGGGGAAAGTCACGCACGTAGATTCTACGGGCTTGGCACTTTAAAGGCGTGGAAGTGAGCATGTAGAAACTATGTGCTTGGCACTGAAAGGGTCAATTAATCAAGCCCACTGTCTCTAAGTTATATGTACTCATGTCAGTCACATAACTGGCCACATCTGCTCCATTTATTGTAATGGAGGGGGCGTATCAGTCCTCGCCAAAGGATCAAGTGACTGGGGATGCCGTGGGACTAGGGCAGAGGGGCTGCAGAACAAGGGAGAAAAGGGGAGTATGTGTATTTTTTATTTTTAGCCTTGACAAGGGCTTAATAGTATCTGGTTGCTGATGTGGATCAAATTTCATTGCTGATGGCCCTGGAGTCTAAAAGCCCAAAACCTACCTCTGTGGCATCCCTATTTGGGATGCCTTGCTGTGAGAAAATCACTGGGGTCACTGCTTTACTTACACATGCACAGGCCACACCCCCGGCATCTCAAGGCAGAGGGGTGCTCCAGTACACACAGACATTCTGCTGGTAGTGGGAGTACGCTGCAGACCACAGGGAGACCAGGGGATGCGGCTGCTCACTCGTCTCTATGACGGAGCTCTGTTTCCAAACAGAGCTGTATGCCATGCATTAATATGCGTGTCTGATTGGACACAAACCTGTGCATGTGCAATGGGACAGCTAGAAAGGTGAGTTTTTACAGTGATCTCTTGACATGGCCTTTGCCTGAAAATAATTTAGTGAAGGCCCTGGTGTCACTGTGGGAGCTAAACCAAACCCTTTTATGGTTCCACAAGCTGGATGGGGGAGTGTCAGTAGATTTAACCACTAGGTGCTACAAGAGGCAGTTTGAGGTTTGCTATTACACAAGTTTCCAAAAAAACAAAACAATATATAATTGTAAATTAAATTTTTCTGGAAATTCCTGCAAAAATCACAGAGAAACCATTGAAAAACATATTTTTTTATTTTAGAAAGACATAACTAAATATGTATGTAAAGAAAATTTTATAAATTGTTTAATCCAAAAATATTAAGAAAACGCTGAACAAATGACATACAAGATATTTCATGTTAAAGCGGATTAAAACCTGGGATTTTGACTATTCCAGGTTTTAGTCCTTGCCCCCAGGGTGTGAAACCCCCCCAGGTTGCCAAAGTAACTCAACTTTACCTGGTCCTTCGGCACACGCGGTCTCCCATCCAATCAGCGGGTTTCACATTAACCCGTCTAGGTTCGTCTAAGGACTCGGCTCCATCTAACAGGAAGCGTGCCCCAGCTGGCCATTTACAAATGCCTGGTGTGGGCCCTGCTAAAGGAGCGGCTGCTGCTCGAGCACATGCCATTGGATCGGGGAGAAGGTGAGTTTACTGAGCGACCTGGAGAGTTTAACACAGTATGCCTGTCTGAGACTCCAGAGTGGGTTAATTAATTCACTGAAAAACTTTTTATATCAGAAAAAAAAACATAACAAAATATGTATGTAAATCTAATTTTTTTTTTTTTACCAAAAAAAAAAAGAGCCGCTGGAGGCTCGAAACGAGGCCGTCAGGTGTGAATGCGGGTTCGCGGTATGTGAGGTGATGATGCTTTGTTCTATCCTTTATTGTTTTAGTGATATAGGCTTATGTGTTTAAAGTGATGTCAGATACTTGTAAGTAGGTGCTCTTGTAAGGGTATTTTATGACAATGTGAGCAGGTGCAATATGTGGCTGTAGGGGCTTGTGCAATAATAGACATATATATTATGCTTTTGCTTGGAGCTTTTGTATGGAACTGGCTTGTCTAATAGATTTACTGCACAATGCACTTTGGGACCCATATTGAGTATTTTGACTTATGCAATTTTGCACTGTTTTAAATGCATTTATTAACTGAATTTTTGCTTGAATTGTCCTTTGTACCCTGTATTTTGCACATTGTATATAATAAGTATAAGGTGTGTAGTTGAACATTCTGAAGTTGTGATTTATCTAAAGGAAGTCTAAATAAATGAATATGCATTTTTTCAACAAATGAACTGTTTGTGATTCACTTTGAGTGGGCTCCTTTAAAAACTTAGGTATATTTTAAAAAAATAGGTATAGTGGAAAAGGGTAGTGTTATGGACAACCCTCTATATAAGGAAGCAGCACCTGGTTCTATATTCTGAGATAGGATCTGAATCTTGTTTAAATAAGGTGTGCTGAACCATTGTATAATAACCAAAAATATTAAGAAAACACTAAACAATGACATATAAGCCATTTCATGTTAAAGCCAAAACACAAATCAATATATAATTTTTTTGCAAAAATCACAGTTATAAAATGTGCAAGGTAGGTAGGTAGGCTGGCTGTTTAAGGGTTAAGATGTCCCACTTTGAACTCCCCCAATACTAGCAGCAGTAACAGGGAGATCCCCCAACACGCAGTGATGCCCCCAAGTCTATGGCCGGCCTTGACCTGTCTAGACTGGCAACGCCTGGTTATGGTCAAGGTCGGCCATAGCTTGGCGCTATCACTGCTTGTTGGGGGATCTCCCCGTTATCACTGTTAGTATTGGGGGGAGCTTAAAGTGGGACATCTTAACCCTTTAACTGCCAGCCTACCTAGGTATGTTGATTTCAAGCTCTGTTGCCAGACTCATTTCTCACCATTTTACACTACACATGGTTAAATGTGATTTTTGCAGAGATTTCCAGTAAATTGGTGACACTGAGAGGTATTCAGTGCACGCATGCTGGTTCCTGTAGTGCTCCATGGACTGACAATGTGGCAATGCGCTAGGTATGGCGCTGGCATAAGCAGGGGCATGGTATGACTCCAGGCACCCAGCATGTGCGTGGGAAGCGTCATGCTTCATATGGGCAGAGCCCACCTATTCCTGTAGCGGGCCGCCCGAAATACGACGCAAACTTCTAAGGAGCTGACATGGCCCCGGGCTGCTTGAGAGCATGGCGAAATGCGAAGGTCTCAGTCACGGAAGCTGCCGTGCTAATGGTCTCTTTGCCCTTAGTTAAGATGGCGGATTGGGATCAGCAGGGGGTGGGGCATTTACCACAGTTCCTGCCTCTCTGTGCTACAGCTGACAATACTGAGGCTGCAAATAAAAACTAGACGTGTCTTTCAGGTGCTACAAATATGGGATATAAATGAATCAAACAATTTAAATGTAAATATATATATATATATATTTCCGCTCAGCTGCTGGGAAGGGGGGGTCACTTTTTTAATATAGATATCTATGTATTAATCTTCTTTCCTATCTATTAATCTGTCTTATCTACCTATCCATCGTTAAGGGGTGCAAGACCTAAAGTTTAAAAAAAGTTATCATAGCTGAACAGTATCTTGATTTTGAGTGCCTCCCAGTGTCAAAATACAAAACAAGCTTGAAAACAGGCCAAAATACTCACCCAACCCCAGGTCCTGCTAAAAGGCTGACCTATGACAAGAGCAGAAACTCCTGCACTGTGGGCAGGGCTCATCCAAAAGCCCCTCTCCACATGGCCACTAGCAACCCGGGTACAAAAGGAACTGTCAGAATTGTGGATTTTCCATAGATCAAATCTCCTTGCAGGACCAGGATGTGGGTATTTTGACCCATTTTCAGCTTTGCTTACTTTATTTATGGCAATGTGCACAAGGGACACCAAGATTTTCAGTAACCTGGTGATAGGTTGGTTTATGTGGGGCAACCAGATTTGGGATGCCCCGCTGTGTGAAACCTCACAGATCTCCTGCACAACTCATCCTTCCCACAGCGCATGGTCGGGCTCTCATCCAGTACTGCAGGGGAAGGGCCGCCATCATGGGGAGGGATGCAAGACTCTCTTAATGGGCAGAAGCCATGAAGGTGAGCCCGGCCGCCCTAAAGCAACCTGCTGTCTTACATTCCTCTAACATCTCAGGTGCTCCCTGGATATAGTGCAAATTGTGCAGCCTAGGACTCTCTTGCTGATGCCCCACTGTGTGAACCCCCACAGCATCCCTGCAGCGAGCTGCACACTGCAGGGAAACCCGATTGCGGCCTTTCCCTATGCCGACATGCTGTTTATAACCTTGCTTTATGCAGAGCATTAGTATGTGTGGGATCCCAGGAGTACAGTAGGTGAGCATGGCGGGGGGGGGGGGGGGGGTTCCATAGCAATTTACACTGGATTCCCCATATATGAAAGCAGACCTACACTACCCTTTCACTTATTTACTAAGCATTACAGTGGGTGTGCCTATTTGGGATGCCCCACTAGCTTAAAAATAACAAATAGCCTGTTTATTACTGGCGTCTGGGTTTTCTGTTGTGCGGAACGCACCATCCATCAGTGCACATGCGCCTCTGGTAACCAATGACAGGCTGCTCGGGGTGCTGCCACCGCACCAATGGAACTGGAAAGTGAGGCAAGTAAAAGGGGCTGTTTGTTATACTTAACCTAGCATGGCATTCCAAATACCAAAACCGGACTTAGCGTCTATAAGATACTAGGCCTGGATCGCATTCCACCCCTGGGGCATCCCGATTTGTGATGCCCTGCTATGTAAAACCCCCACAGTCGCCAATGAGAGACACAATCTAAGGTAGATAGATCAGGTGATTGATACTATGTGTACCCCCACAGATTGCCTGTAAACTCACCTGTTCCGTGTTCCCATGTGGGCTGATCAGCCGCTACGCGCTGCTCATTCCTACTTAGATTTCAGTGCAGCAAAGGAGATCTGAACGGAGCGAGCGCTGGCCACATCCCTGCCCTTGACTCTTGCGGCTCCCATTCAGAAAGGCCTGGCACAGGTACACCCACAGCTAGAGATATGCCGGGATGCAACTGTGCTGCGGGCACATCTAAACGGTGAGTGATTCATGGGATCGGGGGAGGGTTTCACACAGCAGGGCATCCCAATTCAGGATGTGCCATAAAGCGGGACTCAAAGGGGGATGTCTTGCTCCGCTTTAAAGCCCGCTGGGAGAGTACCACTTTGGGTATTTGGTGTAAAGCCTGTACAGTGTAGGTACGCTTGAGGGGCCCTGTAGCAACTCCCCTACCAGCCACTGCTGCTCCCTCCCTATTTCTGTCTGGGCCCCATAGCCCCATTCTGGTGGCCTCACTGCGTGAAACCACTAGAGGACCCAATAAAAACTTACCTGATCCCCGATCCAACGGCTCATCTGCGGCCGCACTACACTGTGCCTTTGCCAGCAGTGTGCCCACACCAGGCATTTGTGAATGGGCGAGTAGGCACGCCCCCTGCTAGGGGCTCTGATTGGATGAGAGCCGGCGCATGTGCTGTAGGACTGGGAAAAGGTGAGTTTTACTGGGCGACCTGGGAGGATTCACACAGTGGGGCATCCCGATTAGAAATGGCCCAGGGGCGAGGAGCAAAAGCCGGGACAGTCAAAATCCACTGTTCTGGTCAAATTTAACACGTAAACACACACACACACACACACACACACACATATACACAACAGGAACACAAGGGTTAACATTTACACACACACTAGGATTAGAATGTACGCACATACACCAGGCACACAGGGTTTAACATGTACACGCACACACCAACACTAGCATGTACATACACATAACGGGGACACAAGGGTTAACATATAAATGCATACACACCAGAAACACAGACTTTAACGTGGACACAGGGTTAAAATTTACATGTACACACACATAGGAGGGACACAGGGGTTAACATGCACACATACAGAGAACACAGGGGTTGGCATGTACACAGACACACCAGGAATATTGAAGTTAGCATGTACACACATATAGGAGGAACACAGGGGTTTACATGTGCATGCACACACATCAGGAACACAGGGGTTAACATGTACACACACCAGGAATATAGAAGTTAGCATGTACACACACATAGAAGGGGCACACACACACAGGGATTAACATGTATACATACATACACAAGGAACATAGTAGTTACAATGTACACGCATCAGCAACACAGAGGTTGGCATGTACACACACACGCACACACACACACACACACTTACCTTAGCATCCAGTAGGCGGTGAGTGTGTGCAGCCCTATCCTGTCCCTCCTTCTCGGCTTCTATAGATAGAATCAATCCCTGCAGCTCGTGTCAGGGGAGCTGGGGCCTTACCCAGGAAGTGAGGGGAAGCTTGGGGCCCTGCTGGGGAGACAAATGGAGGGGCCACAACACTGCCTGCACTGCTACCATTAATTGTACCCGTCCAGGTGCACCACAAGGATGGAGCAAAACGTTAACAAGCGGGGGGGGGGGGGGGGAGGAGTCAAGTCCAGGCTTGCCCGGCAGGCGGCGGGTATAAATAGAGAGCGCGCGGGGGAGAGGCTCACTTGGCGGGAGCATTAGCTGGCGGTAACATGAGCTGCATTGTGCGATACCTCAGGAGCGTTTTCTGCCCCTGGACTCCAGCAGACCTGGAGGAGGGGGAATATATCATCCTAAATGTTTCCGTCCTTGGCGTCGAGGAACCAGAAGCAAGCTGCTGCCTTACTAAATGTCTATATTGCTGCGCACAGGCCGGAGACAATGTAAGCAGCGAGCCACAGGTCATGGCTGACAAACAGCAGGCGCCGGTCTCGGGGCAGTGAGCTTGTAGTGTGTGGTAGTCTGAATAAAGGAATAAAACACACCACACCAGATAAATAAGAACCAATTTAGAATTTAACGGTTGAATATTAGGCAAATTATTGAACACAATAGTTGGTGTATATAGCCACTGGATTAAGGCAATAAATGACTGTGTAGTATAATTTCTACTTGAAGAATATGGGGGGGGGGGGGATATCTCAAACAAAGGTGTGTCTAGGTCACTTTATCATATATGGCTATTTGGATACATTTTAAACACACTGTATGCTCTGTGTAATTCAAACAATCTATCAATACATACACAATCTATTTAAAATGTAAGATTAACTATATATAATAAACCTCAGGTAGATGATGCTCTAAATGTGTAACTATGCTGTAAATAGTGAGGAGAACTGAGAAAAGTTCACTTATCCTTAGACCAAAGTTAAGACTAAAAGAAATGGCCACACCAGACTACAGTGAAAAAGGTGTGTCTTACTGGCTTATACCAAGTAAATTGAAAAAAATAGAGGGCCCCACAGCCCCCCAAAAAAACAGAATAAATATGGCACCACCAAAACCAAATTCTAATCAAGCAATCACTAATTTATTCTTACCAAATACATATAGACACATTAAAAAACACATAACATAAATGACCAACGGGGGGCACTGTAAGCATAACTGACCCTCCTATATACATATATACATTTACTGTAACCCAATATGTACTGTGATTTCAATCATCATATTAAACATGTGCCAATAAATAAATAAAGTGCAAAGTTAATCCTCATAAATAGCATATATGAATAAAGTGCAAAGATTATTAATGTGCACAATTTATGCAATAAAGTGCTCAATCGTGCTTCCCTAACTGTAATGAGGACAGCCAAGGGGAAAAAAAGAGAATTAGAATCAAAAACACATGTGCCATGTATATTACCCAAAGGGGTACAGTCACCTCAGCGCCTCTCCCCACCCCAGCCGACGTGTTTTTGGCCCAGATGAAGTAACGGGGCACCGTTACGAAACACGTATTGTGGAAGCTGCCCTCTAGTATCTCTTTTTGGATATCTAGCTTCTATTTCAGAATCCCTCACTTCCCCCCTTTCCTCCTCAATCTGTTGGGGAAAATGTCCTTGGGGGTCTACTATGAGGGATGAGGGCTCCACTCCCATTTTAATTTCTTCTACCTGTTCCTCTGTTAAATTTAGTTCCCTTTCCATAGGTCTCTCTTTTTACTTGTTTGACCCTGCAGGAAGTTGGGGTTGGGTGACCCACCAGTCATCCTCCTCTAACCAATTGTTTTTGTAGTTGGGACCATCCACAGATGTCTTTACCAGCTCTTCTTCGGAAGTCATTATAAATCCACATGGTCTAAGCAAGTTCCGATGTAACCGCCGTTCTGATCCCTTGCCATCTTCTCTTTTCACGTCATACACAGGCAAATTAGGAAAAGGCTGCTTTATTACAACATAAGGATCAGTTTCCCATTTTGCAACAAGTTTATTTTTTCTTCATGCAAAGGTCCGACGGACTAACACTCTTTCTCCAGTTTGCAATAATGGGCACTTTTGGGTAGAATTTTCCTCGGTTTGTAACCTTTGATGGACCATTTCTTTACTTCGTAATAAGCGCCGCTTATGTTCCTTCACCCATTGATCAGTAGCTCTAGGTTCAACCACTTCTTGGGTTCCCAACACGAAGTCCAGGGGTAATCTTCCTGGTCGCCCAAACATTAAGTAGTACGGTGTAAATCCTGTGGATGAGTGTAACATATGGTTATAAATCCAAACCACATCATCGATATGTTCAGGCCATTGTTCAAGCTTTTCACTTCCCAGGATTCTGATTAATTCCAACAGGGTTCGATTAAATCTTTCACAAACCCCATTTCCCTGAGGATGGTAGGGACTAGTATGTACCTTACGAATTCCATAAAGCTGGCACAGTTCCTTAATTATTTGTGCTTATTTGTGCTTGCGCCTTGATCAGAAAGTAGTATACGTGGCATAAGGTCTGAAAACATTTTTCCATAGTAGACAAGCCGTGGTATGGGCTGTTTGATCCTGAGTGGATATCACTATTGCTAATTTTGTAAAATGGTCTACACAGACCATAGCAAATTGATGTCCAGAAGAGGATTCGGCAATCTTGATTAAGTCCACGGTCAACAGGTCAAAAGGCTCATTAGCCAATATAGTCATAGGTTGGGTGTGTTGTTCTTGGCCTTTATGGATATTGCATTCTTTACAACTTTTACATGCTTGGTCTAGGTGCTCCTTCATCCGTGGGAAATAAAAGTACCTTCTTCCCAGAGCCTCCAATTTATCACCTTGGAAGTGACCACCCATTTGGTGTAGAATTGAACTAATACCTTCCACCATTTCAATTGGCACTACAAACTGCCAATCACATCGCTCTTCTCCATTTTCCCATGCACGGCGATACAGAACTCCATCCTTGATGAACAATTTGTCCCATTGTCGACTAATGGCTCTTCCTCTATCAGTCAACAATTTTCTCTACCGGTAAGAGGATTTATCACCAATTTGAAGGTGAGTCAAAATTTTCAACAAATCTGAGTCTTCCGACTGCCATTTCTGCCATTCTCCTTTGTCACATATTTCTGCAGTTGTAGCATTTATCTGAACCTCCTCAATCTCTTCTCTGATTTCCTATGGGTGAACTCGTAAGGGAGGAATTTCCACTTCTTCTAACATCTGATCGGAATCAGTGTCCAGTTTCCCCAAGGGGAAGCGAGATAGGGCGTCAGCATTGGTATTATTCTGTCCTGGCCTATAGTGAATATGATAATAAAATGAGGCCAATCGAGCTACCCACCTCTGTTCAAGGGCTCCCAGCTTAGCAGTATTGAGGTATAATAAAGGGTTGTTATCAGTAATGATATCCATTCGACCCCCGGTTAGATATTCATACAATTTTTCAGTTACCGCCCATACAATTGCTAGGAATTTGACACAAAATGAACTGTAGTTACTGGGATTCCTTTCAGTCGGTCTGAGAGAGCGACTGGCATACGCAATGACTCTCTCTCTCTTCCTTCTTGTTTCTGTGCCAGAATTGCACCTAATCCCTGGAGACTGCCATCAGTTTGTAATATAAATGGCTTACTATAATCAGCATACCCCAAAACTGGAGCCTCTAAAAGTTTTTGCTTTAGTTCATTGAAACTTTTTTCCTGTTCCTCTTTCCATACAGATTGGATGTTTCTGGCCACGCATTTGTTTTTACCTTGTGGTTTACCTCTAAGTAGTCGATGGAGAGGTTCTGCACTTTGAGCAAATCCTTTAATATACTGCCTGTAGTAGCCAACTAGTCCCAGGAAACCTCTTACTTCCTTCACAGTATTTGGCCGAGGCCAATTTTTCACGGCCTCCATTTTTTCTGGGTTGGGTGCTATTCCCGATTGTGCAACTATATGCCCGAGATATTTGATTTGTTGTTGAGCGAATTTGGATTTGCTGGGTTGCAGTTTGAGTCCAAATGCAATAATTCTTTGTAATACTTGTTCAATATGTTCTAAATGTTTCCTCCACTCGTGGCAAGGGATACGCATCTTTTAATGTCAAAGCGTTTAATTTTCTATAATCTACACAGAACCGGAATTGTCCATTTTTCTTTCGGACCAGTACGATGGGAGAAGCCCAAGGACTCTGACTTGGTCTCACCACTCCCCCTTCTATCATTTTATCCAATATGTCCTTTACTTCTTGATAAAGTGCTGGGGTAATATTTCTATAGCGTTCACGACTTGGTTTGTCCTCAGTTGTGACTATATGATGTTCAATAGCTGAAGTTTGTCCCACGTCATCCTCTGTTAGGGCAAAAGCTGTTATATTGTGTCGCAGCACTTCTCGAAGTTCTTCTAATTGGTTAGGAGTCAAACATGAATCACCCAACCCCAACTGTGTCCATAACTCCCCAAGCTGTGCGGTAATGGAAATTTCAGTATGTTTTTTCTGATGGGGTTTCTCTAGGACAGAATTAACAGTGGACTCTACTGCATGTACTTCAGCTATCAAGAAATGGCGGGGCAATGTTATGGGTATCTGTCCTAGATTGATGAGTCTGACAGAAACTACCCCTTGTGCGACATGGGAGAGAGTATGTCCTACCAACCATTCCCCATTCACTCCAAATTCTCTGATTGGTTCCACTAGCACAGGGATACCTTGGACTCTACAATGACCCCCCACCCTCAAGGGTATGATTACCTCTTTTCTAGGGGGGAGGACTATTTTTTTCTTAGGGGGTGTGCATATAACTCCCACCCTCCCTCTGTTTTTACTCAAAGTGTAATGTATGCTACATACTCTTTTCAACTTGAGCAACCATTTTTTTTTTTTTTTTTTCTTTTTCCACTCAGCTTTTGTGTCTCCTTCTACATGTGTGGTAGCCCAAGTATCGACCATCATTATCGTGGTGGGCATGCCTAGTCGGAGTTACTTGCTCGTCATTGTGGAAATGTTTTTGATCATCGTGGATTTTTTTTTTTTTTTTTCCCCTTATATTATCCTCCCCCTCTCCCTCCCCCCCTAATTTCCTATAACCGAACGAAATGTATTCCATGGTCACTAAATTAATTACCAAGTCCTGTTAGGAATTGGTTTATCAGATCTCTATAGATAGGCCAATTTGTTAGAGCCAACTCATTTTTGAGTTCCATTATTATGGTTTTGTACCACAACCCCTTATCTGGTGGGTCAGTGCAGGCCCAGCGCAGCGTAATAATTTTTTTTGTTGCCCAAATCACCACAGACCCCAGTCATCTTTTCTCTGCAGGCCAACTTTTGGGGAACAGATTCAATAGTCCCCATTTAGGGGTGAGAGCAACCATTTTTGATCATTTCGTTTTTCAGAGATTTGGGACCAATATGCTGGTCCAAAATCATTAAACATTAGACCATCCAGTTCCCGAAGAACATTCATTCCCAATATTACTGGAGTAGATGGCAATACAGTGTTTTGTGTGACGATCAACCCTTTTGACCAATAATTTTATCAAAAAGTTCAATGTCCACCAAGTCACCCCCAGTATGGGTAAAGGTTGGTCATTGGCAGCCTTTAACTTAATGTCAATCTCATCCAATTTATCCAGGTTGGCAGCGATCTGAAGATAGGTTTCGTTATTAATTAATGACACCTCCGAACCAGTATCAATTAAACAACTTATCACCTGTCTATTAATTTTTGCTTTTATCACTGGGCAATTGCCCACTACCGCCTGAAATAACTCTGGGGTCTTAGTATCATCGCCTCCTACAGCTTGCCCCTCAGCTATGGGATGCTCTAGTTTAAAGGTCGAGGGTGAGGAATACCAGACCCCAATGACCCAGAAACAGAACCTCCTGAACATTGTCTTGCTAGATGTCCAGGTTGACCACACCTCCAACATCAACGTTGGTCAGGTCCTTGAGGGTCATATTCTGCTCTTCGATATCTCCGTCCTCCCGCCCCTTTACTCATAACGGCCTCTTTTAATGGGGCTAATTCTTTTTTTAAAACAGTAGTTTCCCTAAACTTTTTATAGCATCTGTCAAAACTTTTGTTTCTTCCTTTTTGCTTCCCTGTAGTCCTCCCCCTTTTCTTTGGTTTGTATTGGCTTAATCCAATAGAGATTCATATTTCCCTCATCTCAATTTCGATCTAATGCTTCCACTAATATGCGATCAAATTCTAAATCCTCATCAGCCCTGACCATATCTCTTAAGGACCTTTTCAGAGCAGGGTTTCTTATTCCATTAATAAATTGATTCATTATTATTTGGTCCATTGCAGGGGTCTGATCATCCTCACTCCCCTCACTTTTGGCAATTTTTTCCAAAGTTTTTGTAATGTCATAGCAAATTTCTGAATTGACTCTCCCTCCAACTGTTTGCGACCATAAAAACGAGTTTTGCATTCTGCTGTCTCAGTTGTCTCCCCATACAGTAACTCTAGCCTTTTTATAATGATATCCAGACTAGTTCTCTGAGATTGAGACAACACCAGTATAGCCTCACGAGCGTTTCCCTACAGTGATTGTAACGCCAGGTCAACTTGGTGTGCAGGTTGGACTTGATACAATCTGGTAGTAGTGCGTAGCCTTTCTGCCCAATCTGCCATTGCCAAATTATATCCATCAAATTTAGGTACATTGGCTCCTGCTGTTCCCATAGGCACAATAATGGGGAGGGGAGACCCAACCCCACTAGTTTGGCTAGACATTGTTTCACTAGATTCACAGGCATCTACCGAGGACTTCATGGCACAGAGTTTTTGATCCTGCCAACTACAGCCAAAAATATGTAGTGTGGGATAGTCTGAATAACGAAATAAAACACACCAAACCAGATAAATAAGAACCAATTTAGAATTTAACGGTTGAATATTAGGCAAAGTATTGAACACAATAGTTGTTGTATATAGCCACTGGATTAAGGCAATAAATGACTGTGTAGTATCATTTCTACTTAAAGAATATGGGGGGGGGGGGATATCTCAAAGGATAAACTTGTGTCTAGGTCACTTTATCATATATGGCTATTTGGATAACTTTAAAACACACTGTATGCTCTGTGTAATTCAAACAATCAATCAATACATACACAATCTATTTACAATGTAAGATTAACTCTATATAATAAACTTCAGGTAGATGATGCTCTAAATTTATAACTATGCTGTAAATAGTGAGGAGAACTGAGAAAAGTTCACTTATGCTTAGACCAAACATTCTTGGTAGAAAATGTCCTGATATTGCTGACTAAAATGATGCTTCTTTAAATATTTTCTGGATATTTCTTTCTTCAAGCGGTCACAGCCTCGAAAACCTCTCCTAAAGTACCCAAGTACCCAATGCAGGGAAAACCAAAAAAAACCTACATGACTCGGCCGAGTCATCCGGAGCCGACCCTACCCAAAAAATTATTACCCCAATAAATAGAGGAGGGAAAGAAGAAACACTACTAGCACTGGAAAAATCATACAGATCACTATCAAAGGACTTCCAGTCCTTTAGGGAAACTGTGGATAACCACCTTATAGACTTTAAAAACAATTTGCTGCAATCAATTCAGGAAACGGTTAAGATAACAGTCAAAACTGAACTACAGGAACTTGAAGAGGCCATTTACTCAATAACACAGAGAATAGAAAATATAGAAGCAGACCTAGTCACAGTAGCTAGAGAACGGAAACATACCCACTCTACCCTACATACTCACCAAAAAACCCTAAATGACATTGCCATAAAACTTGATGACTTAGAAAAGAGAGTTAAAACAACCTCAGCTGGACTTCTCCAAGATGTAATCTGTTTCATCCCAGATTTTGCCATTAAGGAAGAAATCTTGTATAGAGCACGACAGGCTAGGGAACACAAAATTAACGGCATGACAGTAAACATATTCCAAGACTATTCACAGTGAACACTAAACAAAAGATATCATCTTAAACCACTACTACTCGCATTAAGACAGAAAAACCTAAAATTCCGATGGATAGGCCCTCTCAATCTCCAAATACAAAAAGATGACAAACAACTTCTAAGGGACGGCGATAATCTAAGGAAACTTATGGCACTCTTAGAAATCGAAGTTCCTCTAATTAATGAATGGGAAGACAGGGACGACACTAATGCAACTCTACTACCGTCAAACGTATTGGTAGAATCCTGGTCTCTAAACCCATAAGGGAAACCTCAATAGACAAAAGGAAAAAAGAAGCGGGAAAGAGAGGGGTGGTGAGGAAAGGGAAGGGAGAAGAGAGAAAGGAGAGTAGGAGGCAAGAATAAAGGGGAGAGGAGAGGGGAAAAAGGAAAATAAATTAATAAAATAAAAGAAATAAAACTGGGAATAGGGAAGAAGAAGCTGAGAAAAAGGAAAAGGTGGAAAATAAAGCAAAGAACAAAGAAGGGAGGGGAAAAAAATGTGTGTATGTATGTGTATGTATGTATGCGTATATATATGTATATATGTGTATGTATGTATATATACACACACACACACATATATATATATATATATATATATATATATATATATATAGATTAATGAAGGGGGAGATGGAAACCAATATACACCTAATATATGAGCGTGTGGTGATCAGGGTGGCGGTAGAAGTTTGGGTTGACCAAATTACATGGTCAATTTGGGATTGAGAGAAAATGAGATCTCTCTGAAGCCCAAACTAGAGCGGGCGAAGACTTAATAACAACCTCAAAGTACCTCAATCACATGAAACCAAAAATATTGGAAAACACTCGTCCCCAAAATCTCAATAACACGAAACAAAAAATATAGGAAAACTTTCATCTTCAAAACTACGAAATAAGCAGAAATACGGCTGACCCGCCAAAAAACCCTTGTGATAGCAAAAATCTAATAATAACAACTTACAACATTCGAGGGGCGAATTCACCTTATAAAAGGAACAGAATAATACAAGACCTCAAATGCTATAAAACTGATATAGCTTTCCTCCAGGAAACTCACTTTAAACAAAACAAAAGCCCCCCACAAGCTTTTAACGAATTTGGGACTATTATTAGTAATCAATATACCGAAAAAAAAAAATTAGGGAAGTCGCCATTTTAATAAGTAAAAAGATAAAGTTTGAGAAATTCACAGAATATAGTGATAACGAAGCACGCCTACATATATGGATAGGCCGTTTAAACAGTGAAATTTGCACATTGGTCAACTCTTACGCCCCAAAAAGTCGTCAAAGGGACTACATTAAAAAAACTATTAAAAAAATAGACGAAATAAAAAAAGGCACTATTATCTGGGGCGGCGACTTAAATCTGGTCACTGATGCTTCTCTAGACACAACAGGATAAACCGAAAGTAGACAAATATCACTTAATTACCCAGCATTATGACTGGACTTTAGTAAACTACATCTAATAGACAGCTGGCACACCATAAATACTAGAGAAAAGAACTTCGCCTGTTATAACTCGGCCCGCAAAACATATTCCAGAATAGACTATATCTTCATACAACAACACATAATCTCCAGGATTCAAAAATGCGAGATTGGAAGAATGACCTGTAGCGATCACGCCCCTGTTATCCTAACCATTTCATGGGGAAAAACAAAACAATGGAAAAACCATTGGTCCTTAGATACAACACAGAGATTTTACAACAAAAACCAATTGCAGAAAGGCTTAAAAACTCCTTACAAGAATACTTTATTTTTAATGATACGCCCGATGTGAACCTTAACACTATTTAGGAATGCCACAAGTGCTTTTTTAGAGGAATAGCCACTGAAATAAACATCAGGAAAGAGCACAAAGCAGAAACAGTATCTATTATAGAACAAATTGCCAAACTAGAACAAATGCATAAACAAAAACAAACAGAGAGGTCACATAAAAAACTAACTAAATTAAAACATGAACTAAAAACAATAACCAACGCCACTACCAAAGGCAATATAAAGAAGCAACGAGAACAGAAACTAAAACTGGGCAGAGGAGGGGAATCGTTAGCATTATACCTAAACGACAGAAGGGCTACTAACTTCATAGAAGAAATAATAACCAAGGATGGCGAAAGGAAGTATAAAACTGAAGACATTGTAAATGAATTCGTAACATTCTATAAAAAAATATATAACATAAATAAGGAAGACCAAGACCACACAGAATATCTAGAGGAAGCTTACAAGACCAAAACAATGACTTAGTAAAGGAATTGGATAATCCATTAATCCTAAAAGAATTAACTGACGTTATCTCCAAACTAAAAGAAAAGAAATCACCAGGTGAAGATGGCTTACCGGCCGAATATTATAAGACCTTTGAAAAGCAACTAACACCCTTTATGCCTTAATGGTTAAACAATATAGACCTCCTGCACCCCCCAAGCTCAATAATGAATAAAGCCATCATAAAGGTTATTCCAAAACCAGGGAAAGATGCGAGCCATTGTAACAATTACCAACCCATATCTTTAATCAATTGTGACCTGAAAATGTATGCCTCCTTAATAGCAAACAAACTAATTAAAGTTATACCCAATATCATATCAAGCTTCCAGGCTGGCTTTATCCCGAAAAGAGGCATAAACCAAAATATTTCTCTGGCGGTCTCTGCAATTAACCACGTTAAGAAAGCTAAAACTAAAACCATCATGCTAGCCCTAGACGCCCAGAAAGCTTTCGACTGTGTGTCCTGGCTCTACCTGGAAGCCACACTACACCAAACAGGATTGGGTCCAAGAATTATAGATAAAATAATGGCCTTATACACCAACCAAAGAGCTAAAATAGAAACAAATGGAGTCCTATCAGAACCCTTCGAATTAGCTAATGGAACTCTCCAAGGCTGCCCATTATCCCCACTACTTTTAAATCTGCACTTAGATCCCTTATTAAACCGGATAGAAACAGATCAGCAACTTAAAGAAATTAAGATAAGACCTATCGAAATTAAACATCTAACATTCTATTGCTTTTAAGAGATCCCACAGTAAACTCAATCACCAGAATAAAGGAAATCTTTGATTAATTCAAGATACATTCTAATTTTTCATTAAACATAGAAAAATCTTTAATACTTGCCCTTGGACTGAATGACATAGAAAAGGAAATCAGGAGAGAGCACGGTTTCCCTATAAGCCCAACCCACATAACTTACCTTGGCATCAACCTAACGACTGACCCGGATAAACTGTACTCGGCCAATTTCCCACCATTACTGCAAACACTGAAGGGCTATATAGCTAAATAGTCAAAACTTCCCCTAAACATTCTGGCATGTATCGCATCGATCAAAATGTACTTCCTACCGCAATTTATTTTTACAATTTTGAATATCCCTATCCGCATAGCAAAGACTTTCATAGAAACTATAGACAAATTTCTAGCTAACTTCTATTGGAATAATCGGAGACACAGTAGCATACGTATCTGGCCAGTGATTGGATGGGAGGGAGGAAGGTGCGCTCCCCCCTGTCCCGCCTTTTGTCTATTTAATCGCTGCTTGCCATCGCGCCGGCTGACCTAGTTTAAGTCGCGCTGAGCGACGAAACGCGCTGGGAGCCGGCGGCAGAGTATTTGGAATTCAGCAGCGTGAGTTGGCCCAGAGCCTTATATGACATGCGAGTTTTAATCTTTTACAATGTGAGTTTTTTATCAGCTTAATTAAATTTGAACTTGTAGTTTGCAATATTGCGCAATGGCTCTTCTGTTTTTTCCTGCATGATTGTGCTCTGGAAATTTTGGTTGGTGATTGTATATTGCATTGAGATATCCTACCCCAGTTCGGTGGAGCAGATTGGTGGAAGTGCAATTTGTCGAGATCATTGATTGCTTTAACCCTCCCTGAAACCGTACCCTAGGAGGTGGAGCCTATTGGAGAGATCGTATTTGTGATCTTTACAATCGCTGATTGTACCAATTATTTTGGGTAAGGGTACCAAATCTATGGTGGTGGTGCACGAGTGGATTGCTGATGCACATGGTGGAACTAGAAGAACATTTTGGAGGACTTTAAAGAGGACCTTAACCAGTTTATACTAGCTCTGTGTCACTCTGGAACATTACTAAACAAACTATACAAACAATAAAAAAAGCAGAAACAACCATTACAGCAAAGGAGGCTCTACTCACTACTC
The DNA here is from genome assembly GCA_027917425.1 of Gastrophryne carolinensis. NCBI lineage: Eukaryota > Metazoa > Chordata > Amphibia > Anura > Microhylidae > Gastrophryne > Gastrophryne carolinensis. Next base: position 559,844,273 of record CM051235.1, read on the forward strand.
CATATTTCCGCAGTAGCCTGAGTAACGTTAACACTCCATCCAAAATAGAAGAAAGATTAATGTCGCTAATCACATGGATCACAAGAAAGAGCATAGTAATCAGATGGAGAGAACTCGCATACCTAGACCTCGAACAATGGAAAAAACATATGACCCTGCAAATAAAGAATGAAATTAGCTTAGCAACTGACCTGAAGTACAGACAGGCGCTAACAGAAGGATTAAAAATAATCCAGGAAGTGAAAGTTTAATACAGCTAAATTAACAAGGCACATCATACGACACTTCCCTCACAATTACGAATAAGAAAAGAAGAGAAAAGGGGACTAGACCCGATAAAAATAAGGTAGCAAGGCCTAAATCTTGGTTAACATATGCACATAGACCTCTGAGTAATAATAATAATAAAAAAAAAAGGGGGGGAGGATAGGGGAGGGAGAGTGGGCTCGAGCATAGGGCAAATCATGAGAGAAACATATAGAAAAACAGCCGTAGTAGTTAAGATATAAATGAACCAATTTGTATTCACCAAAGATAAGATCTATCATTATATATATTAACATATTCTTTACAAACGATGATGCAAACTAAGCTCTAAACATAATAAAAGATCATTATGATGAAACATCCTAGTGATGTAGAGCATTCTGACTGCTGACTGATAAAAAAAAAAAACTCTCCTAAATAAAATTACCAAGGGCGTCCTCCAACTGCGCTGAGTCCCTTTCTTTGCTCCGTGGGAGGCTTTACACAGTGAATAACACACAAAAAAAATAAATCCTTACACCTCTCACACAGTTCAGCAGTGAGGTAAATAAGGAGAGTGTTAATTTCAACCAAAAACGTCACTGTGGCCCTATAATGTATGTGGCTCAGAAACACATACAAACACAGAAGTGCTCCCTCTGACCCACCTCACAGACTCTGCTCCCTCAGAGCTGTGCTGTGCCTTTTATAGCCTGCAGGAATGCGGTCACTAGCCTCTCTCTCATGGCTGGCCCCGCCCACCCACACACACAAGAGTTTTCCAGAACCCTCCTAGCAGAGGTTTGTTATATGTCGGTTACAAGCTGCCTGTCTGTCAGTGGCCCAGCAGCGTGACGGGGGCCCTGGCCCAGCAAACAGCAGGATCTGGCTCCGCGGGCGGCAGTGCACATGCTGTCGGGGGCTTTGCTTAGCTGTAGCAGATGCCGACCCTGCAAGCGGCAGTACACAGGGCCCAGCCGATGCCGACTCTGCTGGTGGCAGCCTGACGGGAGCGCCACCCTGTTGTGGTGGGAAGGCTTGAGTGCTCTGCACCATCAAAGCTAAGCAATAGTCACAGGCTTGAGATGATGGGACAGACTAAGAGCGATACCAAGTATATAGGCTAATTGACCTTTTGGCTAATGGCTCCTGTTTTAAATGGAGAATGGCTGCATCCGCTGCAATAACAGCCCTTTGCCGAAGGATGTAAACAAGACACAGGCCAATGATTGGACGAGAGCCTGGACATGCTCTGTTGGACCGAAGAGAGGTTGTTTTTTTTACTTTTGTTAAATAATTTTTGCAAATATGCTCACTGTTAGAGGGTAGCGGAGATGTGGCCGTCGACAATGCTTAGTTTTTGGTAGAGCCGAGTCCTTAGACGCGTTAACGTCAGCGCAGTCAAGCATGCTGATTGGATGGGAGGCTGCGCATGAGCCGTAGGACGAGAGAAGGATGAGTTTGAGTGGGCAACTTGGGAGGATTTCCGGGGCCCCCTGTCTGGGGGCAAAGATCAAAACCCAGGATAGTCCACTTTAATATGAGTGTCCCTCTTTCCCCAGTGAGTACTGAGGCAGGAGGTGGAGTTAGCAAAATAAAATGCCTTTTACTTCAAATTTAACCAAGGATTACCTCATTTTGTGCTGAGTCTCTGCTTTTAATTCCACATCATTTTTTGCAAAATATTTTTCTGTTTCTGTGTGAAACCCCCCTTACCCCTAAATCAGAGCCGTCTGCTGTAACTACGTCACTTGGCAAACAGCTCTCGTTATCGTCAATGAAGATTGCGCGCTGTCGGATCCCACATTGCAGTCAATGAGATCCATTTGCTGAATGACATAGACACAGCAGATGGCTCTCAATGGACGAGAGCCCATGCACCTCAAATTCAGGATGCCCCAGGGAACCATGCGTGTGTACAAGTATTTGTGGATTATGCTATAACAATACCTATGTATACATTACCAAAAGTCCACAAAAGCCTGGATGATCCTCCGGACGGCCGATTATCATCCGGGTGTGGAAGTCTAACTAAACATTGCAGTGAATTTCTTGATTTCTTCCTCCAGCCACACATGACCAGATTAGATTCATACATATGGTGACCTTCCACGACAGCTTGATTCAGTAACTCTATCTGAGAATATGTTGCTAGTCATGTGTGACGTGGAGGCCTTGTATACGAATATCCAACATGAGGATGCCATAAGGGCAGTTAGACACTTCCTAAGCATGGAATCATGTGAAAAACAATCACTGCATAGGTTTATTTTAACATTGCTTGAATTTGTACTAAAACACTTTTCTTCATTTTTGACTTGTCTTACTATCTTTACATTTGGGGTGTGGCAATGGGCACTAAATGTGCCCCTGCTGTGGCGAATATTTTCCAGGGGCTGTGGGAATATGAATTGGTTTTTGGGGTCGCCTATGGAGCGGTAACAGACACATATAGTGGCCTGGTACCGCTTCATAGATGCCATCATTTTTTATAGGGTGGTCTCCAATCATTGTGTGAACAATTCATCTCTGCTCTGAACTGTAATGATCACAATATCACTCTAACTTCCCTGTCACATTCTTAGATTTGACATTAACTGTCACACCTGATGGACATATTAATACTGATCTATATTGTAAGTCTCCTTCATTACACTGGTGCACAGATGCTGACTCTTAAACGCATCAGCCCATATGGGCAGTACCTCCGATTGCTGAGGAATTGCTCATTTTTGAGATAGAGTGTCCCCAAAGGGCCTACTAAAACAGATAATTAAGGGAGCAGCTGGGGTGGATAGTACATCTTTAATTTCAGGTAACCGTAGACCAGGGGTGGGCAATTATTTTTTCCATGGGGCCACATGAGAAACTAAAAATATTGTGGAGGGCTGGGCCAAAAGGCTGAACTCAATACTGCATAATATTTATTGTATTTCTTTATAAAAAGCAGTAAATAGCATTGTTTTGACAAGCTGGCACAAGTATATGTTGTAGTTAAACAATGAAAAAGTGATGTTGCCTTACAAAAAATGTAATTTACTAAATAAACCACATTTTGTGTGTCCAGTGAGGTCTCACACAGCAGGGCATCCCAAATTGGGATTCCTTCACACTCCAAAGGGCTGGGTTACATGGGTTTTGGTCTGCTTTAAAACATCATGACCAAATCAGGTTAGGATGGAAAAACTCCCCTCCTTTACATTATTATTAAAGTAACACAGCACTGCTTACACTTTTTACTCAATAGCAATGTGAAAAATTCCCTCACATGAAACAGAACAAAACCCAGAGCGCCCACTGGTCTTCCCCTGGAAATCTGGGATGCCCAGGTGGAAGACCAGTGGCCGCTCTGGGTTAATTTCCACTTTAAGGGGGAGTCCACCATTTGTCAAGTTGCTACTAAGTAACAAGAGTTTCACACAGTGGGGCATCCTGATCTGGGATACCCAGGGGTAAGACCAGTGGCAACTCTGGGTTTTGTTCTGCTTTCAGAGAAGGAGTCCGCCTTTTTTCACGTTGCTACTGAGTAAAAAGGGTTTCAAAAAGTGGAGCATCCCGATTTGGGATGCCCGGGGGGGGGACCAGTGGCCGGCCTTGGATAAAAGGCTGTGTGAAACCCCTCCCACCTTGCAGCATGGTCCCCCCACCCTCCATTGGTCTGGCCAGAAATGGACTACGAGAGCCAGTGCACCATCAGGCGCTGCGTACGGCATGTAACACATTTGGTGTGGACTACAAGTGCCAGCAACCTGCGACGTGAGGCACAGACAAGTGGCTGGAGTATCTCCATCTCCGACGTCAGCTCCACAGCGACTGACACATGCCACACAGTACAGGCCAATGGCGGGTAGAGAAACTCCGCCCACAGCCAAACCTGCAGGAGGGAGCTGTCCAATAGGACAGCAGGCTCTAATCCACACGTGCAGAGGGGCAAAAGTGTTCAAACCCGGCACTATCTTTTCCGGCAAGACTGTGCGGACAGTGGGCGGGACTGAACGGCGGAGGCGTCTGCAGCGTGCGGCCGCTCACCTTACAGGGAATGCTGGTCGCGGGCCGGTCACAGCCAAAGGGCCGTATGTGGCCCTGGGGCCTTACAATGGCCAGGTCTGCCGTAGCAACATGGTGCAACATGTGACTAATTACAATACACAATAGAACCAATTATTATCCTTATGATGGACTCCATAGTGTTACAGTTCATTGGAGAGGGTCTCCATGATAGCATGTAGGGCATGCTATTTGCGTGACCATCTATGTAGAAATTTCTATGTACATCCTACAGTACATTTGGACACAGGACAACAACTTCAGGACAGTCACCCTTGTGATGACTGCTCAGTTTGCCCCTCAATGATACCAACTAAATAAGTCACTAATCCACGTAATGGATATATTTACAGGCAATATGCAAATTGCAAGAACAATAGGGTCATTTACTTAATCATTTGCCCCTTTAATATTTATTATGTAGGGGAGACATTACAGTTGGGCAAAAAAAAATAAATTTGGCAAAGACCAATATGTCCCTTCGAGGGGGCGATTTAAAATCAAAGTTGATGAAACGCGAGGCGTTTTGGATACACACTCCAGACACGCACCCCCCCCCACCTTGGTATGAACGAGGGAATCTCAGCCCATTCTTAATGTAATTGCCTGTTGTCACTTTTGGTGTTCACAATAAACTTTTTTGTTTGCTTTTTTTGGTTATCTGGTTTTGGGTTGGGGGTCTGTTGTTTGGTTAGTTTGGTTGTAGATGTTAGTTGTATTTTAATGTTATTGATTATCAATTTGCCAAAAGAGCAATGTAAATCTTTAAAGGGAAGAGCTATAAATATATTTCAATGTCAGATCAATTATAAAGCCTTACCCTGTGCCTTTAAAAAGAATTTGTACAGCAAGATATATAATTCCACACAAAACATGTAATACATGTGATTTTATTAATTTGATAAGTAACTTCATTCAAGTTTAAATTATTGTTACTAGATTGGTATATTTCTGTGGCTTTTCAGCGGGGTGTCTTCATTTCTTCGATGATCTGGGAAGTTTCTCTTTAAATTGTTCACCCACTTGGTCGCATGTGTCTTGAACAGCTTGACATCCTTGGTTGACTACTGTTGAGGAAAAATAAAGGTGGTAACTCAGGAAGAGTCTCTCGGTAGTAATAAAAAAACTTTAGGTGAAAAAAATGCACGAGAATTTCACTGTTGCTGAATCACCAACTAGGAAGACAATGAAAGTCTATAGTACTTATACTACAAGGTAACAAGGTGTATAAAGTCCTCTACTTTTATTGGGAGTATGCCATTAACTTTCAAAGAAATTTTTGGGCCCTTTTTTCAGCTAAAGTGATTTTTTGCTATTATCATTAGAGATGAGCGAACTTCTTGAAAGTTCGATTCGGGCGACTCGCCAAATTTCCCCAAGAAATTTGTGTTCGCCCGAATCGAGCTTTCACGAATCGCTCATCTGAAAAAAAAAATGGCGGCATGGTGGGAGCGGGCAGGCCGGCAAAAATGCAAAAATGCAAAAATGCCGGCATGTTGGGAGCGGGCAGGCCGGCTACGCTGTCAGCGCGCCGCTGCCGGCCCGCTGACAGCGCAGCTGGCCTGCTCGCTCCCACCATGCCGCCATTTTTTTAAAAAGCAAACACTTACCTGCATGGTCGGAGCGTGGAGGCCGGCGCCGCTCTCAGCTGTCATCAGAGGACACGGCATCAGAGGACGCGGCATCAGAGGATGCGTCAGAGGACGCACCGGCCTCCACGCTCCGACCATGCAGGTAAGTGTTTGCTTTTTTAAAAAATGCCGGCATGGTGGGAGCGGGCAGGCCGGCTGCGCTGTCAGCGTAGCCGGCCTGCCCGCTCCCACCATGCCGGCATTTTTTTTTTTTTATTTCAGGGAAAATTCGATCTGCACGAACCAAAAAAAATTCGGGTTCGTGCCGAATCGAATTTTCCCTGAAATTCAGAGCGAATTCCGGTTCGTCCGAACCGGTTCGCTCATCCCTAATTATCATTATTTGCACTATTATTTAAGAGAAATTATTTTAAACTCTTACTGAATCGACACCCAAAATGTTAAAAAGGAGCATGTGTGGACATGTGGACTACAATGTGCAATTCAGTACTCGTCTTTTTTTTTTTTCAATCTCTCTTTAAAATAGTAAATATCTAAATCACTTGGATTCCACTTAGTAACATAGTAACATAGTATGTAAGGCTGAATAAAGACTTTAGTCCATCCAGTTCAGCCTGTTTAACTCCTTCCAGTGGTCTAGTAGCCATAGCTGGAAATGTTATTACATGCCAGGAAGGCATCAAGGCCACTTTGAACATTTTTACTGTATCCATCATTACTACTACCACCTCTGGCAGCGAATTCCATAGTCTCACTGCTCTTACAGAGAAGAATCCCCTCCTATGTCGGTGGAGAAAGCACCTTTCCTCTAACCTTAGTGGATGCCCCAGGGTTATGGTTACACTCCGGGGTATAAATAGATTGTGGGACAGATCTTTGTATTGACCCCGAATATATTTATACATAGTTATTAGATCACCCCTCAAGTGTCTTTTTTCTAAACTAAATAAACCTAACTTTGACAATCTTTCAGGGTACTCTAGCCCCCGCACTCCTTTTATTAACTTTGTTGCCCTTCTTTGAACGCGCTCCAGTTCTGATATGTCCTTCTTAAGCACAGGTCTGACCAGTGACTTGTACAGGGGTAAAATTATGCTTACCATTTTGTCCCGCCTCCATGCCTTTATTCACACAGTCCTGTGCTGTCTGTTCTCCTTGTTTAACTGCAACATAGAAAAGATTCAAGGTTATTTTTTTCTGTTTCTTTTTATGTGTATTGCAAATGCAGTAAAAAGTCATTGGCCTTGATTCACTAAGAGTAGAAAAAAAATGTAATGGTAGTAAAAAATTCAATTCATGAGAAAAAAAGCCTGAGAATGTCACTGTTAGTGAATCACCAGAAAGGAAGACTATGAAAGTCAACAACACTTTTTACTACAGGTAAAAAGGGGTAAAAAGTTCAATACTTTTCTCAGGAGTAAAAAGTGCCATTGACTTTCATGGTCTTCCTTTCTGGTGATTCACTAACAGTGAAATTCTCAGGCTTTTTTCTCATGAATTGAATTTTTTACTACCATTAAATTTTTTTTCTACTCTTAGTGAATCGAAGCCTTTGTCTTTATGTCAGTCACCTACTTACCTGCCCTTCATGAAACAGAAGTCACAAAGTAAGATGAAATTGCTTGCAGGGAAACTGGAAATGAATAGTAGAGCATGGCACTGCTAAACACTTTCTCAAAAGAGCTATCGGTCTGACAGATGGCTTACCCTGTATACACTGTCCATGGTGTGTTTTCTAGGGATGCTAAAGTCACCAAACAGCTAGACCGCTGCGTGGGTGCGTGCTCACTGGCATTCATTCATTTAAGTTGCTGGGCTCACACAAAGCAAGGGATGCAGAGTCTGCACAGCTGCTGCATGGAGCACCAGGGGGACCCCCCCACTGACTGAGCACTAGGAAACTTAAAGAGGAACAACAAACATGAATTTGACTTTCCTGTGTGTTGTTCCTCTCTGCGGCGGCATCCCGAATTGGACCCCCCAAGGTCAACCCATTTCACTCACCTTCCTTCCACTCCCACGCCGCAGATTGGGCAAGAGTGAGTGCGGCTCGCTCAGCCAATCAGCACGCTCGCAGTCGATCAGCTCTCTTCGGCGGCGAGGATGGCTGGGTCCTGGGTGGCTAAGCAGCCGAGTGCCGGAGGTAGCTGAGCTGTGCCACCAGCCGCATCCCCTGCCCACCTGGCAGCTGTGGCGTTGCCACGTGGGCCATTCGGGATGCCCCAAGGACTGGAATTTGGAAGGCCCTGGAGTCTTTTAGACTCCAGGCCTCCAGGCCTTCCGATGTTCCTCTTTAAAGCAAAGGTCCACTTTCAATTGCACTTTTCCATCGAAAGTGCCAAAATGATGTCCTCAAGGTTCTGTGCTTGTCTGTTAAAGGACAAATATGATGCATCTTCCTCCTCTTCTGAAGAGGGGCTGGCTATATATTCATCACAGACGCTCTCTCTGTAAGCAGCACTATTTTTTTTATCGGCTACAATAACACAATGTAACAGACACTCAGCTGTGTTTGCTCATGAATCTTGCTGGTTACAGGCAATAACCACATAGGATGTGTGTAATGAAACTATTCCCAGCCTGTCGCCATAAAGAAGGAGGAATGATACTTGTCCAGTTTTTGTATTAAAAGAAACCGCTTTCTCTATGCTCCACATTCCTTAGCTCATAGGTTTAAAGTGGAACAAAACTCACCACAATCGTTTGATTCTCTCCCCCCGGGGCATCCAAAATCAGGATAACCCGCTGCGCGAAACCCCCCCCCCCCAGGTTGCCCCATACACTTACCTTGTTTCCCGGTCCAACTGCACATGCGTGAGCCTCAGCCGCAGTTGCATCCCCGCTATCCCTCTAGCAGGGCGCGTGCCCACGCCAGGCATTTGTGAGTGGCCGGCACGGGCACGTTCTCTGTTAGAAAGTAGCGGAGGATGCGGCCGCCAGTGCGCTCTGAGCCACTGGCCTTAAACAAAGGCTTAGACCAGCCATTCAGATAGGCCTGTGGGAGGGAGACCACTTATAGACTCTAAGCTAGTGGTTGCTCCTCTTTAATAAGAGACTTTGGAGTCCATTGAAGTTTGAAGTTAGAAGCCATTTATGAAAAAAAATGTATTCTTACAGGTGGATGAATGACAACCTTCACAGCCATTCCATTTTCAAATCATCTCAAGTACCGCTTGGGGTGTGCCTAAAAATGCACACAAAAAATACATGCCCGCGGTAGGTAAAAGATAGCTGATAATCTCAAGTCTGCCATGATGATGAGGTGTAGCCAACTGGCCCCATTCCTAGGATTCAGTTTGGGAGCTTGCTCAGCCATATGGGAGCCAGGGATGCTCGTCTGGCAGCCGCAATGTTGCGGGAAACACAGGGAAAGGAGTTTACCGACCATCATGGGGGGTCCGCATAGCGGGGCATCCTGCTATAGGCAATGACTGGCCGCAGGGGTTTTTACTCTTTAAAGCCAGTCAAAAGACTGGAATCTGCTTCTCCCCCATCCCCTGATTTAAAAACGCTTACCTGCAAGCAGCTCCTCTCCCCGGGAGCAGCTGCCAGTGAATCTCACACTGAGACCCAATAACTGCTGCTGGCGCCTAGTTTGGGTCACTCAGCAGTCACTCAAGCTCAGTACACATTGGAGAACCCTGCAGCACTGCTTCTCCCAGCTGGAGTTTGAATACTTACAACAGGGGCATTTATTTTAAATGCACAATTCGAGCTTATCGTTGTGGGTCGGCTGGTTAGCGGGCAGCTGCATTAAAGCGACCACTAATCCACTAGGACCATCAGTTAGAATCTTTTTAACTATATAGACTATTATATTATAGTAATAACAATAATAAAATTAATAATACATCTAAAAAGACTTTAACTATAATAGAATGCCTTCCCTGTGAAATATTTGGAGGATGTTAATGATAAGTCTACACAGTGACCACACATAAGTAACTGCACACTTAAATTCAATAAATTCAATAATAAATTCAACACCGTGAGGATTTTTTTTCTCATGTTTTTCTGTGAGAAAAACATTTTTATAATGATTTTTAAAACACTTTTATAATTATTTTTTAAAGCACTTGCACAGCTAAACAAGGTGCTAAATTGCACTAAAAAATCAAGTTACATTCTTTTTTCCTTCACAAACAAGTGAGAAAAAATTGCTGAATCAGAATCGGGGCTGCTCGGCCAGGGAGCAATATGGCCGCCCGCATCCAGTTAGTTTTAAAAATATTGGGCAAAGGCTTTAGTAAAAAAAGAAACACAGGCTGACCTCAGTACAGCAAGAAAATCTGAATACATCAAGTGCTGCCGGCCGCATCCCCACACTCTGCCCCTAGCTGTGGGTGTGCCTGTCCCAACCATACTGAAAGGCATGCTATGGGTGCGTGCCCAGCTAGAGGTATAGAGGTATGCTGAGGTTGCAGTTACGACACAGAGATGCAGCATGGGCTAATGGCTGAGAGGTGAGTGGATTGGACAATCCTGGGGGTTTCATACAATTCAGGATGCCCCATAAAGAGGCAGACCAACCCCACAAGAATCTTTTAGAATTCAGGGGGGTGTAATTCCTCTTTATAGTAAGCCAGGACAAGCTTTTACATGAATCAGCATACTCCTATGTTGTTGACAGATGTTATCTTAAGAACAATCACAGACACAGCTTAGGGAAGGAGTGTAAGAAATGATATTATATATATATATATATATATATATATATATATATATATATATATATATACACTGTGCACGGCCATGCTCTTACCTGTTTCCTGTGCTGCTTTCTGCGCTTGGTTCATGAAGCTAGACATGGTTTGGATGTAGAGATTCTGGAAATCGCAGGTTGTGGTTATCTCCGATCTGGCTTGTTACTGCTCCGGAAACTGCTCCTTTATATGCATGAAGCCTCCTCCCAATAACAGGTATCACATAACTATTATGCCAGCAACCACTAATTTGAAGCCAATGGAAAAAAGTACATGTGATGCCAGCATTGTTTTTGTGCTGTGCCTGAGGCAGTCATAACAAATCCAGGGCTTTACAGATAACATCACATTACTTGCACATCGCTACAGGTGACATGATCTAATTCATGATGTGGTGTAAGTAATTTTTGAAAACTTTTTTGATTTTTTATATTTATATGCAGAATTGTCATTACAGGTCTGGCATTAAATTATTAATGTTACAACAATGTAATTCCCGTGGTTTCGCTTTGTTACTGGTGGATATGTGTTCAAAAAAATACTTTAATCACTTTTAATGTGTTTTTTTGTTGAATAGGGTGTGAGTCGCTGAGAGTCGATCGCACTGAGCTGGCGCTACCTTTCGCTCCCTGCAATGCTGTACTGGTGTTAGGATTCCTTCTACCCAAGTGCATGATTTAAACGCCAGTTTCCACTGTTTTGACCATTTAACCAGTAAAGCTAAATCATTTTCCATGAAAATGTATTTTCCAGGAATATCCACCCTATTACTCAACTTTGTATCATCAGCAAACAGACAAACTTTACCTACCAAACCTTCTCCTATGTCACTTACAAATGTTTAAAAAGAATGGGGCCCAAAACAGAGCCTTGTGGCACACCACTTGTGACTCGCCTTTGTTCAGATTGCACGCCATTAACAACAACACTCCGATACCGATCCCTCAACCAACTGGAAATCCACTTAACTATTCAGGGAGTCCTAATATCAATACATTATATACATGAGCTCCTTATGTGGCATAAGTAGAGGTCCTATGGCTCCCAAAACAAACTCTACTCCAGCTTATTGTACCAAAAATATATTATACAGTCCCTATAGCTCTTCTAAACTCCCCCTGCCACCAATCAGCCCTCTAAGCAGGTTTTGAGGGAACCTCTGCACATGCCGAGCATGTAGTCTAACTTGTGAAACATGTGACACTGACTGGGTGGTAAATTAGTTTCATTAGTTACAGAATTACCCTAAGATAAAGAGAACATACACATTAGAGGGCAGACTAGAGGAACCACATATTCTCCATCTGCCATCAGCCTTCTAGGTTTCTGTGGAACCCCAAAGGCAGCCTCGTGGGTCTTGGACTGCAAGTTTCCCAGAGAACTCACAAATGACGATTAAGTCCAGCGTTGACCATCTTTAGCCAAGAGGAAAGAGTAACATGTGCTGTAAATCCAGCTCTAAACCCTCTCAGTACCAGCCTACCTAGAGATGCTGTCACCCTCTGTTGCCAGGCCATTTGTAAATATCTTGCACTATATATGTTTAACTGTGATTTTGACAGAAACTTCAATGAAAAACTATATATTGTTTTTTGTATTCAGCCGAACTGGTAGACCAGGGGGCGGGGGCTGAGCTGCTGGCCTCCGTCCCTAAAGGCTACGAGGCCCACACAGGTTGCAGGCTTTTCTGCACCCCCCCTCCCCCAGAGCTGTGGGGAAATAGGTAATGGCGTGGGGGGTTCTGGCAAGTCACTTGTATATATATATATATATATATTTTTTTTTTTTTTTTTTGCTCCAGTCATTGTGTGACCTCTCCACACTCTCCAAACAAACACTTTTAGATTTTTTTTTTTTACTTTTTATATTTTTATGCAGAATTGTCATTACAGGTCTGGCACTAAAGTATTATTGTCACAGTGTTAAAACAATGACATTCCATGTGTTTTTGCTTTGTTACTAGTGGATATGTGTTCAGAAACAGACTTTAATCACACAGCGTCTGGCGCTCTATGCTATAGTGACAAGAATTAGAGTGCCGACGCTGTGTGTGTGTCTAGTGTTTTGTTAAATATGATGTGGAGCACCAAGAGTCAGTAGCACTGAGCTGACCCTACCTCTCGCTCCCTGCAACGCTGTACTGTTGTTACAGCGCCCAACACAAATCACATTCATCAATGCCGGCCAGGTTACTAGAGCAACTGAGATACTCTGTTACAGCGCCTGGTACCCGCTTACAGTGTCTACTAGTGATCGGTCTAAGCGCCGCTATACAGACGCTCATCTGGCAATATGTGGCGCTAGTAGTGAATCAGCCTAAAAGTCTAGTTTAAAAAAATGAGAACATTGCCATGTGTAGCCCTACTCCAGAGTTAAAATACTTTTGAGTGTGCCTGGAAAATGACTTTAATACTGGTAGCTGTGGCAACATTCAGTGGTCGCACTCACTGTAACTGAATGGCTGGTGTAACTGAACACAGCCATAGAGGGATGCATGGCAAGTGCAGCTAAGCTTCCATTCAGTTACTTGGGATGCATATTAATATGTGCAGGCAAAGAAGCTGATTGAAACAGAGCGGAGCGCTGGTGAGATGTGTATATTGGGTGAGTGACTGCGTTTCACACAGCAGGACATCCCAAATCAGGATTCCGGACTAAGTTCTGTTCCTAGAAGACCACGGCTAGACCCCAGCAGAACAGTGAATGATGGATAGTGGTAAGGTAAGTTTACAATTTCTCAGTAATATTTCAACAGGGGACCATTTTTTTACATATCTTATGTCTACACAGGGCCGGCTCCAGGTTTATGTGGGCCCTCAGGCGGCATGGTCTCAGTGGGCCCCTTTGCGGTGGATAGTCGCGGGTCAGGGGTCTATATATTGTATGGCCAAAACTAAGAAGGGCTGATTGCCCTCCGTTCTCCTATTGGAGCTATTTTTTAAATTGGCCCCACATGAATGGGGAAGTATTGAGGAAGAGGGAGGCTGAGGGCACATAGATGAATGGGACAGAGTTAAGAGAACAAGGATACATAGGTCAGGGCTCAGAGGAAAGAGATGGATGGGGCAAGGCTGAGTGGATAGGGAAAGATGGGTCAGAGCTCAGGGGACAGGAATGAATGGGTCAGGGCTCAAGGAATAGGGAAAGATGGGTCAGGGCTCAAGGGATAGGGATGAATGGGTCAGGGCTCAGGGGATAGGGATGAATGGGTCAGGGCTCAGGGGATAGGGATGAATGGGTCAGGGCTCAAGGGATAGGGATGAATGGGTCAGGGCTCAAGGAATAGGGAAAGATGGGTCAGGGCTCAGGGGATAGGGATGAATGGGTCAGGGCTCAAGGGATAGGGATGAATGGGTCAGGGCTCAAGGGATAGGGATGAATGGGTCAGGGCTCAAGGAATAGGGAAAGATGGGTCAGGGCTCAGGGGATAGGGATGAATGGGTCAGGGCTCAAGGGATAGGGATGAATGGGTCAGGGCTCAAGGGCTAGGGATGAATGGGTCAGGGCTCAAGGGCTAGGGATGAATGGGTCAGGGCTCAAGGGCTAGGGATGAATGGGTCAGGGCTCAAGGGCTAGGGATGAATGGGTCAGGGCTCAAGGGCTAGGGATGAATGGGTCAGGGCTCAAGGGCTAGGGATGAATGGGTCAGGGCTCAAGGGCTAGGGATGAATGGGTCAGGGCTCAAGGGCTAGGGATGAATGGGTCAGGGCTCAAGGGCTAGGGATGAATGGGTCAGGGCTCAAGGGATAGGGATGAATGGGTCAGGGCTCAGGGGATAGGGATGAATGGGTCAGGGCTCAGGGGATAGGGAAAGATGGGTCTGGGCTCAGGGGATAGGGAAAGATGGGGAAAAGCTGAGTGGATAGGGAAATATGGGTCAGGGCTCAGGGGATAGGGATGAATGGGTCAGGGCTCAGGGGATAGGGATGAATGGGTCAGGGCTCAGGGGATAGGGATGAATGGGTCAGGGCTCAGGGGATAGGGATGAATGGGTCAGGGCTCAGGGGATAGGGATGAATGGGTCAGGGCTCAGGGGGTAGGAATGAATGGGTCAGGGCTCAGGGGATAGTGATGAATGGGTCAGGGCTCAGGGGATAGGGATGAATGGGTCAGGGCTTAGGGGATGGGGATGAATGGGTCAGGGCTCAGGGGATAGAGGTGGATGGGGAAAAGCTGAGTGGATAGGGAAAGATGGGTCAGGGCTCAAGGGATAGGGATGAATGGGTCAGGGCTCAGGGGATAGGGATGGATGGGTCAGGGCTCAGGGGATAGGGATGAATGGGTCTGGGCTCAGGGGATAGGGATGAATGGGTCTGGGCTCAGGGGATAGAGATGGATGGGGCAAGGCTGAGTGGATAGGGAAAGATGGGTCAGGGCTCAGGGGATAGGGATGGATGAGGCAGAGGCGACATAAAACCAATGGGGCAGAGCTGAAGAGACAGGGATGGATGGAGCCGAGAGACAGAGAAAGGAAGTGTGTGCAGTTCTTTAACCACATTGTGCCAGCTGTCAGTGGGCTCCCCTAATGGGTGGAGCCCTCGGCAGCTGACTGGGCTTGCCGGGTGCTGACACCGGCCCTGTGTCTACCGATGTGCTTTAAAATAAAACAAAACTCTGGAGTCTATATACTGCAAGGCCACTGCACTTTAACACACACTTACATAGGTTAGGTTTGTATTTTGGTCTGTTTTGTTAGCTTTGAATTGTATAATGAATTAATAACATGAAAAAAAATATTATTAACATTTCCATGTATATAAAACACATCAGCAAATGCACATGTGCAAAGGTGTGAACCCAGCTCTAGGAAGAACTTTTAATCTCTGACAATGGATGTTGTCTTTTCAGCCTCTGTCTTTTGATTCTCCAGCTTTCCATCTGGTGGAAATGGGTGCTTCATGAAATATTTATAGCAACAATTCTAATGCTGACATAGGGATCGATTCAGAGTCAGGTGAGAATTCGCACTCCTTTTTAGGAGAGAAAACTGCCAATGACTTTCACTGTCCACCTTGGGGCTGATTCAGAGCCAGGTGAAAATTTACACCCAGTAGTCAATGAAAGTCAATAGTTTCTCCTAAAAAAATTAGTGACAATTCTCACCTGGCTCTGAATCAACCCCATAGTATAGACATGAATAACTGAATGGACATTCCAGGCAGAAACCGAAAAAGCCACCTTTTGTCCCTCGCAGCACTTGCCATCCTATGTTAGTCCAGTTGCATAAAACTTACCGCGTCCCAATATCAAGTCCAGCGTCAAGTAGTGACAGATGAGCGTCTGTAGCAGGCATTTCTGAGCGCCCGCTAGTAGTCGCTGTGCTCTGCCGTGGTTCGCTAGTTCAGAGCGACTCAGTTGCTGTGCAGCATTGATGAATACATTGTGGGGAGTCGCTATATGACCAGTACAGCGCAGTATGGGAGCGACTGGTCAGTGCGACCGACTCACACCATATTCATCAAAAAAACAGCCTCACACACCACTGGCGCTCACATTCACAACATTTTGAGTATAAAAATAAATAAAACCCCCCTGTTTAAAGAGAAATAAAAGAACTTCCATTGAAATGTATGAGAGAGCAACAGGTAGCGAGAGGTAATACGTGGCGCTCTGCAAGGCTGAATGCCGGCGCTGTACTCTGAGGCTGGGATAATGATGAATTGGACGCTACATGGCGTTATCCCAGTCGCTCAACAGATTCTGCTTGATAAATGTGTAATTGCGTGCCGTGTCCGGCGTTCACCTGCCGCTACCTGTCATTTCCAAGGCATTACCTGGCGTTATCCCTTCATGAATAAGGCCCTTGGAAGGGTTGCTTTGCTTTGGATTCTCCCACCTCAGGATTCCTGTAACACATGATTTGTTATACTGCTTCTCCTAGACCTCAGCTTTGGATACACCCCTGACATTTATACAACTTCGGCTTCCATTGTGCCCTCTTATCTTATGCTGCCTGCCTCTGACCTCAGCTGGTTTTACCTCACACCTATGCTGCTAGCCCCAAACTCTTTGTTTGTCTTTGGCTGTGATTCACTTGATTTCCAGACCCTGATACCTAGTCCCGGCAGGTGGATGATCTAAGGATTTTTTTTTTAGAATTTTTTGGGGTATTTATCACCATTGTATACTTGGACACATCTAGGAATTGTTCCTCCAGTTTTAAACCTATCCGTGCAGGGAGTGTACACATGCCCGGAGCGGTGGGCTGCCCGAATTACGGCATCTGGGGAGAATTGGGGGGTTAGGTGTGTTGCTCAAGAGCAAGGTGCCTAACTGAATTGAAGTGAACCTGCAACCCTCTGGTTGCAAGGCATTTCCTTACTAATAGACCATGACTTGGAGCCTGGGGCTTCAGATAGATGGCGGCGAAAGTTCACTGCACCGCTGACTTTGGGTGCTGGGTTAAGGGTTGAAGGTCAGCGTCTTTTTATTATTTATTACATTAGCAGGTTTGCTATTTGGAGGGGGCAAGGCAAGAGTTATGTTTTCTACTGGAAGGGACTGGAGTTGCTCTTTAAGAGGTTCCACACATCAAGTCTATCTTCATTATTGGGGGCTCTAGTGAAAACAACGGCACCTTGCAGATTCTGGACCTGGTAGTCTAGTGTGTTCTGCGGTATCTGCATTTGGACTCAGCCTCCAAAACCTGACATCTACAAGGTCACCATGGGGTGGTATCGGGGCTTGAAATCCAGTAGCCCGAGGATTCATCCCTGGTGTATAAGCCTTGATAAGCAGTTCCTGACACGTAGGGGTTGATTCAGCCCCCCAAAAAACGCTTTAAAGTAAGATGTGCACTTTACAGTTGGTGCTGAATTGATCCACTAGATGTAAATGAAAGTCAATGGCACTAAAAAATAAGGAGCTGATTCTGCCCCAGGTGTAAAATAGCACCTCTATTACATTTTCCACTAAAGGGCCTGATTTATCAAGCACTTCTGCCAGACAATGCAATAGCAGTGCAAATTAGAGCGGTTCAAAATATAGTTTATAACGTTTTCAGCATGTTGCTGCACCACTAATATTTTACTAAATGTGTTTCTTGCAGTGCAGTAACATGCGCAAGTGTAAAACAAAAATTATAAATGATAGTTTACCTGCCTGTCTGGCAGAAGTGCTTGATAAATCAGACCCAAAGTGCACTTTTATTTTACTAAGTGAATATTTGCTGGATCAACCATTACACCATGGTGTAAGATTTATGCTCAAAATCTTAAAGCTATTGCCACATTCTTCAGGCACATGTCTGAAAACTCTCCCAGGTCTGTAGATCATTTAAAAAGTTACAAAAAACAATGGATGACGCTTTATTTGCATTAAATGCTTTATTGAAATCTTCACTGTCTAGCACAAGTATATTGATTTAATATGTAGTGCCAGAAACCAAGAAGTATTTGGCCGCAGTTCTGTACACATGTTTAGCTCATGTTGAAACTACTTCTCACTGCTCCTTTTGCCTTTTCACCAGCTTCTTTTGCAGCCTGGCATCCTTTGTCTATAGCTAGAAAGAAAGGGATCAATCAGTATTAACTGCAAAGTAATGTTACAGTGATGACACTCCTGCAACAAGCAAGAACGAAACGAGATTTTGAGATGAAAACCTATTGCTGGCTAGTATTATAGAATTACAGTAGTAAGAGTGCGTGTTCCCCTTAAACAGGGTAGTTTCGCAATAAAACAGACTGTGATCCAAGAAAATCTTTAGCTGTGGGGTTCTGCTTTACCTTTATTGAATAACACACACACCAGTCAAACTTCATCAGACAGCCTCAATGTAGTGGAGAGGCTTTGTACAATTCACCAACACTCTAGCAGCACAAGGTTGTAGGCCACCACAGGAAGATGATTCCCCACTGTCTGCTATGGGTTCTGGTAATCACTGATTTTAGAGGCCATTTTCATTTGGAGATGAATTTAATCAGATTATTAATAAAGGTCAACTTTTTAAAGTAAGGAGTGCAGAACTCTATCTCTCTTGTAGGCCACCACACTTTGTTCTCTTTCAGATGTTAGCCAAAAACATGTTGGAGGAGTGGTGGCCTTTCCAATGAATGATCCCTCTAGGTTTTGGGTCACTGCAACCTCCCAGAGCCAGTCAAAATGGCAATGTGTATTAGGGACACAGCTGTCAGACTCACAGACCCTTTGAAGAGCAGATGGTCATTGGAGGATTGAGCCTTTTTACAATGGCCCTGGCTCCCCAGATAATTCTTCTCTCACCCCGGACCATTCTTATCTGACCTCCTAACTGTACACTTAGATGCCCACATTTCGGTGGCTATGTGTGACGCAGAATGTATCTCTCACTCCTTCTCTGGCTGTGACCTCTGCCTCTTTCCTCAGCGCTTCCTGTGGTTTCTTGTCTCCTCCTCCTTCCCCCATTTAATACGCCCCAGTTGAGATCTTGTTCTTTTGAGATCTTGAGGCCCGCCTGCCACAGCCCCAACTTTGCATGGGGCCCCTGCCTATGACCAACCCACAGGAACCCGACAGCCTGTCCTTAGCGTGCTGTGGGGGCCCGGAAATAAAATTCTCACCCCTAATGTGGGTGAGTTGCACATGCTTTTTGGGACTTTTTTGTTATAGTGGCTTAGTTATTTACTAAGTACAGTAGTCAATTTAGGCAAAATGTTTATTAGCAAGATACTTGCATGCTCTCCTGTTGCCTTGATCCATTATCATCTCTGATGCTGATGAGCTGGGAAACAGTTCCAGCTAACCCTTGCTCAGCTTGTTCTGGTTCCCATATTGTACGTTAAGATAGGTCAAAGTGCTTTGCAGACAGGCATATAAGGTGTTGGTAAGAAATCAACTATTTCAACCTCGGACTCTTATTACTCATGATTAGTGTTGGGTGAATCTAAAAAGATCCCAGGGCCGGCCACTGGCTTTTCCCTAATCTGGATGCCCTACTGTGTGAAACCCCCAGGACGCTTATCTAAATGGCTGGGACAGGAGTGCGCTCATGGCCAGGGATGCAGCAGTGCGCGAGCTCCCCTTTCTAGTAAATGTGAGCTTAGCAGGTGGCTCTCATTGGACGAGAGAGCCTGTACAAGTACGTTTTATCTGGCTTTCTAGGGGGTTTCATACATTGGGGCATCCCACTCCAAACAATTGGTACCATAGATGTAGCTTTTTCCACCATAAACTGTGTAACACTAAGAATCTACAGTATTAACTTGACCAGCAACAGGTAAAAATAATGGTAATACATGTAACTTGCCTTCTTCAGCAATCTTTTGGCCTTCTTTCACACACTGGTCAGCAGCCATCTGTGCTGCATCTGCTTCTTTTTTCACTGAAATAACAAGAACTTGTCAGCCTATGCACTGCTTTCATGTCCACAGAGGTTTAGCACCGATAAAACGTTTTGACAATCCAAATTTGTGATGGTTTGGCTGAATGTGTAGCTGGGTGCCGATCACGCTGTTCCAGTTTAGCTTTATTATTTTATTATATCTATACCATGTTAATTGCTCAGGTGTATCTATGATTTTTATTTCTTGGTTACCGCTAGCTCATTTTAATTTTTAATAACTATAACTACTTTTATACTGTGATATATTTTATTGTGTGGATATACAGATGTGCTAATCTTTGCCCCCGACCACCGATGGATGTCAGATTGTTTGTATTTTTTCTTTAAGTAACCATTGTTAATATAGAAATAACTGTCACTCAAAAATCGGGCAGGCTGATTCATTACTAGCGCCAGATATCGGCAGATGTGCGTCTGCACAGAGGCGCTAAGAGCGACCGCTAGTATGTGCTGTGATCGGCTATCCGTGCTGTAACAGAGCGCCTCAGTCACTGTAGTAACCTGGCCGGCCTTGATGAACGAGATGTATGTTGGGCGCTCTAACACCAGTAGAGTGTTGCAGGGAGCGGTAGCTCCAGCTCATTGCGACCGACTCTCAGCGACTCACACCACATTCAACAAAAAGACACACACAGCATTGGCGCTCTAAATCTGGTTGCTGTAGCATAGAGCGACAGGCGCTGTGTGATTAAAGTCTGTTTTTGAACACATATCTACCAGTAACAAAGTGAAAACACATGGAATTACATTGTTGTAACATTGTGACATTAATACTTTAATGCCAGACCTGTAATGACAATTCTGCATAAAGATATAAAAAAAATCAAAAAAAAAAAAGTTTTCAAAAATGACTTTCTAGACCAGGAGAGGTCACACAATTATTTGAGAGGAAAAAACAAAAAAACCCTGTTTAAAGTGGAAAAAAACCCAAGGATTTTGACTATCCTGGGTTTTGGTCCACTCCCCCCGGGGGTGCCCCACTATGTGAAACCCCCCAGATCGCCCGCATCAACTCACCTCACCACGGTCCTGCGGTGCATGGGCGGCCGCTCATCCAATCAGAGCGCTCGGAGCCACTGAGCTATGCACGTCTGAGCGACGTCTTAGCTAAGCGGCTCCAAGGGCGGTGGTGGCTGCATCTCGCGCTTCCCTCTAACAGCCCAGCCATTCACAAATGGCCGGCGTGGGCACGTGCCCTGCTAGAGGGATAGCGGGGGATGCGGCCATGGCTCACGCATGCGCCGTTGTACAGGGATTAAGGTTAGTGTAGCAGGCGACCTGGGGGGGTTCACACAGCGGGGCATCCTGGTTTTGGATGTCCGCAGGGAGGGAATGGATCCAGCTGGGTTTTGGTTCACTTTAAACAGAAGAAAAGGAACGTCCATTGAAATGTATGGGAGAGCGACAGGTAATACCTGGCGCTATACGCTGAGCCACGTGTAATGATGCATCATCATACGCTACATGGTGCTGTTAAGAGTCGCTCACCAGAATCGCCTTCATAAAATGTGGTTTTGCCTACAGCGCCCGGCGTTCACCAGACGCTGCCTGCCGCTACAAGGCACTACCTGTCGCTATCCCTTGATGAATAAACCCCATATACTACAAACTCAGCTTGCTTTAAAAAAGATCAATTAAAATATAGAAGGTAAAAAGAAAAATCTCTTGAACAAACTGTTTACTGCTAATGAAGCTTAGCTAGAAGAGAGACTCAGCGGAGAGGCATTTACATGCATGACACAGATGGAAAGATACAGAGCCGCTTCCATCAGCCAGACATAGGTGTGGTTACACGTGTAGGAAAGGCATGGCAAGACTTGAAATCTCAGGGCACACCCTAAACAGAGAGCCAATTATATAAACTAGGCCTTGCTTTGATGTGGTTAACTGTTAAAATAGAGACACAGTTAGAATGAATAGAATGAAAGAGGGGGGTTCATGCACTGAAAATTGCCCCCTTGTTGATTCAGGAACCTTGCTATAAACAAGCATAGAGCCAGTGAGGCTAGATCTGAAATCTGTGGTATAATTCAGTACAGTATCTATTATATCATAAATAGTTTTGGGCGAACCTGAGCAGCCAGAAGTCTGGTTGATGGGATGCTGTCATTTTTGGGTCCCAAGATTCAGGCCCTTATTAATTTCAATGGGGACCAGGTTTGGGTCAAGTTCAGGTACCCGAATCAAACCGAACTTGATGAACGCAAACTTACAGGTTTTCAAACAATAATTATAGTAACAATCTGAAGCTGCTTAGACTTAGAACAAGTTTTGAAGGTCAACCATGTTGCCTTCTTCCCCACATCCCCAAACACACTTCGGAAAATAAGAGGGTGAAGCCTCCCAGCCTAATAGGAGTGTTTGTGAATGGGGAGGCCGATTCATTAATAGCGGCAGGTAGCGACAGTTGAGCGACTGTAGCAGTATTTTCACAGCGCCCGCTAGTAGTCGCTGTGCTTGGCTGTTGTTCGGTTGTTGATAGCGACTCAGTCGGTGTGCAGTAATGTTGAATATTGGGTGAGGAGTCGCTATTTGACAGGTTCCGCGCTGTATGGGAGCGCATGATAGCGACTGGTCAGAGCGACCGGCTCCCACCATATTCATTAACAAATCACGCTCAAAAAATTCTCGCGCTGTGAAATGCATGTTTAAACCCCAGAGCGCTGGCGGCGATGGGTTAAAAGTAGTTTTTTTTAACCCCCAAACCAAAAAAAACAAGTTTTTAAAAACATTTTGTAATATGAATACAATAATATCAGACCTGTAATATCAATTCTGCATAAATTTTTTTTTTTTTTTTTACCTTAAAAAAAAAAAAATATCTAACATGGCGGAAGTGGTCACAGAATTTTTGACATTTAAAAAAAAAAAAAAAAAAAAAATTTTTTTTTTTTTTTAAATGTCAAAAATTCTGTGACCACTTCCGCCATGTTAGATATTTTTTTTTTTTTAAGGTAAAAAAAAAAAAAAAAAACATTAACAACAATTATTAATATTTAAAGATTGTTCCATTGAAATGCATTGGAGAGCGCCAGGTAGCGAGAGGTCATACCTGTCGCTGTTCAAGGTCGGACGCTGGCGCTGTGGGCTGAGGCTGGAATAATGATGAATGAGTGGCTATCTGGCGCTATCTCAGTCGCTAAGCAGGATCGGCTTGATAAATGTGTGATTGTGGAGGGGAGCCGGCGTTCTCGTGGCAGTGAGCGTCATTACCGGTCGCTCACCAGTCGCTACCTGTCGCTATCCCTTGTTAAATAAGGGCCTATGTCTCATGCGTTTTCCAGTTCAGTCCAGTATTGGCATAGCATTAGCGCTGATAGAATATACTTCTGTGCTGATGCAGTTCCAGCAAGATTTTTGGGAGATATTCTGGATTGGCAGCCCCCCGAAGTTGAATATCATTTAAGTTGAAGGGAGGAAAATGTTGGTGATGAATTCTGAAAATTGCAGGGTAAGACCACCAAACACAGGGACGTAGCTACGGGGGGGGGGGGGACTGAGCACAGGTGAGCGGCACCATTTCGAATCTTTGCCCCAGGTGTCAGAAAGCCTAGCTGCACATTTGCACCAAACATATGAGGTTCCTCAATTTTAGAGGAAAAAAAGAATCCCCTTTGTCTTCATCTATCTTGTAAACTTCTGCACATGCATGGGCTGTTGGATCACTGGATCGAGGCGAGTGCTGGGCGGACCAGGACTTGTTCTGGAGTCTGAAACATTCCAGGGCCGAGTTACAGTTTACCATTCGATGTATCACATTTTGGGATGGGCTTTTTTGAGCTTGGGCTCGCTGTAAAGCAGACCAAAACCCACTGAACTTGTGAAATAAATTTGGCCAAATCCTCTGTCAGTACTCCTTTAGGGTGTAGATCTATAATTGGATGTTTTCACCTATTGTTTTGTCCTGGAACACTGATTTATTTCATTTTGCTGGCCGAGATTGCAGGTGCTCTGTTATTGCAATGGGATTGCTTTCACTCACAGCTGTGGCTAATACTTAAAGTGGACCAAAACCCATCTCTGGAATCCCTGGAAACTTATAGATTCTCTCCCCCTGGGTTATCCAAAATCGGGATGCCCCGCTGTGTGAAACCCCCCCAAGTCGCCCCAGTCACTAACCTTGCTTCCCGGTCCAACAGCGCATGCGCGGGATGCCGCCGCCAGCGTGCTCAGCCACTAGCCTTAGATTATATCAGCGCCTTTGAGCACGCTGATTGGACGAGCAGACGCTCGAATGCCGCAGGACGGGGAAGAGGTGAGTTTCTTCAGGCAATTGGGGGGTGGGGGGTTACAGACAGCAGGGCACCCCCGATAGTTAAAATCCTGGGTTTTGATCCACTTTAAGGGGGCTTCCAGCTAAAAGAGGCCACATTAGCATGAAGCAGGAGGAGTGACAATTGCCAAAATGTACTCTTTATGGGCGGAGCATTTCATGGGATGCTAGCTAGAAAAGTGGGTTTTGGTCCATATTAAATGTTATGTGTCCTGGTTTTTGGTTCTTGCCCCTGGGGCCCCCCCGATTGGGGGATGCCCCAATATTTGAAACTCCCCAGGTCGCCTGAACAAACGCACTTCTTCCGGGTCCTACAACGCATCTGCGGCCACTTGTCCAATCAGCGGCTGGTGGTGCATTCCCTGCTACCCTCCTAACAGGGAGCGTGGCCGCAATTCACAAATGTCTGGCGTGGGCATGCGCCCTGCTAAAGGAATAACAGGGATGCAGCCACTGCTCAAGCATGCACCGTTGGACCGACTGACCTAGGGTGCCCCAGGGGCAGGGAGTATGCCTGTCCTGGAGTCTCATAGTCTCCAGGGTGAGTTTTGGTCCTCTAAGCAGATAATGTCTACAGTATGTAACTGGATTGCCCTATTTAGACCTTTAAATACTGCCAGGCATTTGATGCAGTGGCCTGCAAAAGAGATTATCACTTTTCAAAAACCTAAACAGAATGAGTTAATCCAGCATCTGATCCTAATGCCTAACATCTAACCTTATATAGCGCTGAAAGGAACTATACCCCTCAATATTTGATGTAACACACAGTAGTAGAACTCGCACACAGCATCTTATTGTTAGAGAATCACACAAACACATTAGAACACACATGCTGCGTGCCAGTTATGTTTCACTTCAGGGGACAATTATTTCTAGTCACACCCATGTACAGTATGACAAATATTGTCTTTCCGTTACACCTGTCATTAAACTATTGGGAAATGTTCTACTAAAGTGACAGCTTGGCATTTTAGTGGAACATATGATTTCAAAAAGGACGACACGGCCCCACAGTCCGAATTTTATTGGAGACAGTTCAAATAAAGCTCTTGTGCAATGTTTAAAGGGTCTGTCCAGGCAAATGAAAAAATAAAAATGACTATTACATCTATAGCCTCCTACTTTGGTAGTATAAAGCTTACCAAATTCTAAACTCACGTCCTGCGTTGTCCATGGCCATGCTATGCTCAGTGATATGGCTGCACAACGCTGTGTGAGCCCAATCCACAAGCAGCCAGGCGAGATTTCAGCTGCCAAAATAGATCACTAGCACCTGTATGCATAGAGGAGCATCCCTTAAAGTGGACCAACACCCAGCCGGAGATTCCTGGGGCAGATCCAATCCCTCCCCATGGGGGAAACCAAAATCTGTGTGAAACCCCCAGGACGCCCGCAAACCTTACCTGATTCCAGGTCCAATGGCGTATCTCGCGCTATTCTCTAGCAGGACGCGTGCCCGAGCTGGCCATTTGTGAATGGCCGGTGCGGGCGTGCTCCCTGTTAGAGGGAAGCGTGGAATGCGCCCGCCAGTGTGCTCAGAGCCACTGAGGTAAGACGTCGCTTTGACGTGCATAACACAACGGCTCCAAGCACGCTGATTGGATGAGCACATGCGCCGTAGAAGCGGGGTGAGGCGAGTTGAATTGGGCGATCTGGGGGTTTCACATAGCGGGGTACATCCAATTGGGGTGCCCCGGGGAAGTGGACCAAAACCCGGGATAGTCAAAATCTTGGGTGTTGGTCCACTTTAATCATATGCTCTCCTGCTGCCCTGTAAAGTGACCCTCCACCTATTGGTGATTAATACATGTATTGTTCTGGACCAAACACAGAAAAGCTGATTGATGGGCTGGGGGGGGGGGTTAACCTGGTAAACCGGACCTTTACCCTGAATTAGAGCCTATATTATATGTTTCCCACACCCTGTACATACAGATTGCCCACAATAAAAATCATCCTACCTGTATCTACTGCATTTTATGAGCCTTTAAACATCCAAGATGGCAGCTCATGGAGTCTCAGGAAATGTCTTCTGACTGTGTCGCTGTGCATTGTGGGATTGCTGTCCTTTTCCTGACCCCAGCTCTGCTATAACCTGCCCCTGTACTTGCCCCACCCTCTCCTCAGTATGTGATACTTCTGAGGCAAGATGGCACACACTTATCCTATACTGCAGCCCAGTGAGGAAAAGAGTAAAAAGTGACTAAAAATTTAAATATATTAATTTTTCCTTAAATTATGCTGTATTTAGGTCCCCCTTTGGTGCCCCCCTGACCTGCTGCATCCGGGGCAAGTGCCCCCCTGCATGGCACCATTACAGACTATCTTTGGCTGATAGGCACCAGGAATTTATGAATGGCTGGCAGAGGTGCGCATCAGCTGGAGGCATCCAACATTTCATTTATTTAAATGTCGGGTGACGCAATCCATTCTGATTCGCTGGTGTCAACTGGCAATCTATTATGATTGGAGGAAAGCCTGCACATGCACCATGGGCTCACCAGGGAAGTAGAAATTGGGATGCCTTAGTAAAGCAGACCAAAACCCAGGTGTGTGAAAAACCTGTTTTGGTCCGCTTTAACACTACATAAAAAAATGATCTCCTTTAAAAAAAAATAAAGAAGGAAGAAGCCATGAACCGCCAATAACATGAAAACCCATCTGCCCAGGGAATGTTCCTTTACCCGCAAATGTATCGCTTATAAGGTTTGAGGGAAAAGAAGTTACAAATACAGATGATGTCATTAGTCACTTCAGCTTGACACATTTATGATGGCTGGAGTCCTTCTATAGTATATAGTAATATATGATATCTATGTGGGTGGGAGTTATATGACATCTTCCTCCTTATAAAGATAAATAAAGGTCCTCTTACCCAGGTCAACAGAGGCCAGCTTAAATCCACTCTGAGGTTTAGACATATTTGTTTCTAAATGTAGATATGGAAGCCACCAGAAAAGCAAAGCAAGATGACAGATCAGCTTCACTGCTAGGAGAACCAGATGCAGGTGTAGCCATTTTATACCGCGTTGCCCCTCCTTGTGCCCCTCCAGCAAATCTCTCCCTATTGGTCAGCACTGTAACAGGCCATTGGCTGTCGGAAAGTGGCAGAATTCACATTTGATTGGTATTGTTTTGTGTTCCCTGCAGGATGGGTGGATGGTGGGAAATTCCAGGTCACTACTGATATCGCCTCTGGCACCAAAATACCATTCTGCAGATTTCTCATGGTCTTTGTCTGTCTATTTCTAAATGAAAACTCATTTTTTGTCGGTTCTGCTTTGTTGTTTTCCTCTTCTGGAATGTAAAATAAACTGTGTTTTAGGATTGTGGTCCCAAACCTGTGATTTACTTATCAGCAAGCTGCTTCCAGGTTTCCTTTATTCCTGGCCTGGCTTTCCTGGCCTTGAGTAAAGACAAAAAGGAAGGTAAGATGTGCTCATCCAGTCAATATATAGCAGGTGCTAGAGGGGTGTGACCACACTCCATAGACAAAAAAGAAATTAACCCTCTGCACACTCATACTATTAAAAAAAGCTATCTATCACTTGTTAAAAACATGGACTGTTAGTTAAAGGAGCACGAAAAAATGGCCCAAAAATAAAAATCCATATAGATACGCTGGATGGCAAGTGGAGAGGTTACTTATACACCCATCCCAGCATCAAGATATTATTTTTTTTATTTTGATGGAAGGAAGAGGACATTTGGGGTGACAGGCTCTGTCCCCCCATAGACTAAACCTGTCACCTCTGGAATTTATTCCTACCAAGAGAAGAAAACCACAAGCTTGGCGTGAGTTTTATACAGTTCAGGTGTATAAGTGACCCCTCCTCTCTTAGCCAATGTGTTTATGGATTTTTAATATTTGGCGATAGTGCTCCTTTAACATAGATTGCAATGAATGTAAAAGCAAGGTAGCCCCAACAAGGCCGTCCAATTTCTACCCATCCCTAACATTACCAAGCCTAAAAGAGTTTGTGCTACTTCTCTACTTGTGTGGGCACAAGCAGTGCAATTCATGAACCAATTCATGTCTCTGGTCTTGAGGAAAGTTCTTTAATATAGTTTTAGCCTACAAACCACAGAATCTTTTCACAAGGGTCACAAGGACAAGGGTGAGCTCCCCTCCCCCAACAAAGCAGAACCTGGAAAAATCAGTAAGCAGTAACGACTTGTTTCCTCAGGTGCGGACACTGTCTGTAACCCTTTAGCTACTGGAACACAAGGCAGCGATCCCCACATCTGAAGAGGCTGAATGAGAGCAGGAGTGCTTAAACCTGTGCTCTCAGGATTGTGCAGCGTCATCTTCGCCCCAGCCGAGTCATCAGATGATTATCAAGCCAGAGTCAAGAAGTCTCTGCTTTAAACACCAAACACACCAGTTTGTGTACAGTTGCTAATGTAAACGCATTGTTGCTAGAGAAAACTGTTTATTATAAAAACCCTTTTAAAATGCAATTGAAAGTGGACCAACCCTCCCTTGCAACTATGGGTCTTATTTTAAGGAGCAGTATCGCGAATTTTTCTTGGTGACTTATATTTAAATGGTACTTTGAATGTAGGTAAGTGTTGGAGTAAGAATTACAAATTTAGAAAAAAATGATGTGTGTGTTGAGCAGCTGGAGACTAATAGCTCATGTTTATGTCTGATGAGTGTCGGGTCCCGACACTCTGGCCTGTTCCACGCTGAGGAGAGGGGGAAACAATGTAACAAAGTATCAGCTGTTCAGTGCTGGCAGCCGTCCAGCATAAGATAACAAAATTGCAACATTGCCTGGCCAGAACTTATATATCTAAAACAGAGAGAAAAGCTCTAGAAGTCATTTAGCTGATTTTGACAGTTTTCCCTTCATGTTGGCTCTGCTGCAGAATCTTTCAGTTTACCATTTTCTCTCTCTTTTCTCAACACATTTTTCCATATGATCTTTCTTTCAGCTTTGTGTGTTTTGAGCAAAGCCCAACCCAGGATTTTCACTATCTGGAGTTTTGTTTTGTGCCCCTAGGGGCATCCTGACTTGGGATGCCCTGATATGTGAAATCCCCAAGTTCACCTGTGAAAACGTACCTTTCCCTGTCCCACAGTGCATGCGCGGGCTCTCATCCAATCAGCGCTGTTTGCACACAGATGGGGAGCCTGAGCAGTAACCTTCCTGGCCGCCCAGCCTGTCTAAATGACTATCTGCATGAGCGCGCCAGAAAAATGGGGGGATCTGTGGTTATCCAGGGGTCGTTTCACACAGTGGGCATCCTGATTTAGAATGCCCAAGGGTCATATTCAATGGCCGGGTCTTATAGACTTCAGGGTCGGCAACTCAGGGTTTTGTTCCACTTTAATACCTTTAGATTTTCCTGCACAGTTATTCAAAGAAGAATTTCAGTCATTTTCAGTCAGTTTAGTTTATTTTGTATAGATTTTACACATTTGAGTCACCTGGTCTCATAACAAAAGCAGCACCTCACACACACACAGCCGTTACCACTGATTACAGTGTCAGCCTCTGAGGTAAAGTGTTGCTAGGAGACCAGTGGGCTAAATGAAGCAACTCACTAAATACAACCCAGCAGATCCCCCTATTCAGCAAATGGACTGAGCCATTGTAATTATACAATTTAAAAGAGAGGCATATATTTTTTCCTTTTTCTATCGCCAGATTATTTATACACATGTTAGAAGCTATTGTGTGGCTATTTAATTATTTATCTTTATTAATGCAAATTTCGCGATACTGCTCCTTTAAGAAGTGTGCCGTTTAGTGCCAATTTGCTGGGATAGTGCCAGTCTTTCAGCGCCGGCATCTCTTTCTTTTTTGGCCCTGGTATTTTGACTAAAATGGTGCTGAAGTCACAGCGTCCGATGCTAACTAATTGTTGTACTAGGTATTGGCCGGCCTGTGTCAGCATCTGATGGACCCAACTGCTGGTTAGAACAGCGCCAGTGAGCGCCACTTTGTATCGCTGGCTTTTCGGCACTTCACAGAGTATCTATTCATTGTTGACACCCTGAAAAGTTTGCTGCTATATTTTACGGGTGCTGTTCTGCATTTCATCATTACACTTACACAGGATATCACTGCTGGGGACAAAGAGGACAGACTTTACAGTAGCTGTTTTGGTAAGAAAAAGAAACCATGAAAAATGATATTACAGGAAAAGAGAAAATAACATCTAGTTCATGTGTATATTATTGACAAATACAATGCAAGCTCTGTACAAAAAAGCATGTAATATTATTTAGAAGCATAAAACACTTTAATACTGATTTGCCCATTGCGCCCTATTGGATCTTAATGTACAACACCACTACAAACTGGCACAGCATAAACAAGAGCACCCAGCGCTGCAAGCTATATCGCGCTAGTGATGAATTAGATGCAGACTGGTGGCCCTATTGGCGCTACTTGATTTTGGTTAGTTAAAAAGTGCCACTGAGGCCGAAAAAATGGCACAGCATGGTATTAGTAGGCATTGCTGCTTCATAAATCAGGCTCCCTGAGTCAGGGAGGGTCTAGTTTCACAGGGAGACTAGGAGGGCAGTTTACTATAAAAAGTGGGGGCAGCACTTGAGCGCCTCGTCCGAGACGCTTAGCAGCGCCCACACCGCAATGCTGGCTTCAGCCTGCCTATCAACAGTAGCGCTCCGGGCACATGTGGGATTTTTAATATATGTGGGAGCACCACATGTATTAAAAATGTATCAAACAAATACATAGCGCTTGCAGGGGCGCTCCCAAAATGAGATTCCAGGCACACAGCGCCTGTTGTAATACCTTTTTTATGGCCAGGAAGGTTATTTTTTTACAATGAGAATTACATTGGCGAGACATGAAAGACATGACACAACCTTTTCACAGCCCAAATCGCAAGTTTGCTGCAAAATAAAAAGTGCAAAAATGCATCCAAACTAATCCAAAACAGTCCAGGGATCCCGTGGCACATGAACCAAAAAATGCCAAAATTATAACCATTTCAGCCCATTGAGTGGGCTGGTCTTATCTGGCTCTGTAGGGAACTCAGTGCCGGCACTCATCCCATTGCTGGCGCTGATAATAGAGGGGACACGAGCAGGATGATTCATTACTTACTCCAGGTATCGGCAGATGAGCATCTGTATAGCAGCGCTTAGAGCGACCGCTAGTAGACACTGAGATCGGCTATCGGCCGCTGTAACAGAGCATCTCACTTGCTGTATTAACCTGGCCGGCATTGATGAATGTGATGTATGTTGGGCGTTCTAAAACCAGTACAGCATTGCAGGGAGCAAAAGTAGCGCCGACTCAGTGCGACCGACTCTCAGCGACTCACACCACATTCAACAAAAAAACAGACACACACAGCATCGGCGCTCTGGATCTGGTCGCTATAGCGTAGAGCGCCAGACGCTGTGTGATTAAAGTCTGTTTTTGAACACATATCCACCAGTAACAAAGCGAAAACACATGGAATGACATTGTTGTAACATTGTGACATTAATAATTTAATGCCAGACCTGTAATGACAATTCTGCATAAAAATATAAAAAGATCAAAAAAGTTTACAAAAAGGACTCTTTCTATGCTAGAAGATGTCACACAATGATTTGAGAAAAATAAAAAATAAATTAAAAACAAAAAACCCTGTTTAAACAGAAGAAAAGGAACATCCATTGAAATGTATGGGAGAGCGACAGGTAATACCTAGCTAATAATAAGCTAGAGCACCGGCGCTATACGCTGAGCTGCCTGTAATGATGAATTGGACGCTACATGGCGCTGTTAGAGTCACTCACCAGAATCACCTTCATAAATGTGGTTTTGCGTACAGCGCCAGGTGTTCACCAGATGCTGCCTGTCGCTACGAGGCACTACCTGGCGCTATCCCTTGATGAATAAACCCCAGCTATCAGAGGCTCTCTGGGGGCACTTTTTACTTGATAAATACACCTTTTGCACTGGGACCTGACATTCACCTGACACTCACCTGGAACTACATAGCATTAGTTTTTCTTAAATAAACCCCCAAAATAACGTAACCTACTCCCTCATACCATCAGTGAGCTCTGCATTACAGAGATACTGACTTCCTAGCAGAGCTGCCCCAATTTATGGACAGGTAATAGCTACACACATGGGCGGAATCTGGAACTCATCCAATAGGCTTCATTGACGTGTGCTGCTATTTCCTCTCCCCCATCTTAAAGGCCTTTTTTCCTGATTTTGGCTTCCTAACAATCTTTAAAGTGGACCTATCACCAGGATGTGTCCCTGGGGCATCCTGATTTGTAAGGACACCCTTAAAACTCTCCTTTCCATCAGTCCCACAACACATGCCTGTGCTCTCATCCAATCAGCATCAGTCGCACAGCGCATGCCTGGGCTCTCATCCAATCAGCATCAGTCGCACAGAGCATGCCTGGGCTCTCATCCAATAAGCATCAGTCCCACAGAGCATGCCTGGGCTCTCATCCAATCAGCATCAGTCCCACAGAGCATGCCTGGGCTCTCATCCAATCAGCATCAGTCGCACAGCGCATGCCTGGGCTCTCATCCAATCAGCATCAGTCGCACAGAGCATGCCTGGGCTCTCATCCAATCAGCATCAGTCCCACAGCGCATGCCTGGGCTCTCATCCAATCAGCATCAGTCCCACAGAGCATGCCTGGGCTCTCATCCAATCAGCATCAGTCGCACAGAGCATGCCTGGGCTCTCATCCAATCAGGGCTGTATGGTGTGCAGCCCATTCTAAGCCTGTCAGATGAATGACCACACGCACACAAACAAGAGCCAGGGGATGATTCATCGGCGGGGAATGTGCCAGCTTTTTTTTTTTATGTAACTGACAGAAGAACAGCAATTATTTGCTCCAGGAGTCATGAATTATTTACAGTGACCCGCTTCATTATTGATTATGTAAAACCTTAGACATTGTTTCATGGAGAAATAAAGGCTGTTGTTAGTGACAGTTTTTCCAGACAATTTAAAACATATATCGCAACATATTTGGCCTCATGTTTGCTGTACTGAGCTCTCTATATGACCATTCTCATCCCTTCCCCTTCCATCTTGTCTATGATGCAGACATTGGTCATGGATATGATTGGCTATGGTGCCTGTCTCCAGGGCGGGTGGGCCAGGACAATTAGATGATCATTTCAGCTGGTCAGTATGAAACTGGAGCCAAACATGGCAAACACTGGAAGGCAATTGTGGGGGTTAAAGTTCTATTCATTCATTGTTCATGATAAAGTTCAGTATTGAGAGATGCCTGTGACGCCCAGCTGGACACCAGCCTTCTGTAAGCAGGCAACCCCCAATCTCCACCGCTGCTTCTGCCTATAGTCAAGCCCCCGTTTGCCGGGACGCTAGGTACGCTTCGCTGAACGCGGTTGCCCCCAGGTCTTAATAGGAGCAAAGGATGTCTGCTTACGGTGAAGGTCGATGAACCGCGAGAGTATCCCAAAGCCGAGGTCATACAGGGGAAGACATTCCGGAAGGTGCGTCAGAGTACAAGGATGAGACAGGTGCGTAGTCAGGGGAAGCCAAAGGGTCAAGCCGGGAGTTCAGAGATTGCGGGGTATACAAAGGAGCAGGCATGTTCGTGGTCAGATAAAGCAGAGGTCAGTACAGGCAGTGGACAGGGATGGTCGATAAGCCGGGTCGGAAACAGATAATCACTAATGAAATCACACCCTAATCACAAGCGACTATCACGGGCACTGAGCCCTCGGCTGACTCCATATTTATTGGAGAATTGACCATTGGCCACCCTGGGGGGGGGGGGGGGTGTATGTGATTGGTGTAATTACAACACTGAGTGATTGGACAAATATCCAAGGGCTGGTCAGTCTTGGCAGCAAAGCTGAACAGCCCCTGATTCCATCAGGTGTGGAGGACGCTGCGCCGCCTGCCACATGCAGCGCAGCGCCTCCTAGTGGCGAAACTGACAGACAGCAGGGCACGCGCCTGAGCTCGTGCCTGCACAGATAGAGAAGGGCGGGGGATGCTGTCAGAGTGACGCGCTGCGCTCTTCGTCCTCCAGGAGTGGCGGCCATGCTCAGCAGCAGGAGCGCCGCACCGAGCAGCAGGCGCTCGCCACGGGCCCCCAGACACAGGTAAGTTTCTTAAAATGCCAACCTGAAGGGTGTTTTTCTCCAGTCCTGAACTTAGCACTGACCATGTTCCTGAACACTCTTGGGCTCAGCCAATGAACTGGGTCCAACAGGAGTTCTAATTAGCTAAGTCCAGGTGTGTTGAGGTTAATGGTCACTGTGAAGTGCAGGACTGGAGAAAAATCACCCTACAGAAATGGTTCCATTTGTTAGTATTGGCTCATGGGTTGGCACTTAAAGCGGAACAAAACCCAGGGTAAAAGATTCCAGAGCCTGCAGATGGCCTTTCCACAGGGCATCCTGAATATGTGAAAGCCCCCAGGTTGCTGGTATTAACTCACCTATCCCTGGTCCAGTGGTGCATGTGCAGGCCCTTGTTCAATCAGAGGCATTTGCCATGCCTATGTCATTCGGCAAACAGCTCTGATTGTTTACAATGGGGAGCGAGAATGGCTGCATCCTCAGGCTGTGTGCGGGCCGCTAGAGATGTGGCCTCTTTGGCTCCCCGTTGGAGCCTATCAGAGACGTTTGCCAAATGATATAGTCAGTGACGTGCTTTGCCACCACGCAACATATGCAATTGCATGGGGCCCCCACCTCTCAGAGCCCCCCAGTGAGTGAGTGCTGGAAGCAGCTGGAGTCTTACTGTAATACTGGTGTAATATCTGGTGATGCTGTCAGTGCAGTGGCTACATGAGAAAGAAAGCTGCTTCTCTGTCATTTGTTCCTTTTTAATATGCTTCTCTGTCATTTGTTCCTTTTTAATATTGTATTTTGTTATATAAAAATGTCTTTTATTAGAGCCTCCAAACACAACTTTGCATGGGGCCCCAGAAATTATAAGCTCGCCCCTGGATATAAACCTCGATTCAAAGACACATTCGTCTGCGCTTCCGTAGCTGTCTGTGAAAGTTTGGGTGGGTGTTAGTCTTTTTTTTTGCTTTTTTCGTTCATTTTTCATTCGTACGAATGTTCGGGAAATTGTGTATATGCTCTTTCGATGAACGGAAGCAAATCGGAACATTTCCGTTAGTTCGGATCATTTTCCAAACAAAATCGGAAATTTTTCGTTCGTTCAGATAACTTCCGTTGTTGGGATGGGCTTGCGTCTGATTCAGAGAGCTGATTTCCGACGGACCACCACCCTATAAATCCGTTTAATTTCCGATCCACTTACGGGACCTTTGAGGGCTCGGATTGCTATTGTTGAACATGTTTTGCGGCTATGTGGAGGAGTCTGTGCGCCTTTAGCACCAAGGCATTGCATGTATCAGCATGGCCGAGGCCATAAATTGTATAGCAATGCATACCTGAATCAATACATTTCATGTATGCCTTATAGATGCATTTTAATGCTGACCTTAATTAGTCCTTAGCATGTAAACATTTATTTTCCCAAACATCCATATAATTGCTATATTTTTTTAGACTTATGTCCTTTGTGAATTATATTTGGATTGTTGAACTTGAATCTTAATTTGTTGTAGGAGTTATTGTTTTAGTCGGTTACCTTTGCTTTGTGTAATTATTTTATATTTGGTTGCAGGAACCGCAAGATGTGCCACTCACACAACATACAAGCAGTGTTTGGTCCAGCTATGCGATTCCTCAGTGTTCTTGCAGGGCATCCAGGGTCGTCCCATGATGCTTATATATTGCGGAGCTCCGGCTAATTTCGTCAGTTTGAGTCAGGAGAATTATCTGGTAGATGGCTCCTGGGTAAGTTTGCTCACATTCCATCAATCCATTTTCACTGTATGGCAATGAATATAGTTGATGACTCATGTCTTAACCTATGGCTGTTTTTAGCCCTTGATGACATGTTAAACAATATTGTAGTTTAGAATGTGTATTTTATGTTATTATTTTTTAATTCTTTCAGGGGATTCTGGATATCCACTCCTGCCTTTGCTCCTGATGCCCGTTCTTTGCCTGCAGAATGCGGGCCAGGGGTTCTCTGATCGGGCACTATGCAAAACCCGGGCCGTGGTGGCGAGGGCCCTCTGGCTTTTGAAGGCCAGATTTAGGTGTTTGGACCATACGGGGGGGAGGGGGGCACTGCAGTATGACCCCAACAAGGTTATACCAATATTTTAATTTACGTTTTTTAACAGGGACCACACGTGCCAGAGTGGCACAACTGAGTGTCAGGGTCCTTCAGTTGGTGGGCCAGATGCAGGAGCTGCGCAACTCGTTGGGGACCACAGATGAAGAATAATGTTCTGTGGCCTGCCATTGCTATGTATTTTGTTTTTTATAGTTATAAAAATTAGAAATTTTCTAAACTTTTAAAAATGTTATATTTTATGATGGAATCAAAAAAAAAATGTTACAGTGTCATTTCATTTACAAAATACATTAACACAAAACTAATGGGCACAGAAATATTTAAAGATGAATATTGACATGACCGAGAAGTGGTTTGGTTAAGCTTTAAGGGTCCAAAAGGGAAGATGGAGGATAGTGCTAAGTGGTTTGGGTGAGCTTTAAGGGTCCAAAAGGGAAGATGGAGGATAGTGCTAAGTGATTTAGCTAAACATTGTAGTAGAAGTGAGGGTGGCAAATATGTAGGCGAGCACTTTAATGAGTTAAGTTTGTAGTGTGCATGCGCTAGATCGTAAGGATTTCTGTCTGGACGAATATTTATTGAAAAAGGGAAACAGATTTGAACGGGAAACGTAAAGGATTCGTTTGAGCATACGATGGGAAAAGGGCAAAAAAACGAAAGCCTACGTTGTAACATGTGAAAATGAAACGGAAAAGTCACGCTGGAAAATGACATCCTTGTATTCGTAATCTGCCGTACGAACGGACGGAAACTTTACAGAAGGTTTTCAATGCATGCATAGAATCGCTCGCACACTCATACGAGAACGGAAACATTTCACAAAAAAAACAGATCGGCACTAAAACGGAAGTTTTTTTTTGTCTCTCTGAATCGAGCCTATAGTCACGGCAAACAGCTCTGGTTGTACAGGGAAGAGGTGAGTTGTACTGGCCGATCTGGGGGGTTTCGCGCAGCAAGCAACTGGGAATGCCCCAAGGGCACGGAACAAAATCCCGGATTGTCAAATTATTAAGAATCCATATAACATGTTAGATGCACCCCAACTGAAAAAGAAAAACCACCAAGCTTCTGGTTTTCCTCTGCTGGTAGGAATATAATTCAGTGGTGACAGATTTTTGAACCTATCACATACTTCCTAACTGTCCCTGATTTGGAGGGACTGGCCCTCTTTTGAGTCCAAGTCCCCCAGTCCCTTATTGTTCCCATTGTCCCTCTTTGAGGTGTAACATGCAGATCTACATCAATAAATTCACCTATTCAAAGTGTTTATATTGTTGTAACGGTTGCATTCTATCTCCTATCCATCCCTCAATGTGGGGGTGTGGCCTAATTAAACAATTGTCCCACTTTCCAACGCTAAAAAATTGGGCGGTATGCTATCATTCCATTTTTATATTGGTGATCTGCTCCTTATCCAGTCTGTGGGGAACAGTACCATTATTTATGTAAATTTTCCAGTGAATTTAATGGGAAAAGGTTTCTTTCAGTGGGGTCTTGGGATTTATAGCCCACAAACATTGCTTAATGCTGGCTTTAGCCAATGGCTAGTTTTGCCCATCTTTTAGGCTGAGTGAGGAGGGAGAAAGTGATGCTAACCTCCATTGCTGGCTTTCTAGGTAGTGGCTGTTTATCGGGGGCATGTTTACACCAAGCAGTGCTTCATATACTGTAGCTCCATAGCTGATCTATTTCCAGGGATACAAACAATAAGTTAAGACAAAAGCACAGAGCTGAGAATAGTAGTCCTTCAAAAGTCTTTAAAGCAGAGAAAGGGCAGATCCTCAACAACTTCAATATCACCCTGTGATCAATTCATCAAGTGCCAGTCCACCACCCATTAAAATGGAGGCTTACCAGAACATCCAGAATATTGAGCTTTCAAACCTCAAAGGGTCTCAGATTAATAAGAAGACTCGTCAATCATGCAGCATGGGGTTTTCTTCCCATGTATTCAATGCTCCAGCTCTCCACATTCAAGGTAACAGAGGTTAGAGATCCAGCTCACATATGAGGAGAGATAGAAAGGACAGAATCTAGTGCAACAACGCTAATTTTAAAAGCCACTTTAATCTAAAATGTTTTGCACTCACATTTCCATTCATAAATAAAAGGCACAAATAAAAATTGCAGAGCTTTGACGACTCTCACCGCAAGTGCTCCCAATCCAGCGATATGTTCAACAGGAACAATAACTTGATAATAAAAAGGAAGAGGTGCTGCTCACCAACGCGTTTCACCCCAGAAGGGGCTTTAACCAGGTTTGCAGCAACAGATCTAAAAGTTGTTTAAATAGTTCCGGGATTTTAAGCACCAGGAAGTATATCCAAATCATTTCCGGGTTAAACACACAGCCATAACAATTATACTCCTCACCTTGCGTCAGCTGCGCCTGCGCACACTGCCCAAGCTGCTGCGAGATAAAATAAAATGGCCGCGGCGGTGCACCATTCCTCAGTGCGCACGCGCCGTTTGAGAAGTGATGGTAGACACAGCAAAATGGCTGCAGTGGTCAATAAAAGGCCACTGCGCATGTGCAAGCCTGCTGTCAGCGGGACGTCAGCTGATGTGAGACGCCCGCTACTACAGGATAAAGCAAGATGGCCGCGGCGGTGCGCCATTCCTCAATGCGCACGCGCCATTTAAAAAACGATGATAGACAAAGTAAAATGGCCGCATCAGTCACTAAAGAGCCACTGCGCATGCGCCAACCTGCTGTCAGCGGAACGCCAGCTATCAAAGCCCGAGCATCAATGGATCCTACCACCATCCCCACTGCTTCTATACCACCAACAAAAACTCCCATTGTGCGCACACCTACAGCCAACATAAAAACTCATGTTACACATATACCCCCTATAAAACCCGCAATAGAATGTCATCATCTCTGGCGTTCTCACCCGCTCAATAAAGAGCGAGCCCATGGTCTAAAGGGAGCGTAAAGTGCATAATAAGCTGCATGTGTGCCAACAATATAAAGGGGCAAGTTAAATTCCTCAAGAGTTCATATAACAAAAAGTGAGGTGGGAAGTAGGGGAAATAAAAAATATACTGATAATATCCTGACACATAATAATAGAATCAGACACTAGTGGTCAGATCCCTATATATGCACCTATTAAAATCACATGTCAAGGTGACAGTCACCGGCCCAAAAATGTGGGCAAGCCATAATTCGCTTATTCAATGTAGCCAATGAAAAAAAGAGGATGGGGGGTCCTCATGGTGAGAGTCCTCAAGAACAGTATTCAACAATAAAATATAAAAGTCACAATATAATCATAACATATATATCCCTAAAAAGTATCTAAACTTATAAAACTCAGAGCTTAGAAGTCAGGAATTGTCAATGAAACAATTTAGATCATACTCTATATTAAGGCCATGAGGTGATAAGGTATTTAAATCAAAGATCCAGCGACTTTCTAGCCGAGACAAATCCCTCACCATATTATTGCCACGCCAATGGGTCTTAATCCTGTCTACACCCATAAAGGACAGAGAGCTAGGGTCCGAGGCATGACATTTTTTATAATGAGCTGATAGATTATGGCCTTCATACCCCTTTTTGATGTTATAAATGTGCTCTCTAAGACGTATCTTCAATGGTCTGGTAGTCCTACCTACATAGAGTAAACCACAAGGGCACCATATAACGTATACCACAAACTTGGTACTACACGTTATTAGGTGCTTTATTTTCATCGGGGCGGCCATACCAGTCACATAGAGGGTGGACATAGATTTATTTAGCTTCTTTCCCACTTTGCATCCACAGCACAAACCACACCTAAAAAATCCAAGAGGGGGGTTATTCACTAACTGGACTGGTTTTGGTGGGTCAACATAACTCCGGACCAGCCGATCCTGTAAGTTAGGTGCCCTCCTAAAAATACACATTGGCTTTACTGGCAATGCCGGACCAATCACAGGGTCATCCCTAAGAATGTGCCAGTGCCTGTTAAGAATCTTTTTTATTTTCCAATGCTGAAGATTGTAATCAGTTAAAAACGCAAAATCAGTCTTATTGCCGTCATGTTTAGGGGGCCCTTCCTGCCGTTTAAGAAGTAAGGACCGATCCAACTCCCTGACTTGATTTTTCTGTGTCTCAATATCGTTCAAGGGATAGCCCTTCTCCTCAAATCTTTTTTGGAGTTGTAGAGATTGGGCATCATATTCAGCTAGATTGCTACAATTTCTTCTTAATCTGACAAATTGTCCCTTGGGTATGGCCCGTAGCCAATTGGGATGGTGACAGCTTACCTTTGGGACATACCCGTTCCTGTCTGTTGTTTTGAAGTATGTACACGTATTGAGAGTAGTATTCTCACGTTTAATTACCAGATCCAGGAAGTGTATTTGTGACTCATTTATGTCCGCAGTAAACTCCAAATTGAACTCATTGGAGTTCACAAACTCAAAAAAGGCTTCTAACGATGCATGTGATCCCTCCCAGATGACTATGACATCGTCAATGTAGCGACGCCATAGCTTCAAACCCGGCCAAGGTCTATCAAAAATAAATCTGGACTCCCATAATCCCACAAACAAATTGCCCATACTGGGGGCGAATTTGGCCCCCATGGCTACGCCCTTGATCTGTAAATAAAAGTCGCCACCGAACCAAAAATAATTGTGTTCGAGGGAAAACTTGAGACAGGCAATAATGAACTCAATCTGTTGTGGGGGGAGGCCAGATTGTTCTTCTAGAAAGAACTTCACCGCTGAGATCCCTAATTCATGCGGGATTACAGTGTAGAGCGACGTAACGTCCGCTGTAGCTAGTAAACACCCTTCACTGACCTCCATTTCTTGGCATATGGTTAGGACCTGTCCTGAATCTCTCAGGTATGCAGGTAATGAGACAACCAGGGGCTGTAAAAAATTATCCACGTAGGCGCCCAAGCGGCAAGTGAGTGAATCAACGCCACTAACTATAGGGCGCCCTGGAGGTTTCGTCTGGCTTTTGTGGATCTTTGGGAGCTGATAGATTGTCGGAGTCCGAGGTTCCCTAATATTTAAATATTTAAACTCCCTCTCATTTAATATCCCCAAATCCAAGCCCCCCTGTAAAAGATCCACCAAGTCTTGTCGATACTCTACTAGTCGGTTTGCCTCCAGTTTAACATAAGTTTCGGCATCAGAGAGTAGTCGCATTAACTCAGCTACATAGTCTTGTTTATTTAAAATCACCAGACCTCCGCCTTTGTCTGCAGGCTTCACCACAATTTCAGTATTCTTCTCCAGGTTTTTAATAGCTCTAGTTTGGGAAATAAACTGATTCCTTTTTTTCACCTTTATCCCTCTCAGGTCCCTAATAACTGCTCCCTTGAACACCTCCAATCCTGAGTTGGACGTATTCAATGGGTTAAAGACTGATTTATTCTTCAAACCTGTATGTTTGAATAGTGGGATATCAATACCATCACCTACAGCAGAGGCTGGGCCTTCCGCAACCGACTCAGACTGACCGATGGCAGTCTTCTTTATTAAGGAAGAATTTTTTTATATTTAACTTACGCATATATTTTAAAAAATCTATATGTACATTGGCGCACCGCCGCGGCCATCTTGCTTTATCCTGTAGTAGCGGGCGTCTCACATCAGCTGACGTCCCGCTGACAGCAGGCTTGCACATGCGCAGTGGCCTTTTATTGACCACTGCGGCCATTTTGCTGTGTCTACCATCACTTCTCAAACGGCGCGTGCGCACTGAGGAATGGTGCACCGCCGCGGCCATTTTATTTTATCTCGCAGCAGCTTGGGCAGTGTGCGCAGGCGCAGCTGACGCAAGGTGAGGAGTATAATTGTTATGGCTGTGTGTTTAACCCGGAAATGATTTGGATATACTTCCTGGTGCTTAAAATCCCGGAACTATTTAAACAACTTTTAGATCTGTTGCTGCAAACCTGGTTAAAGCCCCTTCTGGGGTGAAACGCGTTGGTGAGCAGCACCTCTTCCTTTTTATTATCAAGTTATTGTTCCTGTTGAACATATCGCTGGATTGGGAGCACTTGCGGTGAGAGTCGTCAAAGCTCTGCAATTTTTATTTGTGCCTTTTATTTATGAGTGGAAATGTGAGTGCAAAACATTTTAGATTAAAGTGGCTTTTAAAATTAGCGTTGTTGCACTAGATTCTGTCCTTTCTATCTCTCCTCATATGTGAGCTGGATCTCTAACCTCTGTTACCTTGAATGTGGAGAGCTGGAGCATTGAATACATGGGAAGAAAACCCCATGCTGCATGATTGACGAGTCTTCTTATTAATCTGAGACCCTTTGAGGTTTGAAAGCTCAATATTCTGGATGTTCTGGTAAGCCTCCATTTTAATGGGTGGTGGACTGGCACTTGATGAATTGATCACAGGGTGATATTGAAGTTGTTGAAGATCTGCCCTTTCTCTGCTTTAAAGACTTTTGAAGGACTACTATTCTCAGCTCTGTGCTTTTGTCTTAACTTATTGTTTGTATTTCTGGCTGGGGAGGAGGACTCCAGCATCTGCACGTAGAAGCTCTTATATATGTTGTAATAGCGCGGTATTTTTCCCTATTCATTAGCATTATTTCCAGGGATAGCCTAAGATGGAAATGCTTTTCTGTTTTCTGCAAACACTTCAGCATTGCCAACATAACTATTCAACCAAGAAAACATCAGTGTAATATTTCTGATCTAGCCAATGAAATTCATTTATAATACAGTTTCTGATGCAATTAGGGAGCTTTTCCATAGCCACTCTATTTCTATTCCATATGGCAGTCAGCTCAGTCTCATATTGATTTATCGTAAATGGATGTGATAAATAATATCATCTTTCTTCATAATATTATGTTATTAAAATAACACAGGGGATGTCGATAAAAATGTTTAAACCATACCGATGAGGAGTTAGATTGTTTGTTCTGCCATATTAAATCTTTATAGAGGGCCGTGCTCAACTGCAAACAACCAAAGCATCAGAGCCTGTTGTTGCTATTACTTTAATGTTTTTCTTCTCAGTTGTGATACCAGTAGAGATGAGCGAACATTTGAAAAATTTGATTCGGCCGATTCGCCGAATTTTCCGGGAAAAATCGTTTCGGTCCGAATTTATTCGCGACGAATTGCTATTAAAAACGGCTATTGCAGAACATTTTGCTTGGCTGTAACATGCATAGGATGCATGCTGGGTTAGTGAAATACTATTGTAAAGAAGTATGACATTCAGATCAGAGGCGTCGCTACTAGATCGCTGTCACAGAGCGGCACAATTACAGAGCCTTGAGGTGGCATCAGCATGATGAGCCCATATATTGCCTGAAAAACACACCCAGGAGTTGGCATCAGC
This sequence comes from Gastrophryne carolinensis, assembly GCA_027917425.1. NCBI lineage: Eukaryota > Metazoa > Chordata > Amphibia > Anura > Microhylidae > Gastrophryne > Gastrophryne carolinensis. The sequence continues at coordinate 559,887,933 of CM051235.1, forward strand.
ATTAGGAGCCCATATATTGCCTGAAAGACACACTCTGGACTTGGCAGCAGCATAGGAAGGTCATATATTGCATTAAAGACACACCCAGGAGTTGGCAGCAGCATAGGGAGCTCATATATTGCCTGAAAGACACACCCAGGAGTTGGCAGCAGCATAGGGAGCCCATGTATTGCCTGAAGAACACATTGGAGTTGTCAGCAGCATAGGGAGCCCATATATTGCCTGGAAGACACACCCAGGAGTTGGTAGCAGCATTAGGAGCCCATATATAGCCTGAAAGACACACCCAGGAGTTGGCAGCAGCATTAGGAGCCCATATATTGCCTGTAAGACACACCCAGGAGTTGGCAGCAGCATTAGGAGCCTATATATTGCCTGAAAGACACATTGGAGTTGGCAGCAGCATAGGGAGCCCATATATTGCCTGAAAGACACACCCAGGAGTTGGCAGCAGCATTAGGAGCCCATATATTGCCTGAAAGACACATTCCAGACCTGGCAGCAGCATAAGGAACCCATATATTGCCTGAAAAACACATTGGAGTTGGCAGCAGCATTAGGAACCCATATATTGCCTGAAAAACACATTGGAGTTGGCAGCAGCATAGGGAGCTCATATATTGCCTGAAAGACACACCCAGGAGTTGGCAGCAGCATTAGGAGCCCATATATTTCCTGAAAAACACATTAGAGTTGGCAGCAGCATTAGGAGCCTATATATTGCCTGAAAGACACACTCAGGAGTTGGCAGCAGCAGTAGCATAGGGAGCTCATATATTGCCTGAAATACACACCCAGGAGTTGAAAGCAGCATTAGGAGCCCATATATTGCCTGAAAAATACATTGGAGTTGGCAGCAGCATTAGGAGCCCATATATTGCCTGAAAAACACATTGGGGTTGGCAGCATTAGGAGCCCATATATTGCCTGAAAGACACACCCAGGAGTTTGCAGCAGCAGCAGCAGCAGCAGCATTAGGAGCCCATATATTGCCTGAAAGACACACTCTGGACTTGGCAGCAGCATAGGGAGGTCATATATTGCCTGAAAAACACATTGGACTTGGCAGCAGCATAGGGAGCTCATATATTGCCTGGAAGACACACCCAGGAGTTGGCAGCAGCATTAGGAGCCCATATATTGACTGAAAGACACACCCAGCAGTTGGCAGCAGCAGCAGCATTACTCTGGACTATGCTCTGGACTTGGCAGCAGCATAGGGAGCTCATATATTGCCTGAAAGACACAATCTGAACTTGGCAGGAGCATAGGGACCTCATATATGGCCTGAAAAACACATTGGACTTGGCAGCAGTATAGGGAGCTCATATATTGCCTGAAAGACACACCCAGGAGTTGGCAGCAGCAGCAGCATTAGGAGCTCATATATTGCCTGAAAAACACATTGGCGTTGGCAGCAGTATAGGGAGCTCATATATTGCCTGAAAGACACACCCAGGAGTTGGCAGCAGCATTAAGAACCCATATATTGCCTGAAAAACACATTGGAGTTGGCAGCAGCATAGGGAGCTCATATATTGCCTGAAACACACATTGGAGTTGGCAGCAGCATTAGGAGCCCATATATTGCCTGAAAGACACACATTGGAGTTTGCAGCAGCATTAGCAGCCCATATATTTTGCGGATAGACACACCCAGGAGTTGGTAGCAGCAGCAGCATAGGGAGCTCAGATATTGCCTGAAAGACACACCCAGGAGTTGGCAGCAGCATAGGGAGCTCATATATTGCCTGAAAAAACACATTGGAGTTGGCAGCAGCATAGGGAGCTCATATATTGACTCGGAGGGACTACCTGTCTCCATCCCCACTGCATACTGCCAGGGTGTGTCTGGGTCCTCTGTCTCACCTTCCTCATAACCCTCTAGCTCCACTGGCTGCTCCTGCTCCTCCTCTCCTGTCAGATGACTAGATAGACCGCCCATTTCGCCAAAACTAAACTGCGCTTCACTGTGCTGCTCCTCCTCCTCAGCTCCCACGGGGTTTATGTGGCCGTGAAATGTATGCACCATGGTTTCCAACATGTGTTGTATTACATGAAGCAGCAGAATCACGTCGTTCATGCCGTAATCCTGACAAATAAAGTGGCTTCCTCAAAGGGCCTGAGCAAACGGCAGGTGTCACGTATGAGCTGCCACTGGTTCATATTAAAGTTACACAGGGGAGTCCCCCTATCTGCTTGGATCATCAAGAAATCAGTGATGGCTTTTCTCTGTTCGTATAGTCGATCTAACATATGTAGGGTGGAATTCCAACTGGTGTTAACATCGCAAATCAGACTATGTTGGGGGATACCGTTCTGACGCTGTAGCTCAAGAAGGGTGTGCTTGGCGGTGTAGGAGTGGCTGAAGTGCATACAAAGTTTCCTTCCCATTGGTAGGATGTCTTGCAGATGGGGGGAAGACTTCAGAAAATGCTTGACAACTAGGTTGAACACGTACAGGGTGCATGGCTCAGGCTTCCTTGTCGCAGCGCAGACAAGATGTTGCTCCCATTGTCAGTCACCATGGTACCCATTTCCAATTTTCGCGGAGTAATCCATGTTTTGATTTCTTGATGAATGAATTTCAGGAGCTCCTCCCCTGTGTGACTCCATTCGCCAAGGCAAACCATGTGAAGCAAAGCGTGACACAGCCGTGCCCTGCACACATGGTAGGCTGAAGGGGCATTGAGAATTGACCGTACAGTGGAGGCTGAGGAGACGGCGGAGGATGAGGAGGCAGAGTCGCACACTGTGACAGGCAAAACGGCCTGGGAGCATGGAGGCCGAAGCGGTGTGACCTGTCCAAGTTGCTGTGCAGGAACCACATTCACCCAGTGGGCCGTGATGGACATGTATTGTCCCTGACCGTAGTAACAGCTCCAGATGTCGGCGCTGCCGTGCACTTTGGTGCACACTGACAGGCTCAAGGACTGGCCCACCTTCTGCTCAACAAATTTGTGCAGGGCTGGTACTGCCTTCTTTGCAAAGAAATGACGGCTTGGGACTCTCCACCTCGGCACAAGCCATCAGCTCTCTGAAAGTTGCAGAGTCCACCACCTGAAAAGGGAGGGACTGCAGCACCAGCAACTTGGACAGGAGCACATTTAGCTTCTGCGCTGTAGGATGAGTGGGCGCATACTGTTGTCTCTTGGACATGGCTTCGCTGATGGATTTCTGGTGGGATGAGTGACTTTTAGTAGGAGGAGCAGGAGCATCTGGAGCGGCAGAGGATGGGTATGATGTACAGCTACCTTCAGCTGAGGTGCTGGAGCCTTGGCTGGGTGAGTTTACTGCTACTGCTGCCAACTCCAGGAACCCCTGCTCCACTACCTCCCGGGAAGGCAGCCTGCCGCGCAGCAGGTGGTCTAACCTGCCCCCGGCTACGTGTGGCTCCAGACATCCCAATTCTGCCACCATGCTGACTGCCAACCCTACTGCCACCTTGCTGCCTCAGCTGCTGACTCTGGGGCAACCTGGGACCCTCTTCTGCTGATGATGATGAAGCCCCTTCTGCACCGGGCTCCCAAGTGCGATCGGCTTAATCATCATCATCATCGAGTTGTGTATGCACGTCACTGATGTCCTCCTCGGTTTCCACAAGAGCATGTGCTGCAGGAGGCGGAATGCTCGCCACACCACTTCCCACGCCACTCTCCTCCTCAGTGTTTGTCTGCCTAGCGGAAGAAGTGGCGGATGTCTCCTCCATTTCTTGGCTGGGCAGTAGCTGCTGACTGTCCTCTAACACATCGTCCTCACTGAATAGTGGAGCTGAACCCAAAGCATAAGATACAGGGGCTGGAGGGGAGGGGCATAGGACAGAGGCAATGGAAGGACAGGGGCTGCTCCCGGGCCATGCCAACTCAGGGTTGTGTCTGAGGAACCTACGGACTGTTGACTGGGGGTGTCAGATATCACTTGTGATGTGGTTGATGACCGCGTTAACCAATCGATGATGGCAGATGCATTGCTGGTCGAGACAGGACTGCTAGCAGACACCGGGAGATCAGGCCTCTCACCGCGAATCCTGCTGCCACTCGCCCCTAGTCTGCTGCGACCTCTGCCTGATGAATCTAGGCCTCTCCTCGTTGCACATCCTGGCACATCTCTGCCTGACATTTTTACTGCGTTTAGGAGGGGAAAACAATGTACTACACTACACCTTCAACAGTATTTTTGTTACAGCAGGTGTGTAGAAAAGTTAGATCAAAATAGGCAGACACTGTAGCTAAAAGCTAATGCAAAAAGACACTGTCAGATGGTCTTACACAGGATGCCCCTGGTCAGAGTTAAATGCACCACAGGCAGTTTTGAAACGTGGTTTTTGTTCAAAATGTAAAAAAGGTAAAAATGCAGGTACTATTAAAAGCTAAGTGCTAGTATTTGGGATGCCCCCCCCCCCCCCCCCGGTGAAAGGCAATGGGTGCTTTAAACTTGTAAACCAGACTTTTTTATACAAAAGGCAAAAGGTTAGTAGGTAGGTACTCTTAAAAGATAAGTGGTAGCACTGACAATAGCCACCGGTGAAAGGCAATGAGTGCTTTAAACTTGTAAACCAGACTTTTTTTATACTAAAGGCAAAAGGTTAGTAGGCAGGTACTCTTAAAAGATAAGTGCTAGCACTGACAATGGCCCCCGGTGAAAGGCAATGGGTGCTTTAAACTTGAAAACCAGACTTTTTTTATACAAAAGGCAAAAGGTTAGTAGACACGTGCTAGTATTTGGGATGCCCCCTGCTCACATACAGAGGTGGCCTCCTTTGATTGTGGAAAGGTGACGTTGATTCTAAAATGCACGCAGTTAGTACACAGGTAGTCTTGAAATATTAATGCTAGTGTTTGGGATGCTCCCTGCTCACATACAGAGGTGGCCTCCTTTGATTGTGGAGAAGTGACTTTGCTTATAAAAAGCAAGCAGTTAGTACACAGGTAGTCTTGAAATATTAATGCTAGTGTTTGGGATGCCCCCTCCTCACATACAGAGGTGGCCTCCTTTGATTGTGGAAAAGTGACTTTGATTATAAAATGCAAGCAGTTAGTACACAGGTAGTCTTGAAATATTTATGCTAGAATGAATGAATATTTGAATATTTAATGAAATTTGGAACAAATTCGGGTTCGTCAGAATTCGCTCATCTCTAGATACCAGCAGTGGTGTGCTTAACTACTACACATACCATGCAAATGCATGGGGCCCCCATCTGCCAGGGGGCCCCCAGAGTCAGGGTTAATAAGCAACTTTTTGTTACAAAAAAATTAAAGAGAAACGGGGAAGGAGGAAGGAAAGAAAAACGGAACAAAAGAAGGGAAGGAAGTAAGAAAAAAGGGAATAGGAAAGAAAGCAAGATGGTAAGAAAGAAAGAGAAGGAAAGCGGGAGGGAAAGAGACAAAGGAATAAAGAGTGATGGGAGGAAGGGTGAAAAGAAAAGAAGAGTGAGGAAAGAAAGGGAGGAAAGACAGAAGAAACAGAAAGAAAAAAGGTAAGAAGGAAAGATGGGAGAAAAGAAGGAAAGAAAATAAAGTAAGGAAACATGAGCAAAGACGGAAAGAAAAGAAGAGCGAGGAAAGGAATGGAAGAAGAGCGAAAAGAAAAAAATAAGGAGGAAAAAACTTGACAGCAGGAAGAAAAGATAAGCAAGAGGAAGAGGGAAAGGAAGAGAATGAATGAAGGATGGAAGGGAGAAAAGAAGGAACAAAAGTAGAGGAGAAACAAAGAGAAGAAAGGGAGGTAGGGAGGAAAGAGAAAGTAACGAAAGGAAAGAAAAGAAGACAAAAAGAAGGAAAAAAAGTAGAACTATTGAAGGAATAAAAGAAAGAACAGAAAGAGAGGGAGGGAAGGAAGGACAGAAGGAAGAAGAGAAAGAAAGACAAGGGAAGGAAATGAGAAAGAGAGACAAGGTCATGAAGAAAAGTAATTCATGCAGACAACTTAAAGATAAACAGAAGTTCTGCATAGCTTTAAATGCTGGCACGCATTGCACAAAGTTTTGCTCGGGATGCCCCAGAGAGGGAGAGGGAGTCTTTTAGACTCCATGGTTGGCCACAGAGGCAGATGTTCCTCTTTAAAGAGGAATAAAACCTGGGATTTTGACTCAGGTTTTGTTTCATCTGTAAAAACTCACCCTTCCCTGGTCCTATGGCCCATGTGTGGGCTCTCATCCAATCAGAGCCATTTGCCGTGCATATTTAATGTTTGTCAAATGGTTTGTCGCAAGGGGACCACTGAGACTCTGTCGCTCAGGGGCCCACAAAACCCTGGAGCCGGCCCTGCTGAGTATGCTTCTACCTAAAGTTAATCTGAGGTTGTGACCTGCACATGCGTCATTGGAACGAGGTCAGGTGAGTGGGTGCGGCAATTTGATGGGGTTTCACACAGTAGGGCATCCTAGTTTGGGATGTCACAGGGTGTAGAAGTTGGATGGCCATATGGGCAATTCCGGAACAATTCCCTATGCCATGGATGGACAATACCTATCTGTTTGAACCCCCTGGGTTCTCTTGTGCTCCCACAGTGCATGAGCAGTCTGCTTCTACATCACTGACAAGGTGTGTTAATATTATATTATGCTATACAAAATTAGGCCCTTATTCATCAAGCGATAGCGCCAGGTAGTGTCCGACGAGCGCCAGGTAGCGGCAGCTAACGGCGACTACCGACTCAAGTACGCCCGGCGGCGGTCACAATGACGCATTTATCAAGCAAAATGAGGCTAGCGCCGGCGAGAGCGACGGCTAGCGCGGCATTCATCCTGAAGCCGCCTGGACCGAACAGCGCCGCTGCAAATTCCCTCACTGCGCCAGGTATGAGCTGTCGCTCCCTGGCGATGTCCAAAGCATTTCAGTGGAGCAATCTATAATAATTCATGATTAATTGGTAATAATTTTTTTTTTTTTTTTTTTTAATGTCAAAAAATCGGAGAACACTTCTGCAATGTTAGGATTTATTTTTAAGTCAAAAAAAAAAAAATGTGCAGAATTGATCTAACAGGTCTGAGATTAATGTATTCATATAACAAAATGATTCAAAAAACATGTATAATGTTACATTCAAAAAATATGGTTGTTTAGGGGTTAAAAACTAGTTAATACAGATCGCCGCCAGCGCTCTGGGGTTTAAACAAGGAATGGACAGCGACAGCACATTCGGAGCGTGATTTGTTGATGAATATGAAGCTAGCCGTTCGCTCTGGCCATTCGTTGTCAGGCGCTCACATACAACGCTGGACCTGTGAAACAGCGACCCCCCAGCCCGTATTCAACATTACCGCACACCGACTGAGTCGCTGTCATCAAGCTAATGCCGGCCAAGCACAGCGAATACTGGCTGGCGCTGAAAAAATCACGCTACAGTCGCTCATCTGTCGCTACCTGGCGCTATTGATGAATCGGCCTCCCAGTCTTTCATTAGGGCCCCCAGACACAACTTTGTATGGGGCCCCAGAAATGATAAGCCCGCCCCTGGATACCAGTGTCACATTTGTCCTTTATTTGTCCTTTATTAGGGAACAGCAAACTCTCTTTTTCCATGCAGGGGCTTGTGTGACTTAATGAATCATTGCTTGAGAGCACAAGGGGGCACTGTTTCATGGCCAGAGAGCCATATGTCCACCACTGGAATATCAAGTGGTTAGTGTTTTTAGGAATGTTGTGCAAAGGCTTTAGTAAGAAAAAGAAACACAGGCTGTTTTGGAGCACTTGGTTGGAGATAGAAGATGAGGACCAAAACTTCATTCTTTTTCTGGGTATAGGATCACTTTACCCTTTGCCACCACAGTAAGATTTGGGATTATGTTAGAAAGACCCTAAGAAGGCTATATGACGGAAACCTCCCAAACAAACCCCAATTTTAAACTGGACCCTTCAACATCCATAAAACCACTTTCAGGAAGTTTATTAACTCCTTAAGTGCTTCACAGGAATTAACATAGTGCGGGAAGCTCCATTTGATCATAACATAATAGTACATTATCCCCTCGATTCAAAGAGCAAAAGTTAATTGATTTCGGATCGAGAATGGTAAGTTTGGGTGGGTGTTAGTCATTTTTTCCTGTTTTTTTGGCCATTTCCGACTCGCACGAGCCTACGTACGAATGCGTATATGCTCTTACGATCATCGCAAGTTCGTTCCTAAATTTTAGGATCAAAACGTAAAACGTAGGATCAAATCCTAAAACTTAGGATCAAAACGTAAAACTTAGGATAATCGGATGTGTTTAGGTGTGATTCAGAGAACAGTTTTCAAACCTCTAAATACGTTTTAAAAGAAAGCCACTGCCGACACCTTTTAGCAGTCGGATTGCTGTTCTTGAACAGGTTTTTTGGCTATGTGGAGGAGTCTGCGCGTCTTGAGCTCCAATGAACTGCATGTATCAGCATGGCCGAGGCCATAAATTGTATGGCAATGCATACCTGATTCATGTATGCCTTATAAAAGCATTTTAATGTGGACCTTAATTAGTCCTTTGCATGTAAACCTTTATTTTGCAATATATTTGCGTTAATTAAAGAAACTTATGTCCTTTGGTATTTATTTTTAAATTGATGTACTAGAATAATATTTTTAGATTGCATTTATTGGTGTAGTTGTTTACCTTTGCTTTGTTTAATTATTTAAGCACATCTTTGGTCAGATGCATCACACTTACTGAGGAGAGGAGAGCGGGATAAAGTGCAGGATGTGGGTTACTGCTGTATTTTGCACAGACACAGCAGAGCTGGGGGCACGGAAAGGTCAGAAATCAAAGAATGCAGAGCAACACAGTCACAAGGCCCTTTCTGTTTGCAGGCTGCCCCAGAATACCTGAGCCGCCATCTTGGCTGTTTCTAGGCTCATAACATGCAGAAGTTGCTGGGTGTTTTTTTATATTTGAGAGCAATCTGTATGGAGAGGGTGTGGGTAACCACACACACAATTTTAAGTTGTACCATTTGAAGCCAAAATATTAAAATTAAATCCACAAGTAAAAAATGCAAGTTAAGTAAAAATTAAACAAAGTAAGATTTACTTATGCAAATACATTCATTAATGGTTGGTTACTACAAAATGAATGAAATAAAGAAAAATAAGACCAAATATTTAGAATGCACTTTAATGAGGTAAGTTTGTAGTGCGCAGCCGCAAGATCAGAAGGATTTACGCCCAGACAAAAAAGGAAAAAGGGCAAAACCAATGTTGCAACCTGAGAAATGAAACGGAAAATTCAGGATGGAAACTGACATAGGTCTGATTCCCGAACTGCCATACGAACGGACGTACATTTTAGGATAGAAACGTATTTGCTTATAGAATCACTCGCAAGTTCATACGAACGCACGAGCGTACGGGAAAAATAGGATGATCGGCACCAATATCCAAGCTGTTACATGTTTCTTTGAATCGACCCATATATGTCCGGAAGGGGTTAAAGCAGACCAAAAGTTCAAAATCAAAAAAAGACCAGTGGACTTACCTTCCTGCCGCAGGTCTGGATGTCCCTGCGGCACACAGCCGGCTGCTGCTACTTCTAGCTACTTCTGGATTTATGTAGCGTGGAGATCTGCGCTACTTGAACCAATAGGAAGCTGGCTACTGGCCGGTGACATTGGTAACCAGCCAAAACCTGCAGCTTTCTCCCTGGCAATGCTGCTACCTGCTCCCCCACCCCCCGCTCACCATACTGTCGCCCCCTTGAAACCAGCCACTCCCTGTAAGTGGCCGTCATGACGTGCAGGCTGCACAAGGGAGGATTGTGGGATACATGCAGCAAGATGGTGGCGCTGGAGTGAGATGTCCAGCAGCCGGCCGCTTGGTAAGGTGAGTAAGTCACTAATAAGCATGCAGAAATTTGCATGCCTATTTATGACCTTTTATATTAAAAGTATATTAAATGTATTTAAAAGTAAAAAAATATAGACTTTCAGGCCAGTTTAGGGACATTAAGACAGAGGTTAATGCTGATAACGTGCTGCTTCTGGGATTGATCATCATTGTAAAATATTCTAAATCAAATTATACGGGCAGGCTGATTCATTATTAGCGGCAGGTAGCGACAGATAAGCCTCTGTAGCAGGCATTTCAGAGCGCCTGCTAGTAGTCGCTGTTCTCGGCCGTGGTTCGCTAGTTCAGAGCGCCTCAGTCGCTGTGCAGCATTGATGAATACATTGTGATGAGTCGCTATATGAGCAGTACAGCGCTGTATGGGAGCGAATGGTAGCGACTGGTCAATGCGACCGACTCACACCACATTCATAAAAAAAAACAGCCTTACACACCGCCGGCGCTAAAAAATGCTTTGCTGTAGCCCAGAGCGCTGGAGGCTGTGCGATTAAAGGCTGTTTTTGAACAAGTATCCACCAGTAACAAAGCGAAAACATATAGAATTACATTGTTATTATAACATTGTGACATGAACACATTAATGCCAGACCTGTAATGTCAATTCTGCAATGTCTTGTAACCTGTAATGTCTTTCAAGCTTACCATTGTCCCTATGCTGGAAGTTGAGCAACATAAAAATTATTTTTACCCTTTTCTAAGCCCTGCTGTGGTAAATTTTAAAAGCAAAATGGTGGTTCATGGATGTGCAGGCCACCTGCAAACAGGAAGTGCTGCTGGGTTTCCTGTTACTGTGCATTGTTAGTTTTGTCAGTTGAATCCAGGCAACAACATGGCTAAGATGCTGGGAGAGGAAGCTCCAAAATGGCTGCTACCTTTCTTTTCCAGCTGTGCCAGGCTGTTGGTCCAGTTTACACGTTTTTTGGGCCTCACCGTTTTTGGGGCCTCCTGAACCAGATTCGGTTCTCCCCATTCATACATGTCTAGCTTGGGTAAACCACATGACCTTTGAGGAGCACTGAGGAGAGCACTGGTAAAAATGTGTAAATTAGCAAATCCTAGCTTGAGTTAATCACATTCTAATTCCTAGTCCAAAGAACATTCAGAGATTTCTGTCTTTTTTCCATAGGCACAGTTGCGCCCCCCTCAAACACCATCCTATTACTGAGCTGACATCCACCAAAGCAACCTGTTGCTCTCCATATTTCCTCAAAGCACACATAAGAAAACTAGTGCCATGGAGAATGTATGAATACATTTGTGAATACAAAGAACGTTTGGGCCTTCACTACTTTCACACTGTTCTGGAGAAAATGGCTACAGACACCTTACATACACCCAGTGCTAACACTCTTTTTAGACTGCTGACACCCCGTCTGTTAAAAACATTCCCATAGGTCAAGGGTGCTCAGCCACTACTTGTAAAGGTCCATATACAGGCATCAAGTAAGAGGTGAAGGTCCGGACGGGGGGAAGGATAGTTAGAAATCTGTGCACTTGGGGGGAGGGGGGTCTTTAGATTCCACAGGCAAAAAAAAAAGACTGGGCAGAGCTGGGGGGGGGGGGGGGGGGGCAGGAATGGATGGGGCTAAGCTGGGGGGATGGAGATGGATGGGGCAGAGATGGTGGGACGAGATGGCGGGACAGAGGTAGATGGGGCTAAGCTGGGGCAAAGTTTGTGTGTATCTTGCAATGTCACTTCCCGACCGTGCAGTACTTCATATTGCAATGCTGGGCACCAGGCAGCAGAGTCATGACCCTGGCAGGGAGACTAAGCACAACATCGCCGATCAAGTAAAGGGGGCAGCGCTGAGCACAGCAACACAGAAGCAGAGTGCATGGCTGTTAGGACCGGGGTCCAGAAATCTGCCGCCGAGGTCCGCATTCGGATCCTGGCCTGCCCTGGGTCCTGAAACTTTCACTTCTGAGGAAAACCCATTATTAGCTACAATTTTCTTGTGCTGAGAAAACCTTGACAATCCCCCTTCATTTTAGCTTTTTGCCTAGAGAAACATAGAGAATCACGAAATTCTATATTGACAAATTACCGACATCTCTTACACCGCTATCACTACATCACCTTGTGATAAACTATCATCATGTTTGATACATTCACTATTGCAATCCTATGAGCCCTGTATACAGGCATGCTATCACACGCATTGTATTATGATAACTTTTGCACATAAATCAATCATATGAACTGACTTGTTGACCTGTAGGAAGACAACTTATTTTGTCTAGGGGTAGCATTAACCTTCTCAACCACTTCTTCCCCATTCTTGGTGTCAGTCCCATACTCAGAAGTGGACTATCTGATATGGAATGGCTGCCTGGGTGGATGGCACCTGGTACAAGAGTTCCTTTCTTCTCATCTACTTTCCTTACCTCACTCCTTTACTACCTCACATTATTCTCCATTTTCCTTAGACTAGGACCCCTACCAAGTGGCGCATGAAATGGAACGGCTCTCTGAGTGGGAGAAACCTGGTGCAAGGAGTTCCTCTTCTTCCACTGTCTCTGTACCTGCACCTGGTACTTTCCCTCCCTTCTACTCTACATTCTAAGCTTATTTCATGCTACTCTTAAAGTGGAATTTTGGTAAAAATCCTTGCACCGGGTGCTTTCCTCCCAGGCAGCCGATCCATTTCATGTGCCATGTGGTAGGGGTCCACATGGCACTTGTGCCAACTTCCCACTCGTGCTTTCTCTACCTTCTGGGAACTAAACTACCTTTAACCCTGCTGCTGCACCTTGCACTGTACATGGTTCCTTAATCTAAGTCTGCAGGAATTGTTAGGTGTTAATAGCCTCTCTGCCTCTAGTACATGTGTAACATATGAACCTAGCCAAAAAAATAATAATTCTGATTCTAAAAGAAAATAAAATCACCTGGTCCCAGCTTTACGCCATTTTCCTTGGCACTGTGTTCCTAGTTTCTTCAATAATAATATAATAATAATAATACAAAAAAATGAGTGACTTTTTTTACCCAATCAAGGCAGCTGCAGTGATCCTGCTGTTCTGGTGCTCACATCTTTGGTGACTTAAATGTGAGTCAAGCAGGGCAGTTTCTAGGCTAAACTGCCCTTAGGGTGGGGAAAAAGAAAATCCCCCCCCAACCAGCCTAAATAAACCCCTAACATTCACAATACCTGTGAGTAACAATTACTGCCAACTTCTTGCCAATTATGTACAGCATTTCCTGCTGTATAAGGGCCCGGTATAAGAAAGGATCTATTAGACTACTTACACAATATGCGTCTACACCACCATTCCGGTGGAGACACATAGACGCAGCGCAGTGCTGCAAAAAATTGTTGCTGCGCTGTGCCTCCGGTGAGATGCAGTGGCGGCATGTACCACCCCCATTGTACCATTGTACCATCCCTATGTTTCCTGTTCCCTGGCGTGGGTACTTAGAGACGGAAGCGGAGTCAGCAGCTCGCAGCGAAGACAAGAGATCCTGGCAGCGGAGGCAGATGATCCAGGCAGCAGCCTGACCCAGGAAGCAGCGAGACCTGGAAGCGATGCAAATGGCGAGGTGTAAAAGGGGCCTTAGAGTATAAGGGAGGATACAGAAGGAGAAGAGCTTACAATCTATTAGGGTATAAGGGAGGATACAGAAGGAGAAGAGCTTACAATCTATTAGGGTATAAGGGAGGATACAGAAGGAGAAGAGCTTACAATCTATTAGGGTATAAGGGAGGATACAGAAGGAGAAGAGCTTACAATCTATTAGGGTATAAGGGAGGATACAGAAGGAGAAGAGCTTACAATCTATTAGGGTATAAGGGAGGATACAGAAGGAGAAGAGCTTGCAAACTATTAGGGTATAAGGGAGGATACAGAAGGAGGAAGAACTTGCAATCTATGAGGGTATAAGGGAGGATACAGAAGGAGGAAGAACTTACAATCTATTAGGGTATAAGGGTGGATACAGAAGGAGAAGAGCTTACAATCTATTAGGGTATAAGGGAGGATACAGAAGGAGAAGAGTTTACAATCTATTAGGGTATAAGGGAGGATACAGAAGGAGAAGAGCTTACAATCTATTAGGGTATAAGGGAGGATACAGAAGGAGAAGAGTTTACAATCTATTAGGGTATAAGAAAGGATACAGAAGGAGAAGAGCTTACAATCTATTAGGGTATAAGGGAGGATACAGAAGGAGAAGAGTTTACAATCTATTACGGTATAAGGGAGGATACAGGAGCAGAAGAGCTTACAATCTATTAGGGTATAAGGGTGGATACAGAAGGAGAAGAGCTTACAATCTATTAGGGTATAAGGGAGGATACAGAAGGAGAAGAGCCTTCAATCTATTAGGGTATAAGGGAGGATACAGAAGGAGGAAGAACTTACAATCTATTAGGGTATAAGGATGGATACAGAAGGAGAACAGCTTACAATCTATTAGGGTATCCAGGAGAATACAGAAGAGGAGCTTACAATCTATTAGGGTATAAGGGAGGATAAGGGAATCTATGCAGTGTGAAACCCCCTTCCCTTCAGTGTCATGTATACACACCTTATTGCTCAGACACATGCACAGCTCTTGTTCGGGGTGCTCTGGCTAAAGTGTGGCTTGATAGTTGGGGTTAAATCAGACCTACACCCAGATTTGCATCACCTTAACACTCTCGCTCACCCCCCTCAGCTTGTCAGTCACTAAACGGATAGCCTCATTGAGCCAGGCACGTATAATAGGCTTGATTCAGAGGCACATTCGTCTGCACTTCCGTAGCTCCCTGTGAAAGTTTTAGTGGGTGTTTGTCATTTTTTTGCTTTTTTTCGTTCATTTTTCATTCGTACGAACGTTCGGGCAAATGCGTATATGCGCTTTTGATGAACGAAAGCAAATCGGAACATTTGCGTTAGTTCCGGTAATTTTCCCAACCAAATCTGATATTTTTCGTTCGTTCAGATAACTTACGTTATTGCTATGGGCTTGCGTCTCATTCAGAGAACTGATTGCCGATGGACCACCACCCTATAAATCCGTTTCCTTTGCGATCCCTTACGGGACCATTTTGACCTCGAGACTAGCAGCTATGGATGACTCTAGTGCATTTGAGGAGCATGAGGATCTGCAGCTCATGGGCATAGAAATCGTCCAGAGGGCTGAGACCAGATTGCACCGGCGGCGACGCATGCACATCGATGGCATGCATGATGTTGAGCTGTTCGAGCTGACCAGACTTAATCGCGCTTCCCTCCATAAACTGTATAGTGAGCTGCGGCCATGGTTAGCCCGCACCACAAGGAAGGGGAAAGCAATTTCAGGTATGACCAAGATGCTTGGCTGCCTGCAATTTTTGGCGAGCGGCTCGATCCAGAGGCTGGGTGCCCTCTCCGTGGGGATCTCCCAGCCTACGTTGAGCCGCGCGATATCCAATTTTTTGGAAGGCATGGCTACCATTACTCGCAAATATATTTGTTTTCCTGACGACATGGTAGCCAGAAACGCAATTAAGCTGGCATTTGACATCGCCGACATGCCCAACGTCATGGGTGCAATTGACTGCACCCACGTTGCCCTGGTCCCTCCGGCAGTCGACGAGTATATCTACAGGCAAGTACAATCAGTCATATTTTTATCCAATTTTTTTTTTTTTTTTATGTCCAAAAAAATTCCAAAAGTCCCTCCTTGTAAAATGTCCCTTCTTAGAATTATTCCTTCCTTGTAATTAATCCCTCCTTGTAAGTTATCCATCCTTTCAAATACTTCCCTTATTTTAATTAATCCCTCCGTGTAATTTATCCCTCCTTTTACCTAATCCCTCCTTGTAATTATTTCCTACTTGTAAATATTCCCTCTTTGTAAGTAATCCCTCCTTGTATTTATCCCTCCTTGTAATTTAGCCCTCATTGTAATGTATCCCTCCTTTTAAGTATTCCCTCCTTGTAAAGAGTCCCTGTGGAACCATGGACCGTATTTAGTTGCATATAAATGTCACGTGTTAATGTGTACCTGAAATAGACCCAGGAAAGTTAATCTTTCCTTTTTCAAACATACATATTCTTTTTTTTTATATGCATGGCTATGAATTTAGTTTGTGTCCCATTTATGAAACTATGCCTATTTGAACACCTTGTTTACATGTGAAACACGACCTTAACCATTAGATTTTTCCAGCAACCAAGCCTTGCAAAATGTTAGTCCTGCATTAGCAAAATGTTGAAATAGAATTTAGAGTAAAGTAAGAATTAGTCTTCCCCACACTCTGCTTAAATTATGTCTTTGAATTTATAATAGGGTCTGCGCCATCTTTGATTAGATGCATTACACTTACTGAGTAGAGGAGAGCGGGATAAAGTGCAGGAGGTGGGTTAGAGCTGTTTTGGACTCATACAAAGCATATACAGGGTCCTAAGAATTTAAGATATCCAAGAATGCTGAGCAGCACAGTCCGAAACCAATACCTGTTAGCAGTCTGACTGAATGTCCCTCATCCGCCATCTTTGATGTTTAATTTGTTTCCACATCTATTTGTTTTTTGTTTTTTTTTGGCCTGTGCAATATGTATGCTCATGCTGTGTAGCAAATGTGACCGGGAGGCCGATTCATTAATAGCGCCAGGTAGCGACAGATGAGCGCCAGTAGCGTGATTTTCACAGCGCCCGCTAGTATTCGCTGTGCTTGGCCGTTGTTCGCTTGTTGACAGCGACTCAGTCGGTGTGCGGTAATGTTGAATACGGGGTTAGGAGTCGCTGTTTCACAGGTTCCGCGCTGTATGGGTGCGCCTGACAGCGAATGGCCAGAGCGAACGGCTCCCAGCATATTCAATAACAAATCCCGCTCAAAAAATTCTCGCGCTGTGAAATGCTTGTTTAAACCCCAGAGCGCTGGCGGCGATGGCTTAAAAGTAGTTTTTAACCCCCAAACAACCATATCTTTTGATTAAAAAATTAAACAAGTTTTTCTAAACATTTGGTAATATGAATACATTAATATCAGACCTGTAATATCAATTCTGCACAAATGTTTTTTTTTTTTTTTTTACCTTAAAAAAAATATCTAACATTGCCGTAGTGGTCACAGAATTTTTGACAGTAAAAAAAAAAAAACAAAAAAAACAGTCATATCAATTAATTATGAATATTTAAAGATTGCTCCATTGAAATGCATTGGAGAGCGCCAGGTAGCGAGAGGTCATACCTGGCGCTGTGATGGGATTAGCAGCGGCGCTGTTCGTTGCAGTCCGCTACATGATGAATCCCGTGCTAGGTGACGCTCTCGCCGGCGCTAGCCTCATTTAGCATGATAAATGCGTGATTGTGTCCGCCGCCTGGCGTTCTGGAGTCGGTAGCCGCCGATAGCTGGCGCTACCTGGCGCTAGTGAGACACTACCTGGTGCTATCCCTTGATAAATAAGGCCACTAGCCTCTTAGTCATGTTGATGGGCGTTTAGGGGATTCCATTTATTGAGTAATGTGTAATTTATGTTTTTTATAATACATTTTGGCAGGTGATTCCGGCTATCCACTCCTTCCGTGGCTGTTGACGCTCATCCTCCCGCCCCAGAATGCAGCCGAGGAGGCATATAATAGGGCACACCGGAAGACCAGGGCTGTGGTGGAGAGGGCGTTGGCCTATTGAAGACCCGCTTCCGATGCTTGGACCATACCAGGGGAGCACTTCAGTATGACCCCAAAAAAGGTCATAGATATTATAATGGCCTGTGCAGTGTTTCATAATTTTGCTATATTGCAGCGTGTCCCCCGGTATGTGGATGTGCCCCCCTCTCCACCCACCGATGACCCAGACGAGGACAATTGTGGCCCACCGAGTGCGTCTGCCCAAGCCGTGCGGTCTAATTTAATTGAGACACATTTTGCTTAATTTGGTGTTCCTTTGTTTTTTTTTGTCCCTTTATTTTTTGTTAATTCTATTTTTTGACCTTTGTGTTTGTATGTTTGTTTCTTACTTTTACAAACAGTAAAGAAATAATTGCAAAGAACCTCACACATGATGTTATTTTTTTGTTTTTGGGATGTTCCAAATTTGTTACTGTCTACTTTAACTCATCTTTATTCCCCCAAAACATAAAGGCATAAACTTAGTCCACCACAGGTTAATTACAATTTTATGTCGTTTATTTCAGAAGCAAACATTGGAGTTGATGGTCACTCCCATAGTAGCATAAAATACATGGGCAAAACACAAATGAAAGTTTAGGCAAATCAGGCCACATAGCAATTGCCCAGAGGCAGGAGTTGTAAAGTAAGGCACTCCTGTGCCAAGTTTCGGACAAATGAAAATTTAATAAACATAGGTGACAAGCATTGCCATGTCAACATTGGGCAGCAAACAAATAGGCCCACAGACACACCCTCTCCTGCTTGGCCACATTTGCCACAGGCACAGGTGTAAAGCAGCCAAACCTATGCCACATCTACACCTGTTAGTCGGTGTGACACCCAAACAAGAACCCCCAGTCCCAATCCAAGTCCAGTTCAATCTCAGCCAGGGGTCAATATAGTAGTTTGCCAGCCCAGAATGTCCCCCAATCATGCCTACAAACAGGAGGAGCCAGAAAAAATGTAATTCACCACAAGCATGCAGCGCAACAGCTTGAGTGGCAGGTTCATTGAGGCTTCACCTCCGGCATTGGCTAGTGGGCTACCTCAGCACTCTAATGAGCTATATGGGTGCAAATCCAAAGCAAACAAGCAAAGCCATCCCAAAAGGGTATATTGGTAGGGCTCACCAGACAGGTCAATACAGTGGGGATGTAGAGCAAAGATGTGGAGCAGATACAGGCCAAATAGACCTTAAAATGGGGGATGCCCATAAAACCCAGGTTGGGGCCCTTGGAGGTGGGCCCTCACCTGGGCCTCTGTGACATTCAGAATCTGCAACTGTTCCAACATGTTTCTATTGGAAGTTCGAAATTCAGCCATCATGGCACTGAGATTTTTAGTTAAGGTGGCCATGTGGCTGTTGCTATTTCGAACTTCCTCAAGCATGGCACTGTAATAATTGGATAAGGTGGCCATGTGGCTGTTGTTGGACCTAAATTCAGTCAGCATGGAGTTTAAGGTGTTGTTTAATGTTTCTAATTGGCCATGAAGATGCTCGTGGTTTCGTTGATTTTGGAGGCGAAATAGCCGCCTCTCATGGTGCCATGCTGACTCCATCATCGGATCGCGCCCCTGAGAAACTGGGCAACGTAGTCAACTACGCCTCCCTATTCCCCGGGTTGGGGGGCATGCAGATGATGTGGCTCTAGGTCCACCAACAGCCACAGGTCTGCTTGGCAAATCCTCAGCAGCAGAGCTAACACTGGGGACTGTCGGCTCTGCATGCTGGCCACGATGGGCTGGCAGCATGCAGCCAGCTTCACTCTGCTGCTGAGCATTTGGTGTAGAAACATGTTGGGACAGTTGCAGATTCTGTCCCAGGGGGAGCTGTTCTGAAGGTTCAAAGAAGACTCCATCTTCCTCCAGCTCCTGGATTTCCTCCATCAGTGTGTGGGTCTATTGGGACATGTAAATAACAAAGGTTCAGTTTGGGTATACATATGTAATTCAGAAAAAAGAAACATGGCAAGGCACATGCATAAGCAACATCATAAAAAGAAACTTACCATATATATCGGATCCTGGGTCCGAGGCAGCACGGAAGTAGACGGCATGGTAAAACTGGCAGAGGATTCCCCACTAGCTGAGGGATGATGCTGGGCTGCATTGGGGAAAAGAAGGCATGTTAACACACAACTAGGCATTGCTGATGTGTATTAAAACATATGGTTCACTAAAACACGGGCCCATGCATGAATGGCAACTCCCCCAATGGACCAAGTTTAACTTGACTATGAATGCCATTATCTGTTAGATGTATTAGTCAACAAGTACATACACATTGGTCTCCTTAACCAAAATAAACATGCATGTACTGGCTGTTCTGAGGCTTCACACCTAAAAGCCCATTATGGGACCACACTCAGCTTGCAAATAGCATTTGCCATTAGATTATCCTGTTTGCCATTCTTTCTAGGTCAAAGTTTCAAGCACCCCAGATCAAGTCTTTCTGAGCAAAGCACAGCTCCAGACCAAATTGCCTACAGATAAAGCTGGAAGTGTTGTATGTAATTGACTCAAAATACATAACAGGCAGTCCTTTGCTAATCTCAATAGTGTTCCTCAAGACTCTCCCAAATAATGTATGAGCAAGGAAAAAAGCAAATGATGAGTCGCCACACATAACACACCCTGTTTAAATTGTTACCTCCACTACAAGGCACATCCTAGGGGCATGTGTTAATATATGGGTTTGTGCCTAATTTTACACATAGCTCACATTTCACATACACACTAACGTTACTAACCTGCAGGAATAGTAGGGATGTCCGTGTCCTGTCGGGCCGAGTGTCCCTCTAAGGCCACAGGATGTAGCAGGCCCAGCACCATCTCCTCAGCTCGGGTAAATTGCAGTTTGGTGGGGAATCCGCCGCCAGTTTGTAAGCTGAAAAAGAGAGTTGCACACATTTAGCTAAATGTTTGCAATACAACACGAAGCCAAATCCACAAAGTATATATGTACCTGTAATTACTCGAATGAACAAAGGGGGGTGGGAGCAGCTCAATCACTATTATTTATACAAAATTATTATTATTATTCAGGGCCTGGGAACTAATTTACCGCCCAGTTTAACCCTCTCATCAACTAAATATCTAGCAACAAACATGTCTAGCTATGTGGAAAGACAGAGATTTGGTTGCATATATCTGCAGATACATGTGGAAGCCACACTGCCCCGGCAAGGCACTCTGTGTTTAGTGTGGTCCCTACTCTTAATTCTGAGTCCCCAAAGTTGGGACATGCAATGCAGACAAATATCTGAGAGCTACTCACCTGGGAAGCAGCCAGCCTCCCTTTAGAACACTTCACAGGGAGAAATCCATATTGACTGAATTCCTCCCTGCTTGTGCTCATGGCAATTCAAATGAACAAAGGGGGGTGGGAGCAGCTCAATCACTATTATTTATACAAAATTATTATTATTATTCAGGGCCTGGGAACTAATTTACCGCCCAGTTTAACCCTCTCATCAACTAAATATCAAGCAACAAACATGTCTAGCTATGTGGAAAGAAAGAGATTTGGTTGCATATATCTGCAGATACATGTGGAAGCCACACTGCCCCGGCAAGGCACTCTGTGTTTAGTGTGGTCCCTACTCTTAATTCTGAGTCCCCAAAGTTGGGACATGCAATTACTCTGTTTATTTTCTTTCTTCCGTGCTGCATACTTTAGGTCCGATATTTTCCTTTGTATCTGCTCCACATCTTTTTCCCCCGCTGCATTGACCTGTCTGGTGAGCTCCTCCAAAATCTTGGCTTTGCGCTGCTTGCTTTTGGATCTGCAACCCATATAGCTCATCATAATACAAGGTGAGGCCACTAGCCAATGCCAGAGTTTGGGCCTCACCAAACCTGCCACTCAAGTGGCCTTGGCGCAATGTGCGCCCTGTTGCTAGACGTTCTGGCTCATCAGTGGTTGGCGGCAAATCGGGGGACATTCTGGGCTGGCTGTGTTGGGGAGAAATGTAGGACAGGTGGCTGGCTTCTGATTGAACTGGACTTGGATATAGACTTGGGGTTCTTGGCTGGGTGGCCACTGAACTAGCAGGCATAGCTGTGGCATCTCCAGCCTGCCTTTCCACCTGTGCCGGTGCCAAATATGGCCGAGGAGGAGAGGGTGTTGTGGATGAAGTCGTGCTTGGGGCCCGGTGCCTCTTAGGGCCCTTAGAATACCCATGCCCCTTGGAGGTAGACGGCCGGTCCAAAGGTGACCCAGAGCTTGAGCTTTGGGGCCTGTGCCTTGCCCTCTTGTCCGCTGATTTAGGCACCCATGCGGGTGGGGAGGGCGACCTCGGACTTCGGGCACTGTGCCTTGCCCTCTTGTCCGCTGATTTGGACACCTGTGCGGGTGGGGAGGGCGAACTCTGACTTTGGGCCCTGTGCCTTGCCCTCTTGGCATGAGCCTTGTGGCCCTGTGCGGGTGGTGTTGATGGGGAGGCTGAACTGGTGGGGCTTCTTTCCCGGTGTCTCCTTTGGGTTGTCTTGCCATGGTAGCCACGTGGGTGGGGTGATGGTGACCTTGGGGGGCTGGGGCTTCGCACCCTCTTGGTCCCTTTTTTCCCTCCGTTGGGGTTGGCTTTCTGGCCTGTGGCTTGCTTTTGCCTAGTTGGGCTGGGCTGGGTGTCTTTTTGGTCATCTGGGCCCGAGTCTTGGGCCCCTCAGCAGGCTCCCGCCGTTTGAGGAGCTTTTTTCGGGGCCATTGCTCATGGACTCCGAAAGAGAATGAGCTGTGTGTCCAGGACCCTTTAAATAAGATTGCCGGGGTCTCACGCTACACGTACGCGTGCGTGCAGACGTACGTACGGCTGTTCGTCTGGCCGTGCTGAACCCGGAAACCGCAGGGCCATTACCTATCTGCTGCAGACAAGAGGCAAGATAGCGCCCACAATCTTCACCCACCAACAAGAAGAGATCATCATGCTTGTAAGTGTCTTTTACTGCCTTTGATTTGCCATCTAAATGCATGCCTAGCCCTTAAGGAAGCGCATGAAGAAACGGTTGGTTTAAAAAGTGTCTCAAACCTCGTGCCAAACCGAAGTCAGGGCCCACACGTGCGAACCAACACTGAGGCCAGCTTAAAGGATTTTTTTAGGCTACAAATGTGTCTGTTAATCTCATTTAGTCAAATGATCGATTGTTGACAGATATTTGTATGCAGTTTGAACTAAAACCTAGCTTTATTTTGTGTTTTGTAGACCATGCTGGAGCGCAGGTACGACTACCTGCTCAACTCTTTTGAGAAGCGCACCGTCACCTTGGAGATCTTTGCCCAAATACACCATCAGACGGACAACACCTTCACCGGCTGCACATGCCCTGGGTGCAACGCTTTTTCGGAATCCATTTCCCTAGTAAGTACATAGCGATTGCATGGCAGATGTAACTCATGCAGAAGGTAGGCATTTATTTATAATTGTTTTTCTTTTCTAGTGTTGGAAATGGATTACCGAATCCGCCGCACCCGGAGGCGCACAGGCCGACCAGTGCTGCATGAATCTGCAGCTGGAAGTGAAGGTGGTGGATCTCCAGTGCGACGATCCTACCCCTCCTCTGTTGGGTCCTCCGACCAGCCCCTGGACCTTTCCACAGAGGAGGGGCGGCACGGCATGGGCAGGGAGTCGTACCCAGCAACGCAGGCGGGAGCCTCTGGTATGTGACTCTTCAAGTAACCGCACACACATATACATGCAATTTCCACCCAAGCTGATTCCCTTAATCTGTTTTTGTAGATGCTTCTGGAGCTGGTGAAGATGCGCAGGCTGCAGCAGATCTCGGCCAGGAGGCACAGGGAGAAGGTGAGTGATGTGACACACACATTGAAAATGAATTTTGATTACTGTTGACTAAGACATTATAAGTGACCCTATTTGCCATGTCTCGACAGCCTCTTCTTCACAACAGTGGCAGGGCCCAGGACGTAGGGTTGTCCCCAACGAGGCATCAGTCGGCCACCAACCAAGTAAGTTGTAATGTCATTCTTTGCAGTATGTGTTAAGTGACCTGATCACCCAGATACATCAAGCCATAGTCAATGGCATTAGCAGACTGACCTGTGCCCACTTGCTTAGAGTAATTACTTAGCAGACTGACCAGTGCCCACTTGCTTAGAGTAATAACTTAGCAGACTGACCAGTGCCCACTTGCTTAGAGTAATTACTTAGCAGACTGACCTGTGGCCACTTGCTTAGAGTAATTACTTAGCAGACTGACCAGTGCCCACTTGCTTAGAGTAATTACTTAGCAGACTGACCTGTGCCCACTTGCTTAGAGTAATTACTTAGCAGACTGACATATGCCCACTTGCTTAGAGTAATTACTTAGCAGACTGACGTGTGCCCACTTGCTTAGAGTAATTACTTAGCAGACTGACATATGTCGTCCTGATTTATGTTGGCAACTAAAAAACATAAATAGGAAGAGTTGGACTAATGCACACCACACAAAATGATTGATTTGCAAATAAAAATGTATTATAATATACATATAGACAATATAATGTTCCATGAATACAAAAAAGGATACAATGGATGTTCACATTCTATAGTCAATCCAGTCTCCAGGATCGTTGGCCACCTCAATCAAAAAAAATGAAAATTAGCCAAATAGCATCTGTGGTGAAGAATTGCATTGATATGGGAAATTGATACCTAATAGAGGTAATGAGGTGGTTAACAAATCGGTCCTGAAGAGTGTTGCATAGGCATAACTGAGCAGTCACCAGTTAAGGGAAATCAAGCATATATATATATATATACTCAAAGAGACAGCAAGCTTCTGGTCAGAGTCAGGGTGCTAAACATGACATCATTCCAGAGACGCACAGTGTAGCACTAAATCAGAATATGCAGACAATAACATAACAGAGTTAAATCATGACGTGCATCATTGCCATTAGGTGATATGAGAACAAAGTGTCATTACCAGTACAAAGTGAACCCTGATCGCATAACCTGCCCTGCCTACGTTTCGGGGCTACCCAGCCCCTTTCTCAAGGCTGCGATGGAGTGCAGCATGTGAGTGGAAGAAATGAATCGAAGGGTCCTTGAGTTGGTGGCCGATATGCAGCAGCTGGTTGACTCGTTGGGGACAACAGAAGAAGAATAGTGTTCTGGGTCCTGTCACTGTTTTTAGTTTTGTAAATAGTTTTTTAGATTTTAAATTTTTAATATTTTTAAAGTTGGTGTTTTTAAAATTGTTTTCAACATTTTTATAAAAAAAAACATTTAATGGGCCCCAAAAATGGCCTTCAAGTAAACAAAACAAAACAAAAACAAAGTTTCAGTGTCATTTTTTAACACAAATACATTAGCACCAAACGAAGGGTGAAATAAATATTTATAGATGAAGATTCAGATGACCGGGAAGTGGTTTGGGTAAGTTTTAAGGGCCTAAAATGGAAGAAGAACCTAACCGGGTAGTGGTTTGGGTAAGTTTTAGGGACCTAAAATGGAAGAAGAACCTAACTGGGAAGTGGTTTGGGTAAGTTTTAGGGGCCTAAAATGGAAGAAGAACCTAACTGGGAAGTGGTTTAGGTAAGTTTTAGGGGCCTAAAATGGAAGAAGAACCTAACCAGGAAGTGGTTTGGGTAAGTTTTAGGGGCCTAAAATGGAAGAAGAACCTAACCGGGAAGTGGTTTGGGTAAGTTTTAGGGGCCTAAAATGGAAGAAGAACCTAACCGGGAAGTGGTTTGAGCAAGTTTTAGGGGCCTAAAATGGAATAAGAACCTAACCGGGAAGTGGTTTGAGCAAGTTTTAGGGGCCTAAAATGGAAGAAGAACCTAACCGAGAATTGGAAACTGCCCCTCCCCAAGCACGATACAGTTGTGGCTGACTGATAAACGTTGGATCCAATACTACACGTACACAACCACACTGGTTACGTGTGAAGCCGACACAAAAGACAGAATGGCCAAATTGCCAAAAACTAGAAAATTTATTAAAGATCATATAAGTGCCACGCAATGTAATAGTCACACACAAAGATAAAAAACGGCTTAAGCCATAATTAAAAAAGCGCAAGGGCCCCTCAGACACTCCAGGTCACCACGCACCCCTCCATACCTCATCCAATCACACCTGCTGGCCAGCATTCAAACGGAGACTAAACTAAGTCTTCCCATAAGCTGAGAGCAAAGTTCCAAGACACTTAAGCCAGCAGATACCGTCACAGGGTTAGTAAATGGCAGGCATCACCACCATCAGGGTTAATCAGATTAGTAAGTTCACGTGTAGTGATAACGAAAGCGGGGGCTGCAGGCAGGGTGGGGCAGGATGGGGCTTGGCTATATGATGCCCACATATACCGCGCTGCACCGCTACTCAACCGCGTTGTACCTCTCCCCGGATGGCAGATGTAGGTAATTCCCGTCCAGAGTCAAAACTGCGTGCTGGTTAATGTGAAGTCTTTGCATATAAAGCCATGGATATCTCAGTCGCAGGCTACGAAGGGAGACACACTGGAGGGGGCAGCCCGTCACCAACGATCGTTTCGCCCTGCCCACCGAGGCTTCGTCAGGGTGGGGGGTGGCCACACTCGCTGGAATATAAATATATAAAGCTCCGCCTTCTCTTTTCATCCACCATCCAATCCGCAGGAAAGCACCTCCTCTCTCATCATAGCCCATTCACCGGTTGGTCGTGACATCACTCCCTCGATAGGGGCGTAGGCTCGCTTTTTTACTTCAGCCCTTCCTCTCCAGGACCATTGAGTACTCACATGTGCCATTCTTCATGCTCTTTCAAAGTTGCCCCAAACACAATAATGACATCAAGGTACACTAGACATTCCCCGGGGCACTATATCCAATCTTTGGAATGTTGTTGGTGAGCATGCGAGTGAACTGAAAGAAACCCAAGGGACATATAAAGACTGCCATCTCCTGATCTTCAGGTACCATGGGAACTTGGTACAGTAGTACCCAGATTGTAGATCCAACAAGGTGAAACAACAATTTACATTCAAAGCTTCCAGAGCCTCTTCAATACTAGACAAGGTATACTGATCAGGTATAGTTCTCCTGTTCAGAGTTCAATAGTCTACACATAGACAAATCGATACACACTTTTTCCTCACCACCACAATGGCCGAAGCATAGGGGTTTACTGTCCACAATAATCCATTGACCTTTCACCTGGTGTAGGGTCTGTCTTAATTCATCCACGTCATTTGGGGCTATCCTTCGGGGCCGCTCTCGAAGCGGTGTAGCATCAGTTAGACGGAAGGTATGTTGAGCACTCTTGTGTTGAAGAACACATCAGGTATACTTGATAACTGCTGGGACAGTTTTTGGTTCCAGGCTTCTGGTAGATATGGATCGCTCAAATTAAACTTGAGAGAAGATGGATTTTCTTTAACTTCAACTCGGCACACTTAAGCATGGAGGTTGACACCAAGCACAGGATATTAATTGGTTATGTCTTGATGATGACCGTTTATGACTGGGTGGGGAGGCACCACAGTGGATAATTCCACTTCGGTTGATCAATCCTTTCTTTCATGAACCACCATCCAGCCCTTGGTAATAATTTCTTTAGAGGTTTCTTCAGGGGTTACCTTGAGGACATAATCTCCATCTCCAATTAGTTTAGTGGCAGGAGGCCACTCTGAGGACTCTTTTCCCCCCAGTGGAATCTCCACTGGTTGCTTACCGATGTGATATACCACCCCATGACGATAACCAACAGAAATTACATTACAGGGTTCGGTGGCACGGTGTTTCACCAGAAGGTGTAATCCCGTCTCCTTCAAGAAACTTCTGGAAAACGGACACGGGTTTACAGTTCATGCCGGGGCCACATGGGAATCTGCAGTGTCGGGGCAGATCATCTATGGGAGATGATTCAAAGTTCAGACCCCACAACTCCATTTACCCAGTGGACTGGAAGGGTATGTTCCCCAGATGCTTCTTGTAAAATAAGTAGTAGATTAAGGTAACTAGAAAGACCCTGTGTCAAATAGAGCGGTGGTGGAATGACCATTAACAGTGACTTTAACAATAGATTTTGAACCTCACACTCCTCCTGACACTGTTTAGTAGAATGGGTGGTCTAAACACACCTGGCACACACAAGTGACAGGCTTAACCCATTCCGCTGTAATTCAACTTATTCAGATAGAGAGGATCACAATCTTGTATTCCAGTAGCTAAAGGGTTACTGGGAGCCTTCCTAGTTGGGAAGGATCATTACTAATGCTTGTTAGCCAAAGCTGTTAGCGTGCTCAACTCCTCCACATTGAAGGGATTCTGGGATTTGTAGTCAATACTTTTTACTCAAGGCCAGAAAAACCACTCCCATCTTAGGATCACAGCCACACAGAAATATAGGAAACTTGTAAGCAGCATGCTGATAAGTAAATCACAGGTCTGGGGGCACAATCCTAACACCAATGTTTATTTTACATCACAGAAGAGGAAAACCAAAAGGCAGAACACCAAAAATCTGACAAAAAGGGAGTTTTTTGCCCGACCGTGACCGTGATGTTGGATTACAATTACAGCTAACGGTGATTACTGCTGTTTAACCCCTATTTTTGGGATTACAGAAGCTGTTATTTTGGTCCTGGCTGTGTTCTGATACAGATTTAAAGAAAAAGTAAAAAAAGTTATCTTCACTGCTATTAGATTATCATTTAATTTAAAATGTGTTGTCTATGTCTGAGGTCTTTCAGGTATCACGCTATTCATGCAATTGTGCTGTATGCCCATATACATGATTTCTTCAGCTAAATACTTAGATACTTGCTGCATCCATTGTAAGGGGTCATGCCCATGGCGTTTTATTGTCTTTTACATTACTTGGGTGTACTGACTTTTAAAAACATTCACCACACCTCAGCCGTCAGCCTGTCGCATAAATAATTTGCAACATTGAGGGTGGGGCGGTATTGACAGCTCATGATGCCTCGGGCATGGGCTGGTGCGGTGGCAGTCAACTGACATTATATTAGTAACATTTTCTTACACACAGAAATCGTTCAATATTTAATACGTTTAATACTTCTTGCGTGATAACTTACCTTCTTGATTATTATATTTACGCAGGCATTGGAGGGCAGATCTGGAATAATACAATTCTGTGAAATACTCACCTGTAGAATTGGTATTATACGCATACAGCACGTCCTGCTCCATCTATAATAATTACACATGGGTAATCCTCCGCCAGAGGGCGCTGTTCACTGCAGACATGCAAAAACATGCTCCTCCCGGCCCTTCATATACCCAGGGACCTCCCACAAATCCCCAGTATTGAAAAGCAGTGAGAAAAGAAGCTGGGAGAAACCAACCACCAACTGGTAACAATAGTAATGGTAACAATCACCATACAGGGGATCCAGAAAAATGTAAAACCAGGGTAGGGTGGAGCAGGACGTGCTGTATGCGTATAATACCAATTCTACAGGTGAGTATTTCACAGAATTGTATTATTCTAAGCATACAGCACGTCCTGCTCCATCTATAATAATTACACATGGGACATCCAATAGCAGTGTCCATAAAGTAGGGTGGGATCCCCAAAAACAAAGGCACAGCAAACAGTAAAGGCGCTGTCAGCTGCAAAACTTTGCTACCAAGTACGACATGAGCAAAGGCTCTAACGTCAATACCATAACAAAACCTTTAAAAAGGTATGAACAGAGACAAGCAGCGGTCTAGCAACCTATTCAACAGAAAACCTGGTGCTGAAGGGCCAAAGGTACCCAAACACCAATATAACGGAATAAAATGAGAAAGGGAGATTCTTCCCCCTTAAAGGAATAGGCCCAACCAGCCCACAGGCAACAGAAGCCTGGTGTAAAACTCAGAACTCTCCCCAAGGGGAAATGAGAACTGGTCTCCCGTCAGACAGGCGGGAATACTGACCCCTTCATTAACAAGGATCAGCAAGAAGCCGAAACCTTTACTCAGGACCAGTAAGGCAACCATCCAAGTAAGATCAGTCCAAAGGGCGCAGTGGCCCTGAAAGCAAGCGAGATCAGGCGCATACATAAGGAGGCGCCCGCAGACCCCAAGGGCATCCGTCCCCCTAAGGGACAACCAGGAAAAATTGCAACACCTGTTGAGGGAATGTAGACCCTTTACTTCAGCATTATTAAGAATAAGGCCCATAGTCAGACTAAAAGGACTTAAATAATGATCATAAAACACCACTTGGACAAAGGGGTCCGGCGTAAGTCGGAATACCACCACGTCATGGTGTGTATATAGATATATATATATCGAGCGAAGGCTAAGTAATCAGATCCACCTTCTCAGGCAAACGTCTGACTGAAGCAGGAGCCCCCGGAGAAGCGACTTGGACTACAAAACAGCTCACACAGCATCCAGAATAAGTCCCAAGGGAACAATCCGCAGGGCAAACAGAATGAAAATGGATCCCAACAGGAACCATAGAACTACTTGGGAGATGCCCTTGAGCAATCCCCAAGAGAGCTCCTCACAAGGAAGACTGAACCAGACTTCTACAGGAAGACAGACAGGACAGAACCTGAACCTTCAGAGTACCTAGATGGGGAGCCAACCCCAACCCATGCTGTAACGACTCTAGAACCCTGGGAACCGAGAACATCCAACAGGGAAGAGACCAAGACTCATGCCAATCAATAAGGGTACACAATAACCCACAATAGACGGAGGAAGAGAAAGCCAAGGAAGCTTGCTCCTAGCCCCCCAAATACCAAGTCACCCAGAAGATAAGCCCGTCTCCAAGGGGTGAATGAATCAGCTGTCAAGCCCCAGACTAGAGTCTGTAGATTGGGACGACAAAAGAAGGGGCCTGACAAGGGCAGAACCTCCTGAGAGAGCGTACAGGTCAGCTGACCTCAGCAGAAGCATCTGCGAACCACAGTTCACTAGGCCACCCAGGGGCCATCAATCTCACTGGTCTCTTTATCAGCACGACCGTGCGCAGAACCCTACATAGTAGGGTGAATGAAGAGAAGGCATATAAGATAGAAAGTCCATGCATTTACTAAGCCCCCATGACCAGGGTCAGAATATTCTGGGACAGTAAAAACAAGGGCAGAGCCCCTGTGGTATAAGCGAGACCCAACAGAGCCACCCTAGTTGGCTCTCAGAGTGACACCAGGATAGCATAACCTGCCACTGAAAAACATCCATTGGAGCGAATACCGCTGAGGAGCAGGGGGCGTAGACCCCCACCCAGATCAGGATCAGGAACCCTCCAGAGGGATCATCCTGCTTCAAGCTCCAGACCAATAATAAAACAGGCCATTGTCTTCCAACAGGCCAAGATTCCCCAAATAGACAGGTCCCAAAAGAGGAGAAGTCCAGCCGTATAGAGTCAACGGAAGGCTCATTGTTTTAACAAACCAGTAGGTAATATGGACCCTCTAAGGGACCCTACCCAGGAGCCACAGGGGGTTTTGGAAGAAATCCCCCCCCGCCAACCTGCGAGACTTGGTACCCAAGGCGACCATTCACAGGAAGATGCAAGCAAGGAAGGGGGTGCCCCCTGACAGGGTCCTTGAATATAATCAGCTCAAGAGGAACCACCGTACCAAGGGGGAATGAGCACAGACCTAGCTCCAGGGGTGCTGGAACCCCAGGTAGGATCAATAACCTACTGTGCCGAAGAGCCCAAGGGCTCGGTATATAAGGGACATCATCTGATACGCCACCAACGGGCCCACCAGCTGCAAACCTGCCTGGTGAACGTAAGATGTCAGCAAAGGGGGACAGAGCCCCCGTGACCAGGAGTCCACCTGTTGCCAAGGAAGAAGGCTCAAGCCTGAACCGAATCCAAGTAATGGAGATAGCAGATAAGGGACCATGAGGGATTGAGGAGACTGAGCACCCATCCAGTAACTCCCAGGGGACACCGCCGGCCGACTAATCCACTCGGCCTGACGTAGAGATTGGGGAGTAAGGAAAGATGACCCGGTAGGTCCTAAAGCGGACGCCCCCCAGGCATGTCCGAGACATCACCCCCATTCGCGCCATGGCGAGCAGCTTGGGAGCGAAAGAGAGGCCAAAAACAAAGCCTCAATCCGCAGGGTTGGTCCTGCAACACCGACTAGTAACGGTCTTGGTGTCCAGAAGACACAGGGGGAACTAATAAGATCTAGAACCCCACAGGGGGCCAGAAGCCCCCCTTGCACAGGGCGCCTTTGTCCCAAGACAGAGATGTCATATAGGGACTACCTGTGAGAGTAGAATTGCCAGGCCTACCATAGACCAGCATGGCCCAGACTGCCTCATACTGTTGAGGGAAGGAGGAAGGTTAATATAGAGGCCATAGTCCCATTCTGTTAAGGGCAACCTGTAAGTAAGCCCAAACTCTGTAGGCCTAGTATGGCCTGCACCAATTCCTGAGGGGAAAACAGGGGCTAGAAGTACCCTGACAACATCTGAGAGGGACCACCCAGCAAATGCTATCCTGTGTCCAGGGGAACTACCTCCTGGAATCACCAGAAGGAGAAGATACATTCCTAGATAGGAGTCAGCTGCTGTAGCAGTACCCTCGCCCAGAAGGGCGAGGGCGTCCCTTCATGCTTGGGAAGTCTTGGCAGGTTTGGACTTAGTCCTGCCAGAGGGCCCAGGGCGTTGCCTGCCCACCCCATGGTGGAAATCCACACCGAACAGTTGGAAGCACGCCTCAGGTTAGCTACCACAAGGGCAGAGGTTCTAGCACACATCTTAATGGTGTCATCCAGCACTGAGAGGATGAACCTCACAAACACATCACAGTCTGAGAGCGCATTAAACACCCCCCAGGGGAGGTCCTCAGGACGGTGGTCAAGTACTTTTCTAACGAGAGTCCTGGCGGCCACCGTAGTGATGGCCGCGGCACAGACCGGGCGCAGCGCCGTCCCTGCACGCGAAAAGGCGCGGGAAGCCAGTCTGTCAATGCGCCGGTCCTCAGCATCCCTAGACATCACCTGCTCAGCCGTAGGTAGCCTGCGCGGCACTACCTGCTGGTCATCCCCACTCGAGTGCGAATCATCAGGAGTGAGATTTAAGCACGGGGAGACAGGAGTATTGAAGCGAGGTGCAGCCACTGGTAACCTGATTGCAGGGCCAGTACTTGTTCAGCACACGGTCCGCAAACCCGTGCTCTGTCAGCATCAGCATGGGGCTGTCCACACGCTGTACACAGCCGGTCTTGTCCCCGCGGGACCCCGGACACATAATTCTGAGATGCCTCCATATGGTGATTTATCTAAGCAATATGCCAGCAGGGATTTATGCTATAAGCAACCCTGGATGCCCCAAGACCCGCTAGGAATGTGGGAGAATTTAAATTGTGAAC
Organism: Gastrophryne carolinensis; assembly: GCA_027917425.1. Lineage (NCBI taxonomy): Eukaryota > Metazoa > Chordata > Amphibia > Anura > Microhylidae > Gastrophryne > Gastrophryne carolinensis. The sequence goes on from CM051235.1 coordinate 559,920,608, forward strand.
CCGTTAAGATATATATCAGGCCGGGAGATGCCACCGGGATCTTGGCGTCTGAAAGACATAAGGAGAAAAATGGGTGTCAGAGCCATGCGCAGCCGGAAAAACATATAATATGGAGTCACCCGCGAGGGCACTTACAGACCAAGGGAGGAGGGGAACCGCCACCACGCGCGCGCGCGAAGATCAACAAAATGGCGCCCAGCGAACCTCGAAGGGCGGGCTCGATGCTCGGCCGTGACGCGGAGCGCGCCAAGTCAAGTCCCCGCCCACCACGAACAGCGTGAAGCTCTGAGGTATTAGTCAAAAAGGCAAGGATACAATCACAACGTATTTTGTAAGGAAAAGGTGCCTCAGCATCTAGACGACGCAGCAAACTATGTAGAAGAGACAGATACGGCGGCAGCCAAAACAGAATAAAGAGCAAGCAGCGTGGCTCTGAGACCCAAATGTTAATGAAGGGCAGAAATAAGGCCATAAGCGTGACATAATAGTACACTGGGACCGCCACACACATACCCCCTCCTTTCTTTTCCCCCTAACTAGCTGGGGAAATGAGGGAGGATGGCGACCCTTTACACAGGGTCCACCGCTACACGGGGTACGGGGCAATAATGCGGGAGGGGCATCCACTAGAGGCTCACCATCAGCATAACCGCCTACCCTATGGTGGGGGATTGCGGTGGAGCATGGCTCCATAAGCACACAAGGTGCTGCCTACCTTCACCCGACCAACGCAGCCCAGGCTGGGAGGCATATTCTTCACAAAGAGGACGGGTGGAAATAGTCCCACAGGGCCACAGGCTGTAAAGCCCCGCTCGTCTGCGAGAGCGTGATACTTCATGTCTTCGCAGTTCAGCACTGCAGAGAAATCTGGGGATTTGTGGGAGGTCCCTGGGTATATGAAGGGCCGGGGGGAGCCTGTTTTTGCATGTCTGCAGTGAAGAGCGCCCTCTGGCGGAGGATTACCCATGTGTAATTATTATAGATGGAGCAGGACGTGCTGTATGCTTAGAATAGAGTGAAGAGGTGTCCACTTAAAAAATACATTCCACTCATTAGCAATTCCAAGCAAAAAATAATTATGCACTATTGATTATCTCTCATGACAACATATATATTGAATCGTACTTTTACCAGTGAACATTATAGGTAATGGTATTTAACTGTACAAAAAAGATTTGGATGTAAAGTGCATCTGTAGAAACCCAGAGCCTCATTTATCCAGTGTCAGCGCCAGTCAATGCCACTCAGCGCAAATACTTTTGCATCAGGGGAACTCAGTGTGCAATTTGACAAAAAGAAGTGATTCCACTTGTCTACTTTTTTACTACTTCAAAGGAGAAACCAGCGACTGTACTGCTCTCACCATAAAATTTCTTCAATCAGCAAAGGAGCCTGCTCCCTCATGACTGGCAACAAGGACGCACAATGAGGTCTGCCAGAGTGCACGCTATCAGCACAGGTCTCCAACAGGAGGGGAAAACAGTGCCTGCTGTCAGAAAGTTAAAGGGAATATTCATGCAAAAGGTTAAATAAAATAAACAGCAGCTTACCTTGCCAAGCGTTCCTCCGACATTGTCTCCTCTCAGATCGGCACTGTGAATAAGGAAATACACTTCCTCATCTGCTCCTCCAGTGCCACCCCACCGATGTGGACCACCAATACTAGCTCAAGGAGCTAGTCTAGACCACGCCCCCTCTCTCTATTGATAACTTGAAGGGGGCCTCTCAGAGCTACTATTCAAGCCCTCTTAGCAAACACATTTGCTCCCAGCACCAACAGCTGCCCACCCTGGAGTAATGGCAGCTCAAAGGTCCCCTCTACTTACTTCAGAAAATAAATAATCTGGTAAAACTGTAAACCTTGATATCTCAGCCATTTCTGCATCAATTTAAAAACGAAAAACAGTTTAGGACAGTGGAAAACATAGCCAGATGGTCTAGATCAGCAGTACTCAACTGGCGGACCGGGTCCAAATGCAGACCTCGGTGCAAAATTTCTGGACCCCTGCCCTGACAGCCCTGCACTCAATGTAGTGCTGTAGTGTAGTGTCTCCCTGCCTGGCACCTAGCATTGCAATATGAAATACTGCACGGGCGGGAAGTGGCATTTCAAGTTACACACAAACTTTGTTTCTCTGTCTCTTTTGCCCCATCCATTCCTGCCCCACTGCCCCAGCTCAGCCCTATCCATCCCTGTCCCACCATCCCATCTCCCCAGCTCAGCCCCATCCCTCCCTGTCCCGCTATCTCTGCCCCATTCATCCCTGTCCCACAATCCCATCCTCCTAGCAAGCCCTATCCATCCCTGTCCCCCCAGCTCTGCCCCATCCATCCCTGTCCCACCAGCGCTGCCCCATCCATCTCCGTTCTCCCAGCTCAGCACCATCCAACTCCATTCCCCCAGCTCAGCCCCATCCATCTCAGACTTTTTTAGTTTTGCCTGTGGAATCTATAGCCCCCCCCCCCCCATCAGTGCACGGATCTCAAACTATTCAGCCCTCTGCCCGGACCTTTGGCGCTCACCGAATGCCTGTATATGGACCTTTACAAGAAGTGGTTGAGTACCCTTGGTCTAGAAGATGGTGACTTCAAATAAGTGGTGCAAAGCTGTACCTGTGTACCCACGCTGTGTTGGGCTTCAGATTCAGTTCAAAGATAAATTCAACCAGAATTTTGCAAATTCGGTTTGGTTCAGCCAAAACAGCATTGGCAAAAGCTGGGCCCAGTTTTGATAAGCTGTTTTTTATAAAAAGAAAAAAAGATCTAACACCAGTAATCTGTCTGTAGATAATATGAGAGGCCAGTAATCTGTCTGTAGATAACATGAGAGACCAGCATAAACCATCTAATGCATCTGAAAGTGGAAAAAAATAAAACTGCAGGGCCAACTGAGGTATGTCCATTTTAAATGTACCTTCAGTTTTTTAACCTGTCCCTTTATACAGGGCCGACTCCAAGTTTATGCAGGCCCTTGGGTTATAAAGTATCAGTGGGCCCCACAGGCACAAGTCAGTTGCCAGAAGAAAGGGTTAGGTGAGTGGTAGGGGACAGTGGCTCGGTGTACATTGGCTAGGTAAGTGGTAGAGGACAGCGTCAGGGGAGGAGGGGTTTAGTAAAAGGTAGAAGGGGTGGAAGGGTTAGGTGAGCAGTAGAGGACAGTGGAGGGGTTAGGTGAGCAGTAGAGGACAGTGGAGTGGTTAGGTGAGCAGTAGAGGACTGTGGAGGGGTAAGGTGAGCAGTAGAGGACAGTGGAGGAGTTAGGTGAGCAGTAGAGGACAGTAGAGGGGTTAGGTGAGCAGTAAAGGACAGTGGAGGGGTTAGGTGAGCAGTAGAGGACAGTGGAGGGGTTAGGTGAGCAGTAGAGGACAGTGGAGGGGTTAGGTGAGCAGTAGAGGACAGTGGTAGGGGGTGGAGGAGTTAAGTTAGTGGTGAAGGACAGAAGCAGGGGTGAAAGGCTTAGGTGAGCAGTAGAGAACAGCAGCAGGGGGTGGAGGGGTTAAGTGAGAAATAGAGGACAGCAGCAAGTGGTAGAGGGGTTAAGTGAGTGGTATAGGACAGTGACGGGGGTGGAGGGGTTAGGTGAGTGGAGCAGGACAGCAGTAGGGGGTGGAGAGGTTAAGTGAGCAGTAGAGGGCAGCAGCAGGGGGTGGAGGCGTTAGGTGAGTGGTGGAGGACAGAAGCAGGGGGTGGAGGAGTTAGATGAGTAGTAGAGGACAGTGGCAGGGGGTGGAGGGGTTAGGTGAGTGGAAGAGGACAGCAGCAGGAGGTGGAGGGGTTAAAGCAGCATCAGGGGGTAAAGGGCAGGGCAACAGTGCAGTACCAGGTTTTTAGCCACTAACCATACCCACATTGCAGCCATGTAACGGAGGACAAAGGTGGGTATACTGGGAAAGCAGAGGGCTCACAGTACAGGGCAGTAAATAAGTATGTGCCCAAGGAAATTTCTTAAAGAGTTACAAGTCTGTTTTATGTGTTTTTGGTCGATTTTAAAGCAAACTTCCAGTCTAAAATGTCTGGAGGGTCGCTCGCTTCCACACTGGGGCCATGCCAATTTAGGACAGTCTGTTGATTAGAAGATAATAGGATGACCTAAATCAGGCACAATAACTGACTGGATTCCATTGCCATTCATGTGTATATATTGCAGGTCACCTGTATGCACGGGGTCGTGTACGCCTTTGCAAATCCAAATGGTCACTAGCATAATGTGGGAAATGTGGGAGCAGCACAAGAGCAATGACCAGGTGCAGCTTCCCTTGGGGAAGGGTATGTATTTTGCTTGATTTTGGGCATTCATTTTAAAACAATGGGTCATGCTTGGGGGAGAAGCAGAAGTCATTAGGGTTGACTGAGCACCGGATTTTTTTTTGTCATTTTTTTTTTAGAGAAAACTTTTTTCTGACAGAGCAATTCAGCACATATTAAGCAGTGTAAATTAATAAAAATGCACAGCTAAATATGGTGCTGAATTGTACCAAGGGAATAAAATAACATTTCTCTCAGAAAAGTGAGTAAGAAAAATACTCATGGTCAGGGCCGGATTAAGTGTGGTGGAGGTCCCTGGGCACAAAATCAGCTGGAGGCCCCAGATACAGCATTTTTTTTTCCTTTAAAATAATAGTCCAGCCAAGTAACTGATTGGTGGTTGTCTGGCACCTGCCTACTTACTGAAACGCCAGCACGAGTCCCTTGTGCCACCCTTGTGCGGGTGCGTGTTGCTCCGGTCCTCCTGCTTTGCCATTCTGGGTGGGGGGTAGTGTAGTTGCCGGCTGGTCCAGCAGAAAACAGTTCCCTGCATTGAGCTGACAGCGGCTGTGGTTTATGTGGCTTATGTGCAGTGACAGCTCTGCAGCCATCACTGTAGCGTTGCTGGTGGCTTTGCTGCTCTAGACTCTCCACCCTGCCCTATGGTGGCTTTGGCTGCAGGTTTGCAAAAATAAAAAAAAGCTTGTCCAGGCACAGGGGGAGGGGGGGGGGGGCACTTCTGCCGAAAGCTTTTTTGCCGACCCCACGGCCCGTCAGACCAAAGACTGAAAAATATCCTGGACCAGAGCATAACTCAAAGGTTGGTGGAGGCCTCCTTGGCAGGTTAAACTGGACATTCAGCATCATTTAACGAAAAGCCTAAACATAGAAACATAGAAGGGTGACGGCAGAAGGAGACCATACGGTCCATCTATTCTGCCCTTATGTGTATACTGTATGTTCTCTTTATCTTAGAATAGATGTATTGCTTATCCCAGGCATGTTTAAATTCAGTGACTGGATTTTCCAACTACCTCTGTTGGAAGTTTGTTCCAAGCATCTACTACTCTTTCTGTAAAATAATATTTTCTAACATTGCTCCTGATCTTCCCCCCGACTAGCTTCAGGTTGTGCCCCCTTGTTCTATCATTAAGTTTCTTCTTAAAAACACTTCCCTCCTCAACCTTATTCAATCCTTTCACATATTTAAAGGTCTCAATCATGTCCCCCCTCTCCCTTCTTTCCTCCAGACTGTACAAATAAACTTCTTTAAGTCTCTGCTGATAAGTTTAAGCCCTTCTACCATTTTTGTTGCCCACCTTTGGACCCGTTCTATTTGAATAATGTCCTAATAGATTAATAAACCTAAACCTAATAAAAAACTATTCCCCAGAATTTAAAATTAAAATATTTTACTTTTTTACTTACTTTAAATTCTTTCCCCCACTGGTCTGCAACTTTGTTCAAGACTCTAGGATCCGGGTGCAGCCATCTTGCCTCAGAAGCATCACATAAGGAGAGGAGGGGGGAGTACAGGGGTCAGGAAAAGGACAACAATCCCAGAATGCAAAGCTGCACAGTCAGAAGACACTTCCTGTTCGCAGGAAGCCACATGACACTCCACGGGCCTCCATCTTGGATGTTCAAAGGGTTAGAAAAGGCAGTAGATGCAGGTAGGATGATTTTTAATGTGGGCAATCTGTATGTATAGGGTGGGGGAAACATATAAGGTTCTTATTCAGGGCAAAGGTCTGTTTTAAGAGATGGAGGGCCCCTTGCACCCACCCTCATAATCTGGCCCTGCTCACAGTGCTGAATCAACCCTATTGGGGTCAATTTGGAGCCAGGTGAGAATTCTTACTCCTTTTTTAGGAGCGAAAACTGTAATTCACTTTCATTATCTACCTTGGGGTTGATTCAGAGCCTGGTACCTGGTAGACAATGAAAGTGAGTGGCAGTTTTTTCTCCTAAAAAGGAGTGAGAATCTTAACCTGGCTCTGAATCGCCCCCATTACGTGTTGTATTATACTGAATGTTGCTTGATAAATATAGTCGTGCGGTGGAAGAACAATGAACCCGTGTCTGGCTGTTGTGTAATGCAGCTGCTATAGCCTTGTGGGAAAGTAGACATAACCCTCCTGGATTGGGAACAATGAAACACGCTTTAAATTAAAGATTTACTTTACAGCTTTACTTAACAAAAAAACTATTTAGCTACATTTTACTGAATGCAGCTGCTCAAATGTGTTATCTGCTCAAAAGAAATAACATTCTAGTCACATGATTGAAATCTAATCTAATTTGCATAGAATCTTGTTATAAAAGCAATGTCCATTTAAAGAGACATTCCAAGCAGAGGGGTAAATGAGTTTGCTTTCTGCTCTGCCCATGTTGGCATCTTTCATTCCCCAGCACGTTCTGTTTTTTTTAATAAGCCTTCTTATAACCCTACTGTCCCATTTATAAATTAAACTCAGCAGTGGATTGGGGTCAAAAATCAGCCCAGGAATTTAGTGGCCCCTGGCTAGCCCATCCTCAACTAGCCTCCCTGGCTTGCTGGCAAGGCAACACGTGTGTTCCAAGGCTGAGGGTATAGCGTTGTGAGTGCAGAGCATGATAGGCAGGGTTGAACATAGTCACTCTTAAAGTGGACCAAAATCCACTGCAATCTATAAGATTCCTGGGCCAATCTATTTCCTCCCCCTGGGGCATGCAAAATCAGGATGCCCTGCAGTGTGAACCCCCCCCCCCCCCCCAGGTTGCCCCATGTGCTTACCTTGCTTCCCGGTCCAATGGCGCATGCGTGAGCCATGGCTGCCTCCCCGCTATCCCTCTAGCAGAGTGTATGCCCGAACCCAGACATTGATGAATGGCAAGCGAGGGCACGCTCCCTGTTAGAGGGAAGCAGGGGATGTGGTCATCAACGCGTTTGGAGCTGCTGACCTTAGACAAAGGCTTAGACATTGTGACGGCAGCTGCTCCAAGCGTGCTGAATGGACAAGGGGCCGCAGCCAGTAAGAAGTGAGTTAACTACAGCGATCTGGGGGGTTTCACGCAGAACTTTAAATGAATTACTAAAGATATGCAACCCCTGGCAAAAATTATGGAATCACCAGTCTCTGAGGATGTTCCTTCCGTTGTTGAATTTTGTTGAAAAAAAGCAGATCACAGACATGACAAAAAACTAAAGGCGTTTCAAATGGCAACTTTCTCGCTTTAAGAAATACTAAAAGAAATCAAGAAAAATAATTGTGGTATCCAGTAACGGTTACATTTTTAGAACAAGCACAGGGAATAAATGATGGAATCATTCAATTTTGAAGAAAAAATATGGAATCACCCTGCAAATTTACATTACTAACAATAACACCTGCATCAAATTAAATCTGCTTGTTAGTGTCCAGGTAAAAAGGAGTGATCACACCTTGGAGAGCTGCTGCAACAAGAGGACTGACATGAATCATGGCTCCAACACCAGAGATGTCACTTGAAAAAAAGGAGAGGATTATCAAACTCCTTAAAGAGGGTAAATCATCACGCAGTGTTGCACAATATTGCAGGGTTGGACATGGACCCTAATAGCCATGATGCTAAGGCTTTAGCATTGCAAGGACAGGCTGTGGGGCATACAGTAGGTAGGTGGGAGGCTAGGGAAGTAGGGATTGGATGTAAGATGTCAGAAGCACCAGCCCAGCAGGCCAAAGAGCTGTGCGGCCCTTCACCATCTGAAACACCACAGGGATGTATGTATGAGGATGCCCGGGTTCTGTTCCATCCCCCCAGGACATCTGGAATTTGGATAGCTGGCTGTGTGAAATCCCCCAGTTTGCCCAGTAAACCACAACTCTCCTCGGTCCAGCGATGCATGCGTGGCCTCTTGTCCAATCAGAGCCCTTTGCTGTGTTTACATCCTTTGGCAAAGGGCTTTTATTGTATTCAATGGGGATGCAGGGGATGCGGCAGATAGCACACCCTATTGAAAACAGAGCTGTTTGCCGAATTACATAGTCTCTGACGGCTCTGATTGGGCCAAAGCCTGTACATGCATCAGGGAAAGGTGAGTTATTACCGGCGCCCTGGTTAGTTTCACACAGTAGGGCATCCTGATTCTGGAGGAAAGCCAGTGGCCATCCCTGACATCTTTTAGATGTGTTTTGAAATGTAAAGAACAGCTGCATACAGGCTGATGAAAGATGCATCCAGGGACAGAATGTCCTCTTAAAGAGGAACTTCAAAGTTCTAAAATACTCCAGGACCATCTGAGTCACACTCCTTGGGACATTGTTAAGCCTCCTGGAATGGCTACTCCACTCATCTGCTCCTGGAGACCTTGCTGCATCTCAGTGCCACGGCTGCATCCCCGGTCACCTCTAGCTGTGGGCGCACCCATGCCAGGCCTTTCTGAATTGGTGGCACAAGTACACCCAAAGCTAGAAACTGAGCAGAGGATGCAGCCAGCGGCACACATGGCTCTGCTCGGCTGCTTAGCCGCTCAAGCTTTCGGACAAGCCCATGTCGTGGGAACACCTGGAAGGAGAGTTTCCTGCAAAATCTGCTGGGATACACCCAGAGGTGCATATCAATGTCTGAGAGGAACAACACATGGAAAGTGAAATTGCTGTGTGTTGGTCCTCTTTAAAGCAGATCAAAACCTGCTCCAGCTGGCACTAAAAGATTTCAGGGCTGATGGCTTTGCTGCTCCTGGGATGTCATGAGCTACAGGTTGGGGACCTCTGATCTTAGAAGTCAAGGAGTTCAGACCAGAGTGCCACCAGAATTAATACATTTATCACTTGAGAAACAAAAGGAGTATGATTAAAATGACATCTGCAGTGAATGAGATGCCAATATGCGTACAAAGACGTATTGGTGGCTTGCAATGTTTTCTGCCCAAAGCCTACGGACAATCTTAAAAGGGAGAATCTTAAAGGGGGATGCCGGGCATCAGCAATAAAATGATATAATACTTGCCCTGTTCTTCACAGCTATGTATGGTCCATAGACAACACTGTCGGCATTTTCCCATATGGATAGCTAACATATAAAGTTTTTTTCTGACCCCAAGTCATTCACTGAAAACCCCTTGTATGGATTAGAGGTGCTCAGTGCTACAATAGGCAAAACAAAAGTGGTTATTCCAATGAAACCTCCTGTGTCTGAACATCAGTTTGTTTGGGAGGTGTGTATCCCTGCCGCTCTTTTGGCTTCCTCCTGAGTGTGTGGCTCATCTTTTAGCTGCTTCAGCCTTCTTTTATGGACTGTTTTGAAGTGCCCCTTTAAGGTCTTCAGGTCCACAGTGCAGACAGTAGTGCTGAGCATTTCCAGGAAGATCATAATCAATGTTTTGTTTTAATTAACACCCAGCATTCTCCAGAACCATATCTTCATGGATTTGATCCAAATCCTTCACTCTCCTCTTGGTCTTCCATTGTTTGGCAATGTTCGTTGTGGTTCCCAACCTGCTTGGAACAAGTCATGTCTACTTATGGGGCTGTCTTACATCACCGACCATGCTAGAAAGAAAGCTGCAAGAGGAGAAAAGGTATTATTTTTGATGTCTCCCATACTGCTCCCACAGCGCTAAGTAGGTGTCCATCTTGTTGTAGACATCAGTGTATGCAATTCCTATTGACTTCTATGAAATGGCTGCAAAGAGAATACCTTCTGATTTCAACATATAAACTAGAGAAGACTCATAATGTGTGTTTTGTGGCGAGAACCTTACGTTTGTGCCTCGCACGATTCAGTAGGCACCTTTTTACGTGCACATTTTTTATTCGTAAATTTTCACCCCTTGCAAAAGTAAGTATTCTTGTTTTAAATTTCCCGCTGACAGCACATAAAGACAAGCTTAGGGCTCAGGGGGACATCCAGAATGCTGGTGCCCCCCCTCCTCAAGTAACCCCCCAGAACACCTGATGCTTACCTTCACCTTAAGCCTGCTCCGGAAAAGGAGTCCCATGATTGGCTATGCTATGCATTTCAGCCATTTAAGCCATGTCCTTCGCATACTGTATGATTGTAAGTCCCCTCCTTGCCAAAGCTGGAGTGCTGGTATTTTTGAGAAAAGATGGTTCCTTGCTAGGGATCCCTGAAGATAGAATTTATGGAATAGAATTGCTGTTTGAGAAATAGCTGTTGAGGTGGAGCAGGTGCCCCCCCCCCCCAACTATTACATTTCAGGGGTCTGTGGGCTAAGAGAATTGCTAAGAGGGAGAACACAGTTTGCCCCCCCGCCAAATGGACACTGTGTGTGTCATAAAAAATTCTGAGCGAACCCCCCCCCCCCCCCGGGAGCCCCTGTAAATTGTATAGATGTCCAAAATATGTCTATATTATACATTATTTCCCTTTATCCTTTTTCCTTGTCTTCATTCAACTTTTTAACTGTTTTATATATATATTTATATATTAATGAAATTAAAGAGTTATCCTCAATAGATATCAGTAAGCTTATCCATCTGAGGTCAGGAAAGTTTTACTAATAAAACAAACAAGACAGTGATTTGTTGGCATATTTGTGATCTACAAGTGGTAAAGGGGCCACAGTACTCAACCCTGTTAGCTTGCAGCCAACCCTATAATCTGTCCCTAAATCTGGCAAAAATAGAGCTCTTGGTTCACACACTTCTATATTAGTATGCTGCAGCACCAAACGGCACAGGTGCCGTCCTAAATCTAATCTCTGAGAGCCCCCTTTGGAACAAACAATTGGATAAATAGGTTTGGCTGCAAACAACAGGGTTGAATGTCGTGGCATCTTTAAGACTTGTGTATCCTAATCACCCTGCTGACGTGCACCTCCCAGGTTAGTTATATAATGGTCTGAGCAGGTGTGGGGGGGTCTGAAGCTGTACTGTGAGGCTTTCGACCTTTCCACCCCATATGCTGCACTCGAGGTTGTAGGGCAACCTAAGGTAAGCCTGCTCCCAATTTATCTATTGTATGTCCCAAAGGGGGATAGATTAGAGTTAGGACTGCACCCCACAGAGGCACCATGGCGTTTGGTGGTGCAGCTTCAGCTACTTCTGCAGATGTGTGTGACCGAGCCTCTGTTTTTAACCAGATATAGGGACAGATTATAGGTTTGGTTGCAACAGGGTTGAGTGCTGTGGCCCACTGCACGTTAAAGGAAAGTTATAAATTGATCTGAGCGGCTGCCACCCCTCCTTTGTTTCCTTGATTTTTGTGATCTTTATTGCACTGGTTGCTCTCCCTCTTTTATTTGCTTTCTTTTGTCTTTCTGGACTTTGCTTTAACAGAAATATTTTAAGAACAAAACTCACATGCTACCAAAAAAAACCTCAAATCTTCAGATTTATACAAAAACATGCAGTTGCTCTGTGTCTGTGGATTTTTAAATGTTGTTGATGTTGTTGTTTTCTACATGTCAGGTTAGATATTTTGTACAGCAAGCATTGCATTGATTTTACTTTTATACTGCTGCCTTATTAGTCACCACAAGGTGTCATTGTGACACCTATGAGGCAGCTCCCAAAGCCACTGAATCCTTTATAATCAGCACCTAGGTAACCTAAATCAGGCCTTACTGTAACCTTAGGAAACCACTCAAGGCATCCTAGAGCCAGCGGGAAGAACTCACCATGTGCGTGAGGGCGATCAGACTCGGCAGCAGGGCAATCAAACCCGACAGATTCGACAGAGAGATTAGACTCGACAAAGAGATCAGATTCGGCAGAGGGGTCAGACTCTACAAGTAGATCAGATTTACAACTGGACATTAAAGCAGGCTCGGATTTACTGCCATCCTCATCCTCTATATCAGACGCATCAGTCCAGGCATCTGACCCACTGTCATTGACAATGGTCATAGACAGACGTTGAATCATCAAATATCATTTCAGAGATACATAAATAGGATGTGGCTATGAATTTGAGGAGTTCAACCACATTTCCACTGAGATGTTTGCTATGATTTAACCTGGTTTCAGCCCAGAAAAACAGATCATCCTCAAACAGAAAGTAAGCCACCTGACAACTCCAGGTTGTCATGGGAGACTGCCAAATGTAAGGCTCCAGCAGTAACTTTGAGACAGCCTGGAGGAACTGGGGGTAAGTGACCAGGGTGAGCTCTTTAAAGCCAGGAGGAGGAACAAAAATATATCTGTCTGTGGGAACCGTGGAACGGTCAGAATCCGTAGCAACTTGTGGACATCTTGGGGCTAAAGCTGAGTTACACACATTAACAGACAGACAACCCGCCTGCGCCACCAGGGAGGCAAACTGCCGATTACCCAGAGCGTAGGGAATCTGGCACTCGAGGAGCCCGTAATCCACCTACTTCTTTGACAGAGCTTCTAAGGGTGAAGTTGCACAGGCCTCGGGTAATCCCGTGGTGGTCGCAGACTTGGGAAAGGGGAAACACAGGAGAGACAAATACTAACACAGATAAGAACTGGGCCCCGACCTAGACTAGAACAAAGTTGGGCACCCATTCCAGACTATGGCAAACTAAGGCTAGAAGGCAACACAGACTCAATGAAAAATCTAAGGCTGGCACTAGGACCCTGCACATCCTCAGCACAACAGAGCTAGCTCAGCCTCAAAGTCTCTGGTCTTTTATATGGGATCAGCATTCTGTCTCAGATTTCTCAAGGGAGAAATCCACTAATAAAGAGTGACCAGTAATTTGAGTACTGCGAGGCAGAGAGACTATGAATGTGCAGCAAACTGTGTTTATTGTGAGAAACAAGCAAACATTCACTCTTAGATTGCTATACATAAACAAAGTGCAGTGAGGAAAACATACATGCATGAGATCCAGTCCAAAGGTAAGTCCAAAGTCCAAGAGGGAAAACAGCAAACAGGAGGGAAAACAATGGCTGAAAAGGAAGTCCTGGGTTCCGAGTTCGGGTTCCAGGGATCCAGGTTCAGAGTTCTGGGTACAGAGTACAGGTTTCTGAAGACAAAATCAATGCTGATCCGCTGACTGCATAGCAGCATCAGCATATAAAGGCCAGCAAGTAATTAGCCCAGGTGCTGACTGATTTCCAGGAGCTGGCTGATTTCAACAGAGTGTGGGGAGGCATTTCTGTGGAGGGTTTCACAGCCCTCCGTGTGCTAGCTAGAGGTACCCTGACTGCCATTAGCTACTGGGATGAGATCCTTAGATCCATTATGAGACTGGGTGCAGTGGTGTGGGGAGTGTGGGGAGGCATTTCTGTGGAGGGTTTCACAGCCCTCCGTGTGCTAGCTAGAGGTACCCTGACTGCCATTAGCTACTGGGATGAGATCCTTAGATCCATTATGAGACTGGGTGCAGTGGGCCCTGGGTTCCTTCTGATGCATGACAATGCTAGGCCTCATGTGGCTGAAGTGTCAGAAGTTTCTGCATGATGAAGGCATTTATGCTATGGACTGGCCTGCCCGTTCCCCACACTTGAATTCAGTCACATAAATCTAGTACATCATGTCCTGTTCATCCGCCAATGCCACAATGCACCACAGACTGTCCAGGTCTGGGAGGAGATCCCTCAGGAGAACATCTGCCGCCTCATCAGGAGAATACCCAGGCATTGTAGGGAGGTCATACAGGCAAGTGGATGCCATACATACTACTGATCCTCATTTCCTTGTCTTGAAGCTTTTCCACTGAAGTTGGATCTGCCTGTAATTTAATTTTCCACTTTGATTTTGAGTTTTATTCAAAATCCAAAGAGATTTAGGATGTGACATTTTAGGGAGTGGACCATAAATAGACTTTAGATCCCCATTTAGTCTGACTGAAATTTTTGGCTACTTTTGCATTTGCAAAAAGGAAGGTAGGATGTGCTCATCCAGTCAATATATAGTGGTCAAGAGGCGCTAGAGGGGTGTGACCACACTCTATAGACAAAGGAAATGTAACCCTCTGTACACTCATACTATTGGAAAACCTAGCTAACACATGTTAAAACCATGGACTGTTAGTTAACATAGATTGCAATGAATGTAAAAGCGAGGTAGCCACAACAAGGCTGTCCAATGTATACCCCCTTATTTAAATCAAGATAAAACAAACAGAGACAAAATATGCTGAAGCTTATTTTATTTAGATGTCACAATTCAATATTTTTTAATTTAAAACATCTATCCTGATGCTAGAGAGATGCTGCATCCTGCGTGGTGAAGCCAAAGGTCCTTTCAGCAGAATTTCGACTGGGACTGGCAAGGGTCAGCACAAGGGTTGCATGGATCTGTCAAGGGAAAAAAATAACATCAATCAGTTTTCTGGGAAGTGCAGCGCTGGATGTCTGTATCACAAAAATACAACATTGCATATGGTATGGGGCAGACAGGCTCAACCTGTTGCCCTTGGTCCTGTTTAATGTGGTCCCTGGCCTGGTAATGGGAAAATGGAAGGGATAAATGTAACTGACACGCAAAGGTATTTCTTTACCACAGTAGTGAGGCTCTGTAAGGATGGGAGGTTGGCAGGAGAATGATATAGGAGGGCACATTGGCAAATGGAGGAACGTGGTGACATTGATTGGTGGCAGTATCCCAAGAACCCCAAATAAGAACCCTTTCATAAAAGATGCCTCTTAGATTAAATAGTTTTTTGGTACATTGCATGGCTGATTTATCCTAAACAGAATGAAGCTGTGCTTGTCCGCCATTATCTATCTATTTCTGCAATTACAATTCCTATATTATAAATTAGAGCTGGCAGAAGTTTACCCCAACATTCTGTTTTCTTTGAACAAAATACAATCTGCAAATCTGGTAAAATGTTACTCTAATTCCAGACAGAGGCTTCTTTTTTCTTCCTCAAAAGCCTGCTCAGCCTGCCCTGGAGTTGATTCTAAAAGACTCGAGGGACAGACAATTGACTCTGAATTTGGATGCTGTGTGACACCCCTGGTGATCCCACGGCACTTTCATGGACCGCAGTTGCATCCCCAGCATCTCATGGCTGCAGATAGGCTGGGCCAGGAGTGTGCTGCAGTATACATGCAAACTGGGGATGCGGCCAGTGGGAGTGCTGTGTCACCTGGCACTTTTGAACCTACCATTCACCGATCTAAAATTTGTCGGGTGGGTGGTCTAAAAGACTCCACAGCCAGATGATTTTTGATGCTGTGTGAAACTCCTCCTGATTATCCCACAGCACTTGCGGGCCATGGCCTCATACCAGCAACTGAGGTGCGCTCCGACGCCCAGACATTAAGATGGGTGGGAGCGCGTCTCAGTATATATGGAAACTAGGAATGCGCCCAGTGTGCTACCATTGCCGGCAACTTTGAGATCAACTAATCACTAATCTCAAATAGTGGGGGTGTCTGAAGAGGAAAAAAAACAACCAATTCACATCAAGAAAGAAACCATGGAGGCCTAAGTATCGCCTCCTGGTTGGGGGGGGGGGGCAGATCGCTAGTGCCACGTAGTGCCAGATAAGTCTCGGGTTTCTATGTTCAGTGCTGTATGCAGTTTCTATGTTTCTGTTTAAATAAACCCATTTGTTTCCATTATGAAAACTCCTTTTTTGCAATCAATTTTAAAAACTTTCTAGGTTATTTCTGGACATAATGAAAGCTAAAAAAGTTTTTTTCATTTAAATGTATAGAAATACGCACCAAATCCTTGGCTTTGTTGCACTGGATTGCATGCTAAAAAAGAAACATACAAATAATTACATGTCAGTTCATTTATATGCACATTTTTCCAATAGATATTTCAATAGTCAAGGACCCCCCCCCCCCCCCCTTTAATAAATACGTTTGCATGCTCATCTTCCTTTACTAAAGCTACCCCGGCTTGCTCCATGGTTACACACACATGCAATTTGATAGGGAAAAGAAGAAGAAGATGTCCTTCTGGATTAGCACTGATCAGAAAGCTTGTGCGTGTGTAAGTGCAGTGAGAAAAGATGAGGAAGATCTTCCAATGAAACACTTTACTGGGAAAAATATTCTAGGGTTAGGCAAATGTAACCTTTCAGATGACCTTTAAAGCCGAACAAAACACAGGATTTTCACTGTCTCGGGTCTCTAGCCATGCCCCAAGGATATCCCCGCTAATTGAAACCCCACCAGATCGCCCATAAAACATATTTTCCCTGGTCCTATGGAGCATGTGCGGGCTCTGGTCCAATCAGTGCTGTATGCCATTCATATTAATGATCACCAGTACAGCTCTGTTTAGACACAAAGCTTGGCAATAGTTAGTGGGAGTGGACACACCTCTTCCACCATCAGCCTATGTGAATGGCTGGGCACAGAAGTGCACCTCTGCTGGGGATGCGGCTGGCTTTGTTTACATCACTGTGGGAGCCACCTGTAAAGGTGAGTTTTGCAGGGACCCTGGGGGGTTTCAGACAGTGGGGCATCACGATTTTGGATGCCCTGGGTTTAGGCCTGTGGCCGGCCTTGGAGTCTTTTAGACTCCAGGGCCGGAATGCCAGGGTCTTGTTCTGCTTCAAATATGACTTTATTGCATTACAAACATATATTCTGAATGTTAATAATGATCTGTGAAAGAAATGTCATATATATAGTACTCGATTCAGTAAAAGTTGCAAACAATTCGCATGGTTGTAAAAAAATTCACTTTAGGTGAAAAAAACCTGAGGATTTCAATGTTGCTGAATCACCAGCTAGGAAAACAATGAAAGGCAATGGCAATTTTTACTACACAAAAATGTAATGCAACGAGGAGCATAAAGTTAACTACTTTTCTTAGGAGTAAAAAGTGCCATTGACTTTCATTGTTTTCCTATCTAGTGATTCAGCAACAGTGAAGTTCTCAGGCTTTTTTCACCTTAGGTGAATTTTTTACTACCATGAGAATTTTTCTCAAATCTTACTGAATCAAGGCCATTATAAAACCTTCACAGACCCCCATTGAAAATGTTTGCCATGCATGAAGACTATGAAGCCTTTGAG
This sequence comes from Gastrophryne carolinensis, assembly GCA_027917425.1. Classification (NCBI taxonomy): domain Eukaryota; kingdom Metazoa; phylum Chordata; class Amphibia; order Anura; family Microhylidae; genus Gastrophryne; species Gastrophryne carolinensis. The sequence goes on from CM051235.1 coordinate 559,937,737, forward strand.
GGCATTTTAAGTAAAACTTTGGTGTCTGAGTTAAGCCGGTTCTACAGCTGAGGCTGATGAATCTAAAGAGATAGATATTACTTTTGGGAATAGCAGCAACCTATAAACACATTAAAAATAAACCCCTCCACATCTGTTTGGATTCTTGTTAGACTGCAGTTATTTCTAAATTGGTATAACTGCCCCTCACCTGTATAATTGCCCTATCACAGATGCAGTGGATGTTCTTAAAAAAAAAGAAATAATTTAGATAACCCTCATAGTATGGATGCCAATGTAACGCCAAGTGAACATAAGAAAATGTGTCATTGTTGTCAATAAATTATTGCTCTCATAAGCTCAGAGAAAGGCTTAAAGGAGCCACAGCACTCAACCCTGTTAGCTTGCAGACAACCTAAAATCTGTCTCTAAATCTGGTTAAAAGCAGAGGCTTGGTCCACAGACATCTGCAGAAGTATGCTAAGCTGCACCACCAGCGCCAAGGTGCCTCTGTGGGGTGCAGTCCTAACTCTAATTTCTGAGAGCTCCATTTGGGACATACAATGCAATAGATAAATTGGGAGCCGGCTTACCTGAGGTTGCCCTGTAACAGCCTGCTCCCAATTTATCTATTGCATTGTATGTCCCTGTCCTAATTGTATCCTAATTGCCCTGCTCACGTGCACCTCCCAGGTTAGTTATAAAATAGTCTGAGCATCTGCCATTCTTCCTTTGTTCTGAATAAGCTCAGAGAAGGAAACTGAGGCTGATTGTTTGCCATGGATAATACTTCCATCATTCCTCATAATTCCCCATTTACTTCATCAAAAAATAGGATTCCTGAATCTTTTTCTGACTAAATATAAAAGAGTGTTGTATATAGGAGAAAAAACTTACGATCCTGGCATGGGTCCTGGCAGATGCTTTGCTTCTGGCATGGATCTTGGCAAATGCTTTGCTTCTGGCATGGGTCATTTGATTGCTGTTGGCAGGGATTCTTGCATTGGGATTTCTGTCCTCCTTTAACTCCAGACGACATGGCTGATTAGGATGCGTTTGTCCTTTTCTCTGGAACACAGAAGATACACAGCAGTTTGTTGGGATCACCTAACGTAGCTCCCTTTTTATAGTCAAATCTGACAGCCCTAAATATTTGAGAGTATGAGTAAAACATTCTAGTTTTTTTATGAGATCGGGATAAAAACAGGATATTCTTGATGGTAAAAAGTATTACAAACCTAATAACTACCTTGAAGTTTGGGTGTCTCCTAACATATAAACCGTAAGCCACATCGATAAAAAAACTTTTTATTGTTAACGATGAAGAAATATTTTAAACAATATAAGAAAGATTATTCATGATTCATGCTATGTCCGTAACTAACATAAGAAAAAACCTAGATGAATTATAGTTTATGAGCTGTTAACCAATTAGTTGACACACACAAGGAAAACTATTTTGAGCTGTCTATAAGAAGCCTTTTTTATTAACAGCATTTTTATAGCTAGCAATTAAACGATGTCTAAACATTTTATGGTTTTCTTGAAATGTCAACGATTCATAGACATCTAATCATTACCTATGTTCATTTTGTGGTCCTGGACAATTAATACACTAGGCGCAATATTGACTAGTCATAGAGATTTTTATTTTTTGTCAACTTGCTTGTATCTGTAGCACAATGGCAGTGAGTTTGCTTATGGATGTGTCCATTGGGGGGTGATTCATGTGAAGTGTATAATATATGCACGGAGGCAGAGATTTTATTTTACAAATGTATAAATATATAACAACTAGAGATGAGCGAGTAGTATCCGATACTACGCTATTCGTCATACTCGATTTCGATCGAGTACAGCGGCGATGGCGCACTTACAATTCGTTTCCCCTCCCACCTTCCCTGGCGCGTTTTTTACACCAATCACCATGCAGGGGGGGGGGGGGGGGGGGGTGGGACAGGTCCTGGGAGGACGCTGGCATCGCGAGAACGGCGTCTAGACGCATTGGCTGGAAAAACCATGTGACCTCGAATCTACAAAACTCAGTACTTCCTCTTCGTCAGCATTAGCGGCTTGAACTTAGTGAGGGATAGACGCTAAGAGCAGGGAAAGACAGGCTGTAGCTGTATGTAGGCAGGCAGGGCCCCAGAAGCTCAGAATATCGCATTTACCACCATATATATCAGCTACCAGAAGACAAGAGAGTCATTGAGAGCCCTTATTAGGGCTACTATGCTGAACGGTATATAGCTCATTCTAGCTATATACACACTGCACAAAACGGCTGCTTTAGTGAGGGGAAGCTGCTGCTGCTGGAATAGGGACAGAAAGACTTCAGTGGTGTATTAGCACCTATATACAAAACTATATACACTCTGCACAAAACGGCTGCTTTAGTGAGGGGTAGCTGCTGCTGCTGGAATAGGGACAGAAAGACTTCAGTGGTGTATTAGCACCTATATACAAAACTATATACACTCTGCTCAAAACGACTGCTTTAGTGAGGGGTAGCTGCTGCTGCTGGAATAGGGACAGAAAGACTTCAGTGGTGTATTAGCACCTATATACAAAACTATATACACTCTGCTCAAAACGGCTGCTTAAGTGAGGGGTAGCTGCTGCTGCTGGAATAGGGACAGAAAGACTTCAGTGGTGTATTAGCACCTATATACAAAACTATATACACTCTGCTCAAAACGGCTGCTTTAGTGAGGGGTAGCTGCTGCTGCTGGAATAGGGACAGAAAGACTTCAGTGGTGTATTAGCACCTATATACAAAACTATATACACTCTGCTCAAAACGGCTGCTTTAGTGAGGGGTAGCTGCTGCTGCTGGAATAGGGACAGAAAGACTTCAGTGGTGTATTAGCACCTATATACAAAACTATATACACTCTGCACAAAACGGCTGCTTTAGTGAGGGGTAGCTGCTGCTGCTGGAATAGGGACAGAAAGACTTCAGTGGTGTATTAGCACCTATATACAAAACTATATACACTCTGCTCAAAACGGCTGCTTTAGTGAGGGGTAGCTGCTGCTGCTGGAATAGGGACAGAAAGACTTCAGTGGTGTATTACCACCTATATACAAAACTATATACACTCTGCTCAAAACGGCTGCTTTAGTGAGGGGTAGCTGCTGCTGCTGGAATAGGGACAGAAAGACTTCAGTGGTGTATTAGCACCTATATACAAAACTATATACACTCTGCACAAAACGGCTGCTTTAGTGAGGGGTAGCTGCTGCTGCTGGAATAGGGACAGAAAGACTTCAGTGGTGTATTAGCACCTATATACAAAACTATATACACTCTGCTCAAAACGGCTGCTTTAGTGAGGGGTAGCTGCTGCTGCTGGAATAGGGACAGAAAGACTTCAGTGGTGTATTAGCACCTATATACAAAACTATATACACTCTGCTCAAAACGGCTGCTTTAGTGAGGGGTAGCTGCTGCTGCTGGAATAGGGACAGAAAGACTTCAGTGGTGTATTAGCACCTATATACAAAACTATATACACTCTGCTCAAAACGGCTGCTTTAGTGAGGGGTAGCTGCTGCTGCTGGAATAGGGACAGAAAGACTTCAGTGGTGTATTAGCACCTATATACAAAACTATATACACTCTGCACAAAACGGCTACTTTAGTGAGGGGTAGCTGCTGCTGCTGGAATAGGGACAGAAAGACTTCAGTGGTGTATTAGCACCTATATACAAAACTATATACACTCTGCTCAAAACGGCTGCTTTAGTGAGGGGTAGCTGCTGCTGCTGCTGGAATAGGGACAGAAAGACTTCAGTGGTGTATTAGCACCTATATACAAAACTATATACACTCTGCACAAAACGACTTCTTTAGTGAGGGGTAGCTGCTGCTGCTGGAATAGGGACAGAAAGACTTCAGTGGTGTATTAGCACCTATATACAAAACTATATACACTCTGCACAAAACGGCTGCTTTAGTGAGGGGTAGCTGCTGCTGCTGGAATAGGGACAGAAAGACTTCAGTGGTGTATTAGCACCTATATACAAAACTATATTTGGCACTACTGTTTTGTGTCCTCTGTGCCAACAAAACCCTGTTATATACCCGGTGCGTATAGGCACCATTTCACCTTCTGGCAGTATACGGCTGTATAGCCAGGTGTTCTCCTAAAAAAAATATATATATTTGGCACTACTGTTTTGTGTCCTCTGTGCCAACAAAACCCTGTTATATACCCGGTGCATATAGGCACCATTTCACCTTCTGGCAGTATACGGCTGTATAGCCATGTGTTCTCTTAAAAAATATATATATATTTGGCACTACTGTTTTGTGTCCTCTGTGCCAACAAAACACTGTTATATACCCGGTGCGTATAGGCACCATTTCACCTTCTGGCAGTATACGGCTGTATAGCCAGGTGTTCTCCTAAAAAAAAACCTTCTATATTTGGCACTACTGTTTTGTGTCCTCTGTGCCAACAAAACCCTGTTATATACCCGGTGCGTATAGGCACCATTTCACCTTCTGGCAGTATACGGCTGTATAGCCAGGTGTTCTCCTAAAAAAAAACCTTCTATATTTGGCACTACTGTTTTGTGTCCTCTGTGCCAACAAAACCCTGTTATATACCCGGTGCATATAGGCACCATTTCACCTTCTGGCAGTATACGGCTGCATAGCCATGTGTTCTCCTAAAAAATATATATATATTTGGCACTACTGTTTTGTGTCCTCTGTGCCAACAAAACCCTGTTATATACCCGGTGCGTATATGCACCATTTCACCTTCTGGCAGTATACGGCTGTATAGCCAGGTGTTCTCCTAAAAAATACCTTCTATATTTGGCACTACTGTTTTGTGTCCTCTGTGCCAACAAAACCCTGTTATATACCCGGTGCGTATAGGCACCATTTCACCTTCTGGCAGTATACGGCTGTATAGCCATGTGTTCTCCTAAAAAATATATATATATTTGGCACTACTGTTTTGTGTCCTCTGTGCCAACAAAACCCTGTTATATACCCGGTGCGTATAGGCACCATTTCACCTTCTGGCAGTATACGGCTGTATAGCCAGGTGTTCTCCTAAAAAATATATATATATTTGGCACTACTGTTTTGTGTCCTCTGTGCCAACAAAACACTGTTATATACCCGGTGCGTATAGGCACCATTTCACCTTCTGGCAGTATACGGCTGTATAGCCAGGTGTTCTCCTAAAAAAACCTTCTATATTTGGCACTACTGTTTCGTGTCCTCTGTGCCAACAAAACACTGTTATATACCCGGTGCGTATAGGCACCATTTCACCTTCTGGCAGTATACGGCTGTATAGCCAGGTGTTCTCCTAAAAAAAACCTTCTATATTTGGCACTACTGTTTTGTATCCTCTGTGCCAACAAAACACTGTTATATACCCGGTGCGTATAGGCACCATTTCACCTTCTGGCAGTATACGGCTGTATAGCCAGGTGTTCTCCTAAAAAATATATTTATATTTGGCATAACGCGTGGCCAAAAAAGTAAAACGTCTGATATGCGGAGGGCTAGCGCAAAGGGACGAGGACGGGGGCGCGGAAATGCTGGTGGGGGCACAAACCGCGTTGAAGCCAGTGGGGATACAATGCGTGCTGGTGAGGGGCAGCCAGCATTTCGCTCATCCAGCTTCCCTGCCTTTATGGGACAGTTAAGCGGGGGGCGGGGTACACCTCTGTTGAGGCCTGAGCAGCGTGAACAGGTGGTGCAATGGATGGCCGATAACACTTCCAGTCACTTGTCCACCACCCAGTCATCCACACAGTCTCACTCTGACCCTCCTTCCTCCCAACCTGGCCAACAGAGTCAGCCCACCCTTGACCCCTCCCAGGACCTCTTTTCGGGTCCTTTTCCAGATGTGCTGCAAGAATCCCAGGAGCTAGCAGAGGAATTTGTAGTGATGCCCAAACACTTGAGTATCCGCCATCTCCTAGTGATGTGGACCCGGAACCAGCATCTGCTATCATGAGCGATGATGATGAGACGCAGTTGCCATCAAGGGAGGCTGTTGGAATGTCCAGTGGGCAGGAGGAGGAGCAGAGAGAGGAAGTGGAAGAGGAGGTGGTGGACGACGAAATGACCGACCCCACTTGGACAGGGGTGATGTCCAGCGGGGAAAGCAGTGGAGATGCGGTCTGCACATCACCGAATAAGGCAGCAAGAGGCAGAGGACAGTCCAGAGGCAGAGGACAGTCCAGACAGAGAAGGCAGGCCACAGCCAGCAGGGCCGAAGCTCTTCCCGGCAGCAGGCAGTCGCGCGAAGCTCCCCCATCGAGGCCTCGTACTTCTGTGGTGTGGAGATTTTTTAATGTTTGCGCGGACGACAAACTGAGCGCGGTTTGCGCAATCTGCCACTCAAAACTGAGTAGGGGCTCTGAGAAGAGCAATCTGACCACCTCAGGCATGCGCCGTCACTTGGAAGTCAAGCACTGGGCTGAGTGGGAGAGAGCAAACGCAATACAACCTGCGCCCGGTCTTGCTGCCACTGCCTCTTCCCCTTTGTTGTGTGCTGCCACTGCGGTCCAGACCTCCAGCCAGGACACCTCCACATCTGCCTCTGCCTCGGCTACTTTGGGGCCTTCTCCTTCAGCCCCCCCTTCCCCCGCATCTTCGTCTGCACCTTCCATCTCCTCGTCCCATCAACTGTCCATCTCGCAGGTGTTCAACAGCAGGCGGAGGTACGCCTCCAGTCACCCCCAAGCCCAAGCCTTAACCTGCCTCATCTCCAAACTGCTGGCCCTGGAGATGTTGCCGTATAGGCTTGTGGAGACGCAGGCCTGCCGCGACCTGATGGCGGCTGCCGCACCTCGCTATTCCGTCCCTAGCCGCCACTATTTTTCCCGGTGTGGCGTCCCCGCCCTGCACCAGCACGTGTCGCGTAACATCAGGCGGCCCTGAGGTACGCAGTCAGCGCAAAGGTCCACTTGACCACCGACTCGTGGACAAGCGCTTGCGGCCAAGGACGCTACATCTCTTTGACGGCACACTGGGTGAATGTTGTGGAAGCGGGGACGGGGCCGCAAACAGGGACGGCCTACATACCACCCCCGCCCAAGATTGCCAGCACGGGTTCTGATAGACCCCCCTCCTCTTCCTCCTCCTCCTCCTCCTCTGCCTTAACATCGCCCTCAGCCCCTAGCTGAAAGCGTTGCAGCACTGGCGCGGGGAGATGTCAGCAGGCGGTGCTTAAGCTCATCAGCTTGGGCGACAGGAAGCACAGCGCCGCAGAGGTGAGGCACGCCATTTTGCAGCAGACAGAGATGTGGCTGTCGCCGCTGCAGCTAGGACCAGGCATGGTCGTGTGCGATAACGGCCGTAACCTGGTGGCGGCTCTGGAGCTTGCAGAACTCAATCACGTACCATGCCTGGCCCACGTTTTTAATTTGGTAGTACAAAAGTTTCTAAAGACTTACCCCAACCTGGCAGAGCTACTGGTGAAAGTGCGGCGCTTGTGCGCTCACTTTCGGAAGTCAACTGTAGCTGCTGCTAGCTTTAAAAAAATCCAGCAACGCCTCCATTTGCCTCAACATCGGCTGTTGTGCGACCTGCCCACTCGCTGGAATTCCACCTATTGCATGTTGGCCAGGGTGTGTGAGCAGCAGAGAGCATTGATGGAGTACCAGATGATGCATCCACGCGTGCATCCAACTCAGCTCCCTCAGTTTGCCAACCACGAGTGGCCATGGATGGCAGACATATGCGATGTATTGCGTATCTTTGAGGAGTCCACTAAGAAGGTCAGCAGCGAGGACGCTATAGTGAGCGTAACCATCCCGCTCCTATGCGTCCTTAAAGAATTGTGCATCGCAATAAGGGAGAACGCATTGCACACAGAGGAGACGGGGGTAGGAGGAGACGCAACGCAGGTAGACAGTCAGACCACACTTTTGTCTGCTGCTCGGTGGCAGTTGCAGGAGGAGGAGGATGAGGAGGATGAGGACAACGTGGAGGTGGCTGTGGAAGAGGATGCTGGCGGCGAGGGTAGCAGTCAGGCTGTGTGCGTCCCATTGGTTCAGCGCGGATGGGGCGGAGAGGAGGAGGAAATGGAAAATGATCCTTCTGGTGGGGGCAGTGACGTCATGCCTACTCAGAGTCTGGCACACATGGCTGACTTCATGCTGGGCTGCTTTTCCCGGGACATACGTGTTGTCCGGATATTGGAGAACAAACTATACTGGGTCTTCGCACTCCTGGACCCCCGGTATAAAGATAACTTCTCCTCTTTTATTCCGGTAGAGGAGAGGACGAATCGATTACTGGAATACCAGAGGGAACTCGTGCAGAACATGATGCAGATTTTCCCACCCACCATCGCTGGCGGCAGAGAGGAGAGTGTCTCCCAGAGTCTGACAACATCGATCAGGCCCACAGCCACCAGGGGAACACTCTCCAAGGTGTGGGACACGTTCATGTCACCCCCTCGTGCAACTTCCATCACTGCGGGGCCCGCTATCAGCAGGAGGGACAAGTATCGGCGGATGTTGCGGGACTACCTGGCAGACCACACCCCTGTCCTCCCCGATCCCTCGGCGCCCTACACTTACTGGGTCTCCAAGTTGGACACGTGGCTGGAACTGTCCCTGTACGCCTTGGAGGTGCTTGCCTGCCCTGCCGCCAGCGTGCTATCAGAAAGGGTGTTCAGCGCAGCCGGGGGCATTATAACCGATAAGCGCAGCCGCCTGTCAACCGACAGTGCCGACAGGCTGACGCTAATCAAAATGAACAGCAAGTGGATTGACCCGGACTTTGCTTGTACAACAGTGGAAAGCAGCCAAGAGTGAAGTGCCATCTGTATGAAGTGCCATTTCCTCCTCCTCCTCCTCCTCCTTAACCGCCGTAGAATTGCTGTATTAATAAAAAAAATTATGGCTCACCTCTTGGGCTTAATACAATCAATTTTTAAGAGGTCTCAGCTCTTGGGACTCCACACAATTTCTAAGAGGTCTCAGCTCTTGGGCCTTAATACAATTTTTAAGAGGTCTCAGCTCTTGGGACTCCACACAATTTTTAAGAGGTCTCAGCTCTTGGGCCTTAATACAATTTTTAAGAGGTCTCAGCTCTTGGGCCTTCACACAATTTTTAAGAGGTCTCAGCTCTTGGGCCTCCACACAATTTCTAAGAGGTCTCGGCTCTTGGGCCTTAATACAATTTTTAAGAGGTCTCAGCTCTTGGGCCTCCACACAATTTTTAAGAGGTCTCAGCTCTTGGGCCTTAATACAACTTTTAAGAGGTCTCAGCTCTTGGGCCTCCACACAATTTTTAAGAGGTCTCAGCTCTTGGGCCTCCACACAATTTCTAAGAGGTCTCAGCTCTTGGGCCTCCACACAATTTTTAAGAGGTCTCAGCTCTTGGGCCTCCACACAATTTCTAAGAGGTCTCAGCTCTTGGGCCTTAATACAATTTTTAAGAGGTCTCAGCTCTTGGGCCTCCACACAATTTTTAAGAGGTCTCAGCTCTTGGGCCTCCACACAATTTTTAAGAGGTCTCAGCTCTTGGGCCTCCACACAATTTCTAAGAGGTCTCAGCTCTTGGGACTCCACACAATTTTTAAGAGGTCTCAGCTCTTGGGCCTTAATACAATTTCTAAGAGGTCTCAGCTCTAAGCTTCCCTTACTGCTGGGGTGACACAATGTAACATACCTCCTCCTGTAAGCTTCCCTTACTGCTGGGGTAACACACTGTAACAAACCTCCTCCTGTAAGCTTCCCTGACTGCTGGGGTGACACACTGTAACAAACCTCCTCCTGTAAGCTTCCCTTACTGCTGGGGTGACACACTGTAACAAACCTCCTCCTTTAAGCTTCCCTTACTGCTGGGGTGACACAATGACACAAGAAGACATGTCTGACCACATCTCACACACACACACAATGACAATTAGGGGTGGGGTCTATTTGTTTTCCCCCTTGCCTATGCCATCTGTGGTTGTCATAGGCAACGTGATTTTAAGGGGTGCAGAATTTTGTTCTTCTTTTTTGTACAGTTTGGCTTGGGGTCCATGGCAATGTAGAGGAAAGAATGTTTCCTTGTCTTGTCTCACTTTACGTAGAAGTTATATTGTGTTTGGAGTGTATTGTTGAGAGGCTGTGATAGTGGCGTAATAGTGCGACTTGGGCGCGTTATATGCACCCAGACATGCTTCCCCTGCTGTCCCAGTTGCATTCCAGCAGTGTTGGCATCATTTTCTGATGTTTCAGGGTGGACTTGGTGACCTCCAAGTGGTCGAATTGAGATTTCCAAGTGGCGAGCATTTTTTTCCCATAGACTATAATGGGATTCGATAATCGGTCGAGTAGTCGAGTAACGTGGTCTATTCGAATCGAAATTCGAAATTTCGAATATTTCACTACTCGCTCATCTCTAATAACAACCCAAAGTAAATTAAGCATTAGGATTGTATTAAACGTAGGAACCTTCCATTCGACGATCTTATTCATAATTGAATGTAGGGGATTATGCACACCCTAAAATTGACAGCTTATGAGACCAGGGCTGGTTGATCATTGGTGGGAGCTGCAAAGGAGGTTTACCAATAAATGTTGGGGGGATTTGAATCTGTAGGGTGCTTTAATGTCTTTTTTTTCTATTGGCAAATCAAACATCAAAATCATATAAAAAGCAATGGCTTTTCTAAGGCCTGATACTATAGAATTACACCCAAGAATATTTGCCAGAGGGTGAAAAAAGATGGCTGTAGCTAAAAGTGCAAAAAACCTTAGGTGCTTACCAGGGGTCCCTGGAGATGCATCTGAATTATTCTGCTAGAATTTTTTTACTTTTCTGCCCCCCCCCCCCCCCCCCGCCTTTTGTGAGATCAGTTTGCAAAATTTCAGTCTGTAATGGAAATGGAAGACCTCAGGCTTTTGTTATACGATAGTTAGGTGTTCATGCAAGCTTTGTTACCATGGTTGGTGTTTCAGAGCTTTGATGGCTACAAGAAACATAAAGTATAACGTGGATGACCTGCTCTTCCACAAGTTGTTAAAAAGTGGCATGCACCTCCCTCTCTTTTACTTTCTCCTCCTTTCTCTCTTTATATCTTCATACATAGACTCTCTCTTCCCTATCTCTTATCTCCCTATTTTATGTCCCTTTTTAAAATGGACCAATTACAGCTGAGGCTGGTCCTAGGGTCTGAAAGAAAAAAGGGCTGGCTGACTAGGTGCCCCTGGGGCATACAGATTCGAGATGCCCCACTGTGTGAACCCCCCCCCCCCCCCCCCCCGGATCACCCGCAAACCCGTTACTTTTTTGGCGATCCCTTACCAAGTCCACAGGTCGGGAGCTGCATTCACAGGTGTGCACACTCCTGTGCCCAGCCATTCACAGGGGAGCCGGGGATGAGGCAGCTGGCATTCTCTATGCCAATGCACTGTTCAAAGCTGCTTTATGCCATGCATTAGTATGCGCTGATTGGACAAGAGCATGCAAATGACGTGGGAATGGCTGAAAGTTGAGTGGAGTGGGCGATCTGGGGGGTTTCACCACAGTTGGTCATACCAAAGTGTGATGCCCCCGGGGCAGAACCAATCACCAGGATTTTGTTAGCAGTCCAATAGAATGCCATATGTATGAATTTGAATTCCCATGATTGGTAGCCATACCCACATCTAGTCTTAAATCTATTACATATGTCTCCTGGCCTCTTTCATTTATATTGTACATTACAATAGATATGCCACATATTAGCTACTAATAGGTAAGTGATATACAATATGCAGTTTTTTGGGGGAATAAAGTCCAGAATTTTCAACACATATATAAATGTATGAGAACTTTATCAAATTTTAAAAAATTACCCTGGTTCCCTCAAAAATAAGACCTATATCAAAAATACGACCTACCCTCGAAAAGAAGATTTCTCAGCATTGTTTGTTAATGCGTGAAATATAAGCCCTATGTAGGGCCTCTATAGGTAGTAACCGTTAAGCTAAATAAAATCCTTTAAAAGGAGGTAAGCACCATTGGTTCAATGGGGACATAATAGAACACATATAGTGGAATTGTGAAGTAGTTACAGTAAATGGCCACAAGAGGGGAGTGTAGGATAACAAATGGCATTAGTCCATAAATAGAAAGACACAATACAGGAGGGGTCAATCAGAAAGGGTGGAGTGTAAGCTCTTGTGGCTACTAGTTTAGGCGGGAAGCCAGCAGAGAATAAAAAGGGGACCCCCAGTCGAGGGAGGGCAGACTTGGAGAGAGAGACACGGAAGGAGATCCCCAGTGTTTGCTAACAGAGAAAGGGGACATGTTGTAAATGCTCTAATGAAGAAATATCGGCAGCCTTAGGAAATTGTCAGAGAAGCTGTATATATGAACTTGTGACAATAAATAAGTGCTTCCTCAACCCCTGAGTTTCCTACATTGTTTAGGCCGAGGAGTGACATTGCCACCGCAGTGAGTACCACTGCACCTCACAGTGAGTCCCCCCTTAATACAAGAACCCCCCAGCTTTTCTAACCCCCATTCCCTTGTGGATTGGGCCTGTAACACCTACCCTGAAAATAAGCCCTATTTACAATTTATAATCCACCTGCAGGGTTTCGGCAGATGGGCAGGAGGGGCTTTAAAGCAGGGTGAGGACACATTTCAGCTGTAAAGAAGCGTGAGGACACATCAAGTCACACAGGTGAGCTTGTCTGTTGGAAGTGAAATGTCCGATTTTGCTGGCTCCACCCAAGCCTTCCGCCATGCCGGGCACATAGCCGAATCCCCAAGCTGCCAGCTGGCTCTGTGAACTTACTGTACTGGAGCTGCTGTACTGCGGCCACTATCTTGGTCTTATTTTATCATAAGCCTTTACAGAAACTTAGACTTAAATAATCCTAGTTATTTAAAAAATGTCACCAACTGCTAAAGGTAAAGAGGCAGAGGAAACAATGTCAGTCCAATTCAAAACACGCCTCATAAGTGGGGTTGGACGGCCCGGGTTTGTACCGAACCTTGTGAGTTCAAAATAAAATCTGTGCGTGTGTTCGGCACTCGGCCCAAACCCGGCAGAAGGCTGTTTGGCTACAAAACCTTCTTCCTTCCCTCACTCCGCATTGGCCTGGTGAGACATGTGACTCTGCGGTATAAAAGGCTGGGCACACGTCGTGCCGCACATGGCTGCTGCTCACTCTGCATTAGACAGTTACTGATTGTGAGTACTCTGTAATAGCACCTGAGTGTCAGTAATCTGTAATAGCACTTTGGTGTCGGTCCTCTGTAATAGCACCTGACTGTGAGTACTCTGTAATAGCACCTGAGTGTTAGTAATCTGTAATAGCACTTTGGTGTCGGTACTCTGTAATAGCACCTGACTGTGAGTACTCTGTAATAGCACTTGAGTGTGAGTATTCTATAATAGCACCTGAGTATCAGTACTCTGTATTTGAACTTGAATGTCATTACTCTGTAATAGCACCCAAGTATCAGTACTCTGTAATATTACTTGAGTGTCAATACTCTGTAATAGCACCTGAGTGTCAGTACTCTGTAATAGCACCTGAGTGTCAGCAGTCTGTAATAGCACCTGAGTGTCAGTACTCTGTAATAGCACCTGAGTGTCAGTACTCTGTAATAGCACCTGAGTGTCAGTACTCTGTAATAGCACCTGAGTGTCAGTACTCTGTAATAGCACCTGAGTGTCAGTACTCTGTAATAGCACCTGAGTGTCAGTACTCTGTAATAGTACCTGAGTGTCAGTACTCTGTAATAGCACATGGGTGTCAGTACTCCTTCATACCAATAGTGCGGGCCACTTGGGGTCAGTAATCTCAGTATCAGTACTCTGTATTAGCACTTGAATGACAGTACTCTGTAATAGCACATGAGTGGCAGTACTCTAATAGCACTTGAGTGTCAATAGTCTGTAATAGCACTTGAGTGTCAGTACTCTGTAATAGCACTTGAGTGTGAGTATTCTATAATAGCACCTGAGTATCAGTACTCTGTATTAGCACTTGAATGTCAGTACTCTGTAATAGCACATGAGTTTCATTACTCTGTAATAGCACCCAAGAATCAGTACTCTGTAATATCACTTGAGTGTCAATACTCTGTAATAGCACATGAGTGTCAGTACTCTGTAACAGCACCTGAGTGTCAGTACTCTGTAATAGACACACACAATTTGGGGGGGGGGGCTCTGAAAATCCCCCCACGGGTCCCCAGATGGTCCGCACTCAACCCACAAGAATATATATCAGAAGTCTATATAGTAAAATGGTATCTATTTTATTTATGTTACAAAGACTCATAAACAAATAAACATAAATCCACAAAACAATCAACAATTTAAAATACATGAACACAATGACAAAGAAAGGGTGGGGGTTCCCACACGAGGGCTTTAAATATATGAGTATATGAGTGTCAGTACTCTGTAACAGCACCTGAGTGTCAGTACTCTGTAATAACACTTGAGTGTCAATACTCTGCAATAGCACATGAGTGTCAGTACTCTAATAGCACTTGAGTGTCAATAGACTGTAATAGCACTTGAGTGTCAATAGTCTGTAATAGCACTTGAGTGTCAGTACTCTGTAATAGCACCTGAGTGTCAAAACTCTGTAATAGCACTTGGGTGTCAGTACTCTGTAGCAGCACCTGAGTGTCAGTACTCTGTAATAGCACCTGAGTATCAATACTCTGTAATAGCACATGAGTGTCAGTACTCTAATAGCACTTGAGTGTCAATAGTCTGTAATAGCACTTGAGTGTCAATAGTCTGTAATAGCACTTGAGTGTCAGTACTCTGTAATAGCACCTAAATGTGTCAGTACTCTGTAATAGCACTTGGGTGTCAGTACTCCTTCATACCAATAGTTCAGGCCACTTGGGGTCAGTAATCTTTAATACCAATAGTTCAGGGCACTTGTGTATCAGTGCTCTTTCACACCATGAGTCATTCACCTGCACTTGCCCCAGTTGCAGACCTAGGATTCCCAGATGCCCAACATCTTATGTTAGAGGATGAGGACATGGCCAGGGGACCATTACAGGACACCCTCGATGATGACAAAACCCTAGTGCCGACTGCTACAGCTTTCAGCAATGTTGAGACTGAGAGGGATGTTAGCAGGGAAGACTGGGTGGAAGAGGATGCCAGAGGTGACGACTAAGTCCTAGACCCAATGTGGACTGAAAGCCATCAGAGTTCTGAGGAAGAGATGGTGGTGGTCACACAGGCCCAGGCAGCCAGAAGAGGAGAAAGAAGAATGCCAGTGGTCAGCGGTCAGCCCATTGGTGCCACTACCAATCGTGGCCAGGGACTGAGCGCACTAAGGAGGCTCAAAGGATGTCACCAGCATGGCATTTTTTTGAGTGGTCCGCAAAGGACAAGACACAGGTCATCTGCAAGCTGTGCCACCAGTGCCTGAGAAAAGGGATCATTCTCAATAATCTTAGCACCACATCTATGATCAGGCACCTGCAATCCAAACATGAGCTGCAGTGGCAGAAACATCTAAAATGCTTCTTCGGTTGACTAAGCCTGTCCACACCATCCCAGGGAATATTGCAGCTTTCCATCCCTCAAGCTTTGGAAAGAAAGCAGAAGTTGGGCCCATCTCACCCACAAGCCCTGGCCCTGAATGTCAGAATTTCTGCTGGCCTTTGAAATGCTCCCATTCTGCCTGGTGGAGATAGATAGTTTTAAAGATCTGATGGCAGCAGCTGTTCCACAATACACCATTCCTAGGCCCTACTACTTTTCTTGCCAGAACCACCATCACTAAGCCTGTCCACACCATCCCAGGGAATCTTTCAGCCTTCCATCCCTCAAACTTTGGAGAGATAGCAGAAGTTGGGCCCATCTTACCCCTGGCCCTGAATGTCAGTTTTAAAGATTTGATGGTAGCAGCTGTTCAACAATACACCATTCCCAGGCACTACTACATTCCTTGCCAGGCCATCCCTGCTCTGCACCAACAGGTTGTGGAATAAATAAGATGTGTACTGGGAAATTACATTGGTTCCAGTGTCCATCTCACCACACGGACGAGTAAGCATATGCAGGGACGTTACATCTCTCTAACTGCCACATAGGTCAATGTAGTGGCAGTTGGGACTAAGGCAGAAAGAACTTTGGCACATATCCTTCCACCAACCAGGATTGCTGGAAATCAGTTGGTGCCTCCTGTTGCCTCCTCCTCCTACTCTGCTGAGTAGGGGTGAGTAGAAGTGTAGACCAGCAGCACTTTACCACCAATGAGTACGCCTCCATGAGGGACATCTGCATGGTACTGCAGTGCTTCCAGTATGCCACCCATATGGTAAGCGCTGATGGCGCCATCATCAGCACTACCATCCTCATCCTTTCCCTGCTGGAAAAAAAAGTTAAGACCATGATGGAGAATGTGATGGAACAGAGGAAGAGGAGGAAGGCCCATTTTACCAGGCATTAGGGGAGTGCACACATGGCTTGCAGGGTGGGTTGCTGGGTGGACAGCAGCCAGGTATATCACTATCCAGCCAGTGGACAGTTTGGGAGGATTCAGAGGAGGAGAAGGGGAAGGAGTTTGGCACCCAGCCCAGCTCGTGGTCGTCATTGGAGCATGGCTGGGTTGAGTACAAACGCACTCTGGTGCACGCACTATTGACAGAGTTCCCAGCTGAATTTGAGAGTCCAGTGGCAGCACGCTTACATTCCTTAAGATGAAAAAGGCATGGACGCCATGGGACTTGGCTTTTATTATTTTGAGTACATTCCATAGCCCAGTTTGTGCAGAGCAATTGCCAATCTCCAATTTGGCCTCCAACCCCTGTAAAAAATCTAATACTTTGTTTTTTTTTTTATATATATATCTATGTATTTCTGTAATTTTTTCATTTTCTGTTATTATTTTGAGTACTTTTTATGGCTCATTTTCTGCAGGGCGATCACCCAGGTCCCCCCCATTTAGCCTCCAACCCATGTAAAAAAACTAATATATATATATATATATTTATTTATTTGTTTTAATTGAATCTTGTATTTCTTAAATTTTTTAGTTTTCCGTTATTATTCCCTAGCCCATTTTGTGCAGGGAAATTGCACAAGTGCCCTCCCATTTGGCCTCTAACCAAGATTTAAAAAAAAAAAGATTTAATTTTTTTTATTTATGTACAGTATGTTTATTTTTATTTATTTTTTGTTTTCTGTTAATATTTTGAGTACTTTTCCCAGCCTATTTTGTGCAGGGCAGTCATAGAGGTGTTCCACGCGATTTGCAGCCCTCTAGCCTTTGCTACCCGCTTGGGTTTAAATTCGAGATAGGGTTAAACTTGATTTTGATACTAAAACTTCAGTGGCTGATAGTTATAGGATCTTTTATTTTAAAATTAGGGTAACATTCCTGTTGCCTTCTGTATTAATTCAGGATTTAAATTTAGACAAGTAGCAGGTCACGTAAAAGTGTTTAAAAATTCCTCCAAAGTGGAGCAACCACCCTTTAAGGGGTAGTGCTCTCCCTCTTAATGGGGTATCCCAAATATTTTTTCACTCAATGGATCCCTCAGTGCATCTCAGCACCATGGCTTCATCACCAACATACTTTTCTTTGGGGTGTGACCTAAATGGCTCACGTGGGCACACCTACAGCTAGAGGTAAGCAGGACTGCAATGCCAAGAAGCAGCAATGGCTCCAGCAATAGTTGAGTGAATTGGTCAATTGTGGGGTTTCACGCCGCACCTCTATAATCTATGCAGATGTGAGGATATAAAACATAATCCGATATTTTGAATTTGCATATCCACACATATTGGGAAAGTTTTGACAGCACATATTTTGGCTTGATAAAATATATCAATTGTTTTGCCCTAAGGTCCTAAATTGTGTTAACACTGTTTTGATGAGCCAAAGCTCTATAAAATATTAATTATATTGTCATCATTGGATATACAACACATTCAATAGCTAGGGCAACTTCCAAACATAAACACTTTGAACTTTTAAACTTGCATAATATTTGTTTAGGTGCCAAAACTAGTCAAACGGCATCTCGTATAGACACTTATCAAAATAATACTATCGCCCCCCAGTTATGCTCCTTAGCCCAGTTCCAACCAGAAGGAACAAGAGATTTTATATCTTGTCATTTATTTTATTGCCATAAAGAAAAACTCAACTTTGTTATAATAATAATAATAACTTTGTTGGTTGATCTGATAATGGCCATGAAGATGAGGGCAATGAAGCTAGGAAAAAGGCTGATATGCTGAGAAAACAAAAAATCTGCATTAAAACCAGGGAAATTGGAGAAGTAATATAATTGTGTCAACCTGTAGAATGAGAGTTCAGTAGACTCCTACGATTTTGGGTTGTAATGCCTTTTATTTATTAATTTTTTGTTGTCAATTGCCCCTTTGTCAGAGTTTGCAAGTAGTTATGGGCTTCAGTTCCAGGCCGTAGCTAGACCCGGTTCGCCCTATTCTGGATACTGTCACCGGGTCAAATTATCCAGCATGCCACCGGCCATCCGGCCATCATTATCATGTGAGCTGATATGGGGTCCCTTAGACCCCTAACCGTTTTACAGTTACAAAAAAAACATTTTTTAAATATAGGACTCACAATTGCCACTTGCTCCTTCTTCTGTACCCTTCCGGGCGAGGTCTGCCAGGTCGGGAGCAGCCACCCTGCCAGCATCTGTAGTGAGGGGGGGCAGAGGTTCTCCCCTCATCTTTTGCCGTCCCACCAAGCTGATGCTGGGTTGCTGGGCAGGAAGGCTTTTACACCACAGAGGAGGAGTCTTTGTTTAATCCCCCCATGTGACGATACTATATGGGAGGGACTTAGTGGGAAATTCCTCTGCACTATCTAGCTGAAGGGCTTCCGAAATAGATCATCTCTGCTCCAAAGGAACCAGTCTGGAACTATTGCATCCAGCATTGGGGATTACCAAATGCCTGATACTGGGGACTATCCAGCCAGAGGGCTTCCGAACAGGATTGTCCCCACTCCAGCTAATCACTATTTCTAAGGCTATTTGTGCCGGCATATGGGAACACAGCTGGGATCTATACTGGTGGCCACTAGGTGGGTGGTGGCATTATGCAGAGATACCAAAGCAGCAAATATAGTACCACACAAGGTAATTAGCATAGACTATCACATTATGGCAGAAATATAAACCACAGTTTTCTAATATACAATAGATGTGAGAGCAGCAAAAGAAGAAAGAGAGCAGGATTGCTCTTTATTACTGTTACAGGTAGGTACCCTCGGGTTTGTAGCAAGGTTTGTTAGCAAGTTTTTAATATAGGCAAGAAGGCGGCTACAGCAGACCATGTGCCCCTGGCAGGTTTTTTTCTAAAAGGGAGAAGAAGAAGCTGCCCAAAATGGAAGGCAAGGGGGCAAAGAGGGGCGGTCAGAGTTTTTCTCACCTTGCACATAATGCAGTAAAATTAAATCCAAATCTCCTGCACGTGCAATGAGACAGGTATACAGGTGGTGAGGTGACAATTATTTTATTCGGGTAGTTATTTTAATTTATTTTTCAATTTAGAAGATATAAACAACAGCAGACTATGGGGAATCCACACACATTTGGGGTTTGAGGTTCAGGAGTCACTGTGGTGATGGCTCACAGGAGTTTCTGGCGATGAGACTTTTTTTTAGCAATGTGCTTTTTAGGCACTTCTGGTTGCCATCTGAAATGCACCTTTTGGATTGTTGTTAAGAACTCATGGCCCATTTTAATGAGTAGCTTTTCTGGTGAGTACACAAGGCCACTCTGCTAGATAAAGTAATCAGCGTGCTGGGGATAATACATCATGGATGCGAGGGATGCAGCATTTTCTCCCCCAATAGCATGACATTAGCTCTAGCCAATAGCACATTATGTAATACCTGCTGAGACTCCATCAAATGTAAAAGTTGACTAGTGTTGGGTTGTATAAAGGCCTGTGTAGATGTGTATTGAATCTCTGCTTTAGATGATAGTAATGTGTAATCCACACATGTCTAATGATATAAACTTATAGTGTAAAGGTGCGAGAAAAGTGATGACCCTATGGCTTTGGTTAGATCAGTCAGTCAGTCACCTCGGACAGTCCCAATCTTCTTCCATGTCAGCAAGCAGTTACTATTGACTGAATCATTATTATTGCATGATCCTGTTGGATTTGAGATTGCCTTATCTGCTGCTCCTGGCGATGTTGCATCCCTTTGTACCCAAGCTCTGTTGAATGTGTCTGAATTTTCATCACAACAAACATAGAAGGTTGACGGCAGAAGGAGTCCATATGGTCCGTCTACTGTGCTGTTATGTGTGTATGTTCTCTTTATCTTAGGATAGATGTTTGCTTAGCCCAGACATGTTTACATTCACTTACTGTTGTTTTTTCAACTACCTCTGCTGGAAGTTTGTTCCAAGCATCTACTACTTTTTCAGTAAAAATAATATTTTCTAAAGTTGCTTCTGATCTTCTCTCCAACTATCTTCAGGTTGTGCTATATTGTTCTATCGTTAAGTTTCTTCTTAAAACACTTCCCTTCTGAACCGTATTCAATCCTTTTACATATTTAAATGTCTCTTTCCTCCAGACTGTACAAATTACATTCCTTACGTCTCTTGTGATTACGTTTTAAGTTTAAGTTCTTCCACCATTTTTGTTGCCGTCATTTGGACCCGTTCCATTTGAATAATTTTTTTTGTAGACGAGGTCTCCAGAACTGCTCAAAGTATTCTAACTTTGGCCACAACAGAGCTCTATAAAGCGGCATCCCTCTTCCTACTGGTGATGCCTCGAGCTATGCAGCCGAGCGTCCTACTCGCTTTCCCCAGTGCCTGGCTACATTGCAGCTTTCAGTAATCAGTGTCTCTAAATTTCTTTCTTCTGAAGTCCTGGCTAACACAGTACTGCCCATATGGTACTCAAAGGGGGATTCATTCTACCCAAGTTTATCCTTGTATTAAGAAGAACAAAACCCAGGATTTTTTTTTTTTGTTCCTTTCCTATTTTGGATGCTGTGATGTGAAAGCCCCCGAGATGCCGGTTCTGCCTACCTCTTCAGCAATTCCATGATACATGGGTGGCCTCTTCTTATGTATATTAATAAGAATTAATAGAACACTAAATGAATGGAAGGAGATCAGCAAGCATGTATGTGGCCTCTTTCTGCTCAAGACATTCAGCAGGGCAGGTTTTTGTGCATCAGCAGGAAGAGATGCCGCTGCCATGGACCACTCATGTGTAGTAGGACAGACAGAAAAGTATGTTTCTGGGCACATTTAGGATCAAAATCTACGATCTAAATATCAATATCGATGCCCCACAGAGAGGGCAATCACCAGCCCTAAAGTCTTACAGACTCTAGGTCAGTGGTTCCTCCTGTTTAAGTTTCAAGCAGTTATATTATATCGGCACACTGAAGCAACATCTCATAAAAAGACCCGTCTCTTGAAATGGCCACAGTTACCCTTAAAATGCCCTCCTTTACTTTACAAAGCAATTATCTTCTTCACTATTAAAGTGCTGTGGTAGTTGGGGCTCATAGCATCCGTGTATGCCAAACACTCGTGACATCTAAATATATATGACACAGTAAGAAAGGAAGGAGAAATGTCTGCCTTTTTTGAATGCAATATTTATTAAGCCAAGTGTTAGGAGAAGTAGTACATATTGAATAAACTGCAAGATTTGTAGGAGAAAAAGAAGGAGGAGCTTTGTTTGAATTGATATGTCATAGCTTCATTAGTTACAGCAGCAAATCCCAATGCAGCTGCAAGGTTTGGGACAGCAAGGGTTGCATGGATCTGTAGAAAGAGACAAATAGTTATTCATTCTTGTTTGCTAAAAAAATCAAAATCTATTTCAAAATCAGAGCTCTCTGAGGAAACCCAACTTAATGTGAGGGTGCACTCTCCCTGTATATAGTGTCTATGGCAGGATAGGACTTCAGGAGTCTGGTGCTGCATCAGCAGACACATTCACACGTGTTATTGCCTACATTTTGCATTGCATTTTGTAGACCTTAACTGTGTTTTACATTTTTTCTTAAAGTGGACCAACACCCAGGGGTGATCGGCCCGGGAATCTATAAGATTCCCGGGCCGATCACCTCACTCACCCCCCAGAAAACCCCCAAACTCCTTACCTGATCCGCCGCCGCTTCCGCCTCCCGTGCGCCCCTCTAGATGTGCGCGCGCCCGCGATGGCCGTCTGTGAATGGCCGGCGCGGGTGCGCACACGCCGAAAGTGACGCGCGGGAGGCGGCGGCGGACGCGCTGCCCTGGACGCTGCTGACACCCGCTTGGACGTCGGCGGGGATTGGACGGCGCGGTCACGTGGGAGCGGGGAGAGGTGAGTTTTTTGGGGTTTCTGGGGGGTTTCAGAGAGCGGGACCCGCCGAAGTGGACCAAAACCCAGGATATTCAAAATCCTGGGTGTTGGTCCACTTTAAATCACATGACTTCCCTCCCCATCCCCTGACCAGGGCTATTATCCGTTGTCTTAGGCACAGAGGCCCGGAGTTCCCATGGCTCAGAGGCCTCAGGACATAGCAGGATATCAGTCCATATGCCCTTCGGCATAGTGCCCCCTTTGGATGATCTGACATCACTTTGTAAGGTAGTGTTTATTCAATTAATTTCTTGCAATTTATTTTTTAAAAAAATAGAACATTTTATTATTGCACATATTTATCTAATTTTTATCTAACTGTTTTATATAACATTTTTAGACTGTTTGTATCATATTTACCCTTTTGGATGTAGGATTGACGCCCATAGTTCTGGGTTCGTGGTCTGCATGCTGAAGGAAAAGAGCACAAACAGTTATATATTATTAGCCATGCTATGAGATGGTATTATATTACTTGACAATTATTTTTTGTGTGTTTTATTTTTTTGGTAGATTCTGCTTCAGTTTTATTCTCTGTTCCATTTTATATATTTTTATGTTATTATTATATATTATAATATATCCCCAAGCACACTCTTGTGTGCTTGACCTTTGAATAAATCATCCTGACCATTGAAAATGTAGCTTCTTATCGCCAAATGGCTTTGTACGCATCTCAAATTTAATTTATTCTGACCTTTAAACGATTGAAAATCAATTAAACTGGACCAACAGCCTGGCACAGTTGGAAAAGAAAACTCCCCAAAACTCCCTTGCCCCATCTGTATGCATGATACTAAATCAGCACTTACATTTGCTTCTGCATCTGCTCAAAGCTGAATCCCCCCTCACTGATTTTCTAGCGGTAGCGGCCATTTGAAGCTTCCTTTCCCAGCATCTCAGCCTTGCTGCTGCCTGGATTCAACTGACATATCTGACCATGTGCAGTAACAGGCAACACAGCCGTACTTCCTGTTTGCAGGTGGCCTGCAGGTCCAGGAGATGCCATTTTGTTTTTAAAATGTACAACAGCTGGAGTTAGAAAAAGGTAAATTCATTGTTATGTGCAATAATCTAAATTGCCTTGGGCAGGGATGCATATGAGCACTGTTTGTGGTGTTGGTCTGGTTGAAGTCATTTTTGACTGTTGGTCTGCTGTAAGCTGTAAAATTAGTGATTCTGATATTTTGTTTTATAGGCTTTAGCACACTGCTTTTTTCCTAAACAGGGGGAAGTGAAATCTAATGAACTACTGTATGGGAGGCCCTCCTGCTAAGCCATACAAATATTTTATGTAAAGATTTGTAAGGTAAATGGTTAGAGATAATGTTTCAAATATCAATATTAGAAAAATATACAAATATGATACATACAAAATTAATATTATGAACTTATTTAAAATAGGTCACTTACGGTCCTGGCATGGATCCACACACATAGGTGGTCTTTGGCACGGGTCCACACAAATGGGACGACTTTGGCACGGATTTTGGCATGGATTCTGACACTGGACCCTCTGGCCGTATTGTCCCTTCTTGATTCCAGACATAGCTGATCTTTTCTCTTGAGAGAATCAAAATGATGCTAGAGAGTTTCTAGAGAGTTTCTCAATGCTGCTGCTGTACCTGTCAGTGCTACTTATATAGTAGCTAGGACTAAAGCAAATACTTACCCTGACTGGTCAATGTTAATCTAAGGTGATTCACAGATTTCCTACCTACAATAAACCCTGTGAGTTAACCATTAAACAGTTGTTTTAATTTGGCAATTTACATTCTTATGCGTTTAATGTCACTACCTTGGAATGGCTTTTAAAATATGGTCAGCAAATATCACATGTATATATTCTTAAATGTTTGGCTCATAATTGTTTTTCATAATGAACCTGTTCCTAGCTAAACCTTGGCTAGGTTATGTTGCCTCTGTTGTATGGGACTCTAATAAACCTTACATTTAATAGATACATATTGGACCCAAGCTGATATTTATGCCAAAAAATGTATCAAATGTGGTTTTACGCTTTTGGTTCTTGGAAAGAACTCACTACTCCATCCTTTAACGTGAACTTCCAGTCAAAAAGAAAGCTAGTCGAATTTGAGGTCACCAGCGCAAAAGTTGACCCCTTTTTAAAAGATCATTGATAACATGATGGGATCTGTGCTCTTTCTATTCTCCAAAAGTTTATGTATGTTTTATGCAAGAAACAAATAAAATGTGATTGCTAAAGCTTAGTAAATTGCTCCCCTTATCCCCCCCTCCTCTGGCAACCAATGACATAAGCTACTTTAGAGAGCTTAACCCCATGCAGATATTATGTAATAGCATATGTTCCCGAACTGCATGAGATTGTCCATCTTACTACACAGCTGACAGCCCTTGTTCTGAAAAACCCAATCCCATAGTCAAGATATTTAAATCTCTGTGCAATCATCTTTTTCTAACCAAAAGTAGAAAGCCATCAGTTGTTATGACTAGGGATGATCGAATCCCCTAAATTTCGGTTTCGGTTCTGGCAAGTTCGTCCAAACTTGGAATAAAAGCTTGGGTACAGGGAAATCGATGGGGACCTGAACTTAGGTGGGACAGGTGAGGTGTGGGGGGTGCAGAGTGTGCAGCAGCAAGCACTTCTGTAAAACTTCCCTCAGCCCTGCGATCCGCTTCCTGTCAGTGGCGTCATCATGTTGGAATGGTCCCCGGCCAGGGCCACCGAAAGGTGACCACAGGTCCCCATGAGGACACACCTAATGCCAGCTGGCACTGCTCAGAGTCAATTCCAACATGATGCCACTACTGACCCAGCACCACTTCCTGCTGTTGCACTCTTAGGTGAAGCGGGTTGATTGGCCCACCAGTTTTTCCATGTTCTGGCAGGAAGCTGGACATGGACTCCTACCTGAAGTCTGTGTTTAGGTTTGAGAATCTGAACTCGTTCAGTTCAGTACGAACCCAAACAATGTGGTTTGGGTTTGCCCATCTCTAGTTATGACTTATCATTGTTCTAGAGCAATTTCTTTTTTCATTTACTGTAGGTCCACTTTAAATTAATCTGTACCAATGTGCTATTCAGACTAAGCCAAATGAGAAGAAATAGTGTTACATTTGTAACACTTGTGTGAAGTGTCCAGTTGGGAATACAGTACAAACCTGATTTTAAAACCCAGGCTCTGTTGCCTCATTGGGGGGGGGGGGGGGGGGGGGGGGGGGGCTGGGTTGCACTATGTGATCAATCGCAAGTTTGCCTGTTTTGCCTATTTAAGTCTATGGGACCTTTCATACAGGCAATCAAGCTGTGATCAGCAAAAGTTCTGCATGCACATGGTGTGAACCTGGCCCAAGGAGCATAAAATGAAAACAATTATGGATTCAAGAAACAAAGGCAAACACCAAATTTGATACACTTCTGATATACAGTTTGGGTCTATTAACAAATAGAAGGAGCATGAGTCCTATTTAATAGGTACAGTGTCATTCAACTTAACTGGGAGCAAATACTTACGCATCTGCACAACTAAATACGAAATCATTCAGTTTTATAGGTAACAGTCATCAACCAAACATAAGACATTTAACAGACTACACATGTGACATCTATGACCACACTCTATACAGCCATATGAAGTTGTAAAAATACAGTGCATAAGCATGTAAATAAATAAATAAATAAAGACAATAGCTTAATGATTAACACAAAGGCTTTATTACAGGAAGTTGTGGATAAACAGTGACTAGCCAGGATAAGTATTTTCTGAAGTCCCGGCTCTGCTATATAAGCAGCACAGACAGGTTCACCTAAAAGCCTTGGTGAAACTCTCAAGCATCCTTTTGTTTCTCTCAAAAGAGCAGCTAAACAGCTCAACTATGTCTGGAATCAAGAAGGGACAATGCGGCCAGAGGGTCCAGTGCCAGAATCCATGCCAAGATCCTTGCCAAAGTCGGCCTATCTGTGTGAATCCGTGCCAAAGGCCACCCATGTGTGTGGATCCATGCCAAGACCGTAAGTGACCTGTTCAAAATTCTGTACATTTACATTTTTAATTTTCTACAAGGTTTTTATAATATACATTATTTAAAATAAGTAACACTGGACATGTACAATTTGAACATAAAACCTTTGTCCAATATGACTTAAACCTTCAGCATAATTTAATGAAAAGCCCAAACCCTTAAAAAAGCATTTAAAATGAATATAGTTTAAGTTTTTTAAGTTAATTCGCTTACTTATTATTCTTTCCCCCACTGGGCTGCAACTCTCTTCAGGTCTCTGGGATACGGGAGCAACCATCTTGCATATTGATGAGAGGAGGGGGGCAAGTGCAGGGGGTGGGGTTATAGCTATGCTTTGCTCAGACAGAACAAAGCTGGGGTCAGGAAAAGGACAGCAATCCCAGAATGCAGAGCAGCACAGTCAGAACACCTCCAGCCTGAGGCTCCATGGGCCGCCATCTTGGATGTTTAAAAGTTTAGAAAAGGCAGTAAGTGCAGGTTGGATGATTTTTAATGTGGGCAAGATAGACTCTTATTAAAGTGCCTGTCCAGGAAAAAATAAAAGACAATTCTCCCCAGTAGTCCTGCACAGGCGATTCTGTCTATAGCGAGCCTATAGCAAGTCTGAAACCTATCAGCGGTCAGGCCCCTTGTACCCACAGGATAGAGCAATGTCCCCATCATGTCTGTCATAGTGACTGGCCACGTCCACTACATTTATTACAATGAAGGAGGCATGGCAGCCCTCAGCACAAACCCTCCGTTGGAGTAAATGAAGCGGCTGTGGCCAGACACCGTTGGAGATGCAAGGATGGCAAGATGACCACAGGTTGAGTTTGGCGTGGTCTGGATGTCTGGTGTAGGGAAGTTTGAAAGTCCTTGTATAGGGAAGATCAGCTGCGGCAACTATTGGCGAGTACAGTATCTATCCTTTTTTATTTTTGCCCGGAGTGTTCCTTAAATATGAGGGCCTCCCTGATGGTAAGACCTTGTGCTGCGAGTTTCTTGCACAGTTGTTGGGCCAAGTTGGGAGGTGCATAGCTAGCTTTAGTCATTTTACATTACATCTTGTTATGATATTGCCATAAATAAAAGTAAAAAAATAATTTAAAAAAGTTTTAGAGGACCAAAACCCGTGTGCATGGTCGAACCCCAAGGCCAACCACTAGCCTTCTCCTGGGTGAAACCCCCTGGGTCACCAGTAAGCACCTTTTTCTGGTGGTTCCCACAGCACTTTTCCTGCTCGTGGCTACATCCCCAGCTTCCCTGTAGCTGAGGTGCACTCTCACTAGATGGAAGCCAGACTAGATGGAAGCCAGGGACGTGGCCAGCGCACTAACCATATCAGCTGGCATTTTTCAAATCAGCCACTTGACAATCTCATAAACACCTGGTAGATGTGGTCACAGGGTTTTGTGCCACTTTAAGTACAAATGTAATTTGTAATAAGATTAATAGTTTTTCTAATTGCTTTCAATCTGATTGATTTCTAAAATCAGATTTATCAAATTAAATTTAAAATGTGTAAAAGTTAATTTGGTAAACGCAGCAAAAGAATGACCACCCAGGATGTCCTTTATTTTAAAGCTTTATCTAATCTATCTATCTATCTATCTATCTATCTATCTATCTATCTATCTATCTATCTATGGGATGCTGCTGTCATTAGATATACAGTGCTGGTTTGTGGCTTGTTTAGTGGGTGGCACGGGCTGGGGGTTAGGCAGCGATTACAACTGTAGAGAGAGCATCGTAATTCAGGATGCCCTTTAGAAATCATGATAGCCAGACCAAAAGTCAAAGATTAACATAGATTTTTTTTATGCTTACTATTATGTTATTATTACGTACTTCCTTACACTAGTTGTGTGCCTATATTTTTCATTTCAGCTTGCAGACCCCGGAACCAGAACTATGGGAATTACATCCAAAAGGGTAAATATAATAGAAAATGAATCAAGCTCTTAGTGATTAGAAACACTATAATAATTTAGCAGCTTAGGCATGGTCACAGTTTGACCCTGTAGGTTCAGTACAGCATAGTAAGTTGTTTTGCTATAATGCAGTGCTATAGGAAGCGCATTGGCTCTATCCAATGGGTCCAATTTCAATTCTGATTACAGATGCCCCCCCTGCACATTAACAGTGACAGAAATGGCCAAAATCTTACTTTTCTCCTCGTTCCCCCTGGAGAAATCTAGCACTGTGATTCAACGTCACAGTCACATGGTTGCTGCACCGTCGCCCAGGCAAATGCCAGCAATGGATGAGTCCAGTTTGTCGCCGTTAATACACAGGAGGCATCCGCAAGCAAGAAGACTCCCTGCACCTGAAACAACACACATTTTTGGTTTAATTTGTATTTGAAAATTTAGACATAACAAAGCAGTAGTAAGGTGATTAATCCTGATGATTGTTTAAATGAAAGTGTCTGTGGTAATCTAGAAATAGTAGTAAGGGTTTGGACCTCCTCTATAGGAGGTCGTTTTATTTCTGATTAAAGTTTCAACAATGGCTGAATATGTTATTTCAATATCTAAAGGGTATTTATGTTGAGATTTTTGTGTAGATTTTGTCTTCTTTGGCAGGGTTCTAACAATTAATTTCTCTCTTTCTACAGATCCATGCAACCCTTGCTGTCCTAAACCTTGCCGCTGTATAGGGATCTGCTGCTGTAATTAGTGAAACAAAGGCATATCAAATCAAACATTAGGAAGCTCCTCCATCTTGCTAATTTAATCTTTAAAATGCATTACTTCTCGTAACATTCTGCTAAATATCTTAATAAAGTGCAAATAATGAACAAATGACTGGCTCTGCTTTATTTCCGTTCCATTTACCTTTCGATTCCATGCGTTCCTTGTTGGAGCAAAGAAACTAAAAGGTGTTCTTGTAGTCCTGCAGGCTGCTGAGGTTCCATTAAAGTGGACCAAAACCCAGGATAGCCAAAAGTTGCCCCGCTGTGTGAAACACCCCCAGATCGCTGCAGCAACTCACTTCTTCCCGGTCCCACGGAGCGTCTAAGAGCAGCAGCTCTGACGGCCGCATCCTTCGCCTCCCTCTAACAGGGAGTGTTCCCGCTGCGGGCATTCACTTTAAACTACAATGTATTTTTTTTAATCCCAGACAACAAATCAGCCAGGGAATTTACTGGGCTTGGCCTATGGCCAGCTCACAAATTGTTAAACCCTGTCCCCAGGATGCCTTCGAGCTGCCAGCCCCCAAAACAGTGTAGCCCACTGAGAATTCTCTCTGGGCTTTCTATTGCCAAGCCCCCCCCTCCCCCTGGTGTAAAGGTATATGAAGGGTGCTGGTAAACAGATCATCAGCAGTAGCCACTTATATACCGCCTTTTAATCTCCCATATTGAAGTTAAAGGGAATCTGGAGGCATTTTAAAAATAGGGAAACTTACCATACATCTCACACATCTTAATAAAAGTTTCCCACGATTCCATTAAATAGATATAAATAATATATAAAGACACTAGCTTTCACAGAACTTTAAGCTGGCTTATTAGAATATGATTTATCCTTTAACATGTAAAACCATCAATCGATTCCCACTTTATAATATTTAATAAAACAAGATTTTATTATGTTGAAGTTACAGTTATATATATATACTGCCTTGAAAAGATATTTATATCCCCTGAACTTTCCATATTTAAATATTATTTAAATATTTCCATATTTATTTACATTTATTTTTTTGACATTGTATGGGACAGAGAAAAACAAAGCAGCAAGTACCGTATGTATAAAAAGTGAAAAAAAACTGAAAAATGGGGTGTGCCTATGTATTTAGCCCCCTGTTCTCTGACACCCCTAAATAAAATCCAGTGTGACCAACTGCCTTCAGAGCTCACCAATTTAGGAAATTATTCTCAGCGGTTCTGTGAAGGCCTCGGTGTTTGTTGGAGACACACGAGACCGCTCACGGATAAAGTTATGGTGAAGTGTATTGTGGGGTTTTGTTTTTGAAAAAAAAAATGCTCAAGCTCTGACCATCTCACAGATCAATCTACCTGTAAACAGAAGGAGCATGGTACAGCTGCAAACCTACCAAGGCATGAATGTTCACCTAAGCTGACAGCCCAGGCAAGGGGAGCACTAATTAGAGAAGCAAGAAAAAGTCTGGCGGAATTGTCGAGATCCACAGCTCAGGTGGGAGAATCTGTCCACAGGACAACTAAAATTCATGTACTCTGCAAATCTGGTCTTTATCAAACTGTGGCATGAAGATTTTAAAGCAAGCCATAAGATGCCCCATTTGCAGTTTGCCTCAAGCTATGCAGGGGAAACAGCAAACGTGGAACAAGGTGCTCTGATCAAATGAGAGCAATGTTGACCTTTTTTGCCTAAATGCCAAATGCTATGTGTGAAGGAAAAGCCACCACTGCACATCACCATGTACCATCCTCACTCAAAACTGGGACTGGGAAGCTGGTTGCTGGGAAAATGGATGAATGGATGGATTTAGATACATGGCGATTCTGGAGGAATTAGAGGCTGCAAAATACTTGAGACTGGGGCATAGGTTTACCTTCCATCAGGACAACTCTAAAAATACACCCAAAGATTAGTGAGGGTAAGTAGAAGGGTAAGTGTGAAGATCACAGAGCGCAAGTTGACTCTGATCCTGAAGCGCCAAAGAGCTCTGACCCAATAAGAGACATACTGGGTGATAAAGGGACCGAAAGGGAAAGGGAAGTCTCAGAATGACAGTTGGAATACTGAGACAGGACAAACCAGTGCAGTTGATCCAGGACTTTAAAGTGGACCAACAGTCAAACATTAAACCAGACCAACACAACTAGAGATGAGCGAACTTTTGAAAAATTCGGTTCAGCCGATTCGCCGAATTTTTCGGAAAAATTTGTTTCGGTCCGAATTTATTTGCGATGAAATGCTATTAAAACAGCTATTTCTGGGCTTCCGAGAGCCTCCATGGGGTTGCAGAATGTTTTGCTTGGTTGTAACATGCATAGGATGCATTCTGGGTTAGTGAAATAATATTGTAAAGAAGTATGACATGCAGATCAGAGGCGTCGCTATTAGATTCTCTGTCACAGAGCGGCACAATTACAGAGCCTTGAGGTGGCATCAGCATGATGAGCCCATATATTGCCTGAAAAACACACCCTGAATTTGGCAGCAGCATAGGGAGCCCATATATTGCCTGAAAGACACATTGGAGTTGGCAGCAGCATTAGGAGCCCATATATTGCCTGAAAAACACATCCTGGAGTTGGCAGCAGCATAAGGAACCCATATATTGCCTGAAAAACACACCCTGGAGTTGGCAGCAGCATAGGGAGCCCATATATTGCCTGAAAGAGACACCCTGGAGTTGGAAGCAGCATAGGTAGCCCATATATTGCCTGAAAGACACACCTTGGAGTTGGCAGCAGCATAAGGAACCCATATATTGCATGAAAAACACACCCAGGATTTGGCAGCAGCATAGGGAGCCCATATATTGCCTGAAAAACACACTCTGGAGTTGGCAGCAGCAGAAGGAGCCCATATATTGCCTGAAAGACACACCCTGAATTTGGCAGCAGCATAGGGAGCCCATATATTGACTGAAAACCTCATTGGAGTTGGCAGCAGCATTAGGAGCCCATATATTGCCTGAAAGACACACTCTGGACTTGGAAACAGCATAGGGAGCACATGTATTGCCTGAAAGAGACACTGGAGTTGGCAGCAGCATTAGGAGCTCATATATTGACTGAAAAACACACCCTGGAGTTGGCAGCAGCATAGGGAGCCCATATATTGCCTGAAAGACACACCCTGGAGTTGGCAGCAGCATGAAAAGAACATATACAGATTTTGGGCACATACATCTTATCCTAAGAATATTAATAAAAATTAAGATTAACGTAAAGCATTTCCTCAAAAATTACTTCTGGTCTGATGCCGAGGAATGTCTGTAACTGGAGAGCAGCGCCTTAAATCTGTTTTGCACTATCCATATTTCCTTAGTGTTGGTCTGGCACCATGAATCATGATCAATCTACTCTGATGCATCAGGCATTGGTGGGTGGAAATCTTGGCTTATCCATGCCCGATTCATTTCGACGCAGGACAGTCTCTCAAAAAAACATTTTTCAAGCGTACTGGAGCACATTGAATTGCCCTCATCAGAGCATCATAGACTGTTAAAGTCTTCAGGGCCTAGTTACTACTTAGTAAAAGGCCATATATAGTTACACACCTGCTACAAATCCTGTTTTAAGTGTAGTGTAGCATTTTGTCCTCCCTTTGTATGTCAGGCAGAGAAGTACCAGGATGGGCACAGAGAAGTTGCAGAGGCCTAAATTCATCAAGCAGGGGTTGCAGCATACTAGGGGTGAGTGGCAGCAGGAGTCTCAGTGAGAGGCCTGATCTCCCGGTATCAGCTTGCGGTCATGTCTTGACCAGCAACCCATCTGCTGTCATCCATTGGTTAACACGATCATCCACTTCATCACAAGTGACATCTGACACCCCCAGTCAACTTATGCTTTGGGTTCAGCTCCGCTATTCAGTGAGGACGATCTGATAATGTGAAAAATCAGCAGCTACTGCCCAGCCAAGAAGTGGAGGAGACACGCTTCTTCCACTAGGCGGGCAAGTAGTGATGAGGAGAGTGGCGTGACAGGTGGTGTTGCAAGTGTTTTGGCTCCTTAAGCAGGCACTGTTGAGGAACCTGAGGAGGATATCAGTGAGTTTTGAGGGCACTTTTAAAGGCTTGGAGTGATGGAGAGTGACGGATTTAGCGGTCAGCATGTGGAAGAAGGGGAAAGTATGGAGGCAAATGTGCTCGGGGTAGACCACATGCTGCACGGCAGGCTACCTTCCCAGGAGGTAGTGGAAGGGGGCCCTGGAATTGCCGCTGGCGGCGGCGGCA
Organism: Gastrophryne carolinensis; assembly: GCA_027917425.1. NCBI lineage: Eukaryota > Metazoa > Chordata > Amphibia > Anura > Microhylidae > Gastrophryne > Gastrophryne carolinensis. The sequence goes on from CM051235.1 coordinate 559,970,934, forward strand.
GCAGCAGTGACTTAGTGCGGACTGTTGGTAGGAAAATCAGCTACTCGGCGATGTGGCAGTTTTTCATCAAGCATCCGCAGGAGGTTAACATGGCTATATGAAAGATGTGTAGGCAGAAGGCGAAGTGTAGCCAGGGTCCCAATGTTGGACCCACAGCCCTGCTGCATTACCCAGTGGCACACCGCTCCCTGTTCCAGCCAGCCAAGGCTCCACCACCTCCTGTGTGTTATACCCATCCTCTGTCGCTCCAGATGCTCCTCCTCCTCTTAATCCGAGTCAGTCATTCCGCCAGCAATCCATTGGCCAAGCCATGTCCAAGAGACAACAGTATGTGCTCACTAATCCAACGTGCAGAAGCTAAATGTGCTCCTGTAAAAGTTGCTTGTGCTGCAGTCCCTCCTTTTTGAGGTAGTGGACCTTTCAGAGAACTGATGGCTTGTGCCGAGCCGAGATGGAGAGTTTTTTTCAACAATTTTGTTGAACAGAAGGTGGGCCAGTCCTTTAGCCTGTCAGTGTGTACCAAAGTGCACGGCAGCGTCTACGTCTGGAGCTGTAACTACGGTCAGGGACAATACATATCCTTTAAGGCCCACTGGGTGATTGTGTTTCCTGCACAACCACAACAGCAACTTGGACAGGTCCCTCCGCTGTGGCCTCCATCGCTCCTAGGCCGTTGTGCCTGTGACAGTGCACTTGCACTTATCAATGGTGTCACAGGAAAATTGTCAATTACATATTAATTGTCAACATTTATCTTATTTGAACACATTTATAATAATAACATATAATAGCATATAACATAAGAAAAATAACATATAACATAATAACAATAGCATATGAAATTTATCAATTTTTTTTTTGATTAATTTTGTATTTTTTTCATTTTCTTTTTTTTTTTTTATAGTTTGTATTTTTAAAAAATATATATTTTTTGAATTTTTTTAGTATTTTTTTTATTTTTTTTTTTCATTTTCTTTTTCTTTTTTTATATTTTGTATTTTTTAAAAAATATATATTTTTTGAATTTTTTTGTATTTTTTTATTAAATATTTTTTTTCATTGTCTTTTTTTAATATTTTGCTAATTTTTTTTTTCATTTTTTTTTTCATTTTTTTTTCATTTTTTATTTTTTTTGTATTTTGTTTTTTATAAATATTTTTTTTCGGTATTTATATTTATTTTGTTATTTTTTTCAGTGCCCTGCCAGCCTACCATGTGTGCAGGACACGGCGGTTTCACGCTGTTCTTTACATGGTTTGCCTTGAGCCACGGAGTCACACATGGGAGGAACTGTCAATAAATGAAATCATGGCTTACTCCACGAAAACTGCAAATGGGAACCATGGTGACTGACAATGGGAAGAACATCTTGTCTGCACTGCGGCAAGGAAGCCTGAGCCATGAGCCCTGTATGCCTCACGTGTTCAACCTAGTTGTCAAGCGTTTTCTGAATTCTTCCCTCCATCTGCAAGACATCCTAACAGCGGGAAGGAAACTTTGCATGCACTTCAGCCACTCCTACACCGGCCAAGCACACCCTTCTTGAGCTACAGCGTCAGAATGGTATCCTCCAACATAGTCTGATTTGCACTGTTTCAACCCATTGCAATTCCCCCCTCCATATGTTGGATCGACTATACGAACAGAGAAAAGCCATCACTGATTTCTTGATGATCCAAGCGCATAGGGGAACTCCCCTGTGTAACTTCAGTGTAAACCAGTGGCAGCTCATATGTGACATGTGTCGTTTGCTCAGGCCCTTTGAGGAAGCCAATTATTAGTCAGTCGTCAGGACTACGGGATGAACAATGTGATTTCACTGCTTCATGTACTACAACACATGTTGGAAACCATGGCTGGTCAGGGCACTGGAAACATGGCGCCTACATTTCACGGCCACATGAAGCCTGTGGGAGCTGAAGTGGAGAAGGAGGAGGAGGGGGTGGAGCACAGCGAAGCACAGTTTAGGTTTGACAAAATGACCATTTTATCAAGTCATCTGACAGGAGAGGAGGAGCAGGAGCAGCCAGAGGAGCTAAAGGGTTGTGAGGAAGGCGAGACAGAGGACCCAGATATACCATGTCAGTATGCAGTGGAGATGGAGACAGGTAGTCCCTCCAAGTCACTTGCACAAATGGCATGATGCATGCTCACGTGCTTGCGTAGTGACCACAGAATTGTCTCCATTTGTCAGCGGGATGACTTCTGGCTCTCCACCTTATTGGACCCTCGCTACCGGCACAAAATTAGGGCATTTTTGTAACACCCACTGAGAGGGAGGACAAACTGACCTACTACAGAGACATTCTACGTAGTCAGTTGGCCGATGCCTATCGGCGCCATGGTCCATACTCTTGCAGGTCTGACTCGGGGGGACATCTGCGCTCACCTTCCACTGCCATGGCTGCTGGGGGGGGGGGGTGGCAGGAGCAGCAGCAGCAGCTCCATCAACAGCAGCCTGAGTCTTCAGTCGCTAATGAGTAGCTTTCTTCACCCGCATAGTTATGCTAATCATGAGCATCAGAAAGACCTGGAGCAGGCCCTGAACCAGCAGGTAGTGTCATACCTTGACATGACCATGCCAACGCACCTTGAGGACCCGCTGGACTTGGGCAGCCAAACTTGACTTGTGGCCGCAACTGGCAGAGTTTGCCCTGGGAAAGCTGTCCTGCCCGGCCAGTAGTGTGCCATCTGAGCGGGTATTTAGTGTGGCGGGGGACATAGTCATGCCAAGGAGAACTCGTCTGTCCACAAAAAATGTGGAGAGACTCACCTTTGTGAAGATGAATCAGGCATGGATCAGCCAGGATTTCCACCCACCAATGGCTGATCCATGGTAGTAGCTGATGCATGGTAGCTCCTTATGCTGCTGCCAACTCCAGGGTGTGTCTTTCAGGCAATATATGGGCTCCCTATGCTGCTGCTGCCAGCTCATATGTGTGTCTTTCAGGCAATATATGGGCTTCTAATCATGACTTTGATTACAAAATGCAACCAGTTAATAGACAGGTACTCTTGAAATATTTATGCTAGTGTTTGGGATGCCCCCTCTTCAAATACAGAGATTGGCTCCTTTGATAGTGGAAAAGTGACTTTGATTACAAAATGCAACCAGTTAATAGACAGGTAGTCTTTAAATATTTATGCTAGTGTTTGGGATGCCCCCTCTTCAAATACAGAGGTTGGCTCCTTTGATAGTCGAAATGGATTAATGCACACCACTGGATAAATTTGTTTGCAAATAAAGGTTATATTCAAAAAAGATTCAAACACATATATTTACAGAAAATTATTGTATATTCAAAAAGGATACAGTATAGGTATTGCAGTATATAATATGCGCGCAGTCTCCAGGATCATAGCCCACCTCAAACAATAGAAATATAAGTGGGAACACTATATAGCAAAATATATACTAGTAGGCAAAGACCTTAATAAGCATGATACCTATGAGGGGTTGCTAGACTGATCCTGAAGAGTGTTACAGCTGTGTTGCCTGAATGGAATCATATCTGACCACTGTAGTTAAGGAAAAGTGTGGATAGAGAGTCATAGGTAAATGTAGTGATACAGTATCTGGTCAGAATATGTTCCAATAACCAAGCATCATCCCAGATGTAGCCCAGATAATACAATCATAGTGACATTAAAATCATGACGTTCATCATCATGGTAGAGCATAGAAACAAACAAGCATATAGTCTGATTACCAAATGATAAAGCACCCTGATCGCATGCGTTACCAACGTTTCACAGCCTTGAGAAAGGGGCTTCGGCCTCGAAACGTTGGCAATAGACAGGTAGTCTTGAAATATTAATGCTTGTGTTTGGGATGCCCCCTCTTCAAATACAGAGGTTGGCTCCTTTGATAGTGGAAAAATGACTTTTATTACAAAATGCAACCAGTTAATAGACAGGTACTCTTGAAATATTAATGCTAGCCCGCTTTTTAAAGAATGACAAAGAAAGGGAAAGGGAAAAGCTAAATAGGCAGGTGTGTTATTAACACTAAATAGGCTTGAAAGCTAATGCAAACACTTTAAACTGTCTTTCTCTGTCACTGTCACAGCCTCTCTCCTCCTCTATCTGTCCCTTGCTCGGCTTCTTCTGATCTATCTATCTATCTATCTATCTATCTATCTATCTATCTCTCCCTCGCTGTATCTATCTACCTATCTGTCTGTCTTTCCGTCTGTCTGTCTATCTGTCCCTCACTCTCTCCCTGCCTGATCTGCTCTGGCCGCAATACAGTGTCAGAATGATCGTCCGCAAAATGGCCGCCGTTTATATGGGGCTGTGACATCATCGGTAAGTCTGTCTGCTGATAGGTAGCATGTGACACCTACCTAGGATTCCTTGCCCCATGGGACATGTCCTGACATGTGGATCCACCATTTTAGATGGGCTGTATAGCAGTAAATGGAGTTTTAAGGAAGTGATTCAAGCGATCGATCGAATCGCGGCAATATTCGGAATCATAACGAATCGAATATTTCCTGAAATTCGTAACTAATTCGGGTTCGTCAGAATCGATTCGCTCATCTCCAAACACAACAAACAGTGCTTATATGCATACCTCCCCCTGGCAATTTAGATTGCTGCACATAAAATTAATTTACCTTTTTCTAACTCCTGCTGTAGTACATTGTACAGTGCATTTGCAGGCCATCTGCAAAGAGGAAGTGCTGCTGGGCTTCCTGTTACTGTGCATTGTCAGTTATGTCAGTTAAATCCAGGCAGAAGCATGGCTGAGATGCTGGGAGATGAAGCTCAAAAATGGCCGCTACCTTTTCTTTTCCAACTGTGCCTGGCTGTTGGTCCGGTTTAAGCAACTCCAGATACAGGTGGCTGTTAATCTATTCTGTAGAAAGTGAGAGGAATTCCACTGCTTCAATATATACTGTAGGCATCCTTTTGTCCCCCTGCATCCTCTTCTCGAGGTTGCTGGGATTACTTCTAGAACTGCGACACTCACAGCTGACTGGAATATGTGAGTGATCTCTCCATCATGCTGCTGTAATGGAAAGATCACTCTTAGAAGTGCTGCATCTGTAATACTGTCAGGCTATGCTAACTAAATATAAGGCAGTGCCTCATCTCATGTGTCCATAATGTCTTGAAAGCACATGCGCCTCTCTTTGTAGATGATCAAGTTGTAGATCTTGACAGCACACCTGCACTCTGATGGTGGCTTGTTCTCTTAATGTTGATTGTCATTTTGTCTTTTTAAAAATATAAAAAGTCAAAAAAAGTGTTTGTTTGCAGCCAGGAGAGGTCACACAATGATTTGAGCAAAAAAAAATTAAAAAAGCAAACTGTTTAAAGACAAGCAAATGAACGGCCATTGAAATGTATGGGAGAGTGACACTGAGCGAAAGGTAATACCTGGCACCTGAGCCGCCTGTAATAATACATGTGACGCTACATGGGGCTGTTACAGTCGCTCACCAGATTTGCTTTCATAAATGTGGTATTGCATACAGCGCCCGGTGTTCACCAGGCGCTACCTGCTGTTACAAGGCACTACCTGCTGCTATACTTTCTTAAATAACCCCCTTAGCTGTAATGCAAGGTCCACCATTTTTAATCCAGGAGCAGCTACTTCAAATGCCACTAAGACAGCACAGCCCATCCTAACAGCCCTGATGCTACTGCAACCTAAAATTAACACTTATGGTCTACATTCCCCCATTCCCAACCCCACTGAAACAGGAGCATCTTTCATCTCTGGGGGCTCATACCACTGTGCACTGTTCACAGATGTCCAAAGAGGCAATGGTCCTCCACCTTTACACACAGGTATGGACTTCCCAGCTCCCCTGTCAGGACGGTGGCTTGTAATAGGTCCACACATTTCACACTGGCACATCACCACAATGTCTTATTCTTCTATGAGGAGTTTGGAGTTGTTTTCTCATGCTTTCACTGGACTGGATCACAATCTGGCTGATGGGAGAAGACATTCTCCTCAAATTAACCCACCAATATAACATACCATTTTGTAGCTTCGATCTGAACCACTGTCTTAGCAACTGCTGAATCTTTTGGGGCCTGAACTGTCTCTTAAAGTGATCCTATAACCAGAAAGGATGTCTGGAGGAAGAGGCACATGTCCACAAAACACGTTGTCGTCTCTGGATCTTACCGGGGACCTTCATGTGGACCTAAACAATGAGGTACACATTTACTGCACTTGCACTTTCTTCTATCTCTGTTTGGTTAGTTAGGGCTTATTAATCACGACCGTATTTAATGTGTATATAGTATTGCATCTTTGGATCACTTATATGAATTTTACTGGATGCTGCACTTTATTTATGATTTTGGATTGATGGATTGAGGTCCATATGGGGTTTGGTACCCAGTATATTTTAGTATATGTTTTTCAAATGTTTGTGAAGTGTTGGGTTTGAATCATGATTACCTTTATGGTGTAATTTCCCAATACATGTATATATATATTTTTATACATGTGATATTTAGTTCTATTCAGTGGTGCACCTTAACAACATTTTTGACCTGACTAGTTGGGTTCTGTCAATTTCGTTTGTCACTTGACCAAGTATCCTGTTGTTGATAGGACACTCACTTTATTTTGGAGTGCTGGTGTTCCTGTTTTTCCATACCCAGAAAGGATGTTTATGTCATCACCTTCTGTCCCCAGCCCAGTGCCCCAAAACAGTCTGTGCTTCCTGCACAATATTCATAAAAACATGAACCGGATGCAGTCTGATGTTTGTATGGTTGGCCATATTTTTAGCGACGATTCATTCAGTTAAACACAGCTGAGGGTCAGCCTTATCAGTTATAATAACTGCAATATATATGAATTCACTACAGGCCCAACTGCCATTATGTGCCAAATTTTTTTGGAAATGAATAAATTAGCATATGACATGCCATTCAACATCATACTGCTTCCTGTTTTATGAATATTGGGCAAAGGCTTTAGTAAAAAAAGAAACACGGGCTGTTACAGGGCCCTGGGATGGGCATGGAAGGTGCACCAACTCACCAATTAGCTCACAACTGTTCATTACCATATGACTTACTAACACAAAGCTTGTCTACTTATTCCCTGGGGAACCTGAGGAAACCACCAGTGGTTATACCAAAAACCACCCTAATCAGCCAATCAACCATTCTAAGACTACCAAAAAGGCAAAAGTTGAAACAATTTTGGTTGTATGCATTGATTGCGCATGCAATCAATGAAGTGGGCTTGCAGAAGGGCATAATACTGTCCTGTTGTAAAGATGTGAAACTGGAACTGCATGGCAAGGTGCTCAGTCTTCCACCCAGGGGACTGTAGGTAATGGAGGGGAGAGAAGGTGCAAGGGGTCAAATGAAAAGTCTTAGGTGAACATACTTCCTCTACACTTCCAGGCTCCAGTCACACAGGAGAACCATTACCACAATGACTGGGGGCACTCAAGAGGCGACAGTAAACCAGACTTTTTTTTACTATAGCAGTAGCAGTAGTAAGGCGCACTCTGTAACGCTTCTGCAGGTGACCACCCTAGGCACGGGTCTAGGGTTGGCTTATAGCAAATCTGATTGTAACCATAGAGTGTGAAAGCACACTGAGCAACATCTGCTCAAGTGAACATCCAAACATAAATGACACAGAAACTATGCAGAACAATATTTATGTTTAATCTTATTTTATTGGGTTTTTAGATATAGCACATTAACACATGTGCATACAACATAATAGCAAACAAAGTGCAATCTCTTGATCCATCTTCACAACCTTATAGCCAGTGGTTCAGTATTCTTCACAATACTGGTTATATCCAGCTTCTATAACTCTTTTAGTTTCTTATCTCATTCCTTGTTTTATCTGGGCACTCCTCTCCACTCTATTTGTCCTACTACCTTTCGCCCAGCGCACATTGCCACCTAAACCTCTGCTATCAGATACCAGAAGTGGGACGAACAAGGACAAGACACCACACAGATGTTGAGACAAAGGGGTGGGAACTGGGGAGAAAGGGAGAAGAAAGGAAAAGAGAGAGAAAAAGAGGGGAAAGAAGGGGGGCGGGTTCAGACCCCACCACAGAGATCTCTTGCTTGTGGGGGAGAGCTCCACCGCCCACCCTCCCTCCTTGGTCTCTTACGCTATCCTTATTCCCGCTGTGTCTCCATTATCTTTTTTTTGGCCCTGGTCCGAGCTCTTAAACTTTATCCATGCTGTCCATACACACCTAAGTGCCTCACTTTCCACCTTCAGCAGAACAATATTTAATCATGTCAAATTTATTACACAAGGCTTAAAGAGAAGTAATACACATCTCATAGGCTGTGATTTGGGAGATTCAGCGACCAAAAGGGTGGAGGATTTTCTGTTTGTATTTATGGATATTCTCTTGATTAATTACAACAGCATGTCCCTATGCAGCAGCAGGGTTTGGGGCAGCAAGGGTTGCATGGATCTGTAAACAAGGAAAAAGAATCTTTCATTCCTGTTTGACAAATAATTTAAAATCTTTAGAGGGATTGTCAATGCCAAAACAAATAATCTCTATACTCCCCTTTTGTTTTAATGCCTGGACAGGGACTTCAGGCTAGAGCTATGCTCATAATGTTCTCACTGCTTGGCTCTTTCACCAGACCACCCCTACTCCAGTCACTCCAAAATGCACTATGGGTCTAAAAGTATTGACACCATCCAATTTGATTACAGCTGATTTGTAGAAGAAAATACTGTGAACCAAATCATCTTTCAATCAAATTTTGAATATTCTGGGTTTTGGTCCTTTCTCCTGAGGCACCCTGATTGGAGATGCCTCGCTGAGTGAAACCCCCCAGATCGCCGATGCCAACTCCACTTTTCTCAGTCCTACAATGCATAGGCCGCCACTTGTCCAATCAGCACGCTCGGAGACGCTGACGTCACGTCGTCTAAGCCTTCATCTAAGGCCAGCGGCTCCGAGTGTGCTGGCAGCCGCATCCCCGGCTTCCCTCTAACAGGTAGCCTGCCCGCACCTCAATAAGGGATAGCAGGGATGCACCCGTGACTCACGCATGCGCAGTTGGACCGGGAAACAGGTAAGTGTATGGGGCGACCTGGGGGGTTTAACACAGTGGGGCCTGATTTTGGATGCCCCAGGGGGAGGGAATTGATTGGCCCAGGACTCTCCCGGGCCGATCAGCGTAGGTTTTGATCCACCAACTGCTGAGCTACCCCCCCCACCATGTGCTTGGTAGGCAGTCAGTGGAGGGGGTGTGCTTTCTGACTCAGGATTTGGCTAAGGAGAGCTGCCTGCTGGTGGCTAAGCCCAGCCCAGTCCACTTCAAAGCAGTGCAGCCCACCAGGAATTCTCCCTGTGTTTCCTATGGCCAGTCCTCGAATGGCTGCAGTTGAACCCTTTCATTTAATGTTCTTTGGTAACCCAGGGCATAGCTCTTGCATGCATAGAGTTAGATTATGTTGCCCCCCTTTTGATTTGATTGGCCTGACACCTTAATGAAGAAAGAATATTAGCTTAGCTATATATTAGCAGTAGTAGTAGTATTATTGTTATCATTAATATATAATTTAAATAAATTATGTTTGAATATTATGACTTATTTAAAATTAGGTAGCTAACTTATTTAATCAAATGCAATGATTTGAACATTTAAACCAGAACAACAACCATGTTTCTTAAAGCGGACCTGCAGAAACTTCAGTAAATTGCTTCCCCTCTAAAGATCTGCGGCATAAGCAGTTTGACAGGTCTTAACCTGATGCAGATATTGTGGAATGGCATGTAGTAAAGGAAATATGTGTGAGGGAAGCTGTTACAATGTATCTCTATGGTGACAGCCACTGCAAAAGCATTCAGTCAGGGGATACAATGTATTTAGAAGATTTCAGCTGTTACCAAAGCAATGATAAGTCATTACAGCTGAGGCTTATTACTTCTGGCTAAAAGTAAGAGATCTTTTCTCAGAGCTATGAGGCAAGAATAAAAAGAGTAGAATAAAAAGAGTTTTGGCTCATGATCACGACCTTTCTTTTCCAACTGTGCCAGACTGTTGGTCCGGTTTAAGAAACCCTAAACATGATCCTGTGTGGTCGACCTTTGCATTTACCATCTCAACTTTCAGCTTTATATCTGATTGGGAAGCAATGAAAAGATGCAAAACCGCCACAAAACTCAGCCTTTAAGTTTTAAAGCAGACAAAACACCAGAAACCCAGCACCAAAGTCTAAACCCTTGCTCTGCGGCCTACTACAGGTCCGCGGCACCCTATCAGATGAGCCATGGTGTCGGAACCGGCAAAGACCAGGTCAGGGGTGAAGCAGAGCTCACAGTGTTGTGGTTGGAGCATGCTTCGGGGCTCCAGACTGCCGCCACTGCCACACTGCCTTTCAGTCAGTCGGATATGTGTGCATGCTGGTGCCCACTGCCTTAACTCCCCTCCCCTCTGCTCTCCTTCTCTCCGTCCATTGGCTCTCAATACCGCTCTGTGGAGCGCGACTGTGGGTGGAAGCAGTGGGAGCTGCTGGGAGGAAAAACAGAATGTCAAGGTAAGCAGCACAGGGAGTCAGTGTATACGCTGACAATCACTCTTTTTAAAGAGGAACTTTAGCCACATCCTGGAAGTGTCACTAGTTTAGCCCCTACTTTACCGATGCCTGGCTCAGAATGGCTTCAAGCGGTCCTTCACTCTGAATAAGAGCTTATCTTTTATGTTTCCCACACCCTGTACATACAGATTGCTCACAATAAAAATCATCCTACCTGCATCTACTGCATGTTATGAGCCTTTAAACATCCAAGATGGCGGCTCATGGCGTCTCAGGCTGCCTGCAAACAGGAAGTGCCTTCTGACTGTGCTGCTCTGCATTCTGGGATTGCTGACCTTTTCCTGACCCCAGCTCTGCTCTTTCTGAGCAAAGCACAGCTATAACCCCGCCCCCTGTACTTTATCCCGCTCTCCTCTCCTCAGTAAGTGTGATGCTTCTGAGTCATGATGGCAGCGCCCGTATCCTAAAGTCCTGAACAGAGCTGCAGCCCAGTGGGGAAAAGAATAATAAGTAAGTGACTAAAAACCCTCCCTGGGTAATCAGTCTAAGTCTACCTACAGAGAAGCTTTAGTCAGACCTGGTGTTTGATTTGTGATGCTCCACTGTGTGAACTCCCCGGATCCCCAATAAACCCCCGGTCCAGTGGCGCATGTGCGAGCCACGCTCCGCTATCCCTTTAGCCATGCAATATCTGCCCCAGAATCGCTCCCAGCCCCTAATGGGCTCTGGAACACTTGCCTCCCATGAAAGAGGCCCCTGGTGCTAAAAAGGTTGGGGACCACTGGTCTAAAATTCTCCTCATTGGGCTACAACTTGCCCCCAGAACATACCGATTCCTATGTCCTGATGTTTATGTAAAGCAGACCAAAGCCCAGGTGGGTGAAATTCCTGGGCTCTGGTCAAACTTGCTGTTGCCTCTTTTCTTATTTGCCTCTGTTACATTGTCTGTACTATGTAACAAGCATTATAGAGTCCTGCCATTACTTTGTAACAAGCCAGCTCGCTCTTTGGCGAGTTAAATTGCAAAAAGCAACCACACAGCAGTTTTAAAATAGAGCTCACAATTCAACAGACCATGTATCACTATTTAAAGTCCAATGGTGGGGAAACTGCGTTTTCATTTGGCTTTTCAACATAGTTGATCTTTTTGATATATCATTTCAATATGTGTGTTGTAAACTTTGGCATGGATCCTGACACTGGACCCTCTGACCGCATGGTCCCTTCTTGATTCCAGACATTGCTGACTTGTTATGCTGAGTTTTTCCAATGGTATCTGTCAGTGTATAACAGAACATGGACTACATAGAACAGGGAACAAATACTTACCCTGGCTAGTCACCGTTTATCTGAGAGGATTAATTACATTTACAAAGTCCTATATTAACCGTGTGCAAGTTTTAAGCTGTTGTCATTCTTTCTTAGTAATGTTTTTATTTGCATGTTTATGCATTGGATAGTTCTAACTTGTATTAGCTGTACAGAGTGTGGTCAGAAAATGTCACATGTGTGCTCTGGGAAATGACTTATGTATGCCTGATCAACATAAACTTTTAGGTTAGATTAATTTGTCCATTTTTGTTTTTGTCCACATTTGTTACAGTTGTGCAATGGACTCAAGCTGTTATTCATACCAAAATGTATGTAATTCAATATCAGCTTTTATTTTCTAAACCCTTAATTTTCAGTCATGTCCCTTGACCAGAAGATTTGAAAAAATGAGGTTGAACTGCTGTAATGGATATAATATCATTGCACCACAAAAATTGCCAACTGCCCCTAAAAGGGGAGAACACTTTATCTACAACACTGTGGGAAAACAGTAGGTAGGTAGGGTCTGCGTAGCAGAGCTCAGCTGGATCCAGTGGGTGGGTCCCAGGGTTGGTTGGCACCTTGAGTTATGTAGTCTTCCTCCAGGAATAAGATAGAAGGTAGGAATTAGGCTTGTAGAGTTAAGAGAATGGGAACAGGCGGAGGAAAGCCACTTACCTCTTTGCTTAATGCCTGTGGAGACAGGCATCTACAGTGGTGCAGTAGATGGTAGGGTAGGTGTCTCTTTTAGGCCCTGTATATAGTGAGCCAAGCTAGCATTTATCTTGGACTGGTGGTCCTGAGAGTCCCCCACATTCACAGAGAGGGGTTTCATCTTGGGACTGGCAGGCTCCCCCATGATAAAAGGCCCAGCATAGTAAAGTAGGACAGACCCAAGAAATCACAAAATGAGACTTGACTGGGGATATTACCAAGGGAAGGTAGGAGCTGAAAGAGGGGAGAAACCACATAAAAAATAGAAAGGACCCTGTGCAATACAAAGCTAGAAAGGTGTGGCATCACATACCCTCACCTAGATAGCAGGCACTGCTAGCGAATCTCTGCAGGTGCGTGCCCAACAGTCCGGGGCTCCAGGACCAAGATCCAATCTTGCCACCCACCAACAGAGTTTCTTGGGAAGCAGGGCCAGACTGCTGCTTCCCTGATCTTCCACCTGACTTGACCTGCTCTTTAATACAAAGACTTTGGATCTTAAATGCCCTATATGGTGAGTGGTACCTACCAGAGACCACTATACATCCCTCAATGAGCTAGAAAACCCTGTAAGCAAGGGAAAGGGGGGTTGCCTCCGAGCTTCTCAGAACTGAGTGTTACATTTGGGTCTTTTCACTGTCCTGTGCTGAACTGTGTGGCTTGCAGTGTTACAACCTGCATCTCGGTGAGCATTTTAAGGATAACACACAAAAAAGTGTAAAAAAATATTTGCCCTACATTCCACCCCCCCCCCCCCCCCCAATAATCAGCTGATGACACATTTATACAGTTCAGGTACAATATTTTTCCAGTTATGTAAGGATATATTTTTAAAGTTTGGGAATAACAGCACCCTATGGGCTATGCTAAAGACTTCACCATTTTTCTGCATAGCCCATAGGGTGCTGTTGTTTTCAAACTTAAAAACAAATATCCTTACTTTGGAAAAATGAAAAAATGATGTGCCTAACATGTAAATATTCCCCATCACAGGCACAGGTGGTTTTGGGGGGGAGAATGGTAGAAAAAACATTTGCACTTTTTTGTGTCTAAATGCTAAAAAGCTCACCGAGATGCAGGTTACAATCCACACCACAATGTACACTGCAAAACCCCACTGGCTTCAGCAAATAATTAGCATGACTTCACCTTGTGGTTTGGTTTGGTAATTATATCTTCAGCACATATGATCCTGCTGCTTTATTGTCTCAAATTCCACATTTTGGTTAATACATAATATTTGAGTTAATGTGGGAATTGCCACACTGCCTATGGGAATGGGATGGGGGGAATGCCACACTGCCTATGGGAATGGGATGGGGGGAATGCCACACTGCCTATGGGAATGGGATGGGGGGAATGCCACACTGCCTATGGGAATGGGGGGAATGCCACACTGCCTATGGGAATGGGATGGGGGGAATGCCACACTGCCTATGGGAATGGGAAGGGGGGAATGCCACACTGCCTATGGGAATGGGATGGGGGAATGCCACACTGCCTATGGGAATGGGGGGAATGCCACACTGCCTATGGGAATGGGATGGGGGGAATGCCACACTGCCTATGGGAATGAGAGAAATGCCACACTGCCTATGGGATGGGGAGAATGCCACACTGCCTATGGGAATGAGAGAAATGCCACACTGCCTATGGGATGGGGAGAATGCCACACTGCCTATGGGAATGGGATGGGGAGAATGCCACACTGCCTATGGGAATGGGATGGGGGGAATGCCACACTGCCTATGGGAATGAGAGAAATGCCACACTGCCTATGGGGTGGGGAGAATGCCACACTGCCTATGGGAATGAGAGAAATGCCACACTGCCTATGGGATGGGGAGAATGCCACACTGCCTATGGGAATGGGATGGGGAGAATGCCACACTGCCTATGGAAATGGTATGGGGAGAATGCCACACTGCCTATGGGAATGGGATGGGGGAATGCCACACTGCCTATGGGAATGGGATGGGGGAATGCCACACTGCCTATGGGAATGGGATGGGAGAATGCCACACTGCCTATGGAAATGGGATGGGGAGAATGCCACACTGCCTATGGAAATGGGATGGGGGAATGCCACACTGCCTATGGGAATGGGGTGGGATAATGCCACACTGCCTATGGGATTGTGAGGGGGGTAAGACACACTGTTTATGGGAATGGGAGGGGGGAATGCCACACTGCCTATGGAAATGGGAGGGGGAGAATGGAACACTGCCTATAGGATTGTGAGGGGGGGGGTGACACACTGCTTATGGGAATGGGATGGGGAGAATGCCACACTGCCTATGGGAATGAGAGAAATGCCACACTGCCTATGGGAATGGGGAGAATGCCACACTGCCTATGGGAATGGGATGGGGAGAATGCCACACTGCCTATGGAAATGGGATGGGGAGAATGCCACACTGCCTATGGGAATGGGATGGGGGAATGCCACACTGCCTATGGAAATGGGATGGGGGAATGCCACACTGCCTATGGGAATGGGATGGGAGAATGCCACACTGCCTATGGAAATGGGATGGGGAGAATGCCACACTGCCTATGGGAATGGGATGGGGGAATGCCACACTGCCTATGGGAATGGGATGGGGGAATGCCACACTGCCTATGGGAATGGGATGGGGAATGCCACACTGCCTATGGGAATGGGATGGGAGAATGCCACACTGCCTATGGAAATGGGATGGGGAGAATGCCACACTGCCTATGGGAATGGGATGGGGGAATGCCACACTGCCTATGGGAATGGGGTGGGATAATGCCACACTGCCTATGGGATTGTGAGGGGGGTAAGACACACTGTTTATGGGAATGGGAGGGGGGAATGCCACACTGCCTATGGAAATGGGAGGGGGAGAATGGAACACTGCCTATAGGATTGTGAGGGGGGGGGGGTGACACACTGCTTATGGGAATGGGATGGGGAGAATGCCACACTGCCTATGGGAATGAGAGAAATGCCACACTGCCTATGGGAATGGGGAGAATGCCACACTGCCTATGGGAATGGGATGGGGAGAATGCCACACTGCCTATGGAAATGGGATGGGGAGAATGCCACACTGCCTATGGGAATGGGATGGGGGAATGCCACACTGCCTATGGAAATGGGATGGGGGAATGCCACACTGCCTATGGGAATGGGATGGGAGAATGCCACACTGCCTATGGAAATGGGATGGGAGAATGCCACACTGCCTATGGGAATGGGATGGGGGAATGCCACACTGCCTATGGGAATGGGATGGGGGAATGCCACACTGCCTATGGGAATGGGATGGGAGAATGCCACACTGCCTATGGGAATGGGATGGGGGAATGCCACACTGCCTATGGGAATGAGATGGGAGAATGCCACACTGCCTATGGAAATGGGATGGGGAGAATGCCACACTGCCTATGGGAATGGGATGGGGGAATGCCACACTGCCTATGGGAATGGGATGGGGGAATGCCACACTGCCTATGGGAATGGGATGGGAGAATGCCACACTGCCTATGGAAATGGGAGGGGGAGAATGGAACACTGCCTATGGGATTGTGAGGGGGGGTGACACACTGCTTATGGGAATGGGATGGGGGAATGCCACACTGCCTATGGGATTGTGAGGGGGGGATGGCACACTGCTTATGGGAATGTGATGGGGCAATGCCACACTGCCTATGGTATTGTGAGGGGGGGATGGCCCACTGCTTATGGGAATGGGATGGGGGAATGCCACACTGCCTGTAAGTGGGGGATTCTGCACCTTGCTTATTATTTGGTTGTGGGGGGGGGGGGGGGTAAGCACAACATTTGGTTCATAATATTTTCTTTCTTATTTTCCTTCTCCAAATCCTAAGTGCGTCTTATAGGGCTAAAAATATGATACCAAAGTTGATACATTTTTTTACATAAAATACAAATGTTTGAGCCCATTCAAACTGAAAATTATTTTCAATTTATTCTTCCACCACCTCAAAATAATTTGCATATGATCTGTTGGACTGCCCCAATGCATTTGTAGGGGATCTTGAGTTTTCAATAGAAGAAAATTATTTTTAGTTCACATTATTTTTTGACTGCCTCTCAAAACTCAGCCTCTTTAGAAAATCCTAAATCATTTGGATAATTCCCCTCAGAGACAAATGATTGTAACATAAGGTTAAGTCTTTATGGTCAACATTCATCAGCCAAACATCAGACATTTAGAGCAACAACAGACACATGTGACATTGTGTGACCACACTCTATATAGCCATTCAAAATTCGAAACATTAAATGTATAAGTATGTTAATTAACAAATAAAAGCAACTGCATAATGATTAACAAGCAGGTGTTATTATAGCAAGTTGTAAATTAATAATCTCCTTAAATAAACAGTGACTAGCCATGATGAGTGTTCTAGTCCCAGCTGTGCTATATAAATTACAGTGACTGATACACCTAACAGCATTGGTGAAACTCTCGAGCATTATTTTGTTTCTCTCAAGACCAAAGATCATCTAAACCAGTCAGCTATGTCTGGAATCAAGAAGGGATCATGTGGCCAGAAGGTCCAGTGTCAGAATCCATGCCAAAACCCTTGCCAAAGTCGGCCCATTTGTGTGGACCCGTGCCAAAGACCACCTATGTGTGTGGATCCATGTCAGGACCGTAAGTGACCTGTTTAATATTCTTAACACATTTATTTATTTGTATTACAACACAAATATTGAAAATGTATGGAAAGGCTAAGCCTTATCCCAATTTAGGTTTTCTCATTTCAAAAGGAGGTTTCTGTAGGCTCCCTTTGTTCCCAGAGTCCTTTCTGCTTTATACCTATTACTTACATTTAGGGATGGGCTTATCATTTGTGGGGCCCCATGCAAGTTGTGTCTGAGAGCCCTAATAAGGGGCGACCTGAAGCTAGCGATCCAAGGGGGTTTCACACAGGGGGGCATTCTGGTATTGTCCGTCCATGGCATAGGGAATTGTCTGGGAATTGCCCATATAGCCATCCATTTTCTACCTCCTGTAGCATCCCAAACTAGTATGCCCCACTGTTTGAAACCCCATTAAATCACTGCACTGCACCCACCTAACCTCGTTACAATAACACATAACGAGGTCACAGCCTTGCCGTTAGCTAGACGCATATCTGGGCAGATATTTGTGATTGACTGGCCCGGGCTTGCCCCCAGAGGAGAGTGGGGATGCAACCAGTGGCCTGTTTTGCACCATTCAGCTCGCTAGCTGATGTGATGTCACAGCATCTTACATAACTGAATGGAGCTGAGCGCACTGACTCTGCAGTAGCCGGCTCATGTAAGTGTACAGTGGCTTCCTATCTGCTGCACTTTCTGCATTGTATTGAACAGCACCCCTCACTTACTGCAGCTCACCCACTGAGGGCCATTATTTTTTTTTTGGAAACAACAAATTGCCACTGATCTGACCCTGCTTCTGGGGGCCCCCTGGCAGGTGGGGTCCCCGTGCATTTGCATGGTTTGCGTGGTGGTTAGGCCCCCCTACTGCTTACATTGACCTCTACTTCAGGAAAGTTTTCATATATGATTAAATGGGAGACAAACCTTTATTAATGAATATCGGTTAGCAATTGTCATCTCAGCTTTTAAAAGCCCAATTAATGTCCTAGTTACGAAAAATAGCTACAAAATAAAATTTAGCTGGTATCCTAGGCCTGACAAAGTAGCTTCATTTACTCCTTCTGTTATTTCTAATTGCTTTAGGATTCGTGGAGCTATAAGAAACTATTACATATGTTCTGGGATAACCTGATGGCAGACAAAATTATGTAACTTGGTCTAGGACCTCAGAGTTATCCTAAGATAACATTTTATGCCAGATCCCTGGGAAGTACTTTAATGTTTAAAGCGGACCAACACCCAGGGGGGATCGGCCCGGGAAACCCCCCAGGAAGCCCACAATCCTACCTTTTCCACATTCCAGCGGTGCATGCGCGTCCGCCGCCGCCTCCCGTGCGTCCCTCTAGCAGGGCGCGCTCCCGTGCTGGCCGTTTGTGAATGTAAGAGGGACGCGCGGGAGGCGGCGGCGGACGAACTCTGCTTGTCCGTCGCTGCCTCTCGCTTGTCCGTCGCCGGTGATTGGACGAGCGAGTCATGTGGGAGCGGGGTGAGGTGAGTTTTCGGGGCTTTCTGGGGGGTTTCACACAGCGGGGCACCCCCGGGTGTTGGTCCACTTTAAATATACATAACTTAAAGAAATCTACGGTAAATGTACATTGTTAACTTTCATATTCATGGCCACCAGACAAGCAATAGCAAGTAAAGCTGGATTCAAATTCAAGGAAAGTATAAGCAGAATTTCTGAAACAAAGGTGAATGAGAAACTAACACGTATATTATTAAACTACTTAAAATAACATTTGGTTCCCTTGGATTAAATATAAATGCAAAATAAGTCATAATAATAGATACAATACTAGATTATATGCTGTTCCAACCCCCCCCCCCCCTTTTTTTCATTTCTTTTTTTTTCCTTTCAGTTTTCAGTTACTTTTCCAAAAAAAGTTGTATGGTCTTTCCTATTACCTGTTGTAATGCTGTAGTGAGATTAGATTTGCTGATGGCCAAACCCATAAAAACAGTTGCTGAGAAGTCCATCAACCAGCTTGACCTAATGCAGAGTGTTCTAGCGTCAGGAAGCGGCTGCACAACTTACCTAAGCCACGCAGGCCAGTCAGCATTCCTTCCTATCAAAATGTCCACAGCCGGGGCTTCAAAAAGGCTGGCAGCAGCTAGCGGCAGTTCTTGTGTCCTCAATCATGGGGACGTTTTGCCAGGAAAGAATGTTGACCACTGACCGGATCATGAAGCTCATGTAAGTAAGTAGCAACAGTCCATCGGCTTTCCAAACTACTAAAATAAAATATCAAAATATCAACCTTCCCCTCACAATTTTTGTGTGTAAAGTGAGGGAAATCTTCCAGAACTTCTCACTACCACTCAAACTGAAAATCACTTAAAGAGGAACATCCCTCCCCCCTCCCTCACTGCCTATTGGATGTCGGCGTTATCTAAAACGCAGACATACGGCAGTATTCCTGGCTCCTTTCCACCCCCCCTCCTTAGCAGTCCCAGAGTGAAGGCTGCGGGCTTGGTCGGCCTTACCTGTAGCCTCCCTCTCTTCAAATGTCCCGCGCCGCTCCTCAGATCTTGTAGTCCATGCAATGACACTGCGCAAGCGTGAGATCTGAGGGGCGGTGCATACTGGGATTCCAAGATGGGACTTCATAACGGAGGACCACAGGGGAGTGGAGGGATGCTGAGCGTGATGCGACCGGAGAGGTGAGTTAACATTTATAGTAAACAGGAGGGGCAGGAGCGCTGGGCAAGCCAGGTCTGGGAGGTTTTTACTAACTCACCATGTTCCTCTTTAAATAGCCCCCATAGTCTTTAGGGCTATGAGAATTGAGATTTTTTTTCTCACTTTTATAAGTGAAAAAGAGAAAAAAAACTGATCTTGACTTTTGCACAGCTAAAACAAAAAAAAAGTTTTTCTAACTGAATCAGTCGTTTTATCAGGAATGTTTTTAGTTGTTTTTCGGAAAAACTTTTCTGTGCTCACTAAAAAAGTTTCTTCTCTCTCCAATTAGCATGTAGACCCCGGACCCAGAACTATGGGAGTTACTACTACACCCAAAAGGGTAAATATGATAAAATATTACTGGTTTATCAATATTTCAAGCGAAATTTCTCCACAGCCCTCAAATCAGAATGTGCCAGAGGGCATGAGTCTCTGGACTTACCTGCTATCCGATCACATGCTGCTTCCCGCTCAGTCAGCCGTTCTGGTGGGCGTGACCTGTGCACAGAGAACTCCCATTGAGAAAAATCCATACACAGGCTTTCCTTGTACATGGAAGCACCCAGCTATAGGTGCTGTATAATTAAGTCATTTATCACAAGTAAGGTGCAAAAATGTATGCATGGGTTCAGCTAGTTCTGAAGCATCCTGAACAGATATTATCCAGCATTCAGCATTCATACAATAGTTCTGGCCACCACTATGTGGTCCCTTTGACCCCTTGCCAGTTCATAAACAGTTAAAATAGCAAAGGACAGTTTTTTACCTTCATCTGTGACCCCGTCTGGTGGAGTTCGCTTTGCAGGTCCACCATGTTGAGGGCTCCCTCCTGGTCTGACAGGAGCTGGTCTGCTGCTGAAGGGAAGCCTCTACTGTATGTGTAGTGATGGAGGACACAGCCCCCCATCCTCCTTTATTGGTGGGAATCCAAAATATGCAAGGGTATCCCCAAGTAACAAGCCCAGATAAAGTGCCAATTTGATCCTTATTAATGGCTTTGATTGATTTTTTGTTGAGTCCAGTGGGATGGAGTGAATACAGTGGAGGGTGTCTCATGAAAACCAATTGTAAATGCCCTGTGAACCTATCCATAAATACAGCAATGATATTATGTATATGTGCAAATATATATGTATATAAATATATCAATATATCAGTGGCATTTACCCTATTAACTAAATGATTTGTTTCTTTCTACAGATCCATGCAACCCTTGCTGCCCCAAACCTTGCCGCTGCATAGGGATATGCTGCTGCAATTAACAAAGCTGTAACCTATTAATTCAGACCAATGGACGCTCCTCCTCCTTCTTCTCCTTTGAATCCTCCATATGACACTTGTATTACATGTATTATGTGTATTACATCTCTTAGTACCTTCCTTAATAAATATTGCATTTAAAAAAGTACAAATGATTCTTTCTTTCTCTTATCTTTAGATTCCATGAGTGCTTGTCATACAAGGATGCTATAAGCCCTAACTACTACAATACTTATTATGTAGATGAGAATTGTTCTTTAAAGTAGAGTAGTGCATTTAAACCGCAGGAGGGGCCATACCAAGACACTGGCTTTTTCTAGTGCTTCCATATCACTATGGGGAGGCTAATTTAAGACTAGCGCCATGTATCGCCATGTGAGTGTTTATGTAGCGGTGCTTAGAGCGTCTGCAAGTGGTCGCTGCAAATGGGTGTCTGGCGCTATAACCTAGTGTAGCGGCTGGACAAGTGGCTTAATCGAGAACGCTAGGTGATGTCCCGAGGTCAAAGCACCCAAGACTATGCTACATCTAACAACAGGACAACGCTGCAGCCAATTAAGTTCGTCCGGCACTTGAAGCTGAAGCCCATATTTAAGAAAAAACTACACACAACCAGTATGGGCGCTCTTACGTCAAGCACAACCAAATAAAACACGATAAAAATGTATGGGAGAGCGATACTGAGCGACAGGTGCTACATTGTGCAGCTGAACATAGAGCAACGGCGCTTTACACTGAGCCACTGCTAGCAATACATTTGACCTTACATGACACTATTAGAGGAGCTCACCAGATTGACTTTCATATATATGGTTTTCACATACTGCGCCCAGCGTTCACCTGGCGCTACGTGGCACTACCTGGCATTAACGTTTCTTAAATAACCCCCTTATTAGATACTTAAGAACTCACCTTGCTGAAAAATAAAAAGTACAAAGGACTTGGGGATTAATTCATCAAGGGATAGCGGCAGGTAGAGTCTCGTAGCGACAGGCAGCGTCTGGTGAACGCACTGTACGCAAAATCACATTCATAAAAACAAATCTGGTGAGCGACCTTAACAGCGCCATGTAGCGTCTGATTCATCATTATAGGCGGCTCAGCGTATAGCACTGGTGCTCTAGCTTCCAGAGCGCCAGATATTACCTGTCGCTACCTGTCGATCTCCCATACATTTCAATGGACGTTCTTTTTCTTCTGTTTAAACAGGGTTTTTTTTTCTTTTTTTTTTTCTCTCAAATAATTATGTCACTTGTCCTGGGCTAGAAAGAGTCATTTTAGAAACTTTTTTGATTTTTTTATATTTTTTAGCAGAATTGTCATTACAGGTCTGGCACTAAAGTATTAATGTCACAATGTTACAACAGTGTAATTCCATGTGTTTTCGCTTTGTTACTGGTGGATATGTGTTCAAAACAGACTTTAATCACACAGCGTCTGGCGCTCTATGCTATAGTGACCAGATTTAGCGCACCGACTCTGTGTGTGTCCTTTTTTGGAGCGCTCAGAGTCGGTCACACTGAGCTGGCGCTACCTTTTGCTCCCTGCAGCGCTGTACTGGTGCTACAGCGCCCAACATGCATCACATTCATCAATGCGGGCCAGGTTACTACAGCGACTGAGGCACTCTGTTACAGCGCCCGATACCCACTTACAACGTCTACTAGCGGTCGCTCTAAGCGCTGCTATACAGACGCTCATCTGACGATAGCTGGCGTTGTAATGAATCAGCCTCCGCGTCTGCCTTGTTTTTGTGTCACAGTGCAGAGTGAAGGTGCCTGGCACACACAGTGGGAAGGGGCAGGAGGGGAGGCAATCTGCTTAAACAAACTTAAAAGCCCATGTTATCAAAAGGGCAAAACATGGGCAAAGCAGTTAGTGGGTTAAACCATTTCAGACATGGGTGTTGGATGCAGCAGAGTGGGCATCCAAACTGCTGAATATCCCCCCCCCCCCCCCCCCCCAAAAAAAAAAGTCTGGTTCTCCTTACCTGCATTACACAAAACTGGGCCCCGTTATTGCCCATTGGCAGGCACATTATCCATAGTCCCCTTCTGGGATTCATGGTCCGAACCCTGTGATCTCTGCTGGCCCCTGGTTTTGCCAGGGCTTGTGCAGGTAAGGAGAACCATGCTTGCAGGAGGTATGTGATGCCCCCCCCCACCCCCCCAGCACTCTGTGTCCAACACCTATTCAGTCTAAAATCCCCCTGAGAAATTTACATTAGACAGTCACTAAGAAAGCTACTGGGAGCCTTATTTAAGAAGCACCAGCGCCACACAGCACTACTTTTTTTATCTCAACGGCACTGTGGAATTTAGGAAGGAAAAAAACAGCAGCACCAATGCAGTTCCCCGCTAGCGTCTTATTTAACACTAGAGCCGAAAATGATGAGGCACCAGGCGGTAGCTCAATACCCCATAGAGCACAAAGGGCAGAACTGAATTGTGGTGTTTAATGTTTAAAATTTATGTTACACACATTTTTCTGTACAGAACTTGGAATGGGACTTGTCAATAATTGAAACATATGACCTACATAGGCAAACATTTTTTGGGGGTTATTCATTCTTATTTTATTGGCTTTTGTTTAACAATGTGTAATTGGTATACCAACTAAAACGCAGGCTAAACACACTGTTTGCCTCCTTTGTGATTTCTCCCAGCAGTGATTTCTTGTAATTGTAATGAAGAAACACTGACCAGCACCAGAAAAATACAGCGCCAAAGATTTCAAGGAGGATAAAATTCATAAATATGCGAGGGAGGGTCGGAATAACGGCATATATGCTGGCGCTCACTGCCACCAGGATAATCGGCCAATGGGCGCTGACATAGGCCGCCCAATACCTCCTGAGGGATTGCATTCACCAAGGGGTCTTAAGTTAAACAGACTGCCTTGACTAATGTGACATAAAAATTCCACAGACTCTCCCCTCATCCTCAAGAGTAATCCACTTCTTATCCACAAACCATTAAAGCGGAACAAAACCCCTTTCCCCACCCCCATGCCCCCTGCCCAGGCCTGCCACCCGAGTACCTCATGCTCCAGGCTCGGTGGTGGCTCGATTTTTATTAAAAAAGCTTCTTTTTTTGCCGCTATAGTCAGACCCAGCTGGCAGACTTGAGACCGCAAATTAGCTGATTTCAAATGTTCCGGCTGATGTGAGAAGTCCGCTGGCTGCATCCCCTGGCTTCCCTCTAGTCTAAGTCCCACTCCCACCCCCCAGCCTCAGCTAAAGGTAAGCCGGGATGCATCAGCGTGCCGCAAAAACTCTGTATTATCCCTGAAAAAATCTAATGTCAGGGTAACCGCCTGCCCTGCTTTTTTCCCCAGGGTAGTTTACAAAAAAACCCTTACCCTCTCCTGTGGTCCAGCACTGTGTTCCCTGAGCCTGGTCCTGGGCACCACCATCTTGGACAGGAAGCACAAAGGAAATAACAATGCTCTTTTCATTCAAACAATGGGCAGACAGGGACGCGGACATAGCAGGGGATGCCATGGGTCCAGGAGAATAGCGCTGGACCAAGAACGAGGTAAGGGTTATATCTTTGTAACCTCCATCTTGCCAGAGGAGAGTGGCAGGGCAGGGGGGGGGGTCCCTAACACTGGACTTCCTCTTTTATATTTACTTGAAAACAAATTTAGTAATTCTGTACATAGAGACAGATTCATAAAGTGCAGCAATGGGGGTCATTCTAAAAATCATATTGTTTTTCCTTGAAAAAAAATCACTGGCACAAGTGATAGGTCATATTTATAAGTGAGGTTCATAAATTTTGGGGATAGTTTAGAAACAACAGCACCCTAATGTCTGTGCTAAAGAATTTGCTACTATTTTCTGCATATCCCATAGGGTGCTGTCAGTGGAGTAACTAAATGTGATGGGGCCCTGGTGAGAACATTAAAGGGACCCTGTCAAGGCTCTTTTCTTGTCTTTTAACTCAACTGGATGCAGCTAGACAACTAAAGACTGAAACAGCAGAGATACAGGATTCTTAATTTCTTTAAATTATTCCGGGTGAATGGCAGCTGCCAGATACTCCGGGTGCCCTTCAGTGGCTCCCATTCACTTGGCCTGCCGCAAGAAGCCAGAGCCTCAGCAGCTGGCCAATGCAGGGGATGTGGCAACCTACCGGGCATTTTCCCTTTATGCCCTATGGCCAGTCTGCCCATGCTCATGAGTGGTGTAGCTTTCACAAATGTGCTGTAAAAAAGGAAAAAAGTCATACATTTTTCTGTATAAGGGGTTCTACTTCAGGCTTAGAGTGACTCAGTGGTTAAACCGTCTCTTAAATCAGGCTCATTATTCTAGTGAAGGTTTTAAATGTGAATCATGCTCTGACATCTTTCCTTTAGAGAATCCCAACTTATTTGAAATCACACCTTATTTAGAAATAAAGCATAAAAGCATTTCATTTTCACTTGATATTAGGACAAGTTTACTATGGAGCCCTGCTACAGCTTCTATCATATGCTGCAGGAAATGGAGGAGAGGCACATGGGACAGACATGGGATCAGGGGAGCTGCTTGCTGCTAAAATGTAACATTTACTGATACATTTGTATAATGGCTTTTTCTACAGGTGTCATACTACAATAAAAAGGAAACACGTGGAGGCTAATTTAAGACTAGACCCACATATTGCCAGGTGAGCATCTGTGTAGTAGCGCTTAGAGCGACCATTAGTAGACACAGCAAGGGGGTGTTTGGCACTGTGACCTAGCTTAGCGGGTGGACAAGTGGTTCTGTACTATCCTGTCCAGCATTATCTAATGTGATGTCTGGAGGGTGCTGTACAATCGCTCTCCCTGATTCACTGCAGGGCCAATCCAGTAAACTAAGGGGTTGATTCATCAAGGGATAGCGGCAGGTAGTTCCTTGTAGCAGCAGGCAGCGTCTGACGAACGCTGGGCGCTGTATGCAAAGCCACATTTATGAAGCCCATTCTGGTGAACGACTTCAACAGCGCCATGTAGCGTCCAATGTATTATTACAGGCGGCTCAGCGTATAGCGCCAGCGCTCTAGCTTTCGGAGCGCCAGGTATTACCTGTCGCTACCTGTCACTCCCCCATACATTTCAATGGACGTTTCTTTTCTTCTGTTTAAGCGGGGTTTTTTGTTTTACATTTATTTTTTTTCTCTCAAACCATTGTGTGACCTCGTCTGGCCTAGAAAAAGTCATTTTTGAAAACTTTTTAGATTTTTTTATATTTTAATGCAGAATTGTCATTACAGGTCTGGTATTAAAGTATTAATGTCACAATGTTACAACAGTGTCATTCCATGTGTTGTCTCTTGTTACAGGTGGATATGTGCTCAAAAACAGACTTTGATCACACAGCGTCCGGCGCTCTATGCTATAGCGACCAGATCCAGAGCTCTGTGTGTCTGTTATTTTGTTGAATATGGTGTGTCAGTCGCAATGAGCTGACGCTACCTTTCGCTCTCTGCAACGCAGTACTGGTGTTAGAACGCCCAACATACATCTCATTCATCAATGCCAGCCAGGTTACTACAGCAACTGAGGCACTCTATTACAGCGACCAATAGCCGATCACAGTGTCTACTAGCGGTCGCTCTTAGCACCTCTGTACAGACGCCCATCTGCCGATACCTGGCGCTAGTCATGAATCAGCCTGCCAGTGGTGCCCCAAAGTCATAGGGCCAAAGACTATGCTACATCTAACAACAGGACAACGCTGCAGCGAACGATAGGTAGCACCAGTTAAGTGCGTCCGGCACTCGACGCTGAAGCCCAGCGTTGGTGCTCTAAAACTGGACGCTCTAGCGTTGAGCGCCATACGCTATGTGATCAAAGTCAGTTTCTCAACACATATCCACCAGCACCAGAGCGAAAACACATGGAATGAAATTGTTTTATCACTGTGACAATGACACTGCAATGGCAGAGCTGCACATACAATTCAGCATAAACAAATAAAAATAACCTATAAAAGTGTTTGTTTGCTGGGCAGGAGAGGCCACACAATGATTTGAGCCAAAAATTTACTTTAGCAACACGCTATTTAAACACAACCAAATGAATCACCATTGAAATGTATGGGAGAGCGCTACTGAGCAACAGGTACTGCATGGCGCTGCTGAACCCAGAGCACCGGCGCTTTACACTGAGCCACCGCTAGTGATACATTTGATGCTACATGGCGCTGTTAGAGGCGCTCACCAGATTGATTTTCTTAAACGTGGTTTTCAAATACAGCGCCCGGCGTTCACCTGACGCTGCCTGGCGTGTATCTTAAATAACCCCCATAATCATTATAGTAAAGTAGATCATACATAGAGATGTTTTAAAGCAAAGCAAAACCCGGGGTTTTCAGTTTCTCGGGTTTGGTTCCGCACCCTGAGGAACCCTAATTTGGGATACCATGCTGTGTGAAACCCCCCTGATAGGTGTATGCAGACTCACCTCTTTCCGGTCTACTGGCAACTGCACAGGCTCTCAGGCAATAAGAGTGGTTGGGTGAAGTGATGTAATTTGGCGAGCAGCTCTGATTAGTGTGAATGGGGAGAGATATCGTCAGCATCCCCTGCTGCCCTGGAGATGCGGCTGCTCTTGCTCCCCATTCACAACAATCAGAGCTGCCTTACCGAATTACTTCAGTTCTGACTGAATGAGAGCCTGATGCCACTGGACCAGGAAAAGGTGAGTGGTTACCAGCACGGGGGGGGGGATTTACACAGCCGGGTATCCTAATTCGCGGTGCCCCAGGGGAAGACCAGCAGCCGGCCCTTCAATGTAAAAGACTAGGTGGGTTTTGTTATACATTAAAGGCTGTGTAAGACGTCTGGTGAGGCTACTACAGAGACAAGCCCTGGGCGCAGTTGGACGCGGGTAGGAGGGCATGGCTGGAGTGAAGCAGAGCTGCGACGAGTGAGTGAGAAGACTGAGATGCTGGCAGAAAGAAGCCCAGGGGGGTCCTGGCATTGGATGGGACAGAGGAGGCGCATCTTAAGAGTAGAGAGGATCCAAAGGGACCAACAGGCGGTGAGGAGGAAGCGGCGGTGCCCGAGACTCCACTAAGGTGTGGCTGCCCATGTCTGCCCTGCAGTTGTGAGAGGAAGAAGCCCATGTGTTAGGGAATGGCCTGGGCCCAGATACTATGGAATAGAGGTTCCCCATGTGTTTTACTTTCTGGCAGCCTAACGACCACTCTGCTGACACTGGGTAATTCTGTGTGCCAGTCTGACATACCCAACAGATATTCTCTGCTGTTCGGAGTGGGTTGGTGGCCGCCTGAATCGCCGTCTGGAAAAAGGCCTACTGTTAATTGGGAAATACAATACAGCCTAGCCTCTATGCTTAAACATTCTAATAAGCAAGAGAACCTGTGTTCTATGTCTGATGGACAATCAGACAACGGACTATTTAACCCTTTCACTGAAATATCCTTATAAAGCAAGTCTGCCTATGCTTGCTTTTCTACAAGTGGAACCAAAGTTTATTTGGCCTAGGAACTATGAACTGTGTATTTGATCATGACATGGATTAAAGCATTAAACCTTTCTTATTATGACCCTGCAACAGTAAAACAAGTGATGCTTTCATTTATTCTGTTTGCCGTTAAGTGTCTGCCTGCTTTGATACCATCTTGTCAGCTCCCCATTTTGCGGTCCCATTAACTCTTATCCTCGGCTACCATACCTGTGTGCCGTGCCTTAGATAGGTTGACAACGTGACATACTGTCATTGGGATTGCAATTAAAGCTGACCATGATAACTACCATCACAGCAACAATCTATAAATAAATAATACTAAAATAAGGCAGTGACAGTCATTTGAACTTTATTCAAAATGTAATATTTTTCAACAAGGTGAGATAATTAATAGGCATTGAAAAAAAGTGCCATATGGAAGATTAAAAGAAAAAGAAGATGTTGGTGCTTCTCTTTGTTTAGATTGATATGTTACAGCTTTATTAATTACAGCAGCAAGTCCCTATGCAGCGGCAAGGTTTGGGACAGCAAGGGTTGCATGGATCTGTAGAAAGAGACAAATCATTTGTGAGAATATCTATCAATTAAATATCTATTCAAAAACCATGGCACCCTGAGCTAAACCGCACAAACCTCATACAAGGACATCACTATTACTAGGAAATTTATTGGCACAATCTTAATTCCAAATTATATTAGATCAGAGATTTTGAGATGCTTTGAAAGTGTTCCCTATGGGCACATGGTGGGAGGAAGTTAGTGTGTGCCTTTGTCATGGACTTTAACCTAGAATATAAATCACACAAATCCAGCATTCAATCAATTATTATATGTGGATATAATACCATAACTTTCTAAAATGTAAAAACCACCTGGTATGGAACATATGTCCTATCACCTAATGTATACAGAGAAGCAGGGTTCCACAATCAGGGCAGGGTAGAGTGTGTGTCCCAGATATGTATGAAGAGATGAATGGCACCAAAAATAAACTTTGCATATCGGTTTGGTGGTTTTGATATGATTTATAAAGAGGAATGGCTATATTTTTTCTTCTTTATTATGTTTCTGATTGATTTTTTGTTACATACAAAAATATACATAGCAATGGCAGGACCCAGAACATTATTCTTCTTCATCTGTGGTCCCCAACCAGTCGCGCAGCTCCTGCATCTTGGCCACCAACGCAAGTACCCTGGCACTCATTTGTGCCACTCTGGCACGTGTGGTCCCTGTATAAATAAGAAAAATACAATATTTGTTGGCAAATACATGTTTATCAGCTGTGGATGGAATGTTTATTAGGGTGCAAGCTAACTCATGAGGCCATTTGTAAGTATGCTAAGGAATTAATCAAAGGAAGAGGGCAAATGTCATTATGCTAATTCCATTGACTATGGCTTTAGGTATTTTGGTGATCACGTCAATTCCCACATACTCCAAATAATGACATTACAACTTACTTTGTTGGTGGCCGAGGTCTGCTTTGGGGACCACCCTCCGTTCTGGAACCTGCCACTGCTGGGAAGTTGAGGCTGTAGAGACATGTCAAATAGGGTCACTTCTAATGTCTGAGTCAACAGTAAGCAAATGACAATTTGAATGTGTGTGTGACATCATCCACCTTCTCCATGTGCCTCCTAGGCCTGATCTGCTGCAGTCCCTGCTCCAGATCGTTCACCCGCTACAGAATCATCTAGAAAAAGAGATTAAGGGAATCAGCTTTGCTTTTAATAGCATGTATGTGTGTGCGGTTACATTAAGAGTCACATTCCAGAGTCTAATGGCTTAGTCGCTTGGTATGACTCCCTGCCCACGCCGTGACGCCCCTCCTCTGTAGAAAGGTCCAGGGGCTGGTCTGATGCCACTACAGAGGGGTAGGACCGTCGCCCTGGAGACCCACCACCTTCACTTTCTGCTGCAGATTCATGCAACACTGGTCGGCCTGTGCGCTTCCGGGTGCGTCGGATTCGGTAGTCCATTTCCAACACTAGAAAAGCAAAGCATTTATAAAAGGCCTACCTTCTGTATTATTTACATCTAGCATGCAATCGCTATGTACTTACTTGGGAAATGGAGCCCGAAAAATCGCCGCACCCGGGGCATGTGTAGTCGCTTCAGGTCCGACCAATGCTGCATGATCTGCGTATGGGTGAAGGTGGTGTCCGTCTCCTGCTGGATTCAGGAAACGATCTCCAGGGCGACGTTCCTCTTCTCAAAGGAGTTGGGCAGGTAGTCGTACCTGCGCTGAAGCATCGTCTAAAAAACACAAAATAGAAATAGTTGTTAGCTAAAACTACATACAAATATGTGTCACATTTCTAGCTTCAAACTATCCTTCTAGATGGAAGTGACTAGGTTCGCACATGTGCGCACTAACTTCTGTTTGGCACGGAGTTTTACAAACTTTTAAACAAAACTGTTTCTTCCTGCGCTTCCTTAAGGCCTAGGCATGCATTTAGATGGCAAATCAAAGTCCTTACAATACACTTACGAGCATAATCAGCTCTTCTTGTTGGCGGGTGTAGATCGTGGGCGCCATCTTTCTTCTTGTCCGCAGCAGATAAGTAATGCCCCAGCGGTTTCCAGGTTCCGCACGGCCGGACGAATGTCCGTACGCACGCGTACGCGAATGCGTAAGCGTCATACCCATTCATTAGGATTTAAAGGGTCCTGGACACACAGCTCATTCTCTTTGTGATTTTCAACATGCCAGCTAAAAAAGCCATCGCTAAGGCCACACCAGCCAAGGAGACCACCAGCAAAAGGCCCCAGCGGCCTGAGGAGCCTTCTCCCTCATGTCTGTCCACTCGGTCACAACTACCTACTCCCAAGGTGCGGGAAATGCGCAGCCAAAGTGGCCAACCCAAGGTAACATTGGCCACCAAGGCCGCAAAACCCAAACCAACCACCAAAGCCAAACGGAGCAGCTAAGAAGAAGCCAACAACAAAGTAGACAGCTATGCCGGCAAGAAAGGCCACTAAGAAGCAGAGGGTGAGAAGCCCCTGCCCCAAAGAACACCCTCCCCTTCTCCCTGCCCTAGCACATCCCTTCATAAACCACGCTCCACTGGCAAGGCCAGTAAGAGCCAGCGTGGCAGAAGCCCCAGCCCAGCCAGCTCTGCCTCTCCTGAGCCATGTGGCCAAAGCTCCCATGGGCATCGAAGCACTAGTGGCAAGGCCACCAAGAGGCACAGGGCCAGAAGCCCCAGCCCAGCCAGCTCTGCCTCTCCTGAGCCATGTGGCCAAAGCTCCCATGGGCATCGACGCACTAGTGGCAAGACCACCAAGAGCCACAGGCACAGAAGCCCCAGCCCAGCCAGCTCTGCCTCTCCTGAGCCACGTGCCAGTACCTCCCATGGGCATCGAAGCACTAGTGGCAAGGCCACAAAGAGGCACAGGCCCAGAAGCCCCACACCCCCAAGCACACCCTCTTCTCCTCGGCAACATTTGACACCGGCACAGGTGGCAACCACCGATCCATATGCCACATCCACGCTTGGAAGTTCGGTGGCCACCCAGGCAAGGACCCCCAGTCCGATTGCAAGTCCAGTCCATTAGTTCTCAAGCCACGGGTTGCACATTTCTACACCACACAGCCAGCCCAGAATGTCCCCCGAATTGCCTACATACAGAGATGAGCCAGAACAGCAAGCAATAGGCCAAACATTGTGGCGAGGACAGTTGAGTGGCAGGTTTGGTGAGGCCCAAACTCTTGCATTGGCAAGTGGGCTCACACTCCATTATGACGAGCTATATGGGCGAAAATCAAAATCTACATGCAAAATGAGAAAGACCCAAATCTTGGAGGAGCTCACCAGACAGGTCAATGCAGCGATGTCTACTTCCGTGCTGCCTACGAGCCAGGAACAGATATATAGGGTAAGTGGAGTTTGATGAAACTGCTGATGCATGTGAATGAACATGACTAATTTGTATAACAAATATATTTAGGGCCCAAACTTAATCTTTTTTTGCACATGTCCCAACAGACCCACACACTGATGGAGGAAATCCAGTAGATGGAGGAGGATGCCAGCTTGATGGGACCTTCAGGACTGACCCCCCTGGAACCTAATCTGCCACTGTCCCAACATGCCACTGCATCAAATCCTCTGCAGCAGAGTGAAGCTGGACACATGCTGCCAGTCCATCGTGGGCAGCAGGCTGAGACTGAGCCTACAGCCCCCAGTGGTAGCTCTGCTGCAGAGGATTTGCCGAGCACATCTGCGACTCTTGCTCGCCCTAGAGGTCCAGCATCTGCGGGCACTCAAACCCAGGGATTTGGTAGACGTAGTCAGCAACGTCGACCAGTTTCCCAGGGGAGGCGCGTGCTGATCCTGGAGTCAGCGTGGCGCCATGATAGCCGTTTCTTTCGGCAGGTGACTCAAAGAACCGCAGAGCAGCTTACTGTACAATTAGATATATTAAATAATACATTCACCACCATGCAGACTGAATTTAGGACGAGCAACAGCCACATGGCCACCTTAAATAATATTTTCACTGCCATGCTCGAGGAAGTTCGAACATGCAATAGACACATGTTGGAACAGTGGCAGATTATGAATGCCGCACATGCCCAGGTGATGGGACACCTCCAAGGCCCACCACCAGGGTTTTATGGGCAACATCCATTTTAACAGCTATTTGACCTGTATCTTTCCTCTACATCCCCACTGTATTGACCTGTCTGGTGAGCGCTAACAGGATTGCCTTTTTTATGGCTTGTATGCTTGTATGATGTTTGAATGTCGCCCATATAGCTCATTAGAGTGCTGACATACCCCACTAGCAAATGCCTGAGCTAAAGACTCACTGAAGCTGCCGCTCAAGCTGCCACGCTGCAGGCTTGGGCCTAATGAAATTGTGTCTGGCTCATCCTGTTTGTTGGCAAGATTGGGGGACATTCTGGGCTGGGAAACTACTACCTTGAACCATGGCAAAGATTGGACTGGACTTGCATTCGGACTGGGGGTTATTGTTTGGGTGGGTCACTGACTTACAGGCGTGGATGTGGCATAGGTATGGCTGCTTTCCACCTGTGCCTCTGGCAAATGAGGCCAAGCAGGAGAGGGTATGTATGTGGCCCTATGTATTACTGGCCAAATATGCAAATGGTTGCTCCCTATGTATGTTTATGTTATTGGTTATTGAAACTTCGTCCTGGAGTGCGTTACTTGATGTGGCCAATTGCTAGGTGCCATGAGTCTGCACCAATGTATATTTCTGTTGTACTATGTATGTACATGAAGTCTGCATGAGTGCCCTTCAACTCCAAAGTTTCAAATTTCAATAAAATATATTGAATTGAATCAACATGTAGCTGTTGTTGACGCATGTTGATGCATTAATATTTGGGTTCTTTTGAGATTACTGAGGGTTTTTCTAAACAAACATGCCAAAAAATGCATGAGGCTCAGATCATGTGTCAATATTTTAGTAATTAATTACTAAAGATCATGGTTAAAGTCCGGTTTCACATGTCATCAAGGGGGTAAAAATACCATTTTGTGATTACTCACCTGTAAAATGGGTATTATAAGTATGTCACACACCCCGCTTCAAGACATTCATTACATGTGGGTATACTGACCTGTAGATGGCGAACTTGCAGAGATGTCAATAAAAAAAGTAAGACCCTCCCGGTCCATAAATACCTGGGACCTCCCACTCATTCCCCAGTATAAAGATAGCAGTAAGGTAAAGGGACCACGAAAGCCAATTAAAACTAACAAAGGTTCACCATATAAAGGATCCAGAACACCAAAGGGCAGGGTGAAGCGGGGTGTGTGACATACTTATAATACCCATTTTACAGGTGAGTAAGCACAAAATGGTATTATTCTAAGTATGTCACACACCCCTCTTCAAGACATTCATTACATGTGGGACATCCAATAGCAGTGTCCATAAAGGGCGGGGATCCAATAAAACAAGGCAACAAGGCACAAACTTAAACCACAGCAGCTTGCAGAACCTTGCGGCCAAAAACAGCATCCGCTGAGGCCCGAACATCAACCTTGTAAAACTTGGAAAAAGTGTGAACCGAAGACCAAGTAGCAGCCTTACAAATTTGCTCAACAGAGGCCTGGTGCTGGAAAGCCCAGGACGCCCCAACAGCACGAGTAGAATGAGCAGTAACACGAAAAGGGGGAATCTTCCCCTTAGCAGAGTAGGCCCCAACAATGGCCTGACGAATCCATTTACTAATGGAAGACTTGGCGGGAGCCAAACCTTTCCTAGGCCCAGAGGGCACCACAAAAAGGGCATCAGTCCTACGAAAAGAGGAAGTAGCCACCAAATAGTACTTCACACAGCGAACCACATCCAAAGAATGCAAAACCCTCTCCTTGTCATTGCTAGGCTTAGGACACAAGGAGGGTAGAACAATGTCCTGATTAAGATGAAAAGCAGAGACCACCTTAGGAAGGAAATCTGGCTTGATGCGGAAAACAACCTTGTCCTGGTGCCTCACAAAGTAAGGGGCCTTAATGGACAAGGCCGCCAACTCCGATACACGCCGAACGGAAGTGATGGCAACCAGAAAAACAACCTTCTGAGTCAGCGTAGAAAGTGCAATATCCTGCAAAGGTTCAAAAGCAGGACCCTGCAAGGCAGAAAGAACCAAATTCAAATCCCAAACTGGGAGCAAAGGCTTGCTAGGAGGCCGCGCATGCGTAACCCCCTGGAAAAAGGTCTTAACCAGAGGATGAAGAGCAAAAGACTTTTGAAAGAAAACATGCCCTTTCAGCGTACTAAGCTGCAACCCTAGGTCCAGACCATGTTGCAGAAATTCCAAAACCCTAGGGATAGAAAACGCCCTGCAAGGCAAGGCCCTGACCTCACACCAGTCAATATAAGACCTCCAAATCCTATAGTAGATGGCAGAGGAAGACTTCTTTCTAGCCCTAACCAGAGTCTGAATGACAGCATCAGAAAGACCTTCCTCCTTCAAGATGGAGGTTTCAGCAGCCACGCCGTCAAAGCCAGCGTTGGTAAATTGGGGTAGAGCAGTGGACCCTGAGTGAGCAGATCCGGCAGAGGGGACAGAACTAACTGATCCTCTGCCAACCTTACCACGTCTGCGAACCAAACCTGTCTTGGCCACCTTGGAGCCACCAGGATCGCTGACGCGCCCTCTAGGGCCAGCTTGCGCACCACTTTGCCCACCATGGGAAACGGAGGGAACAGGTATAGAAACCCCAGATCCCTCCAGTTCAGAGACATGGCATCCGCTGCCAGAGCCAGCGGATCCCGCAAGAGAGACACAAATGCCAGAAGCGTGTGACTGTGACGAGAGGCAAAGAGGTCCACCTCCGGAGCCCCCATCGGTGGCAAAGCGACCGAAACACCTTGGGGCTGAGCGACCATTCCCCCCGGCGAGATGACCCCCTGCTCAGGGAGTCCGCCTCCGTGTTCTCCACCCCCAAAATGTACACTGCCGAGATGCATGGGACATTGCCCTCTGCCCAAGCCAGGATCAAAGACACTTCCCTGAGGGCACGCCTGCTGCGAGTCCCTCCCTGGTGATTGATGTAGGCGACCGCCGTCCGATTGTCCGTCCGAACTTGAACCGGTAGTCCCCGCAACTGATGAGTCAAGTGAGCCAGAACCAACCTGATGGCTCTCAACTCCAGAACATTGATGGGATCGTGAGCCTCCAGAGGCCCCCACAGTCCCTGAAACTGAAGATCCTTCCAAAATCCCCCCCAACCTGACAGGCTGGCATCCGTGGTGACCGTCTCCCAACGAGGGGTCAGAAAGGACCTGCCCCTCGTCAGATTGCTTGGTTTCAGCCACCACCGAAGGGAACGCCGCACCCGGGGGGACATCAGAAAAGACTGATCCAATGACAGCGGGGACCCGTCCCAGGCCGCCAAGAGATGGAGCTGGAGCGTCCTTGTGTGAAACTGGGCAAAGGGAACCGCCTCGAACTATGCCACCATCAATCCCACCAGTCGCATCCCCAGCCGGATGGACGGGCGAGGGATAGATAGGAGACGCTGATTCCTGAATCAGAAGAACCTTGGCCCGGGGGAGGAACACCCTGGCCTGAGAAGTATCCAGAGACATTCCCAGGAACTCCACCACCCTGGAGGGAGAGAGGCAGGACTTGGGATAGTTGATCACCCAACCGAAACTCTCCAGAGTGGACACCACCGTCCTGGTATCCAGCTGCGCCTGACTGAGGGAAGATGCCATGATGAGAAGATCCTCCAGATATGGCACGATGCGGATAACCCGAGCTCTGAGGATGACCATCACTCCTGCCAACACCTTGGTAAAAACCCTTGGAGCCGAGGTAAGGCCAAACGGAAGAGCCACAAACTGAAAATGTCGAATTCCACGACAAACCTGAGAAATCTCTGGTGTGTCGGAAATATTGGAATATGCATCCTTGATGTCTATGGACGTCATGAAGTCCCCCTGACGAAGTGAGTGGATGGCTGAGCGCAGAGTTTCCATACAGAACTTCCGGGGATGGACGAACCTGTTGAGCAACTTTAGATCCAGAATGGGACGAACGGATCTGTCCTTCTTGGGCACCGTGAACAAATTGGAATAGAAGCCCAGGCCCCGGTCCGAGGGGGGCACCGGGCAGATGACAGCCAGGTCCAAGAGACTTGCTACTGCCGCCCGAAGCCCCTGAGCGGCCAGAGGATCTGATGGCACCCGAGACCTGAAGAATCTGAGAGGGAGCCGGAACTCGAACTCCAGCTTGTAACCGGAAGACACCACTTACTGAATCCACCTGTCCGAGACCTCTTGGACCCAGACCCGGGAGAAGAGTTGCAGCCGTCCCCCCACCTGCAAGGGTGAGGGCGTCCCCTCATTGCTGAGCCGGCTTGGCAGCGGCTTTAGGCTTAGAGCCCCAACTGTGTCCTGGACGGGCCCGACCCCTGCCCCTGGACCAAGAATCACCTCTGGATGAGGGGAAAGCCGAACCCCTGCCAACTCTTGCCCCATGAAAGGACTGAGTGAAGGAAGCCGCCCCCTGAAAGGGGCGACGCTGCTTCTTACGCTGAGGTAACTTACCTCCCTTGGCAACCGAATCCAATTTCTCTCCAAAGAGCCGCAACCCCACAAAGGGAAGGGCCGTAAGTGATTTTTTAAACACAAAATCAGCTGCCCACTGGCGTAACCAAACCGACTGCCGGATAGCCACAAGCAAGGCCTAAGTTCTGCTACACATCACCAATGTGTCATCCAAGGTGGTCAGCACAAAAGACAAAAACAACTCACTTCGCCTAAGGGCGGTAAACTCCTCACTAGCCGGGTCAAGCCCAGAAGAGGTCAACAATCCTCTAACAACCGACCTGGCAGCTACCAATAAAAGCGCTGAAGCACAAACCGGCCGCAAGGCCGACCCAACACTGGCAAAACCATGACAAGCCATCTGGTCAATGCGTTTATCCTCACCATCCTTGAGAGTAGTGCATTCCAGAGAATGCAGGATTGAGGTGCTGGACAACCCCAAAACAGGAGCATCCACCTTGGGGGGGGGGGATGACCAGTGCTTCACCGCGTCCACCGGAAAGGGATATTTTTGTCCCAACCCGGAGGGACACCCGGAAGCCGAGTCGGCCTCTCCCATTCCTTGAGAATGATACCATCAAAATGGTTTTGATAAGGAAATTCCAAGAGCGGCTTGGTCACCTCAAAGAACTCCCCCTTCAGCGGAGGAGCCGCCTCAGGGGGAGAAATAGCCAGGACCTCAAACATATGAGCCAGGACCTTAGAGGTATCCAAGGAATCACCCTGGCCCTGCTCGGTATCAGCACCCACAAACTGCTGGTCATCGGAGCCCTCAGACTCCTCAAACAGCTCCCCTTCCTCAAGCGGGGAACAATCAGACCAATCCAGGGAGTCAAACTCCATATCAAAAGCCTGCGTGGCTGTATACAAATGTTTTTGCTTTGCCGTGGCCTTTTTGGCAACAGCACTGGGAAACAATTTTTCAAGATTGGCCAATCTGGCACACACCTCAGATTGCGACTCCCCACCCATGACCACATCACATGGGGTACGTATCAAGCGAGGGGGAGACGGAGAAGAGACTGGCGGAGCAGAACCAGACGCCTGAGATCCAGACTGCCGCATAATAGACCGCTGCGCACAGGGTACACAAAGAAATACATCATCCCCCAAAGGGATACCCCACACCCCAAACACAGCCTGGATTGCCCCGAGGGGGGCACAAGCCCAGTATCCGGGGAAGCCTCCATATGGTGATTTTTTATATTTAGGCACAATGCCCAGAGGGAATTACGCAATAATGCAACCCGGGATGCCCCTTTAAGTCCCGCGTGGGAGGAATTTACAGACCCCTAAATTTAACCAGGGACCCTAGGACAGGGAGAGCCCCCCTTTAATAGGACAATGGTATCAGACCTCAGTGACAATGTCCAAAGGGGTTAATAAACAAGCGTTGCC
Source organism: Gastrophryne carolinensis (assembly GCA_027917425.1). NCBI lineage: Eukaryota > Metazoa > Chordata > Amphibia > Anura > Microhylidae > Gastrophryne > Gastrophryne carolinensis. The sequence goes on from CM051235.1 coordinate 560,009,961, forward strand.
AGCAGCCCCAATGAGGAGCATGGAAGTATATGCAGACATATCTAAGAACTAATGGGCCACAGGCCACTCACCTGACCAAGGCCTCACACGCACAGGAGGAGGAAGGCGCGTAAGCAGAGGAAGAAGGAGGGCGGGCCGGCCCCGCCCCTCCCCCGTCGCTCCCGGCCAGAAGCCCGGACCTGAATAGCAGTGCCAGCAGCACGGGGGCGGGCCGTAGGCGATCGTGCGAACGCCCGGCCCCGCCCCCCCGCGCCTGAGGGGAAGAAGCACCCCGCCACCATGCAGACACAGAGGCCAGCGCCGCGGAACCGCCGGCACCGGTTAAGTAAAACGCATGACATGAACAACACTCACACACACAATAAAGTCCACACGTACAAACATCAAGGGACAGGGCCCCCCCCCTCTAAGGGAACCCGGGAGAGGGGGAAACCACGCTAGAGTGGATGGGCCAAGGGACGGGGCATCCCAAACCGGGATCACCAACCCGGTTAACCGCCTACCCCTTGTTATGGGGTCTCACGGAGGAGCGTAGCTCCTAAGCACCAAGGGTGCCATCTACCGTTGCCCGGACCAGCAGCCTAGGCTGGGAGGCAAGTACAATAATGTAAGGGGATCCGGGCAGAAATAGATCGGATAGAGGGCCGGGAGTCACCCCGGCTACCTTGCAAGGAGGAGACATCCATCTTCTGACTTGCTTGGACTTGAGTCCGTCTGCAGAGATGAAAGACTGAGGAATGAGTGGGAGGTCCCAGGTATTTATGGACCGGGAGGGTCTTACTTTTTTATTGACATCTCTGCAAGATCGCCATCTACAGGTCAGTATACCCACATGTAATGAATGTCTTCAAGCGGGGTGTGTGACATACTTAGAATAACAGCCATAGGTTCAGACATGGGTCATCAACTATGTTCATAGGCATACATTGAAAAGTGAATGACATTATTTGCGGAAACTTACCAAGGAGCCATCCACCTGAGAATTCTCCAGACTCAAACTGATGGTACAATCCAGATCTTCGCAACATGTAATGGGATGAGCCTGGAAACCCGGCGGGGACACTAAGGAATCGCATGTCCAGGGCCACCACTGCTTGGACATTCAGTGAGTGGCCCATTTTGCGGTTCCTGGGAAAAAAGAAAAAAAAAAAAATTAGCAAGGCAAGGCAAACTACTCAAACACTAACTCCTAACACCCTCCAAAATGTTGGACAATACAAATAAGTACATAAGTAGTTTTTTTTTAAAAAAGGTATATGTATGTTGGATCAAATAAAGATTAACATTCGAATGACTAATTAAGGTCCATATGAAAATGTTTGGCTAAGGCCGACATTAAAAACAATGATGAAGCTATACACGGTCAAATGGATCACAGGGACAATTTACGAGGAGGGATTAAGATATACACTGTAAGCTGTTTCCCAGGGACCATTTACAAGGAGGGATTAAGACATACAATGTAAGCTGTTTCCCAGGGACAATTTACAAGGAGGGATTAAGATATACACTGTAAGCTGTTTCCCAGGGACCATTTACAAAGAAGGATTAAGATATACACTGTAAACTGTTTTCCAGGGACCATTTACAAGGAGGTATTAAGATATACACTGTAAGCTGTTTCACAGGGCCAATTTACAAGGAGGGATTAAGATATACACTGTAAACTGTTTCACAGGGGCTATTGCCAAGGAGGGATTAAGATATACACTGTAAGCTGTTTCACAGGGCCAATTTACAAGGATGGATTAAGATATACACTGTAAGCTGTTTCACATGTACCATTTACAAGGAGGGATTAAGATATACACTGTAAGCTGTTTCACAGGGACAATTTACAAGGAGGGATTAAGATATATACTGTAAGCTGTTTCACGGGGACAATTTACAAGGAGGGATTAATATATACAATGTAAGCTGTTTCACAGGGGACAATTTACAAGGAGAGATGAATAGATACTTACAATACAGTTTGTCTAAACTATATAACAAAATGACAGATTGAACTTACCTATAGATGTACTCGTCGACTGCAGGAGGGACCAATGCAACGTGGGTGCAATCAATCGCACCCATGACGTTGGCCATGTCGGCGATATTATAAAAAGCCAACTTAAGCGCGTTCAAGGCTACCATGTCGTCCGGAAATGAAATATTCCTGACTAATGGTAGCCTTTCTCTTCCAAAAACTTGGATAGCGCGCGGCTCAGCGTAGGCTGGGAGATCCCCACGGAGAGGGCACACCAGCCTCTGGAACGAGCCGTTCGCCAAAAATTGCAGGCAGCCAAGCATCTTGGTCATACCTGAAATTGCTTGCCCCTTCCTTGTGGTGCGGGCTAACCATGGCCGCAGCTCACTATACAACTTATGGAGGGAAGCGTGATTAAGTCTGGTCAGCTCGAACAACTCAACGTCATGCATGCGATTGATATGCATGTGTCGCTGATGCAATCTGGCCTCGGCCCTGCTGACACATGTAATGCCCTGTAGCTGGAGGCGCTCACATTCCTCCACAAAGCCGCAAAACATGGTCAAAGCAAGCAAGCCAACTGCAAAATGGTGTAAGTAAGTGGATCGCAAATGAAATGGTTTTATAGGGAGGTGGTCCCTTGGCAATCAGCTCTCTGAATTAGATCAGATTTTGATGGGAAAATGATCCGAACTAACGCAAATGATCCGATTTAGTTTCGTACATCGAAAGCGCATATACACATTAGTGGGAACGAACGTACGAAAAACAAAAAAAAAACACACATAAAAACATACACAGACAGCTACGGAAGTCCAGACGAATGTGTATATGAATCGAGCCTAATATCTCATGTGTCTGTCCTGTGTATGACTGATAAATGTTGCCCAGAAACATTCTAAATTCTTTTGCATTTAGTACTGAATATTAATTATTGCTTTACAGTTAGACCTAATTTTGAGCTTTTTTTCCTTAAATGCTTCATTTTCAAAATATCTATGCACACTGCTGCTGGGCATGTGCAAGTGTGAGTGAGCTCCCTTGCCACAGCAGCGGCCATAGCGGCGAGTTCGGTGTGTACATGATTCACTACTTTCTAGATCTTGGTGTACAGACAACAGATTGCTAATGAAAACTGCTTCCGTAAAACACACATTTGCTAAAATAAGAGACAAATTTAAAAAAGAATTCTAGATCCCTCACCTTGGGGACATCCTTTTGACACACAATAATATACTTTTTATATACATATACAAAAATTCCATTCGAAGTGGCCTATTTCTTTATATAATTAAACAGGGAGGGTTATGTGAAATACTTGGTTTAACAAGGCTTACTTTGGTTGTGCTTGGATTGCAAACCTGCTCCTCAACCAGCTTAAAACACATTAAATATGGAGTGCGCATGCGCGCGTGGCGATGATGGCGGCGGTCTAAGTCAGCTCCGCGCCCGGCGGCACCAGACGAGAGCATAAACTGCGTAGGAGCCAGCTGAACACAGCAGAGAGGGGGTGAGATTCACCGGCATCCGGGGAGAGACTTGGAGCGGCGGCGGTGTTTGTCTGCGGGGGTGAAGGAGAGGAGCCTCGGTGTCAGCTGCGGAGGAGGCGATTCCAAGATGGCGGAGGACATAAGCTTAGAGGACCTAGCTGCGATCAATCACAGCGAAGCATCCTTTTTTGAAGAAGAGAAAGTGAGAGTGGGCTCGCAGAGCTTAGCCACGCAATCTGAAGTAAGTGCAGATTTACTACATCAATTTGAAGGTTTACTACAGAAAGCCCTGGCTGATAACACACTGCTGATTAAAGAGCACCTGTCTAAAGAGCTAAACAGGGTGTCAGGCTGTCTGAATGCACTAGAGAGCAAGGTGGCTGAAGTCATAGTTTCACAGGAGGCCACTGACTCTGATGTTCATCAGCTGAAATTAAATAACTCCATTTTGCTAGCAAAGTTTGAGGACATGGAGAACAGAGACAGAAGATGTAATCTCAGGTTCAGAGGCCTGCCAGAGCACATTGAGGACGTAAAGTCAGCGATCACAGCATTGTGCCAGGAATTGGTCCCAGGAATTTCATTAGAAAGGCTTGAATTTGACCGCATCCATAGAACCCTGGGCCCCCGCAGACCCCCTGAAGATTTACCTAGGGATATAATAGCCAAATTCCATTTCTACAATACTAAGGAATTGGTCCAGAAAGCAGCTCGACAATCAGCAAGCCTAACGTTTCAAGGCCATAAATTCCAAGTCTATTCAGACATTTCTGCGGCTACTATGGCGAGGAGACGAGAATTAAAACCGCTGCTAGCAATTTTGCAGGACTACAAAATCAAGTATAAATGGGGTTTTCCCTTTTGCATAACATTTGTGTACAAAGAATCATCATACTACGCTTCTTCATTGGAAGATTTAAAGGTCAAGATGGTGACAGCAGGTACAACCAGACCAGCCCAGACCAAATCACCCAGAAACCTAGACGAATCGCCTAAAATACAGCGAGCTGGGAAGAGGCTAAGAAAAGGCCCTCGGTCAGTGGGATGCAGCTCCTCACTCTCTTTTTCAGACCCCTGAACAATCTAAGCCATTGACGTTAAATCATCAGGCCTTGAATTTTTTTTTCTTGACCCAAGTGTCTCTTAGTGTTTGTTTCCTAGACCTGGATGGATTTGAAACGCGGGACTTTGTATCTTCAAGTTAAGGCTCCACATAATGCATTATAAAGTGACGGGAGTGGATGAGAAGATGATGCCAGACTATGCCAAGACTTTTTTTTTTTTTTATATGTCTGTTGCTTGTTGTTTGTGAGTTTTGTGGTTTGTCAACTGGCTGGTCTTTGTCTAAATTTGTTTATCAGGTCACATCCACCAATGTGTTATGTTGAAATGTTACTCTATTAGTTGTTAAGTAAGCACAGCAGTCGCTTCATTGTGCTCTCCCCCCTGTATTGGGCGCTCTCCTTCTCACTTTTGAGAAGCAAAGTCTTACCAGTTTTCTGTTAGGTTAATTTAGTATAAAGTGTAGGTAGAATTTTGATACTGTTTAGCTCTGATTATGCGCATTATAATGTGTGTTTCTGATAAATCCCGTTGGCCCGCCGGCCTACTCATGACGTACTTCAGTTGAATCATAGGGAATATCCCTCTGATCTTATTTTTTTATATATATTATTCAATTTCTGAGTTTAACACATTTTATATACTAATGCTGTTAGATTGCTTAAAATATTTACATACGCAATAGGCTACTTACCTGGTCTATCAGAGTATTTGTGATATTGGTTTAGAGAGTTGACGTGTGTGGGGACTCTCCCAATCGAGAGGCATTGGGTGGTCCTCTTGGAGGTTGAAACCCCAATTTAACTTTTGGTCTGTATAGGCACCACTGAGAGTAGTTACTGGTGCCTCCCTTACCTAATTAATATCTGCATTCGTTGGGGGTGCCCTCATACACGTCGTCTCTGGTGAGTTAAATTTACCCTTTTCCCGTCTTTCCTAGTTTCTCCCTCCCTCCTCCTTTTTTTTTTTTTTTTTTTTTTTCTTTTTGTTGTTTTGTTTTTGTTTTTAGCTTTCTTACTTCTGACTAGAATTAGAAGAATATTATTAAAATGACTACTGTGCTTTCTTTAAATGTTCAAGGATTCAATTCTCCACACAAACGGAGCCTTGCTTTTAGGAAATTTAGAGCTCTCCGGCCTGAGGTCCTATGTCTACAGGAGACACATTTCTCAAAGTCCTCCACTCCCCGGTTTTTGGATGTATCTTACCCTCAGGTATTTATGGCGTGCGCAGATTCCAAACAAAGAGGGGTATTGATTGGTTTTAGACGGGGCGCTCAATTTCACTGCAAAAAGGAGCTTAAAGATCCAGACGGCCGGTATTTGATCCTTGTTGGGACATTGCAAGATGTGGAGATTACTATTACAAATTATTATGCACCCAATACAAATCAGATAGCCTTCTTTTCTGATCTATTTGACAAAGTAGATAGTTTAGCACAAGGGTTGATTGTATTTTGTGGGGACTCTAATTTAGTCATAAATCCTTATTTGGACAGACAGGCCCCGAGCAATATCTTAGTGAGCCCCCAAATGGCAGCAACATCTAAGGCTTTCAGAGGACTTCTGGACACTCATTATCTAGCTGATTGTTGGAGGGAGGCTAATCCGGGCAATCAAAACTTCACACACTTTTCCCACCCACACAATCTGTGGACAAGAATTGACCACGTCTTTTTAACCCAGAGGTCTCTGACTGCCTTGAGATCGGCTAAAGTTCTTCCAATATCCTGGTCGGACCATGATGGTATGATAGTGAAACTGGACTTTTTGTCCTGCAGACGGACTGGATTTTCTTGGTCACTGAATGCTTCTCTTTTAGCGGACCCATCGGTAGTTGCAGAGGTCTCTAACGCTTTGACTGAATATTTTCAAATTAATGAATCCACTGAGATCTCTGCAATTACCTGCTGGGAGGCCCATAAACCTACTATAAGAGGCAGACTTATCCAGATTGCCTCCAGAAAGAAGAAAGACAGAAATAAATACATTGACAAATTAGAAGAAGAATACTTGAGGGTAGCAGAGGCAGCAAAACAGCGGCTGACCCCTTCGGTGAGAGCTGAATTATACAGGGTGACACATGAGCTGAATCTTGCTCTGGCTGGGAGGGCGGAAAACGCTCTTCGTTGGGTTAAACATAGGTACTATTGCAAGGCCAATAGGCCTGATGCATTGTTGGCCAAAAAACTAAAAACCCCTGAGCAGAATTTCAACCCCGTTCGACTAAAAAATGAGCGAGGGGATTTGACTAGTAACCCTACCAAAATCGTTGAGATTTTTAAAGAACAACTCAAAAAGCTATATGCCAAAAGCAACCCACCCACCTCTGGAAATATGCATAATTTTTTGAGGGACGTATCTCTACCCTCCCTGCCAGACCAATTGCGAGAAAATATGGATAAAGAATTTAGTATTCCAGAAATAGAGCGAGTTATTTCAAGGTTTAAGCCCAACAAGAGCCCGGGCCCAGACGGTTTTGTAGCGGCATACTACAGGACTTTCTGTCCCGTATTAGCTCAGAAATTGAGGGTTATGTTTAATGAAATTCGAGAAGGAGGTTCATTCTCTCAGGAATCTCTAACAGCTTCAATTAGCATGATACCTAAACCAGACACTGACCACACTCTGTGGTCTAATTTTAGACCTATATCCCTTATCAATCTGGATATGAAAATATTTACAAAAATCCTAGCTGATAGGCTAGCAGAATTTCTCCCTCAGTTAATTCACAGGGATCAAGTGGGTTTTATCCCGGGTAGGCAAGCTGCAGATAACATCAGGAGAGTGGTACAGCTCACACAGATTGCCAACAATAAGGGTATCTCGTGCATGCTCCTCTCTTTGGATATAAGAAAGGCCTTTGACTCTGTGGCCTGGGAATATCTTTTCTATCTGCTAAATATGTGGGGTTTTGGTCCGAAATTTATCAGGATAGTGAAAGAAATTTACTCCAAACCAATTGCTTATGTGAAATATAGTGGCTGCAAGTCAGAAACTTTCCCCTTGATGAGAGGCACTAGGCAGGGTTGCCCATTGTCACCCCTCCTGTTTGCTTTGGCAATGGAACCTCTTGCACAGGCTATAAGGATGTCACCAGACATCGGGGGGGGGGGGGGGGGGGTGACGGTGGGCAAGGGTGTCTACAAACTATGTCTATTTGCGGACGACGTATTATTAACAATATCAAATCCAATTGTTTCCCTCCCCAATATATTGAAGACTTTAAGGGCCTTCGAGCGGATCTCAGGGTTACAGGTGAATACTATGAAATCGAGGGCGCTCAATATAAATATTCCGGACAATCATTGGGCCCAGATCCAGGCTGGGTTTGACTTTCATTGGGAAAGAGAATCAATTAAATACTTAGGAACGAACTTGACCAAAAATTACATCTCTTTATTTGATGCCAACTTCATTCCGCTTCGGCGTAAACTTCTGGCTTTATTAAAGAAATGGAAAACTTATGGTCTCTCTTGGTTAGGCCGGATTGCGGCCATAAAAATGACCCTTCTTCCCAAATTCTTATACTTAACGAGAACGCTCCCAGTGCGAATCCCCTCATCTTATTTAAAACAGCTTCAAAGTATGATATTGAACTTTGTATGGGACCACAAACGCCCAAGAATTGCGGGTAGTATTATGCTTAAACCAAAATGCCAGGGTGGGTTGGGGGGTGCCCAATGTTAGAAAATATTATCAAGCTGCACAATTAGCTCAAGTGATATCATACCATACAGTCTTGGATGTCCCAGCATGGATTCAAATAGAGGCTGATCTGTGTGATCCAGTGGGGATTGACAATCTCTTGTGGTTGCCACCTAAAGCAAGGAAATCATCGGGTAACCCGGTAATGGATCATTCTTTGAGGCTATGGGACGATCTGCGGTATTCAGCAGGTCTTGCTTCCTCTCATATGCCGTTATTGAAGATATGGGACAACCCTATGTTCCCCCCTGCCCTCATGGACCCTGCAAGGTTCAATTCCTGGAAGAGGGGGGGGGGTTAAATATCTTGGGGACTGTTTTCATGATTCCAGGTTAGCTACATTTCAGGAAATGAAGGATAAATTTTCACTACAGCCCAAAGATCTATTTGGATATTTTCAGGTTGCCCACTATATTAAGACTGTGACATCAGAGCAGGTTAGTTATAACAAGCTCACTTTCTTTGAGAAACGCTGTAGTCAGGACCCAAGGGGGAGAGGGACCATCTCTGAAATTTATGGTAAATTATGTGAGATGTCAGGGGCCCAAGTATTATCCTATAGACAAAAATGGGAGGGAGAACTGGGAGAGGTGAAGGACCAAAGGGAATGGCAGAGGATGTGGGGCTCGAGCTTTGGGGTTTTGGCATCAGTCATGTCAGTGGAAGCTAATGTCAAGTTGGCTCTTAGGTGGTATCTAGTACCAGACCAAATGAGGCACTTTGGGTCAGATGGACAAGGACTTTGCTTTAGAGGATGCCCTGACGCAGGTTCCTATAAGCACATTTGGTGGGATTGCGGTAAAGTGAAATTATTCTGGCAAGCAGTGTTTAAAGCTGTTGGAAGGGTATTAGGCAGGCTGGTACCACAAGACCCGTGGGTGGCCCTACTAAATTTTCCTATTGACAACTGCTCTAGAAACCAAAAGATACTGACTTATCATATTCTGACGGGGGCGAAACAGACGATAGCTGGCTCATGGAAAACTCCAGACCTAAAATTTAGGTTACTCATTAACAAGGTGAATTTTATTATGTCTATGGATAAGCTCTCTGCAATCCAGCAGGGGGACCTGGAGGGATTTCGGGAGATGTGGACTCCTTGGGTACGGGCCTTTGGTCCTAAAAATTTCGATGAAAATTTGTTCTGGGTCTAATAAGAGATCTACTTTAGTCTTGGTGTTTTTTTTTTTCCTCTTTTCCCCCCCCCCCCATCTGCCCTTCCCCCTTCCTCAAATGCATGGTTTAAGCCCCTTTTAGCTCCAAGAGTTAAGAACGTTTTTTTTTCTTCATAAAAGTTTAAGAGTTTATTGCATGTAGCAATTTTGTTAACTGGCTGCTTCGGAACTCGACGTGGGACCCTTCGAGCTGGGAAAGCGGTCTTTGGAAGTACACATACAGCAACGGCTCCGTACATTGGACGAAGCATTGTATCATATACATTATATTGCATTGAGCTTCTCCATGTTGGAGACTAATGCCTGTTGTGTAATTTGGATATGACTTCTTTTTCAATAAAAATCTATTGAACTAAAACACATTAAATATATCTTCATCTGTGGTGGGGCATTTCTACAGAAGACCATATTTTTTTCAATAAAGTAATATATATAAGTAATATAGTAATATATATAATAACAGCACCCTATGTCCTATGCTGAAACATTCAAAGAGGTGTATCTGCATATCCCATAGGAAACTTGCAATTTCCAGATTCTTAGGAAACATATCTAATATCTCATTGGAAATAATGATTTACCTCACCAGTAAAAATCACAGGTGCGGGTTTATGGTGTGGAAAAATTAGAGCGTATTTTTAATTTTTGCATTTTTTTTTACCTTGAGTAAAACAGCTATGAAGCAGATTGACTAGTGCTTCAAACAATTAGCATGACACCCCTAAAGATTTCATGTCCTGAAAAAAAGTGTACAGCATTCGATGGTAAAAAGCATATCCAATTACATGCCTGAAAAAAAAATATTTTTAAAATGATTTTAGAGTTAGGGAACAAAAGCTCCAACCAAATAAGTTGCCTGAGTCAATTAAAGGGACTGTCCAAACTACTGAAGAAACAAACTTGATACTTACCTTTTGCCCCTCACAGGATTCAGCTGCAGAGGACAAAAGGTGTGTATCAAGTTTGTTTTTTAGTAGCCTGGAGAGTATCTTTAAAGACTAAGACAAAGTACTGTAATGTAACTTAGGCTCAGCTTAAATTAGCCAGGTGTCCCACTTTCTGTGGCACAGTCTCACTTTGAGGCATTTTGTCCCATTATCATCCCAAAAACCCTGGGGACACATAATTGTCCCAATTTGCTGAATCCATGAATTTCCAGCTCATTGGCTGAATGGAAGTAGTGAAATTTATTAGCTAGGCATTAGGGCAATCCTCAACACCCTTTTTCGGACCCGAAAATTCTAAGTTGTGCTTTAAAAGTAGGTTTTGATGTCAAGGCAAGACCTACTTACGCACACAGTGGAGTAGCATAAAATGTTGCAGGTATTTGTTCCTCAAAAGGCAGTGGAATAAGCTACCCTCCCAACCACACCCTCACCCTACCTATTATCCGCTGAAGTAGACAGTTTAATCAAGTGTCCCACTTTGAGCCCCCCAAAAATGATCAGTTTAGTTTAACTGCAATCATTTATCTACGCTACTAAATTAAAAAGAATTTTGAATGTTTATGGGCAACATTTATCAGTCATATACAGGACATTTAACAAGATACACATGTGACATTGTGTGACCACACTATAACTACTCCAGTTTGGACATATCCACTGTCAAAATATGTTAATTGCCAAATAAAATTACACAATTACACAATGATTAACACATTGGTTATAATATAGGAAGTTGTAAATTAATGAATCCTCTTAGATCTCTTAGTGACTAGCCAAGGTAAGTATTTATCCTATTCCCAGCTCGGCTATATAAGTACCACAGGTATACCTACCTAACAGCATGTGGGAAACATTTGTTTGTATCTTATCCAAGAGAAAAGAGCAGCTAAACCAGTCAGCTATGTCTGGAATCAAGAAAGGACAATGTGGCCAGAAGGTCCAATGTCAGAATCCATGCCAAGATCCTTGCCAAAGTCGGCCTATCTGTGTGGACCCGTGCCAAAGACCACCTGTGTGTGTGGATCCATGCCAGGACCGTAAGTGACCTTTTAATATTCCTTACACACACACACACACACACACACACACACACACACACACACACACACACAAACACACACAAACACACACAAACACACACTTTGTTTGGTAAGAACCTCATACGGAGGCTTATCCAAAAAGGCTTTGGATTTTTCTGAAGTGCCCGAGTTTGGACAGATATTTTCAGCACACAATAAACGAATATTTAAAATATATTATGTTTACTTACTAGGGAAATTAGAATTTCCTGCACGTGCAATGGGGTAGTTATACAGGTGAGATGGGGTAGAATTTTTTTTTTAGATGTTACCTATGGGAAATCCAAACACATTAAAAATGAGCCTCTCCTAATGTATTTGGTTTCCTAATAGGCTATAGTGTTATTTTGTAATTTTAGAGTTAAATATTCATCCCGTTTTGTACCTCACATGTAGAGCTTGCATGTGCAGGGGATTTTGATTTTTACATTGAAGAAAACTATTTTTTATTTTACTTTATTTTGGCTGAGTGAGAAAAGTTCCAACTGCCTCTCCAGAAAAGTCCAAAATCGTATGGATGACCACCATAATCAAGTTTCTTGTAGTTGTATGGATATGTTGTAAGGTGCCTGGGAAGCTATTATCGTTTAAGATGTAATGTGCCAGAGATATTGCTCTAACCGAGGCTAGCAAAAAGTCTTAAGGTCCCCACACACATTGTATTCTTCAGCTGATCTGTTAAAATTGTAATGGGAGATGCCGCACACTGCCTGCAATGGGGGATGTAGCTCACTGGCTGTAATGAGGGATGCCCCTCACTGCCTGTAATGGGAGATGCTGCACAGTGCCTGTAATGGGTGATATCGCTTACTGCCTTTAATGACCCCTCAATGGCTATAAAAAGTGTTGCCGCCCACTGGCTGTAATAAGGGTTGCGGCTCACTGGCTTGTAATGAGAGATGCCCCTCACTGCCTGTAATGGGAGATGTGCACAGTATCTGTAATGCGGGATGCCGCTCACTGGCTGTAATGAGGGATTCCCCTCACTGGCTTTATTGGGAGATGCCGCACTCTGCTTGCAATGAGGGATGCCACTCACTGGCTGTAATGGAGGATGCTTCACACTGCCTGTAATGATGAATGCCGCTCACTAGCTGTAATGAGAGATGCCACACACTGGCTGTAATGGGGGATGTTGCTCACTGCCTGTAATAGGGTATGCAGCTCACTGGCTGCAACTGGGAGTTTGGGGGAGGGGGATTCTGCACAAAGCCTGGCATGGGGTGATTGGTAGGGGGGTTATAGCACACAATTTGGTTCAGAATATATTTTTTCTTATTTTTGTCTTCTAAACCCTCACTGCACCTTATGTTAAGGTGTGTCTTATGGAGCGAAAATATGATATATCCTTTTGATAATAAATACTCTCTAATTTATCATTGACAAAACACTGGATACAATATTTTATTCTTATAAACACGTTTCTGTCTATACTAAAACTATTGTAAATACTAAAACTTTTAATGTTTCTTCTCTGTCTCTTCAGCATGTAGACCCCGGACCCAGAACTATGGCAGTTACTATTACATCCAAAGGGGTAAATATGATAAGGAATAGAAACAATATTATCTAATAATCTAGCTATAGATGTGGTAAAGTGCTCTATAAAACAAAAATAAGTATGGATGAGTTCACGTTCCGCTTTGGTGTAATGCTATAGAGGCCCATTGGCAGCCCCAGGAAAGTTCTGGCCATAGACATATACATTATTTTGTCTATGCTATATACTTACCAAGCCCTTTATGTCTGGGAGGGTGCTCATCTGTTGCACCTTAAAAAACCAGAATCTGATGATGGTAAACATACTAGCTGCAAGATTATATACTCAGTATAACAGCTTAGGTTGAAGGGGTATGCAGCAATGTTCAGCGGGGCACAAACAGTCTGTGTGTCTGATATTTTATTTTAATAGCAAAACCTCATTCCTCCTTGCTAGTGCTATGAGGCACCTAACCTACTAATTGTTATAATAGATCCCCTCACTGGTGGTACTTGTTGGGAACTTCTTGTGGCTAGGGGGTACTTGGCAAAAAGAGTCAAAGCCCATTATGAGGTGACCTATCCTTATGAAACATAGCTCCAAGATACGGCAATGGCAACATGTTGGCTGGGGGCTTGTACCCTTGTTTTACAGCAACATGGTCTTCATCAAACCTCATCAGGTTTGCATGATTTCATCTGGATACCCTGTTTTTAATAGATATTTAAATGGTTGAAAATCAGGATTCTAACAAATGATTTGTCTTTTTCCACAGATCCATGCAACCCTTGCTGTCCCAAACCTTGCCGCTGCATAGGGATTTGCTGCTGTAATTAATGAAGCTGTAGCATATCAATCAAAACAAATTGTCTACCTTTTCTAACCTCTTGTTCTTTTTTTCTTCTGTATCACATTTGCTTAAAGAAATTGCATTTACATAAAGTACAAATGAATGGCTCTAACTTGTATCAGTATTATTTACCTACAGATTCCATCTATAGATCTTTTAGACTCTAGGGCCTACGATGTTTCTCTTCACTCCTTAATAACATCTGTATGTAAGAGTTCTTTTGGAACAACATCAATCATCAACAGTATCATTTTTAGAGTGGGCGAATTTTTATTTTCTATAATAGTGTAGTATAGCATCTTTATACAAAGCCAAGGATATGAATTGATCATTCGGTGTTACATTTTATCAGTCCCTGTCCAGGCCCTGTTCTATGTCTCCAGGGCCTATGATGTTCCTCTTTACTCCTTTATAACATCTGTATGTAAGAGTTCTTTTTGAACATCATCAATCATATAATTTTTAGAGTGGGCTAAATTGTATTTTCTATAATAGTGTAGTATAGCATCTGTATACAAAGCCAAGGATATGAATTGATCATTCAGGGTTACATTTTATCAGTCCCTGTCTAGGCCCTGTTCTATGTCTTTGTGGACTGCAGCCCCCTGTTTTCATGGCTGTCGTCCTGTGTCACCCTCACAGTGAGTGACCTGCTGTTGGTCACTTGGGAGAATAGTTGCTCTTTCCCTGCATATTTGTGAAGGTTCACCTTTCAGTGCTAAATAAAAAGGTGGTCATGAAAAATACAATTCTGTGATTACTCACCTGTAGAATTGGTCTTATGAGTATACAGTACGTCCTGCTCCAGATAGAATACATTCGGGTACTACTCCGCCAGATGGCGCTGGACTGCAGAGACATCGAAAATAGGCTCCTCCCGGCCCTTCAAATACCCGGGGACCTCCCACAATCCCCAGAATTGAAAAGCAGTTAATGAGAAGCCAGGAGAAATAAAACAACCCAAACTAGTAACTATAACAATGATAACAATCACCATACAGGGGATCCAAGATAATGCAAAAACCAAGGGTGGGGTGGAGCAGGACGTACTGTATACTCATAATACCAATTCTACAGGGGAGTAATCACAGAATTGTATTATTCTTAGTATACAGTACGTCCTGCTCCAGATAGAATACTTACATTCGAGACATCCAATAGCAGTGTCCATAAAGTTGGGTGGGATCCCCAAAAAGGTAACAGCAGACAGTTTAAACCACTGCCGCCTGCAAAACCTTGCATCCAAAAACAGCATCAGCTGAGGCCCTAACATGAACCTTGTAAAACGTTGAAAAGGTATGAATAGAAGACCAAGTAGCGGCCTTGCAAACTTGTTCAACAGAAGCCTGGTGCTGAAAAGCCCAAGAGGCACCATCAGCACGCGTAGAATGAGCAGTAAGGCGGAAGGGAGGATTCTTCCCCTTAGCAGAGTAGGCCTGAATCACAGCCTGTCAGATCCATTTGCTGATAGTAGATTTGACAGGAGCCAAACCCTTCCTAGGACCAGAAGGGACCACAAAAAGAGCATCAGTTTTTCTGAAAGGTGCAGTAGCCACCTGATAGTACTTCAGACACCTAACCACATCCAAAGAATGCAAAACCCTCTCCTTAGCATTACTAGGATTAGGGCACAATGAAGGAAGAACAATGTAAGGCAGACACTACCTTAGGCAGAAAATCTGGCTTAAAGCGGAACACCATCTTGTCCTGGTGTCTCTCATAGTAGGGGGGCTGAATGGAAAGCGCCACCAACTCAGACACATGCCTAACAGAGGTGATAGCCACTAGAAAGACAACTTTGAGAGTAAGAATGGCCAGGGCAGCATCCTGCACAGGTCCAAAGTGAGCACCCTGTAAGGCTGACAAAACCAAGTTCAAATCCCAAACAGGCACCATAGGCTTACGTGGAGGACGCACATGAGTAACCACCTGGAAAAAAAGTCCTGATCAGAGAATGCTGAGCAATGGACAGCCAGGGCAGAAACCTGACCCTTCAGAGTATTGAGTTGGAGCCCCATCTCCAACCCATGCTGCAGGAACTCTAGAATCCTGGGAATAGAGAACACGACAGGGAAGAGACTTAGACTTACACCAGTCAATGTAGGCACGCCAAACCCTGTAATAAATGGAAGAAGAAGACTTCTTCCTGGCCTTATCATGGTATCAACAACCGAGGTAGACAGCCCCTTCTCCATCAAGATGGAGGTTTCAGCAGCCAGGCCGTCAAAGCCAAAGTTTGTAAATTGGGATGGCGTAAGGGGCCGTGAGTGAGCAGATCTGGCACCCTGGGTAGAACGTACTGATCTACTGCCAGCTGCACCATGTCTGCGAACCACACTCTTCTTGGCCACCTGGGGGCCACCAGAATTGCTGGCACCCCTTCCAGAGCAATCTTGCGCAGAACCCTGCCTAGCAGGGGGAATGGAGGAAAGACATACAGAAACTGAAAGTCCTGCCATGACATTGCTAGAGCATTCGTGATCAAGGCCAGAGGATCCTGGGACAGGGAGACAAAGGCCGGGAGCTTGTGATTGTGACGGGACGCAAACAGATCCACATCTGGTTGGTCCCAACGGTGACACAGAGATTGGAACACCCTGTTGCAGAGGGACCATTCTCCCTGGCAAGAGGTCCCCCTGCTCAGAGAGTCTGCCAGGAGATTTTCCACCCCCGGGATGTACACAGCTGATATGCAGGGAACTTCGGCCTCCGCCCAGGTCAGGATCAGAGACACTTCCTTGAGGACCCTCTTGCTCTGGGTCCCTCCCTGATGATTGATTTAGGCAACTGCCGTCTGGTTGTCCGAGCGCACCTGAACAGGCAGGCCCCGAAGGTGAGGAGTCAACTGAGCCAGAACTAACCTGATCGCCCGCAGCTCCAAGACGTTGATAGGTATGTGGGCCTCCTGAAGGCCCCACCTCCCCTGGAACCGCAGGGACTTCCAGAAACCCCCCCCCCAACCTGACAGACTGGCATCCGTGGTGACCATCCAGATAAGGCAGCATGCGGGTGCCCTGAAACCTGAGCAGAGACATCACTCCTGCCAGCACCTTGATGAACACCCTGGGAGCTGAAATGAGACCAAAGGGCAATGCCACAAATTGGTAGTGTTGATCCTCTAGAGCGAACCTGAGGAACCTTTGATGACCTGGAAATACAGGAATATCCACAGAGGTCATGAAAACCCCTGGGGGCAGGGAACTGATGGCAGAGTGCAGAGTTTCCATGCAAAAGCGCCTGCTCCTGACAAATTTGTTGAGGATCTTCAAGTCCAGGATGGGCCTGACTGACCCATCTTTTTTGGGCACTATGAAGAGGTTGAAATAGAAGCCCTTGCCTTTTTCTCTTAAAGGGGCCTTGCAGATGACCCCCAGCTCCAGGAGGCTTTGCACTGCCTGCACTAGATCCTGAGCTGACACAGGGTCCTGAGGAATCCGGGATCTGATGAATCTTGGGGCCGGCCAGACAGCAAACTATCTTGTAACCGGAGGACACTACCTCCTGAATCCACCGGTCTGAGACATGAAGCCTCCAGACGTGAGCAAAGTGCTGAAGCCGTCCCCCCACCCGGATGGGTGAGGGCGCCCCATCATGCCTGAGGGGGCTTGGGAGAGGACCTAAGCTTGGAGCCCCAGGAGGAGCCAGGACTTCCACGTCCTCTGCCCCTACCCCAGAAGTCTCCTCGGGCCCCAGTAAAGGAAACCCCCCACCCTTGTCTAGCACCACGGTAGGGGGAGGAAAAGGAGCTCTGACCCTGAAAGGGCCGAGACTGCCGCCTGCGCTGGGGTAACCTGCCTCCCTTAGCAAATAGGTCCAGGCGGTCCCCAAACAGGCGTAGTGCTTTGAAGGGAAAACCAGTGAGGGCCTTCTTGGCAGCGTTGTCAGCAGCCCACTGGCGCAGCCAAACCGAGCGGCGTATAGCCACCACAAGGGCAGAGGTTCTAGCACACATTCTAATGGTGTCATCCAAGGCAGAGAGGACAAAATTCACAAAAACATCACAACTAGAGAGTGCATTAAACTCCTCACAAGTCAAATCATCAAGGGCACTATCAAGGATACTTCTGAGCAGGGTCCTAATAGCCACAGCCGTAATGGCCGAGGCACTGACCAGGCGCAGCGCTGTCCCCACACATGCAAAGGCATGGGACGCCAGCTGGTCAATGCACCGGTCCTCAGCATCCCGCAGGGTAGTAGAGTCAGGGGAGTGCATGACAGAGGTGTTAGATAACCCTAGGACCGGGGCATCCACTTCGGGAGGGGATGACCTACACTTTACCACCTCAGCAGGAAAGAGATACTTCCTATCCCAACTCTTAGGTACACCGGGAAGTCTACTGGGACGTTTCCATTCCTTGAGCACAATGTTATTGAAATTTTGCTTGCTCAGGAAATTCCAAGCGTGACTTAGCAGTATGAAAAAGTTCCCCCATTTGCCTGGGAGCCGCAACAGGGGGAGAAATAGACAGAACCTCAAAAATCTGGGCCAACAATCTATCAGTATCATCCGAGGCCCAGGGGTCAGAGCCAGATAACCCTGAGTCGGAGAATAGCTCCCCTTCCTCCAAAGGGGTATAGCCAGACAGATGCAAAAACTCATCAGCTTCCATAGGGAAAAGAGTGACATCAGGCGTTAAGTGCGGCTTTTTTGCAGGGGCCTTACGCGCCAAGGTATTAGCAATTACCTTCTCAACACTAGCCAGTCTAGAAGACACATCAGGCTGAGAATCCCCACTTGTATGCAATTCAATGGGAGTGAGATTTAAGCTTGGGGGAGTAGGTGAGGCGAAACGAATCGCAGAGTCAGCCACTGGAAGACCAGATTGCAGTTCAAGCACCTGTTTGGCACAGGGTACGCAAACCCGAGCCTTGTCAGCGTCAACATGAGACTCCCCACAAGCTACACACAGCCGGGCTTGTCCCGAAGGAACCCCGGTCACATTATCCTGAGATGCCTCCATATGGTGATTATAGTGGCACAATAGGCCGATAGGGATTAACGCTATACAGCAACCCGGGATGCCCCAATAACCCGCTAGGGAAGTGGGAGTAATTACACTAGGCCTCACAGGTTAACCAACTAATAGAGGGCCGGGAGAAGCCAAGGGGTTCGCCCGTCTGAAAGACATAATCAAAGGGAGCCGTAAGCAAACAATAATTAAAAGTGGTAATAAAGCTGCCCGCGAGGGCACTCACGGACCGCGGTAGGTAGAAGCCCGTCACGCAGAAGCCGGAACCAAGCAAACAAAATGGCGTCGGTATACCTCGAGGGGCGGGCCCGCATGAGCAATGACGCGGAACGCGCCAAAGACAGGCCCCGCCCCCCCAAAAAGTGCGAAGCCAACAAGTGACAAGCAGCCAATGACGGCGCACCGGCGCCTGAGGTAACGCCGCCGCCAAGTCGGAACACAGGGAAAAAATGCGTGCGGCGGCGGCGGCAATTTTAAGTATAATAAATGTAACACAAGTCAGCGTGGCAGCTGACACAAAGCATAATGTAGTGAAGCATAAAAGCCAATACACGTATACACATACATACACACACACACACACCCCCTCTTTTCCCCCGAAGGCTACAAGGAGAGTGAGGGAGGACAGCGGCCACTTAACATAGGCCCCCCAATAGATAGGGGCAAGGGACAATAGTGCGGGAGGGGCATCCCATAGAGGCTCACCATATGCCTGTACCGTCTACCCTTTGGTGGGGGATTGCGGTGGAGCAGTGCTCCTAAGCACCTAACAGCGGTGCTGCCTACCATCACCCGACCAGCGCAGCCAAGGCTGGGAGGCAATTACTGATGGAACGGGTGGGAATAGTCCTACATGGCCGCAGGCTAATAGCCCCGCTCACCTGTGAGTAGAGAGAGCCATCATTTTGTCCTTCGCAGTCCAGACTGCAGAGAAAATTTGGGGATTTGTGGGAGGTCCCTGGGTATTTGAGGGGCCAGGAGGAGCCTATTTTCGATGTCTCTGCAGTCCAACGCCATCTGGCGGGGTAGTACCCGAATGTAAGTATTCTATCTGGAGCAGGACGTACTGTATACTAAGAATAAAGAAAATCATGTCTCTCGGCTACAGAAAAGATCTTTATCTCACCAACAATCATGTGTTCAACAGCTCACATGATTAATCTTTCCAATGGTAAGGATTTGATTTGATACTTAGCCTGGCCAGTCCCTTTAAGTAGCCAAGGGCACATCTAGGGAGCAGCCTAGGAAGGTTGGAGGCTTTTCCATACATTTATAGTTCTTATGGAAAAAACTATTCTAACCCATCCTCTGGAGATTGAAACTTTTTCTCCAGACGAAGGGAGTGCCCCTGTTTAGAAAGGATTTTACATAAAATAGCCTTTCCCCATATTTTTTGTATTGGCCATTCATATATTTATATAAGTTAACCCCCCTACCCCGGCATCTCCTCTCAAGACTAAATAAATGTAATTCCAGTAAAAATGTTTGCTTATATAATACAGTTAATTATAAAGAGCACGTTACCGATGAATGTAAGATACAGACCCTAAAATGAAATAAGCCCCATTGAGAAACTGATTAATACAGAATCATAAATCCATATAATCATGATGAATAGTAACTTCCCCTGAGTTACTTATACACCCCAACTTGAGAGATATCCTACCAAGCTTTTTGTTTCTGGCTGAAATGAAATCTAGGGGTGATCTGGTTTTGTAATTGTATTACACCTCTACAGGGGAGAACAGCTTACCTTTAACTGCTTGTCTCATTAACCCAGGGGGGCACCACCAGACCTGTTGGAGAACAACACTGCCTCTTGCAACAATCTTGCACAGCATTAGGGGGTGATTAGCACCAATAACTATATAACAAGAGAAAACATCATACGAAATATTAGTATTATTTTAACTAATAGCGCGGTACTATATTTCAAGTTCATTTTTTTAATTTAACTCCACATCTTGCCTCTGCACTGGGGGAAGAGGCAGGAGACAGGCATTTCAAAATAGATTATAGGTTCACTTTAATAAGTAAACCAAGTACCGTAAATGTAATGGGAAAACTCATCTGCCACAGAATTTGTTTGTGTCTGTACACTTTTCAGAGGGATACTAAATAACACATCTCTATAAATGTCAAGCATTAAGCTTGTCTTTTTATGTGTGATGATATTTGTCAAATTCACGCTCATAAATAAATCATCATACATATGAAACATTTTATGAATTGCTATACTAACAACATTCAGACCTGTTTTTAATGTTTGTAAAGTAGTAAGTAGAAAATTTAATCACAGACATTTTATTTAAAGTCTGACATTTTATTTGTATATGATATGAATTGCAGGAGTAAATGTGGCCTAGTTTAGCTTTCTGTGCTCAGACAGTATTAATTATCTTTGGATTTCCTGGCATTTGTTGCAAGGTACTCCTGTGACAAATGCGAGGCCTACAAGGAACAGTTAACCTTTTCAGTTACTAAACTGGGTGCAATGACACATCAGAGGACCTCCAATGAAAACGTTTGCGTTTTGAGGAGGGAGCTGTATGTGTTATCTCTGTCGTCTTACAGGCTGATTCATTACTAGCGCCAAGTACCGACAGATGAGCGTCTGTAGCGAGGCATTGAAAGCGACCGCTAGTAGTCGCTGTTCGGCCATGGTTCGCTGTTTCAGAGCGTCTCGGTCGCTGCCCAGCATTGATGAATATATTGTGTGAGTCGCTATAACACCAGTACAGCACTGTATGGGAGCGAACGATAGCGGCAACTCGGTGCGACCGACTCAAACCACATTCATAAAAAAAAAAGCCTCAAACAGTGCCGATGCTTAAAATCGGGTAGTTGTAGCCCAGAGCACCAGACGCTGTGTGATTAAAGTCTGTTTTTGAACATGTATCCACTAGTAAGAAAGCGAAAACATATGGAATTACATTGTTATTACATTTGTAACATGAACACTTTTAATACCAGACATGTAAGGACAATTCTGCATAAAAATATTATGGTTAAGGTTTCAAAAATGACTTTTTATAGGCCAAGAGAGGTGACACAATTATTTGATAATTTAAAATAAAAAAAAATAAATAAATAAATAAAACCCTGTTTAACCCTTTAAGTGCCAGCCTTCCTAGAATTTTTGTCACCCTTTGTTGCCAGACCACGTTTCACTATTTTGTGCTACATATGTTCATCCTTGATTTTTGAAGGGATTTTCAGGGAGTCCGAGCTTCAACATGAAATGTCTTGTTTGGCCTTTTTTAGTGTATTCTTAATACTTTTGGGTGAAATATGTGCAAAAAAATCTATTTTTTGCAATTTGTAGTGTTTTTTTGTAATAAAAATGTAAGTTTGTCAATAAAATCTTATTGCGTGCGAAACCCCAATTTCTCCCGGTCACAGCGTTACCACATATGTATAGGTAGACACCCATTCCTGCCCAGGAGACTCCCCCAAACTGAAACAGAGCTTTAGGAGATTTTCAGATAAAATACAACTATGCTACGCGCTAAGCGCACCTTGCAGTTTTTGAAATACGCCCTACAAACTATATATTCTCTGGAAGTACACACCTCAAGCTTTCTAGGCATAGTTTTGTGGAAGTATTGTGGAAGTAATCCCTCAATCAATTCTTTGGTAGCACAGAGTTTCCATAAAAAAGAATAAAAAAGCAGAATCAAAGCCACATTTTTCTAAAAAAACTATATGCAAACAAGAAAAAACAAGTAAAATCTGAAAAAGCAACATCCCCCAAACAGAACAATACCCAACATGCATAGCTACTGTCAAGGGAAGAGTTGGCAAACACCCCAAAGTAAAGCATGTTCATAACGGTAATTATACTTGAAAATTTCAGCTCTGCAGACAAAGTGCGCACCTTGCAATTTTTCAACCAAAACAACCCTTTACATTTGGAATATCCCCAATAATATATTCCCTGAAAGTACACATGTTAATCTTTCTAAGAGTACCCAGCTTGTTGTAGTGGGCTCATCTTTCTGGAAGAAATCCCTCAAAGAAT
Source organism: Gastrophryne carolinensis (assembly GCA_027917425.1). Taxonomy (NCBI): domain Eukaryota; kingdom Metazoa; phylum Chordata; class Amphibia; order Anura; family Microhylidae; genus Gastrophryne; species Gastrophryne carolinensis. The sequence continues at coordinate 560,032,711 of CM051235.1, forward strand.
TCTTAGGTTGCACAGGGTTTCCCTAAAAAAATTATAAAAAAAGCAGAATAAAAAATATGTTTCCTAAAATATCAATATGCAAACAAGAAAAAATAAGTTAAATCTGAAAGTGCAAGGTCCCTCGAGCAGAACAATACCCAACATGCATAGGTACTATTAACCCTTTTAATCGCCAGCCTACTTAAAGTTTTGTCACCCTCTGTTCACGGGTTATTTTTCCACATTTTGTGCCATGTTTAACTGTGATTTTTGCCAGAATTTCCAGGAAAATATATATATATTTTTTTTGCAGCAGAGTTTAGGCTTTGACATGAAATGTCTTGTTTGTAATTTTTGTACTTTTTTTTAAATATTTTTGCATAAAAAAACAAAAAAATAAATAAAATAATATTTTTTAGACAACTGTCTCCTTTATTTTAAATAAAACATTAGTTTTATTAATGAAAACCATATTGCATGTGAAAGCCCCATTTCTCCAGATTACAACGGTACCACATATGTATCGGTAGCCCCCCCCCCATTCTTGCCCAGGAGCCCCCCCCCCCCAAACTGAAAAGAGCACTTTTACATTACAAATAAAATACAACTACTATTCACACTATAAACATAAGGGGTTAATTTAAAAAAAAATGACATAGGGTCCCCCCTCCTGGGTGGCACCCCATTTTTTGGGAATTTTAAGGGTTAAAAAAATTATGTGGGGTCCCCCTTACCCAGCATAACCAGCCCAGGACCAGCTATAGGGGCTTGTAGGAACAGGGCGCAGGGGCCAGTTTTGGTGGCCCCCCCGCCCTGTCGGCTGCAAGCTCCATGGGCCGGGCTCTTCTGCCCCCCCCCCGGGCTTTGGGGAGGCAGGTAATTGGGGGTGCCGGTGGTAAATGGCAAGTCACCCGCTAGCCGCAGGTGATTCGCCAGCCCCCAGCCTTGTGAACTGGTATAGGTAGACACCCTTTCCTGCCCAGGAGACTCCCCCAAACTGAAACAGAGCTTTAGGAGATTTTCAGATAAAATACAACTATGCTACGCGCTAAGCGCACCTTGCAGTTTTTGAAATACGCCCTACAAACTATATATTCTCTGGAAGTACACACCTCAAGCTTTCTAGGCATAGTTTTGTGGAAGTATTGTGGAAGTAATCCCTCAATCAATTCTTTGGTAGCACAGAGTTTCCATAAAAAAGAATAAAAAAGCAGAATCAAAGCCACATTTTTCTAAAAAAACTATATGCAAACAAGAAAAAACAAGTAAAATCTGAAAAAGCAACATCCCCCAAACAGAACAATACCCAACATGCATAGCTACTGTCAAGGGAAGAGTTGGCAAACACCCCAAAGTAAAGCATGTTCATAACGGTAATTATACTTGAAAATTTCAGCTCTGCAGACAAAGTGCGCACCTTGCAATTTTTCAACCAAAACAACCCTTTACATTTGGAATATCCCCAATAATATATTCCCTGAAAGTACACATGTTAATCTTTCTAAGAGTACCCAGCTTGTTGTAGTGGGCTCATCTTTCTGGAAGAAATCCCTCAAAGAATTCTTAGGTTGCACAGGGTTTCCCTAAAAAAATTATAAAAAAAGCAGAATAAAAAATATGTTTCCTAAAATATCAATATGCAAACAAGAAAAAATAAGTTAAATCTGAAAGTGCAAGGTCCCTCGAGCAGAACAATACCCAACATGCATAGGTACTATTAACCCTTTTAATCGCCAGCCTACTTAAAGTTTTGTCACCCTCTGTTCACGGGTTATTTTTCCACATTTTGTGCCATGTTTAACTGTGATTTTTGCCAGAATTTCCAGGAAAATATATATATATTTTTTTTGCAGCAGAGTTTAGGCTTTGACATGAAATGTCTTGTTTGTAATTTTTGTACTTTTTTTTAAATATTTTTGCATAAAAAAACAAAAAAATAAATAAAATAATATTTTTTAGACAACTGTCTCCTTTATTTTAAATAAAACATTAGTTTTATTAATGAAAACCATATTGCATGTGAAAGCCCCATTTCTCCAGATTACAACGGTACCACATATGTATCGGTAGCCCCCCCCCCATTCTTGCCCAGGAGCCCCCCCCCCAAACTGAAAAGAGCACTTTTACATTACAAATAAAATACAACTACTATTCACACTATAAACATAAGGGGTTAATTTAAAAAAAATGACATAGGGTCCCCCCTCCTGGGTGGCACCCCATTTTTTGGGAATTTTAAGGGTTAAAAAAATTATGTGGGGTCCCCCTTACCCAGCATAACCAGCCCAGGACCAGCTATAGGGGCTTGTAGGAACAGGGCGCAGGGGCCAGTTTTGGTGGCCCCCCCGCCCTGTCGGCTGCAAGCTCCATGGGCCGGGCTCTTCTGCCCCCCCCCCGGGCTTTGGGGAGGCAGGTAATTGGGGGTGCCGGTGGTAAATGGCAAGTCACCCGCTAGCCGCATGTGATTCGCCAGCCCCCAGCCTTGTGAACTGGTATAGGGGTCTCATGGATCCTTTACCAGTTCACAAAGGGTTAAGTGTAAAAAAACACATAGACACAAGGAGAAAAAAAAAATATATATATTTTTTTTATACTTACTTCCCATCCATCCCTGGACACTGTGTCCCACGCTGATCAATCTGGCTTCTGCTCTCCTGCTGCTGCTGCTGGAAGCCTTTTATAGCTGCTGGGCGAAAGAACATAAGGGCTTAATTTAAAAAAAAGTGACATAGGGTCCCCCCTCCCATTTTTGGGGGATTTTAAGGGATAAAAATCCCCCCCAAAAATGACACGGGGCCCCCCTACCCGAAGTGACCAGCTATGGGGGCTTCTAGTAACAGGTTGCAGGGGCCAGCTTTGGTGGTCCCCCCCACCCTGCAGCCTACAAGCCCACATACCCTCTGTGGGCCCACGCTCTTCTGCACCCCCCCGGGATTTGGGGAGGCAGGTAATTGGGATGCCGGGGGTTAATAGCAAGTCACCCGCTAGCTGCAGGTGACTTGCCAGCCACCAGCCTTGTGAACTGGTATAGGGGTCTCATGGATGCTGTCACAAGTACTAAAGAAAAAAGCAATGTGATGGGCGTGGTTCACTGCTGCTAATGCGGCAGAAATATACAGAGCACTTTTGGCAATAAGCTACATTTTAAATAGGGTTTATTTAAAGAAAATAAAATGGCCTGGGCCACAGATGGCCCAAAATGCCCCCCACTCCCCATTGGTGAAGACACTCCTGGTGCCAGCACTGTCAGCTGGCAAAAGGGGATTGCAGGGCTCAGGTAAGTTTTTACAGCAGTGTACTTCTTGCTGTACACTCTGTGCTACTGCCCCCTCCCCCATCGCAGCCACCCCCCCAAGGTTTGGGTCCCCATTGATTTGAGGTTTAATTTAGTTTGAAAGTTTGAAATTAGTTTGAATGATTTTTGACAATCCTTTGTGGCCTAGTAAAGTTTATCTAGTAAGGTCGATAAGGTGAGTAGTGTCCAATTGATGGCTCAATTTCATGAGTTTAAGTAAATCAGTAGGATCTGTGACACTCAGGATAACTCTATGTCCAGGTGCTGGTCAGGTCGAAGATTGAAAGAAAGTTAATCTTCCATTGGTATGTCTTGCCCAGTGGAAGGGTGAAACAGTTGCCCCACCAGTGAGGGGGGAGAGGAGAATCTGCCCTGTGACTGAGATCAAAAGATTAAGAAGTTGGTGTAACTTCCAGTGGGAAGATTAAAGCCTTAGAGATCTTAAGTTAAGGCGGACCAAAACCCACATTTTTACCTAGCATCCCCTGAATTGCTCTTCCCACGAATAGTAACTTATGCCTTTACTTCTTTTTTTTCACTCTAATCCCAGATAATGCCACCTGTTTTCGCTGTAAAGCTCCGCCTCCTCCATTAATTTCCACTGCTGTCTGTGGCAGTAAATGTTGCCACACTTATGCAATGACTAATCATCTGCAATTTTACAGAGGGACAGTGCCATGAATGACTTGCCTTCAGCCCGTGCCCGTGGTGTCCCTAGGCAACTGGCCGGGGTTTCTCCTGCCCAGCAGCCGCTTCCACCTCAGGTGCCAGCTCCAGCGGCACGTGCGTCGCCGAGCGCTCCCTTCTCCACTGTCATTCGACTTGTGCTTGCGCGCGAGTACAGTCTGCTTATGTCCTCAGGTGGTGCTATACACAGCGGGGCCACTGGAGGCTGCTTAAAAGAGCTAAACGTAGGAGGTCCAGTTCTGGGCAGTATGCCTTTGGAGTTCAGGTGGGGCAATCAGCCCAGAGCTCTGTAAGAGCACCAATCAAACCACAGATCCAAAGTGCACCAATCAGCACACAGATCCGAAGTGCACGAATCACAGTCTCCCTCCCTGTCCAATCCAGCCAGGTTCAGTCCTATAAAGGTATAACCACTTCAGTGTGTCAGTGCCTCTGATAGCGTTTAGCTGGCTTTGTGATTGCTCCTGTGATTTCCTGTATATATCGTTATTGACCCTCTGCTTGAATCTCGACCATGTCTCCGTCTCATCCCTTTGTACCGCGCAGCTCTCTGACCTCCCGGTGTGACCCCTGGCTTGACATCTGACTTCGCTTGATTTCTCCTGAGCACCCGAATTGCTTACAGTACTTACCCATTTCCGAAGCACCCAAACTGTTTCCAGTACTTACCCGACATTGCCCAGTCTGGCCTCTGGTTCATCTGTCTTCACCCCTGTAAGCTCACATGCTTTGTGCTATTAAGTCCTGGGGGCAACCGTGTCCGGCAAGGCGTATAAAGCTTCCCGGCAAACGGGGGCTTGACTAAAGGTAAAGCTAGCAGTGGAGATTGGGGGTTGTGGGCTTACCTTGAAGGCGGGTGTCCCACGGGGCCTGACATTATTACAGGCCTAAAAGATTGATATGGAAGAACTTGTACAACAAGTGCAGGCCATGGCTACCGCCATTAACCAGCTGGCCCAACGTGTGGCTGATCAAGAAAATCGCCAGCTGCAGGCACCACCTGTATCCTCACCTCCTGTTGAGCCGAAGGTTCCCCTTCCCGAGAAATTTGATGGGGATCGTACAAGATTCTCCAACTTCAAGAACTCCTGTGAACTTTATTTCGGACTACGGCCCTACTCTTCGGGCACAGAAATGCAGAGGGTGGGCCTGGTTATCTCTCTGCTCCAGGGTGACCCACAGTCCTGGGCGTTTGGCTTAGCGCCCACAGATGAGGCCTTGCAATCTGTCTCAGCCTTTTTCTCCACTATGGAGATCCTATATTCGGACCCTGACAGGACTTCGACCGCTGATTCCAGGCTTCGAAGCCTGAAACAGGGGAAACGCTCAGCAGAGGAATATATATATATTCCGCCGTTGGGCGATTGAATCCCGTTGGAATGATCCTGCCTTCTGTAGTTAGTATAGAATTGGTCTTTCAGAGGGTGTTAAGGATGTTCTAACAAATTTTCCTTACCCTAGAAGCCTGGATGAACTCATGCTTATGGCCATTAAAATTAACAGACGGCTACAGGAGCGACATATAGAGAAGAATCACTCTCACTCCTGGGAATCTTCCCACCAGGAGTCATCCCCTATGGGTGTTGTTTCATCTTCGCCCCCAGAAGAGCCTATGCAACTCGGTGCTACTCACCTTTCCCCGGCTGAAAAGAGTAGACGTCGCACCTTAGGCCTATGCATGTACTGCGGGGTTTCAGGTCACCTGGTTGGGACCTGACCCAATAAAAGACCTTTGGCGGGATTGCAATGTCCTGACAAGATTGAGAAAGTTTGTCGGGACGGTCAGGTAACTTCCTTCATAGAAGTAAAAGGTTGTTACCTGCTACTGTGGGTTGGGAGTTGTCCAGGAAATCCGTCTCCGCTTTTGTCGATAGCGGAGCGGTTGGCAACTTCTTGGATAAATCCATAGTAGCCGCCTTAGGCATTTCCTTAATCCCCCTTGGGAAGCCCCTTCAGATTTTGGCAGTAAACAATACTCCTGTTCGTGGAGGAACTGTCACCTCCAAAACCCCTTTAATTAACCTAGTTGTGGGACCTTCCCATTCTGAGACCCTTGAGTTTTTTGTCTTAGACTGCCCTGAAGCCCCGGTTGTCTTAGGGTTCCCCTGGTTAAAGGTGCACAACCCTACCTTTAATTGGGAAACTGAGGAATTAACAGGATGGAGCCCACACTGTGCAGAACATTACTCTAGTATCACTGTTGGAGCAACCCAAGTCTCAGAGCTTATTTGTCCGTCTGCCTCTCCATCCATGAGGCTACCTCATGTATCTTTATTGAAGTCCACCGGAACTATTCAGGGTGATAATCCTGTTAAGCCTGGTGAGGGTCCTGAGGCCCCTCGTGAAGGGTACTGTCATGAATGACTTGCCTTCAGCCCGTGCCCGTGGTGTCCCTAGGCAACTGGCCCGGGTTTCTCCTGCCCAGCAACCGCTTCCGCCTCAGGTGCCAGCTCCAGCAGCACGTGTGTCGCCGAGCGCGTCCTCCTCCCTCGTCCACTGTCATTCGGCTCATGCTTGCGCGCGAGTACAGTCAGCTTATGTCCTCCGGTGGTGCTATACACAGGGTGGCCACTGGAGGCTGTTTAAAACAGCTAAACCTAGGAGTTCCAGTTCTGGGCAGTATGCCTTTGGAGTTCAGCTGGGGCAATCAGCCCAGAGCTCTCTAAGTGCACCAATCAGCACACAGATCCTAAGTGCACCAATCAGCACACAGATCCGAAGTGCACCAATCAGCACACAGATCCGAAGTGCACCAATCAGCACACAGATCCGAAGTGCACCAATCACAGTCACTGCCGCCCTGTCCAATCCAGCCGGGTTCAGTCCTATAAAGGGATTACCACTTCAGTGTGTCAGTGATTGCTCCTGTGATTTCCTGTATTTATCGTTATTGACCCTCTGCTTGAATCTCGACCACGTCTCCGTCTCATCCCTTTGTACTGCGCAGCTCTCTGACCTCCCGGTGTGACCCTTGGCTTGACATCTGACTTCGCTTGATTTCTCCTGCGCACCCGAATTGCTTACAGTAATTACCCGTTTCCGAAGCACCCAAACAGTTTCCAGTACTTACCCGACATTGCCCAGTCTGGCCTCTGGTTCATCTGCCTTCACATCCTTTGTGCTATTAAGTCCTGGGGGCAACCGTGTCCGGCGAGGCGTATAAAGCGTCCCGGCAAACGGGGGCTTAACTAAAGGTTAAGCTAGCAGCGGAGATTGGGGGTTGTGGGCTTACCTTGAAGGCGGGTGTCCCACGGGCCTGACAGACAGCAAAACAACAGTGTTTTGCTTAGCGAAAATATCCATTTCTAGTTCTGCACCCTAAGAAGAAAGTATCAGCAGGGGCTGTGGTCAAACGTATTTCACAAATTCAGTGGATTTTGGACCGCTTTAAATCTCTCTAAAAACCTGGACACATTAAATCACATTAATTAATGGTAAACTTTCACCCTTTAATAGATATATTGAAAAATAGTATACTAGCATGGATGAAACTCCCTCTTAATGTGATGGGCCGAAAAGCCACCCCCCAAAAATGTTCTTTTTACCTTGCTTTATTTTTTTTTTATCGAAATAAATATCCCAAACCGCCTCTTTGAAACCACCAAAACACTAAATTAAAAGATTTGTATGGAAAAAGAAGAGGCACGGAATATCATATAAGTTACTAATAAGGCCCACCATGGAAGGGGGTTGGGGGATACCATACATAATAACATAATATACATAAAGATATACCATAGGGATATGTTACAAAGAGTTCTAGGATGGTTTTATGAAAGTCCAGTAGCCCTATGGACAAAATGTGAGACCGCTGGGGTGGGGCACGAGATTATAACTAGCAGTATTTATAAATCCATCTTAAAGAGGTTCCACCACCCCTTCATCAAAGCTTCACTGGAGACAGTAAGGGGATGCATCACGAATCAGGCACTATTGGCTTGATGCAGAGCCTCCCCGTTCAGCTATCCCGTGTGTTTTCCCGTTGGTTTTGGGCTTTGATCGGGTCAGGAAAGGGTGCTACGTTGATTTTAGTGTGCGTTAATGCGCTCAGGTGTGTGCTCAGCCGCCTTTCCGATTGTCGGCTCGCACGAGGCTGTTTTCCGGCAAAACGGACGCCTCGTTCATTGGCCCGTTTTTTTCAGTGATGCAGAGCCTTGATTTCCGATTGAAATCACCCTAATGAAACGGGGCCGCCGAGCCTTCACTTACGGGCAGTCAGAGCAGCCGTATTTGCACTCGGGCAATAATATGCAGTCCTCTGTTGGAGCACATTAGCGGCTCCAGCTCCACGGTCTTGTCCTGCTGAGTATGGCAGAAACCAGGCTGCACCGCACGCCTTTGGACATCGATTGCATGAGTGACGTTGACCTATTTGAGCTCACCCGCCTGGGTATGTGTATGAAACTTGTATTGGTTGCCCACCCTGTCTGACTTTTTTTTTTCCCTTAACACACTATTTTGTAATTTTTTGGTTAGTATATTTTTTGCCTAATTTTTTAACCTTAAATTAAATGGGTTAAGTGATTGAACCCTATTGCGTCATGTTCTTGCCCTCTTATGTAAGTAGTATTCCCCAGACTTTTTTAATGAGTGTACAGGTTGGATGTGCATGTATGCTCATTACAAATATCCTTTCCTCCAACCCTACCCCGCTCACCTATTTGTCCCTCTTTTCTGTTGGTTGCAATGCACACCTTATTTTATGTTTATTTTGCCTTTTTTTTTTTTGTTGTTTTTGGGCAGGAGACTCTGGCTATCCTTTGCTCCCCTGGCTGCTGACCCCCATCCTGCACCCATCTTCACAGGCAGAGGAGCCCTACAATACTGCCCACAGGAGGACTCGCTCTGTGGTGGACCGAGCCTTTGGTCTATTGAAGATGAGGTTCCGTTGTCTTGATCAGACTGGGGGGGGCACTACAATATACGCCTGCAAAGGTCATTAAGCTAATCATGGCTTGTCGGCTACTCCACAACCTGGGCATTAGGAGCAGTATTGGCCGATATCTAGACCTGCCGGATGAGCATGTTTTGGTTTCAGACGACCCCACCCCTCCTTTTTCTTGTACCCAAAGTGACACCACGCAAAACATCCGTGCACAACTAGTGTTTAATGTTTTTTCATAGAACAGAATCTTTATTTTTCATGTGAACTTAATTTTTTCACAAACAAATTTTGTTTTTGTTTATGTTTTTTTTTTAACCAAAGAAAAATGACACGTGTGGTCATAAAATATATTCCCAAACAATTAGTGGTATGTTGGGTCGGATGGTGGCGTTGAATGATGTTGTGGCTGCAAATTGGCTGCAATGTGGGCCAGGCTTTGATTAATCTCACCCATATGGCTGGTTAGGGCAGAGACATTTCTGTTTAATACCTCTAATTGGGCGTTGATGCTTGTTAGTTGGGTGCACACAGTGTCATTGAATTGCTGTGTGGTAGCCGAAAAGGCTATATTTTCCTGCCTCCACTCTTCCTCCAAAATTTGCAGTTGCCTTCTTTGGCTAATATGGCGCCTGGACTGGGTTCGAGCAGTGGGACGGGTGGTTGGTGCAGGTTCTGAAGGTGGTTGTGGATGGGGTGGTTGTGCCGGGGTTGACTGCGTTGCTGCCACTGGTTCAGTAGTGGTTAGTGACATATGTGGTGTGTCCTCCTCCAAATCTCGGATATGTTCGATTATGGGTGGGCTTCCTGTGTTCTGTAAATAAATATAGGTTCATTTTAGTTTATTTATGTCAACCAAAGCTCTCCAAGATCAATGTTAAAAGTACACACCAAGGACCATTGACTTACCTCATCCAAAACCACAATTTGGGTTCGTTGTGTAGAATCCTGGTGTGCCCTTGGCCTCGGTGATAACGCAGGGGTTTGGGGGCCTTGTGTGTCCTGTTGACTTGGGCCTTTGAATGAAGATTGTAAGATTAGCTAAAACCCCAAGTTTTAGCTAAAACCCCAAGTGTGTTGTGTAGCATAACACTGCCTTTTGGATCTTTTTATAAAAGGTCAGGCCAAATTCAGACTCACCTTGGGACCTTACATTGCGGTCTGTGTCTTGTGCCTCTGCCAGGCCCTGGATGCTGGCCGGGTGTATGTATGTATATACATGTTCCTCGGCGGGTGTAAGGATTATTTTTGTGGGTAAGCCACCCCCTGTCTGCTGGCTGGGGAAGATTAAATCACACCTAATAAATGTTACATCCTGTTACCAATGCGACTATAAATGCATTTTAATTTGCCTTTACCTCTGCTGACGGCGCATGTCCATTTTTTTTTGCTGTAATATTTCAGGTCCCCAAATTTCCTTTTTATTTGTTGAATATCTCTCCGGACTGATCCCACACTATTTACTTGCCTGCAAATATTAGTCCAGATCTCCAGCTTAGCCTGCTTAGTGGTTGTTTTGGAGGTCCGGCCAAATAGGGCATCATAATGCTCACAAACTGCATTTGCAACAGCCATGCTTTGAGCATCGCAAAATCGTGCAGTTAGTGAGCCACGGCGTCGTTGTCGGCCACATGGGTGTGTGGTGTCCCCTGCATCTGAGGAAATTGATGGTTGGGTATCTGGGGAGTCGTGTGTGGTTCTTGGGCTTATGGGGGAGGGTGATGTTGTGTGTGTGCTTCTCTGGCTTAATGTCTGGGTTCCTGTTGAGCTATCAGATGTTGAGCTGCATGTGGAATCTGAGGTACTGGAATTGGGAGAACCAGAGGGTTGAGGTGGAGGGGTGGGTGACCTTGGTGGGGTGGTGGGTTTTGCAATACGCTTACCCTTGCTTATGTGTTTTGATTTGTGGGTATGCTTGGTGTGTTGAGGTTGAGTATGCTGCAGGGTCTTACTAGATTTGGCACCCTTGTGTGTTTGTGTTTTTTTGGCAGGTGGTGGTGAATGGGTTAATGTCTCCTTGGTCCTGCGTTTTTTGGAATGTGCCTGTGTCTGTGGAGTATCCACCGTTTTAGTTGGGGCATGTTCTGCATGTGTCTTGTGCCTGCTCTTCTGTATTTTGGAGGATGAGGCATGTGTGCGGCTGCTATGTACCTCGGGCCTGGGTTGGCTCTTTTTGCTCCCTTTAGGTCTTCCCATATTGATATGGTATCCAACACAGAGCTGAGTGCCTTGTGCTTTAAATATGTTTCCCGTGTGGGCGTGGACAACAGCGGGTGCGCGCCTGCGCGCACGCACGCACGTCACCGCGGGGGAACGTCAGAGCTATACCTTGCAAACCAAGAAAAGATGTCGCCCCCATCTTTACCCCGGAGCAGGACGACATCATCATGGATGTGAGTATGCGAGCGTGCGTTTATGTGCGCGCACACATTCCTTATAATAAAAAAAAAACAAAGCGCAAGAATAGTCTGAAACAACTTAGTTTGTCACGTTAAATACAAGCCCACCTTAGTTTAACACATGTACGCAGCTACAAACCAGGCTACATGCAGATAGCAGAACTATGGCAATGTGAGGCAGCAAGAGGTTAATAAAGTGACTTTAGTTAGGCCAGGAAACTTGTTAATGTATTTCATGTATTAATGGTGGGTCCTTGTATCTTTTTTTAACAGATGATGCTGAAGAATCGCTACGACTTCCTGCCATTAGATTATGAGAAGTGGACGTTGGCCCTGGCGGTGGTGGACGCGATCGCACAACGATCACAAACCACCTATACCTTCACCCAGATCGCCCAACACTGGTCTGATTTAAAGAGAAGGCATAAACCCCGGGTGAGGCGGTACTTCGCCAAACATTTCCCATGTAAGTGTTTAAAATGTAAAATGCACCTATAACCCTGGCCTCGCCTGGGCGTGGTTTAATGATTGTGTTTGTATTTCAGCACATGAATGGAATATGCGGTTCCGCCCCACCCGGACCAGGACACGCAGCCCAGTGTTGGGCGAAACAGGTGAAGGTGTAGGTGGCCCACCGCCAGTGTCAACGGCCACCCCCTCCTCTGTAAGCGACTATGAGGAGGCTCTGGACCTCAGCATGCAGGGGAGGGGGGAATCTGACGGCAGGGAGTCGAGCCTAAATGACCCTCCACCTGACTCCGGTAAGGGAAATATAGTTAGATATGTGGTAATACATGCATTAACCCTTTAAGTGCCAGCCTACCTGGAGTTTTTGTCACACTCTGTTGCCAGACCATTTTGCACTATTTTGCGCTCCCCATGTTCAAATGTGATTTTTGAAGGGATTTACAGGGAGTTCCCAGGAAAATGATATATTGTTTTTTTCAGCAGAGTCTGGGCTTTAACATGAAATGTCTTGTTTGTCATTTGTTAGGTGTATTCTTAATATTTTTGGGTGAAATATGTGCAAAAAAAAAAAAAAATTTTTACATATTGTCGTTTTTTTTGTAATAAAAAATGTAAGTTTGTCTATGAAATCTTATTGCGTGTGAAATCCCAATTTCTCCCGGTTACAGCGGTACCACATATGTATAGGTAGACACCCTTTCCTGCCCAGGAGACTCCCCCAAACTGAAACAGCGCTTTAGGGGATTTTCAGATAAAATACAACTATGCTACGCAATATGCGCACCTTGCAGTTTTTCCAGAAAAACAACCCCCAACAAACTATATATTCTCTGGAAGTACACACCTCAGGCTTTCTAGGCGTACCAGGCTTGTTGATGTGGCCATAGTTTTCTGGAAGTAATCCCTCAATGGATTCTTTGGTTGCAAAGAGTTTCCCTAAAAAAAGGATAAAAAAGCTGAATCAAAGCCACATTAAAAAAACTATATACAAACAAGAAAAAACAAGTTTAATCTGAAAACGCAACATCCCCCGAACAGAACAATACCCAACATGCATAGGTTCTGTCAAGGGAAGAGTTGCCAAACACCCCAAAGTAAAGCATGTGCGTAATGGTAATTTTACTTGAAAATTTCAGCTCTGCAGACAAAGTGCGCACCTTGCGATTTTTCAACCAAAACAACCCTTGACATTTGGAATATCCCCCATAAACCATATATTCCCTGAAAGTACACACGTTAAGCTTTCTAAGGGTACCCAGCTTGTTCTAGTGGGCTCATCTTTCTGGAATTATTACCTCAAAGAATTCTTTGGTTGCGCAGGGTCTCCCTAAAAAATGTATAAAAAAGCTGAATAAAAAACACCTTTTCCTAAAATATAAATATGCAAACCAGAAAAAACAAGCTAAGTCTGAAAGCGCAAGGTCCCCCGAACAGAACATTACCCAACATGCATAGGTACTATTAACCCTTTTAATTGCCAGCCTACTTGAGATTTTGTCACCCTCTGTTGACAGGCCATTTTTCCCCATTTTGCGTCATGTTTTGCGCCATGTTTTGCGCCATTTTTGCTGGAACTTTCAGGAAAATTATATATATATTTTTTTGCAGCAGAGTTTAGGCTTTAACATGAAATGTCTTGTTTGTAAATTTTTTTTTTTTTTACAATATTATTAAGTAAAAAAAATAAATAAATAAATAAAAATTTTTTTTAGAAAATTTACCCCTTTATTTTAAATAAAAAATGTATTTTATTAAGGAAAATCATATTGCATGTGAAAGCCCCATTTCTACCGATTAGAACGGTACCACATATTTATCGGTAGCCCCCTGTTCCTGCCCAGGAGACCCCTCTAACTGAAACAAGTATTTTATAACATTCACAAAAAAAATACAAATACCATCCACACTACAAAGGGTTAAATCGAGAAAAAAAATGACATAGGGTCCCCCCTCCCAGGGGAGGGAGACCCCATTTTTTTATTTTTATTTTTAAGGGTTAAAAACCCTTAAAAATAAAAAAATAATTGACGTGGGGTCCCCCTTACCCAAAGTAACCAGCCCGGGACCAGCTATGGGGGCTTGTAGGCACAGAGTGGGGGGGCCAGCTTTTGTGGCCACCCCACCCTGCAGCCTACGAGCCCCCATAGCCTATGTGGGCCCGGGCTCTTCTGCCCCCCCCCCGGCCTTTGGGGAGGCAGGTAATGGGGGTGCCGGGGGTTAATGGCAAGCCACCCGCTAGCGCAGGTGGCTTGCCATCCCCCCAGCCTTGTGAACTGGTATAGGGGTCATGGACCCCTTACCAGTTCACAAGGGGTTAAAAGTAAATAATCACACAGACACAAGCAGAGAAAAAAATATTTTATTAATTTTTTTTTTTTTTTTACACTGTACTCACCTCCCATGCATCCTGGCGATCACTGGCTTCTGCTCACTTGCTAGAAGCCTTTTATAGCTGCTGGATGACAGAACACAAAGGGTTAATCAAAAAAAAAAAATTACATAGGGTCCCCCCTCCCAGGGGAGGGGGACCCCATTTATTTTTTTTTTTTTTTAAGGGTTAAAAACCCTTAAAAATCAAAAAAAAAAATTGACGTGGGGTCCCCCTTACCCAAAGTAACCAGCCCTGGACCAGCTATGGGGGCTTGTAGGCACAGAGTGGGGGGGGCAGCTTTTGTGGCCCCTCCACCCTGCAGCCTACGAGCCCACATAGCCTATGTGGGCCCGGGCTCTTCTGCCCCCCCCTGGCCTTTGGGGAGGCAGGTAATGGGGGTGCCAGGGGTTAATGGCAAGCCACCCGCTAGCGCAGGTGGCTTGCCATCCCCCCAGCCTTGTGAACTGGTATAGGGGTCATGGACCCCTTACCAGTTCACAAGGGGTTAAAAGTAAAAAATGACATACACACATAAGAAAAAAAAATCTTTATTATTTTTTTTTACACTGTACTCACCTCCGATCCGACGTCCCTCGCTTCTGTCCCGCGCCAATCATCTCACTGACAGATGCCGGTGGTGATCGGCGCAGGGCGGGTGACAGGCGAGGGGGCTCCGATCGGAGCCTCCTCACCTGACACCCGCCCTGCTCCGATCACCACCGGCATCTGACAGATGCCGGAGCTCGGAGGGGGTATAGGAGGAGCGGGATGACGTCATCCCGCTCCTCCCACAATGGGCGGGGCTAGGAGGCGGCGGCCATCGCCGCCATTACTAGAGGTGAGGACCCGGAAGAGGGTCCTCACCTGAAGACTGCGCAGCCCAGGGGGGGGATCGGACCCCCCCCTGGTGAAGAGGAGACCCGACAGAAGGCTCGGGCGCGGAGGTGAGTAAATGACAGTTTGTTTTTTTGTTTTTTTTTACAGCGCCGATGTCAGCGCTGGAAACGGGGGGGGGGGGGCGGCTGGTTTCGGGCCCCCTCCAGAAGACGGAGGACGACGGGGGGGGGGGGGCGATCGGATGCCCCCCGCAGGAAGAGGAGACCCCAAGCTTCACGGGGATACCGGAGGTAAGTGGTTTTTTTTTTCTATTTTTTAACTGTTTGGGGGAAATGCCAGGCACGTAGTTTCTACGTGCTTGGCACTTAAGGGTAGGAGAAGCAACCACGTAGAAACTACGTGCTTGGCATTTAAAGGGTTAAATACAGATACTCATGTGCACTATTGTTAGTTGTAGATTTAGACGTCGCAGGGACATCCCAAGGGATGATCAAGGAAGGGGGCGACGGGGAAGAGGTGGCTGGGGAAGGTGAGTAGATTGATACCTAGAAGCCTAACTTAATATGATATTCACGAGACAACAACAGTCTCTAATATCAGTGTGTTTGTCATCCAAACAGATTCACAGCAGCAACTAAGGGAGCAAGAGACTCCGCCCCCCGATGCAATGTGCGCCAAAAACCTTGTAAGTGGCGTTTTTTTTTACAAAAGTAAATGAACAAACAATTCCATTGGCCCCAAAATTGTAAAAAAAAAACATTTACCCAAAGACTTTGTTAAAAAAGCCCTTAAAGCGGACCTTCACTCAGAATAATAGTCTATCTTATATGTTTCCCACACCCTGTACATACAGATTGCCCACCTTTAAAACCATCCTACCTGCACCTAGTGCATGTTATGAGGCTTTAAACATCCAAGATGGCGGTTTATGGAAGCCGCCATCTTATCAGGCAGCCTGCAAACAGGAAGTGCCTTCTAACTGTGCTGCTCTGCATTCTGGGATTGCTGACCTTTTCCAGAGCACAGCTCTGCTCTGTGTGAGCAAAGCACAGCTATAACCCACCCCCTGTACCTTATCCCACTCTCCTCTCCTCAGTAAGTGTGATGCTTCTGAGTCAAGATGGCGGCGGCCGTATCCTAATTTCCTGAACAGAGTTGCAGCCCAGTGGGGTAAAGAATAATAAGTTAGTGACTAAAAACTTACAATATATTAATTTAATATGCTGCGTAATCGTTTTTTAAGAGTTTGGGCTTTTCATTAAATCACGCAGAAGGTCCGGTTTAAAAAGGGCCCCAAAAAAACCACGCACAACCAAACCATAAAAACAATGCTAAACTAATGTTGTTTTTCATTCACAGATCAAAGAAAAACACAGCCACAAGACCCCGAGGCCTAATTTTTTAAATGTTTAATTCAAATTTTAATTGTTTTTTACTTTTGTTTTATCAAAAAAATAATCTCAAAACCACAAAACCAAAAAAATAAAAAGTTTGAAT
Source organism: Gastrophryne carolinensis (assembly GCA_027917425.1). Classification (NCBI taxonomy): domain Eukaryota; kingdom Metazoa; phylum Chordata; class Amphibia; order Anura; family Microhylidae; genus Gastrophryne; species Gastrophryne carolinensis. The sequence goes on from CM051235.1 coordinate 560,049,126, forward strand.
AAAAAAAACATAAACAGATTTTGTGAGTTGTCTTTCCTGCAAATGTACAATCACACAACATCATCACACATTTACATCACACAAAAGGTTTAGATATGGGACAATAAATCAGAAAAACTCACAACCAATTACGGTAAACATTAAAGGCAAGGAAGAAGGAACACCAAAGAGATTAAGGTATGCATTAATGGCAAGGAAGAAGCAACACCAAGGAGATTAAGGTATGCATTAATGGCAAGGGACAAGGAACACCAAGGAGATTAAGGTATGCATTAATGGCAAGGGACAAGGAACACCAAGGAGATTAAGGTATGCATTAAAGGCAAGGAAGAAGGAACACCAAGGAGATTAAGGTATGCATTAATGGCAAGGATGAAGGAACACCAAGGAGATTAAGGTATGCATTAATGGCAAGGAAGAAGGAACACCAAGGAGATTAAGGTATGCATTAATGGCAAGGAAGAAGGAACACCAAGGAGATTAAGGTATGCATTAATGGCAAGGAAGAAGGAACACAAAGGAGATTAAGGTATGCATTAAAGGCAAGGAAGAAGGAACACCAAGGAGATTAAGGTATGCATTAAAGGCAAGGAAGAAGGAACACCAAGGCGATTAAGGCATGCATTAATGGCAAGGAAGAAGGAACACAAAGGAGATTAAGGTATGCATTAAAGGCAAGGAAGAAGGAACACCAAGGAGATTAAGGTATGCATTAAAGGCAATGAAGAAGGAACACCAAGGAGATTAAGGTATGCATTAATGGCAAGGAAGAAGGAACACCAAGGAGATTAAGGTATGCATTAATGGCAAGGGACAAGGAACACCAAGGAGATTAAAGTATGCATTAATGGCAAGGAAGAAGGAACACCCAAAAATAAATTTGACAATATATATATGTGTCAAATTGGCAGTTGGTGCCATATGCATATTCCAATGGAGGTTTAGGGATGTGCGCTTGCGTGTAGCCAGATTGGCAACTGAAGAGCCATGGAGATGTAAGTATACTTGAAAAAAACACCAAAATGGAAGGTCAAATACGACGGAAACCAAGCAGGTACGTTCAAAAACCAAGGAAAAAGCAGGGAAAAACGGGCCGCCCGTGTGAACGGGAACGGAAGCCGCGATCAAATTGAAGGCACCCGAGAGAGCCAAAAAAACTTCCCGAGTGAAGACAGATTGACGGATCAGTTAGGGAGCCATTCCGACGGAGGCTCTGCATCACATTTGAGCCACGATTCAAACGGGAGCCCCGGACAATCGGAAGGTTTAAAGCTCAGATCGGGGGAGGCTCTGCATCAAGCCATATGTCCCTATCCACATATGCTGATTGCCCTAACTAATAATCCAAAGTTTCCTGCAGTTCTATCGAAATCAGAGTGGAACTCTCAATAATAAACATAGGAGAATACAAGAACTTTTTAAAAGCTTGTCAAATGCAATTGGATCTAAAAACATTAGTATTACCCACACAAGTAACTCCACCAACTCAGTTTGAAAATCTTTTTTTTCAATATGGAGGGGGTTAAACATTAAAAAATTAGAATGTTTCTACTCAGTACTTATAAGGACACAGATCCCGCTCATAGCAACATTTAAAAAAAATGTGACCTAGATCTGGCAATATACCTCAATATAATGCAATGGAAAAATATAGTTAATATAATAACAAATATTAAAGCTCCACCACTGAGAGCATTTTTTTATAAAATTTTGACATTCATTCTAGAACCCCGACTATATGTGTTGGTGGGGGAATTATGAAAAAGCTATTGTGGTGCATTTATGGTGGGAGTTCCTTTGGATAAAGAAAATTTGGGCCCAGGTTAAGAAAGCTATAGATAGAATGACTGAACTAGGCAAGAACAAGATCATTACTCCATGTCGGGGCCTATTGAACCTGAATGACTGGTTTCTTTATCCAGAAATGCTATATAGATTTTTATATAGATTGTGCATGTTTTCCATTATATAGACTTTGGGGTTAATTCATCAAGGGATAGCGGGCAGGTAGTGCCTCGTAGCGACAGGTTGTGAACGGTGAATGTCGGGCGCTGTATGCAATAACACATTTATCAAAGCGATTATCGTGAGCGACTCTAACAGCGCCATGTAGCGTCCGATTCATCATCACAAACGGCTCAGTGTATACCGCCAGTGCTCTGCCTTCCAGAGCTCCTGGTATTACCTGTCGCTCTCCCATACATTTCAATGGAAGTTACTTTTCTTCACTTTAAACAGGGTTTTATTTTATTTTTTTTAATCAAATCATTGTGTGACCCTCTACTGACCTATTAAATGTCATTTTTGAAAACTGTTAAGATTTTTTTATATTTTTATGCAGAATTGTCATTACAGGTCTGATATTAAAGTGTTCATGTTACACTGTAATAACAATGTAATTCCACGTGTTTCTGCGTTGTTACTAGTGGATATGTGTTCATAAACGGACTTTAATCACACAGCTGTGTGAGGCTGTTTTTTTGTTGAATATGGTTTGAGTCGCTCACACTGACCAGTTGCTACTGCTCGCTCCCATATAGTGCTGTATTGGTGTTATAGCGACTCACACATCCAATTCATCAATACTGGCCATGTTACTAGAGCAACTGAGGCGCTCTGTAATAGCGACTCACGGCCGATCAGAGCGACCACTAGCGGTCGCTCTTAGCGCCGCTGTACAGACGCTCATCTGCTGTTACCTGGCGCTAGTAATGAATCAGCCTGCCAGTAAAGAAGTTAAAGTGCCTGAGCCATCATGACCCATTTGTCTGTTTTGTGTGGTTTTATGGGTCTCTACAGTTGCAAGATTTATATGAAGAGCCATACCCAGAGAGTTCTTTTGAACAGTTTGGAAATGGTTCCTGGAGTATCTTACTAGGAAATAATCTAAGGGGAATGGCTGCAACAATCAAGGTGGAGGCCCATATTCTGAGGGGGGGGATTAACTTGCATGCAAATCCCCCTTTATACAATAGTGGCATGTATAACTTGGAATTTACAATAATTTCATCCGTAAGGAAGAAACGTCCATATTATTTGTGAAAAATGAGTTAATTCTGTGCACTTTCCTGACATTTCAAAGTCCCTGCAAAAAGCCGCACTGTACAGTAAATGATTTGCTGCTCGTTATTGCCATCTGCTGTTAACTTTACATATTGTCAACCGCAGCAAGAGTACAGACATGAAGACTGTAAATCAGTCCCCCATTTATAATGTACAAAGATCAGATAAATGTACAGTAATTCCAAGCATATCCTGCATATACTGTGTTCCTGAAATGTGGAAAAAACATTACAGAAGTTTTTTGTAACCTATAGCCCAGATTAAGCAGATTAGTAAATGTAATGATTGAATTAAGTGCCATTACTCCCATTGGTTACTCATCAATGTTTATGGAAAAATGGATTTTTAGTTTTTCTACATTTGTTACAGGAATATATTTTCAGAACGAGTTGCTGAGGCGGTTATAAACAAACTGTTGACCTACAGGAGCCAAAAATAAAATGAGGGGCCCCACAACTCATTTTTACCCAATGACATCAAAGTTACCATAGTAATCACTCTATAAGATGCACTACCACCCACCCCAAAAGTATGGGGGATGTTAGTCTGTCCTTTGGAGCGAATGTAAAATCCTGCGGCCCTGGTTTCAGTTGGTGGGCCTCAGCTGTATAGAGCCGACGTCCATTGCTTACAAAACACAGGCTACCCACCACCCGGAACCAACACTGCACAAGAAAGATCGGCAATGTGTGAAGTGCCAGTAAGGGGACGGGGATCAGTTACCCTGCCCTTCTGCAGCTCCTCCATTGTCTGGTGTTCGGGGATTCTGCCACTCTGCCTGCAACTGGGGATTCCGCACAATGTCAGTAATAGGGGGGATTCTGCACAATGTCAGTAATAGGGGGGATTCCGCACAATGTCAGTAATAGGGGGGATTCTGCACAATGCACACAATAATGGGGGGAGTCTGAACACTACAATGTGGTGATTGGGAAGGGGGTATCTTGGCACACCGTTTGGTTCAGAATATTTTTTTTCTTATTTCTCTCCTCTAAACCCTGGGTTCGTCTTATAGTGTGAAAAATACAGTATGTGATTATTTACCTCTCATCCTATCTATCCAACAACTTGTATGTGCCTGACTAGGCACACACCAAATTTCTCTCCTTATCCCCCATTGAGAACCATGTAAATTGAGTAATTTTAAAGCATTTTAAAATTTAAGCTTATATGTAAATACCTTTTGTATTCTATAAGCTGCTTTCTTCACTTAATTCTCATGGCTAAGTTGGGAAGCCAGCCCTGACTAGCTGAGAGGTTTCTTTCCCCGGCCAAACGATGACTCCTAACCCTAACCCTTTTGATTACTGGTTCATTTCTGTGAGAATGATTGCAGGAGCCATTAGATACTTTAAAGTGGAGCAAAACCCAGGATTTTGACTTTCCCAGGTTTTGGTCCTTGCCCACAGGCACCCTGATCGGGAGTGCCCCACTGTGTGAAACCCCCCTCCCCCAGGCCACCTGAAAGAACTCACCTGTACCTGGTCCTACAGCAAATGTGCGCTCCACTTTAACTAGCAACAACTGACATCAACACCTTAATGAGTCAAACTATAAGTTTCACACAGTGAGGCATGTCCCAGGGAGAAGGAACAATATGGTATAGTAAAAATCCTGGGTTTTGTCTTTCTCTAAAGCTCAGTTAGATTTAAGCCTATGGCATAAAGTTTGAAATAGAAATTGAGGGCTTTATTCATCAAGGGATAGCGCCAGGTAGTGCCTTGTAAGCTACAGGTAGCGTCAGGTGAACGCCGGCTGCAGTACGCAATACCACATTTATGAAAGCGAATCTGGTGAGCGCCTCTTACAGTGACACGTAGCGACCGATTCATCATCACAAACGGCTCAGCGGATCCCGGCGGCGCTCTGGCTTCCAGTATTACATGTCGCTACCTGTAGCTCTTCCATACATTTCAATGGATGTTACTTTTCTTATGTTTAAACAGGGTTTTATTTTAATAATTGTTTTTTTTTTTTTAGATCAAATCATTGTGTGACCTCTCCTGGCCTATTTAAATACATTTTTGAAAACTTTTTTTATTTTTTATTTTTTTATGTAGAATTGTCATTACAGGTCTGGCATTAAATTGTTTGTGTTACAATGTAATAACAATGTAATTCCATGTGTTTTCGCTTTGTTACTAGTGGATATGTGTTCAAAAACGCACTTTAATCAAACAGCGTCTGGCGCTCTGGGCTACAACGACCCGATTTTGAGCGCTGGCGCTGTGTGGGGCTATTTTTTTGATGAATATGGTGGTGGATTGCACTGAGCTGGCGCTACCATTCGCTCCCATACAGTACTGGTTTTAGAGCGACTCACACAATATATTCATCAATGCCAGCCAGCGACTGAGACGCTCTGGAATAGCGGACCATGGCCGAGCACAGCGACTACTAGCGGTCGCTCTCAATACCTCGCTACAGACGCTATTAATGAATCAGCCTGCCAGTCTGCAACCAATTCAATAGAGAACAGCTCAAAGCTGCAGCTGACATGGTTAATAGGGGGAATAATCAGACAAGACCATTAACTTCCAATATCTAAGGCATTAATAATTAGTCCTTTTTTAATCAAACTGAAATAGTCATCCATTCTATCTAGGGAAAGATAACAGCTGAACTCCAGGATCCCCACTGAAGACAATGCTATAAGACCTGTTGGTTCACCACTGACAGTCAGACTTCCTGTGCAGTCTAATCAGGCCTCTATGGGTTTGTATACTAACAAAAAGCATATTCTGAGAGGGAAAACAGGAGAGGGCTTATTTTTACTGAATTAGAGTTCTTTAAGGAACAATTTTGCTTTTAATAGACTATATATTTCCAAACACCAGAAAGTTATTTAAAGCGGTCCTTCACTCTGAATAAGAGTCTATCTTATATGTTTCCCACACCCTGTACATACAGATTGCTCACATTAAAAATCATCCTACCTGCATCTACTGCATGTTATGAGTCTTTAAACATCCAAGATGGCGGCTCATGGGACATCAGGCAGCCTGCAAACAGGAAGTGCCTTCTGACTGTGCTGCTCTGCATTCTGGGATTGCTGACCTTTTCCTGACCCCAGCTCTGCTCTGTCTGAGCAAAGCACAGCTATAACCCACCCCCATGTACTTTATCCCGCTCTCCTCTCCTCAGTAAGTGTGATGCTACTGAGTCAAGATGGCGGCGCCCATATCCTAAAGTCCTGAACAGAGTTGCAGCCCAGTGAGGGAAAAGAATAATTTATAAACTTTAAGTATATTAATTTTAGTGGCTGGGGAATCATTTTATAAGGGTTTGGGCTTTTCAATAAATCATGGTGAAGGTCCGGCTCAAGCTTTCTTTATTAATACTACATTGTAATATTTTTGGCTGCAATGCATATAGGAAGGAAATCAAATGACAAACAGTGTCAGGCTGTGACGGGGAAGGTTACATGAGTGGGAAACATTCTATTATTACAGAAACAAAACAAAAAAAACTAAATATATGTAGATTAGATTACTGAACACAATATGAGACATACATTGTATTACGTCAAATACATCCACAAGATTTCAGACTGGCAAATGATGGGTTATGTATAGATGCTACTTGTTGGGACCCTGATGGGTTCCTGGTAAGTGACCTCGAGACAACCCCTATGTTATTTTGGTTGGTACACAGTCTGGCCTTTAATTCATAGTACAATCGTGCCCCGGGCTAGGTTACCCTGGGAGGTTTTTTAGGCTCAGCGCTGTAACCACACCTACTAATAGTTACAATTTCTAAATCAGTTTAATCATTTGTCAATAAAAAACAATTGCTATAATAGCGTTATCATGTTTGTATCTTTACATCATATAAAATATAAAATCCATCATCACTTGTTACATTTGTTATGTTACATTACATCAACTTTTTTTGATGGGCAATCATGTATCATGTTTCGCCAATCTTGGCTTTCTCAATGCCCTATTTGTGTAACAAACAGACAGACATTTCATAGTATTAGTAAACTGGTTAGTAAGTTAATATATGTATTAATAACTTCAACATTGGATAATTAGGAATAGGGAGACAAAAACAGTACCTGGTGCTGGAGATTTCACACGTGTCAATTAATAGTTGGTGTACATATTCAATGTTCCCCAAAGTGAGCCGGTGGTGTGCATTATCCTGTCATTAGAATTTGTCCCATTAATATCTAATCTATATGGTTTAAGGGCAATAACAATAGTAGTTTATTCCCATGTACCTGGTTTAGTTATGTTCCACTTTAGGACAAGGGACACTGTTCTATCAGGTCTTTTTGGGAGACTCCTGTTCTTTAAGGACCGTTCCTGTATTTGGGGAGAGCAGAAGAAGGAACCTGTTACTGGGTGCCTTTTAAATGGATTGTCAGGCTATTTATGATAATAAAGGGATGTTTAAATCAGACTTGCCTGTTAGTTTCTGTTTCTCCTCTTTGCGGAGTGGTCGCGGTGGCAGGTAAGTCCAGGCGGCAAAGGCAAAAATGTTATTGCCTAGGTTTCTTTGTTCATTCGCGGCTTCCCCGCGCTTTAAAGTTTCCCCTTGTGTCAGACCTGTCCGCTCAAAATGCTTACCTGCCACCGCGCCAGCGACGCTCGTTTTATGCGCTCCATCTCCTGGAGCGCGTCTACCTCGGCTTCTGGCTTCCGCCGGAAGTGACGAGATGCGCCGCCGGTCCGGTGCCCTGTATATCAGGCAGCGCCATTTTCTTGGAGAATCGCCATTTTGCTGGGGATTTTATTCCCAGCACAAAGCGGGACTTCCAAGATCTAGTATCCGCCATCTTTCTGTAGCCAAATAGTTACCTTTACCGTGCCGCGATTTCCTAAAGGGGGACCCTTATTCTCCACTATACTGTGCTAGAGTCTCCCTCACATATACTGCCATGGCACAAAGGATTTTACAGGATATATTTAAACTCGTATGGCCTCCTGAGAGACCACAGCGACACATTACACACAATGGAAGCTGAATGCAGGAGGCTGGATACAGGGTTGGGGGACAGGAAACAGGGTTGCCCACACAGTATGGAGTTTGGTGGTGATTGTGCAGAGCCGGGGATAAAGATTCCAGAAGTCTGTTATCCCTGATGAGTGAGAGGAAAGGGAGCCACATTCACCCCATGTGTACAGAAGAGATGTGGAACGGGGAGGCCGATTCATCAATAGCGCCAGGTAGCGACAGATGAGCGACTGAAGTATGGCGCTATGAGCGCCGCTAGCGTCAGCCGCGGGCGGTAGCGATTCGCTATAGCAGGCCTCCTCAGTCGCTACCTGGCGTTGTTGCGAACAACGCCTACATTGCTGAATATGATGTTGGCCCTCAGCTTTGTAGGCGCTGTCAGTCAGTGTGACCACGCTATTCTACACAGCGCCTGTTAGCTTTGCTGTGTCCTGGCCATCCAGTACCTTAAACACATTGCAACATTTTTTAAAAATTTAAAGAGTTTTTATTTTGTGTTGAAAAGGAAATTAAATTCAACCAGATATTCGAATATAAATGCAAAATAAAACATAATTAAACACATAGCCACAATTATTTTTTTTTTTTTATTTGTTACATAAAAAGGAAATACAATTAAACCACCAATGAGAAAGAAAAGGAAAATAAAAGCAGAACAGAGAAAGAAAAGGAAAATAAAAACAGAACAGAGAAAGAAAATGAAAATAAAAACAGAACAGAGAAAGAAAAGGAAAATAGAAAAGGAAAATAAAAACAGAACAGAGAAAGAAAAGGAAAATAAAAACAGAACAGAGAAAGAAAAGGAAAATAGAAAAGGAAAATAAAAACAGAACTGAGAAAGAAAAGGAAAATAGAAAAGGAAAATAAAAACAGAACAGAGAAAGAAAAGGAAAATAGAAAAGGAAAATAAAAACAGAACAGAGAAAGAAAAGGAAAATAGAAAAGGAAAATAAAAACAGAACAGAGAAAGAAAAGGAAAATAGAAAAGGAAAATAAAAACAGAACAGAGAAAGAAAAGGAAAATAAAAACAGAACAGAGAAAGAAAAGGAAAATAGAAAAGGAAAATAAAAACAGAACAGAGAAAGAAAAGGAAAATAAAAACAGAACAGAGAAAGAAAAGGAACATAGAAAAGGAAAATAAAAACAGAACAGAGAAAGAAAAGGAAAATAGAAAAGGAAAATAAAAACAGAACAGAGAAAGAAAAGGAAAATAGAAAAGGAAAATAAAAACAGAACAGAGAAAGAAAAGGAAAATAGAAAAGGAAAATAAAAACAGAACAGAGAAAGAAAAGGAAAATAGAAAAGGAAAATAAAAACAGAACAGAGAAAGAAAAGGAAAATAGAAAAGGAAAATAAAAACAGAACAGAGAAAGAAAAGGAAAATTAAAATAGGAATTAGAATGAAAAGGAAACTTACAACATAATTAAACACATAGCCACATGTATATATATAATTCTTTTTTTATTTTTACTCTAAAAAAAAATTAATAATAAAACAGAAATGAAATTGAAAATGAAAAGTCAAACAGAAATTCTAAAGCTAAGTAAAGTCCAGGAAAGTTTTGGAAAAGGAAATTAAGGATCATGGTGCATCTCTTTGTGCCTGAAAAAATAAGAAAAGTGCAGTTAGTATATATCTTTATAGTTGTTTTGTGGTTTCCCAAAAAAAAATGCATAACTTGATAACCAACATTGCCGTCTTACACCCCCCTTAGAGTGGTTTGGGTCATCTTACACCCCCCCTTAGAGTGGTTTGGGTCATCTTACACCCCCCCTTAGAGTGGTTTGGGTCATCTTACACCCCCCCTTAGAGTGATTTGGGTCATCTTACACCCCCCCTTAGAGTGATTTGGGTCATCTTACACCCCCCTTAGAGTGGTTTGGGTCATCTTACACCCCCCCTTAGAGTGGTTTGGGTCATCTTACACCCCCCTTAGAGTGGTTTGGGTCATCTTACACCCCCCCTTAGAGTGGTTTGGGTCATCTTACACCCCCCTTAGTGCGTTTTTTTGCTCTTTTGGATGGGAGGTCAAATACATTTAAACAGTAGTGCAGTACTTGCATTAGAGTGAAGGGTAGTTAGCTTACCGCAAAAAAAGAAGTGATCAGCCTTTCCCTTAGCTCATCGCCAGTCTGGGTGTCCTCACTTCTATCTGCGGGCAGGTTGGGGATTTCTGGCACCAGTGCTGTCTCCTCGGGGGCTTGGATTCGGTGACAAATACAAATGTTGTGTAGCACACAGCAGGCAAGGATGATCTTGGAAACCTTCTGTGGGCTGTAGAGCATCTCTCCTCCTGGCCGTGCCAAACAGAGAAAGCGTGCTTTCAGCAGGCCGATGGTTCTTTCCACAATGCTTCTGGTCTTGCGATGCGCTGCATTGTAGCGTTCATGGGCAGAGGTCCGTGGGTTCCTGACCGGAGTCATGACCCACGTTCTCTGCCCATATCCCTTGTCCGCTGTAGAAAAAACACAAGGAGAGAGACAGCAATTAGTACTAGTACATGTTTTTTGGTGGTAGTTTGGTTAAAATTGGCTTACTAGGCCACATATTAGCAAAATACATAGACATGGTTAATTTATTACCCAGTAGCCAGCCAGCTGGCATTTCGTTGTTATCAAACTTCCGGCACAGGACTGTCCGCTGCAAGACGTAAGAATCGTGGCATGAGCCGGGGAACCCCGATCTCACCGCCCGCAGCCTCATGTCCGGGTCACAGACCACCATGATATTAAACGAATGGAACTGCTTCCGGTTTCTGTAGGACAGCTCCTGTGCACGGGGAGGGCGGAAAGGGATATGTGTACCATCAACGCACCCTAGCACATTCGGGATCCCTCCCATCAGATAGAAAGCATGTTTTATTTTGGCAACCTCTTCCTCATCCTCAGGAAACTTGATGTAAATTGGGATTAAATCACAAATTGCCAGAACTACCTGGATTAGTATGCGGCTCATAGTAGCCTGGCTTATCCCGCTGAGGAGGGCTGAGGTTGCCTGGAAGGTCCCTCGTGCCAAAACATTAAGAGTGGCACACAGGCGTACTATGCCTGGAATGGAATGAGTGCGTTTGGTGGATGGCTCGATTTTGGTCTTAATCTGATCATATAGGGACTGTAGTGCAGCACGATTCAGACGGAAGCGGCTCCTGATCTGCTCGTCACTTAAGTCCCATACTGAAAGGCGGATTGCAAAGGAGCGGGGTGCCCTAAGCCTCACAACACCCCGCTCCCTTTCCTCCTGCTCTTTCAGCATACACATACATCCATCCACCCAGACACCATACATCACCCTCTTATCCATCACACACACTAAAGATATATACAAAAACAAAAATAAACAAAAAAAACAACTAACACACAACACACACACAAACAATCACACTACACACACACCCGCTACAATGCAGCTCACCACAAAACCAGAACTATAGTGGTCCAAACCACCAGCCTGCTGAAAACCAGCTTTCTAAGTTAAGCACAACCAAGAGGGGAGTTGCTGCACAGCCCACAAAAGGCCCCAAAATCAAGCCTCACTTGCTGTATGCTACACAATATTTGCAGATGCCACCCAAACCAAGCTCCTAAAGAAACAGCACTGATGTCAGAAATCACCCAACAAGCCACAGAGAGTGAGGACAGAAACCAGACAGAGGCTCAAATGAGCTAAGGGAAGCGAGCACAGCACCACACCACAGCCTTTGCCACAGTGTAAGAATAGCAGAAGCTAGAACATTCCTTCCTTTTATACTTCATTTTCTAAAGTGACAGGTCCGCTTTGCCGCCTTTTGCGTCGCTCTGCTAGTTCCGGGCGCCAATTAGCCGACCCAGGTGTGCGTAAAACAGAGTGCGCACGCGCACGCTAGTAGCGCTACTAGCGTACTTGAGCCGTAACTTGCGTGCATTAACGGACATGGGCCAAAAATCAGGTGGGGACCAATGAAAGGGAAGCTGTTGTTTTTTTAAATAGCCGTTAGGCTCACCACATGTCACAAGGGTTTGAGATACATCAGTCCATTGTTGGATTTGGGTGTGTGTTGTTTGTTTAATGAGGTCTGTAATGAGTTAATTGGCTAACACACATGCTTCTGTCAGTGCAGTGGAGGTGTGCCTAGAAGGAACTGGGCTGTATGTGTGAATCAATTAAGTGGGCTGCTTTTGGATTGGCTGTTAGAGCACATAAAACCTGCCCAACCCTAAGAGATTGCGATGCCATTCTGTAGTGTGCATGCGTGCTTGTGGGGTGTTGATTTGTGTGTGTGTGCAGCTACAGGATGGAGCCAAATACAGGACATCTGCCGGCCACAGCAGGCCCGAGTAGGAGTTTGGTGGGTGCTGTGCGCAGACCTCCCTTACGGAAAAGGGCACAGCCTGAAGGTGGGGCAGCACCCCAGGCTAAGCGCCCAGGTGCCAAGAGGGAGCCTGAATTTAATTTGGCTGAGAATAATCATCTTGTGCGCCTGACACTTGCGAAATGGGAGCTGATATTTGGCTCCCAAAGCAAGTCCCTAGGCAAACAAGAAAGAAGCAAACTGTGGGATGCCATTGGTGTGGAGCTTAGTAGCACAGCTCAACACCCACGTAGTGGCCCATCCTGCAGGAAACGCTTCTACACTTTGCGAGGGGCCCTTATGAAAAAGATGAATCACGATCTTGATGTGGACAGTGGGTTCATCCAGGCTCCAAAGAGTACCTACAGGCCGTATGAGGAGATGCTGAAGGCCAAAATCCCACTGGCTCGGCTGCAGGGTGTGGATCCTGGGGATGACACCACCGGTTGGGCTGAAGGTACATATTTTCTGGCTTTTACAATAACATAATGTTAATGTATGTGATTTGCATTTTTACATTCTGACCAACTAACAGTAGGACCTGTGAAGTATTACATTACAGCTCAAACATTTGTAACTTTTCTGTCTGTTGCTTTATGCATAGGTGCACATGCTGCTGTCCGGGATGTGGCTCAGGACACCCAAGCTCCTGCCCTTCCAGCAACCTCAAGGCTACCCCAGTCTGCCATTGAAGGTATTTACCCATAATTTGGTTGCTGGTTTTTTTATAAACAAATGGGTGTGGGAGCAGCTCAAACAATCAAGGTTTGCCCTGTTGAGTATTCATAATATGTGCCTGCGCCCTAATTGCACGCCCACTGTAACACTCACAGCAAGTAACTAACAAGGCCCTAACATGTGTAGATATGTAGGACGCCAGAGATGTGTAGCCATATATCGGCATATCAATGTGCGAGCCACACTTGGCTTGATTAGTCAATATTATTGAAAGAGCTGCTCACACACCTTAATGCATGTTGTATTTTGCAACGCACATTAGCTATGGCTCAATGTTGGTTTTATTTTGGCCTAGCTCCCATGCCCTTGGCCCCAGCATCTCCTCCGGATCCCACCTACTCTTTGGATGTCGGTAAGTGCATGTGTTCACCTTGCTTGATCCACTTTGACTCAAGTGCATGTGTCTCATTCGTCTTTTTTCTTGGTAGGCCAAGTGACTGGTTCATCTTTGGACCCCACTTCCGATGTTGCCGGTCAACAGGACCCTGTTGGTGTGTAGAGCAATACATAATGTATCCTTTATGCTGTTTAGGTTACACTGGTTCAATTTGGTTAGTCTACTAAGCTACATGTTTGCTTGGTAAACTTGAAGATGCCTCTTGGGAGTGCTGGTTGCCTCCCCAGGGTCAGTCTATTAGTTATTTGAGTGATAGCAATGTATATTTGCGGACATATTTTTAGCCAAACATTCCCTGTATTAGTTTGCTGATTATTTAGAGACATTTTTTTTTTTTTGTAGTTGACCCCAATATCGGAAGTGGCTGTCCAGAAAGGGCCCCTCAAGTTCCAGCTGCCAGAGATGAGGGTAAGTGGTTTGGCCTTGCTCTAGTCTGTATTTTGGCTCTAATGTTGTGCCACTTGCTTCTGGCAACTTGTGTGTCCACATGTATTTTCAAGGTCAAAGCTCGAGTGAGGACCCCACTCCAGACATCTGGGATATTGCGGGTATGTTTAATTTAAGCAATGTTTATGATGAGATTTGCAGAAATTAGTGCGTCTTAGTCCTGTAACATACATGTTAACAATCTGAGTTTAACAGAGACCTTTGGTCTAGTGTGTATTTTTTTACTTTTTAGAGGTATGGCCTCGATAGCCTAACCAGGTTACATTCGAGTTTGGCCCACAGACCTACTAACCTGATTTTCCTGTTTAGCATATGCCAACTTGCCCGACATCTCGGATGTTGAATTGCGACTCTCTGGCAGCGATACCTCGAGCCTACCTGTGCCGGAGGACACGCAGGTAACATGGCTGATGTAGACGACCTCGAAACCCATTGGCATATTCGTGGGTAGTGGAAGAAGCAACATGTAACATTTCCTTTCATTGTTGTTTTGGCAGGAGGCGGAACCAGAACCCCAAGCTGGGACCTCTTCCCAAGTCCCATGTGGCCAAGCTTCAGAGGCTCAGACAAGGGTAAGTTGTATAGTGAGTGTTTATGGTAACTTTTGGGAGGGGCATAACTGCATTGGTTCTGTTTGACTAAAATGTGGTTTACTATTTGTTTAGCCTCCAACCACAGCAAGAGGAGGTGTGGCACCAACCAGTGCCGATTTCTACCAACTAGGGGTCCGGATGCTGGAGGACTACAGTCGCCAACAGCCGCGTGATGGAACTAATGTGCGCATTGCGGCGTTGGAAAATCAGGTGCTGATGTGTCAGCAACAAAATGAGGCCCTGCAGCGCCAGGTGGACCAGTTACGGCAAAACCTAAGACAGAACCAGGACCTTGGTCGCCTGGCAAATGTTATCGAGCAATCTGTACAGCGCCAGGAAGAAGCAATACAGCGCCAGGCAGAAGCAATACAGCGGCAGGACCAAACTTTGTTGTTGCTACAACAGCTCATACAACAGCAGTCTATATTTTTTACTGCACTGTTGTCCCCCAACACCGCCCCTAGCAATGACTCCCAACCTCCCCGGCCACCCAGCCAAGAATATTAATTTGTAAATCTTTTTCTTATGATTTATGTAAATATATTTTTGAAAACCACCTCTAAATTGTGTTTATCCATACATGTGAAAGCGAAATACACAGTCATGGATGATTTGCTCAATCATCTCTAATATTATGCCACCATTTATGTGCCACATTAGTTAACATTGCTTACTATGGTGTAAACATGTACTGGCTACAAATGGCTGCCTAATTTTAGACATAATGGTTTTTTTAAATCTAAACCTATGCTGGTCAAGGAACAACACAGTTATTCGTTAAAAAAATTTTTATCAAATAAATTGGCCAAACACGGCCAACATAGGCCAACAAAGCCAGGAAAATTGAACATGGCAGCCATCCCCCCCACCCTAACGTCTCCGACGCCTCTTCATGGCCAGCAGCATCCCTTTCATCTGGCGGAAGGCCCGCCACAGTCTGCGATGCTGGCGTATACAAGCTGTAGAGATGTGAATAAAAATAATATATTAGAATTTGATTTGGAACTCAACATACACAGATGTAGCAATGTAATGTCAGTGTTTCTAACTTGCTAACACTCACATTAACATTGGTGAACAATGTGCCCCTAACATTTTAAATTAAAGTTTTAATATTGGCTTGAAAACATGTTAGGACCACATACCTTTACTCTTAAAGTGGACCAACACCCACAATATAGTTTCTCATGGGTTTTGGGCCACTTTGTTGTTGCTCACAGATCTGTTTTTCCCCTGATGTGTGTATACACACAGTAATCCATAGCCACTCACCTCTCCATGCTCCAACGTGATTGGCACAAAAAACGCACGCTAACGTCTATGCAGGGAACAGGAATGTACACTCCTCTTCCGCCGCCTCTTCACGCATGTCACTCTCTGGCTGCTCATGGGGACCTGGCGGCCATTCACAGCGGCCCAGGGGGGAAAAATGCACGTCTGGAGTGGTGCGCGGGAGCCAGCGGAAGATAAGTTCCGATAATTAGGGGTTTGCTTGGTGGGTTGGACCCGCGGTACCTGCACTTATCGTATGTTCCGCGGGGTGTTAGTTGTTAGTTGTTGGCAAATTAAATGTTTAATGCACATTAAACACCCTTGGTGTTGGGCCAGGTTAACTCTTGCAAATGTAATAATGTTTATGGCCAAGTAAGGACATTTATGTCTTTAGTCCCAGCCAAACATCAGTGCCTAAGGATGATGGAAGTTTGCCCTATAATGTTATGGGTAAACACCTAATCAGCCCCATTTGGTTGTCTATACGCCACAAATAGTCCGTATGTGTCCGTAACAAGAATGTGAGGCAACTATCAAGGATGGTGACTGGCATGTTGGATTATTGTCCAAACACATTTAACCTAGATGTGTGTGAAATTCACACATTGGTAAATTTAAAATTTCTACATATGTAACTAGAAGAGAAATGTTTCAAAAGTATTTACCCATATGAATTTGGATGTACTCACCATCGCAGCTGTGGCGGTGGCCCATGCTGCTGGCCGTCCCTGGAGCTGGTGTGGGGAGGAGGAATTCTGCCTCCGTCTGCGTAGCGACATCTGTCCATAAAAAAACAAAATACAAAACAACATTTAGTGGAGCTATGACACCCGAAGTTTGGACATCAATCTGGTTATGGAGTCTTACCTCCAAAAAAAAAAAACTTGTTTACATACATGTTAAACGATATTTGCTATATTCCTGGTCCATTAGTTAATGTGAAGTGTTTATGGTTGCCACATGTATCCATTATGAAAATCTGGCACTAACCTTTACATTGCAATGTAAATGACTCATTACCAATTTAATGGCTAATGTTACCAGTGTGCAACATGTGTTTGCCCTAACTACTTCACGTAAATTAACTTTTGCTAGCACACATCATGGTGTGGCCAGAAACATAGGGGTGGTTGCCAGTTGGCTAGCACTGTAGTGTGGTTTGTGATGTTAATGTACATTAGCAAACCAGCTGAGACAATGGACCAGGAAACGTGTCTGTTAAAAGTGGTCCAAGACCCAGGATTGTGAATATTCAGTGTTTTAGTCTACTTTGGCAGAGCAAAACAATTTTAGACCGCCACCGCCCCTGCCTTCCGCACATCACTCCTCCAGTGTGTGCGCACGCGCATGCCAGTATGAAACAGAGCGCAGGCGCACACACATCTCGAGTGCCACACAGGAGGCAGGGACAATGGCTTCTGCCACCCCCAAAGAGGGAAGTAGTTTGTGGTGTTTGGTTGGGGGGTGGCCCTGGGTGAGGGATGTGATTGGGCAGGGAAGGCGCCAGAATCCAAGCAATATCATCAATGTTTGTGGGTCCACTTTAAGGAATGACATAAATTCCAAAATGAGCTGGCTAAAAACATACACTTACCACGACTATGCCCGAGGAGGATTTGACGCCAAAAATCCATGGAGGTGCCGCCTATATGATGCCCTGCAAATTACAGAGGAATGGCAAGGGCTAAGCACAAATGGTCAGATGAAACCTGTCACAGACTAACAATTAAAACATGTAAACTCACCAGGGGATGAAGCGCCACTTGAAGCCCAGGGAGGGCTCTGAGGAGGAGGCGGGGAGCCTCGGCTCCTCACACTCTGCTCAGAAGATCCACCAGGCAAAGGGCCACCCTCCTCCCTCTCACTCCCTGCTTGAGAGTGGCCCCTTGCCTGGTGAGAGTCCTCAGACTCAGAGTGTGAGGAGCTGAGGCTTGATCCAGCCTGCCCCCCAGCAGCACACTCCTCTGGGGCGTCATCCCCTTCCTCCCCTGGGTCCTCTAAATAGGACCCGCGGGAGGGACCCTCCCCCGATGACTCCCCCGAGTCCGCCTGCCTGGTTCGGGGGAGGAATCCCTTCCCACGTTTCCCCAGGGGAGGACGCTTATCTGTGTGGAGGGGGTGAAAGCAAATAATTAATATAAAGAGCAAAAAAGGACACAGCTTAGCAGATGATTCTGCACAAAGGCAAAAAAGAACATAAGCTTTAACTTACCTGATGCGTAGGCATCATATAGGCGGTACACGCCTTCTGGGTCCCGGCGCTTGAAATCAGACCATTTTTGCTGGATGGCCCGGATGGTCAGGTCGGTCTGGAAGCGCCGGGACACAGTGGCCTTCACCTCCATGGCAAGGCGTTTTTTAGCTCCTCGGGCATAGTCGTATTCGGCCAGGCAGAAGTCCTAGGAAAAGAAAAAAAAAAAAAAAACAACATTAAATACATGACCTCAGAACAATGTCATAAACAGTTATACAGAGACAAGATCAAAGTGGACCCACACCCAGGATTTACATCATTCTGGGTTTGGGTGCACTTTTGTGGGCCACAACTATTGTGGGTGGGCCACTGTCTGCAACCCCCTTGGAAGGCCCCAAATACACCGCTGAGGACACTCCCACGTCACTCCGCAAGCCAAACACAGCGCTCCACGCCGGTGTGGTATGCGCATCCAAGGCCCTTGGGAGGTGCATACCAGCTCAGCTGTGTCTGCACGGCAAAGTACGCATGTGGCGTTTGACTCTAACAGGGAGTGCGCCTGCACACCAAATGAAAATATGTATGGCGCAGGGGTACACCCTGCTAGAGGTAAGCGCAATAGGCATCCGCAACTCACGCATGCACATATGGGACGTGGCAGAGCTAATTTTTAGGGCCCTCCGGGGGGGGGGGGGGGCCATCCAAGCAGGACATCCACAATGGGGATGCCCCATGTGGAGTGTTAAATTTTGGCCTAAAAACAATACAAATTCTGCCCCTATCCCCCCTGTGTGTTTATAAATTTTTAAGCTAAAAATACATAACTAAAATACTCACTTTCACAACCTGGCCATTTACCCGGCTATCCACCCGGGTGCGCCTTTGTTTCCTGGGCCCAGGAGGGGAATGGGTGGGAGGGGTGGTATTTGGGGAAGGTGAGGTAGGTGGGGGATGTGGGGGAGGGGTGGTGGGTCCGGAATCTGAGGAGGAGCTGGGGAGGCGCAGTACTCAGCGTTTTGGAGCCATATTGGAAACGCTAAGGAGGAAACAGGAACCGGAAATGACGCTAGCGACATTAGACAAAAATTAAAAAAAACTATAAAAAAAACGCACCGCGCCCCAGCAACAAGCTATTCTCAGCTATGTGCAAGCTAAGTGGCGGAAAAACTAAAATGACGCTTGAAAACAAGCTAGTGGCATAAGCGCAAGACAGTTTTACCTTAAGGTGGCGTTGAAACGCAAAGGAGGATCCCGGAACCGGATATGACGCTAGCAACTGTGCTTCAAAATTCAAACACAAACATGCGCGTAGCAGGGACAAGCTAATATCAGCTATGTGCAAGCTAAGTGGCGGAAAAACATTAAAATGACGCTGCAAAACAAGCTATTGGCATAAGCGCTAGACATTTTTACCTTAAGGTGGCGTTGAAACGCAAAGGAGGATCCCGGAACCGGATATGACGCAAGCAACTGTGCTTCAAAATTCAAAAACAAACATGCGCGCAGCAGGGACAAGCTAATATCAGCTATGTGCAAGCTAAGTGGCGGAAAAACATTAAAATGACGCTGCAAAACAAGCTAGGGCCAAAGGCGCAACGAATTATTAGCTTGATTTAGCAGGGGATTCTACATACTGTAATGCATAGGTCCTTCTAAAGCATACACCGTTGTGCTTAAATATACAGATCTTATTGCTTCACAAAGTCAACACACAATCTAACTAGACAACTACCTGAAAATGTGGCACACATGAGAATGCATAACGGGTTGTTATGAGCTGGTACGACTGAATGTTAATCCTGCAATATGTGGCCAGGCACGCTCAAAACTACAGTGTATTCATTAACAACGACTGGGGTCGCGGGAAGTGAATTCCTTGCAAATGGCAGAAGGGCACATGTATGAACAGCACAGCGCCGCACAACGCAGCGCAGCGAGGCACAGCGACGCTAGCGCCGCCACATAGCGAATTCAAACAGCGACTGCACAAACACTGACCAACACAGATTCATCAAGGACAGGGCTGCCGAATAGCTTGGGCGCTGACAATTTCTAAGAGCGAACGTGACCGCCCAACCTGACAGGCTACAAAATAGCTTTACAAGCCCCGTTTTTGTGGGAAACCAGCGATTTTGAGGCCAATGAGTTTGGGTGGAGGAGATGCAATTCCCATGTCACTCACAACATTACATTGTGAAAAATAAAAAAAAAATCTAATACATATAAATAACCAGCAAGATTCATAAAACATATCAATATAAACATGTGTTGAATTTTGTACCAAAGAAAAAAACCCCAAAACCACTAAAAACAATCATTGCAGCGTCTGCCATTGAAATGTATGGGAGAGCGGCAGGTAGCGCCAGGTAATACGTGTCGCTGTGAAGGAATTTGCAGCGGCGCTGTTCGGGCCAGCCGGCTTCATGATGAATGCCGCGCTAGCCGTCGCTCTCGCCGGCGCTAGCCTCATTTAGCTTGATAAATGCGTCATTGTGACCGCCGCCGGGCGTACTTGAGTCGGTAGTCGCCGTTAGCTGCCGCTACCTGGCGCTCGTCAGACACTACCTGGCGCTATCGCTTGATGAATAAGGGCCTAAGTGACTGACAGACAAGTCTATTGTTTCCACACAGAACTTTTAGATGGGAAGAATTCTCCCAATCAGATGGTCAAACAAGTGCCACTGATTGGCTAAGCAAACTACCTGGGAACCACAAAGAAGTGAATTAGCGGCGATCCCGGGGGAAACACACAGCGGGACATCCCAAATAAGGATGCCCCCCCCAGGGAAGGACTTATCGCAAGGAAGTTACATTTATTGGGTTTTGTTCCTCTTTACAAGGATACTCACCGTTTCCTAGCACATGCAACGTGGGGATGGGAAATTCACCTCATTTGCCCATTACTGAGCCCTGTATTAGACAAGATACTCACCTTTTCCTAGCAGAGCTCGGCAAAAAATTGACCTCACCTCCACCCTTAGTGAGCCCACCATCATAAAGTCTTTTCCTAGCAGAGCTCGATCCAATGGGGGACAGGAAACTACCCTCACTTACCCATTAGCCAATCAGCATTTAATCTTTTCCTAGCAAAGCTCCTTCCAACTGGGCACAAGGAAAAGCCTGCATGTCCTCCAGTAGGAACGCAGCCGTTTCCTGTCCCCATCACAGAGAGCGCCAGTCTTGGTGTTCTAGGGGTCATTAAGTGAAAGGGCATCCTGCAGCGATTGCTGGGGAGGGACCTAAAGGTATTTCTGGATTTAAGTCAGCTTAAATTGTTTGCCGCCACACTTCATGCAAGCACACCGGCCCCCTCCTGTGGCACACAAAATTTTGTTAAAAAAAAAAAAACTCAAACAACAATGCACCCCCTCCCCATGAGATAGACACCCTAGGCACAGGTCTAGGGTTGCATGCCCATGGGTGCGCCCCCCCCCCCCCCTGCAGCGAGCTGGAACTGAGCTACACACTTCCATGAATAGGGGAGAAATATGACAACTGTATAAAGATCTATTATATAGGGGCATAGGTTGCCTGGCCTATGGTCAAGGTCACGTTTACAATAGTCCCACCATAAACAATATTCCTTTCATTTACTTAGGAACTCTACCTTGCTTGGTGGGTTCTGAGTTTACTTGGGCCCAATATTATAAATGTACCTTCTGCCAGTCACTGTGGGTCCTGGTCAAAAGACATTTAAATAGATTTTTAACAAAAATGATTTGGTCTAACAAAATAATACGCTGTTATCATTTTGTATTAATATAAATGTTTATTGCTGTTGCCATGAAAATCAAATAAATTAATGACTGCATTTTTGTTCTACTTGAAAATTGCGCTGACGCTTTGGGGGGCGCATCATGCCTAGCTGAGTTTGGGAAGCAGCTGTGGGCAAGTTTGAACATAAATAAAAGGGGATGGGGTGGAGCACAGCAATAGATAATTTGATGATCATAAATGAGTAGGGTGCTGTGCCTGAGACCCTCTACCCAGGGTCAAACAATTAGGCCCATATTTAACAAGGGATAGCGCCAGGTAGCGAATGGTGAGCGAACGGTAATGACGCTCACCGCCACGAGAACGCCGGCTCCCCTCCTCAATCACACATTTATCAAGCCGATCCTGCTTAGCGACTGACAGAGCGCCAGATAGCGAATCATTCATCATTATTCCAGCCTCACCCCACAGCGCCAGCGAGCGACCTTGAACAGCGACAGGTATGGCCTCTAGCTACCTGGCACTCTCCAATGCATTTCAATGGAACAATCTTTAAATATTCATAATTAATTGCTATTAATGTTTTTTTTTTTTTCTAAATGTCAAAAATTCTGTGACCACTTCTGCCATGTTAGATATTTTTTTTAAGGTAAAAAAAAAAAAAAAAAAAAAATTTTTGCAGAATTGATATTACAGGTCTGATATTAATGTATTCATATTACAAAATGTTTCGAAAAACATGTTTTTTTTTTTTTTTCAAAAAATATGGTTGTTTGGGGGTTAAAAAACTACTTTTAACCCATCGCCGCCAGCGCTCTGGGGTTTAAACAAGCATTTCACAGCGCGAGAATTTTTTGAGCGTGATTTGTTAATGAATATGCTGGGAGCCGTTCGCTATGGCCATTCGCTGTCATGTGCTCCCATACAGCGCAGAACCTGTCAAACAGCGACTCCTAACCCCGTATTCAACATTACCGCACACCGACTGAGTCGCTGTCAACAGCCGAACAACGGCCAAACACAGCGAATACTAGCGTGCGCTGTGAAAATAACGCTACTGTCGCTCATCTGTCGCTACCTGGCGCTATTAATGAATCGGCCTCCCCGACAAATCCAAAGGCAGAAACGCACACCACAAAGGGATTATGAATATAGCCAGAATCATTTATATTATACACACAGAATATATACAACAATAGTAATTTGTTAACGCCAAATGATACAAGAATAGGATAACACTGTTTCATCTGTAGCCACTCACAATAATTGCATCATCGTGCCACGTATATATCATTACAGAATGTGAACCAACAAGCTGCTTGATAATTTCAAAAGGGAACAACTCTGCCGCCCGGTGGACACAAATAGAAATGAACCAAAGCACCGTTGTAAAAGAAAATTCCAACATGTGAATACAGATCAATAATGAAATTATGTGTCCCCTGGGGTTCAAGTGCTGTGCGCCAGCATGTCAAGCATATAAAAGACAAATGATGGTGACAAAAGAATCTTGGTGACATACAGCCTAATACACATATTCAAATGTAAAGCCAATCAGACAAACACACATAAGCAGGTGAATAAACAAGCAATGCGTACGTTATGACCAGGGCTGTGGAGTCGGTAGATAAATGTTCCGACTCCGACTCCGCGACTCCGACTCCTCTGTATTAATATGTGAATGTATTTTATACATTCCTTGAAGGAAAGAAAGGCAACATACATGTCATTACTTCTAGCAGAGAGAGGTAGTTGGGCAGAAGCTGCCTTCTCCTTTCTGTTTGCTGATCTTCTGCTGAAGATAGGGCAGTGAGAGGATCCAGAAAGGGGCCTTTATTATAAAACATGATTTCCCTAGTAGAATCCCATAGTCATGTTTAAAGTTTAAGCTAACAATCGAAGTTTACAAGTTTTTATAGCCTTTTGCTGAATGACAGCAGTTTTTCCAATGGTACAGCTTCAGTCTTGAACTATTGATCCTCCATTCCCTTCACTTATACAAGTGTCTCTAGTCCTGCAAAAAACATATTTACTTAATCCGTTATCAGTGAGAGGCTAGGTTACCCATGGGTTCCCTGTAACAGCAGAACACAACACTATGCAAAGTATTGCCGCTTCTAATTGTGCGTTGCGTGCCATATAGTGAAGCACATGAAAAGCATGCTTCTTCACGGTCACTTAAAGTGGACCAACACCCTCCCATGATCGGCCCGGGAATCTATAAGATTCCCGGACCGATCAGACCCCTGACTGCGGGGCACCCGGATCGGGGGTGCCCCGCTGTGGGAAACCCCCCAGAAACCCCTAAATCCCTATCTTATCCAAGATCCAGCGGCGCCCGCCACCACGTCCCTCTAGCAGGACGGCGGCGGCGGGCTCGCTCTCTTGTCACGTGGGAGCAAGGAGAGGTGAGTTTTTCCGGGTTTCTGGGGGGTTTCACACAGCGGGGCACCCCGCCGAAGTGGACCAAAACCCAGAATAGTCAAAATCCTGGGTGTTGGTCCACTTTAACGTGTTCGTTTTGCGGTTACGTGAGGCACTGCATGCATTGGTCTTTATTCTTACAATAGAGAAGTCATTAATTATAACTTTTTGTGAATTGGGACATTTAAACTTGCTAAATCAAAATTTAGTAGGAGTCGGGGGCGGTGCATTGTTTGCCGACTCCGACTCCAGGTACCCAAAATTTCCTCCGACTCCACAGCCCTGGTTATGACAAGGTGGAATGATCGCTCAAATAGAGAACGTTTCGGAGCAGTGAAGCCCCTTCGTCAGCTGAGCGATTGGCTTTACATTTGAATATGTGTATTAGACTGTATGCCACCAAGATTCTTTTGTCACCATCACCAGCTGTTTTACAACTGTGCTTTGGTTCATTTCTATTTGTGTCCACCGGGGGGCAGTGTTGTTCCCTTTGAAATTTTCAAGCAGCTTGTTGATTCACATTCTGTAATGCTATATGTGGCACGATGATGAAACAGTGTTATCCCAAATTACTATAGTTGTATATATTCTGTGTGTATAATATAAATGATTCTGGCTTTATTCATAATCCCTTTGTGGTGTGCGTTCCTGCCTTTGGATTTGTCCAAGTTTGAACATAAACCATAAAAAGGTGACATCATGCTGATGATGTTACAGAGAAAGAAAAATAGGCAGAGAGAAACTTTATTGAGGGCTGCTAAGGCTCTGTTCACACCTCTCTGTTGCGTTAAACCGGACCTTCACCATGATTTATTGAAAAGCCCAAACCCTTATCAAACGATTCCCCAGCAGCTAAAATTAATATATTTTAAGTTTTTAGTCACTTATTCTTTCCCCCACTGGACTGCAACTCTGTTCAGGACTTTAAGATACGGGCGCCGACTCAGAAGCATCACACTTACTGTGGAGAGGAGAGTTGGATAAAGTACAGGGGGGTGGGTTGTAGCTGTACTTTGCTAAGACAGAGCAGAGCTGGAGTCAGGAAAAGGTCAGCAATCCCAGAATGCAGAGCAGCCCAGTCAGAAGGCACTTCCTGTCTGCAGGCTGCCTGATGTTCCATGAGCCGCCATCTTGGATGTTTAAAGGCTCATAAAATGCAGTAGATGCAGGTAGGATGATTTTTAATATGAGCAATCTGTATGTACAAGATGTGGCAAACATATAAGATAGACTCTTATTAAGAGTGGAGGACCGCTTTAAGTGCAAGCATTTTGTTAATATGCCAGAGGGGCATTGCATCATAACAAACACTGCAAACGCAACAGAGGTGCTGAAAAAATGTGTCTAATGCTTTTTTAAGCACTGTGCAATGCGGAGCAGATGTGTGAAGTATCCCATCTAGAATAATGTACAGTGTGAACAGAGTCTAAACGCAGAATGTCTTTTTTGCTGAATTTCTTAGGCGCTGTTCTAAAAAGTAAAAGAAAATGGAAAAGCATATTTGCAAAAGTAAAAACCCACCTCTCCTCAGTCCAACGGAGCATGTGCAGGCTCTCGTCCAATCATTGGCCTGTGCCTTGTTAACATCCTTCGGTGAAAGGCTGTTATTGCAGTGGATGCGGCCCATTCTCCATTTAAAACAGGAGCCATTTGCCGAAAGGAGCATGAGCTGATGTAGTTGGTATCGCTCTTAGTCTGTCCCATCACCTGAAGCCTGTGACTATTACTTAGCTTTGATGGTGCATGAGCACGCAAGCCATCCCACCACGACAAGGTGGCGATACCCTAGGGATGGACCCACCCTCCCACCTCTTTTTACTGCCATTGGGTCGGCACCTGCTGTTGGGCCACCACCTGCTGTGCAACAGGGTCTGCATCCTGCCAAGCCAGGACCTCCACCAGGCTGCTTGCTGCCCACAGGGTGGCGCCCCCGTCAGGCTGCCACCAGCAGAGTCGGCATCGGCTGGGCCCCATGTACTGCCGCTTGCAGGGTCACCATCTGCTACAGCTAAGCAAAGCCCCCGACCAACAGCATGTGCACTGCCGCCCGCGGAGCCAGCTCCTGCTGTTTGCTGGGCCAGGGCCCCCGTCACGCTGCTTGCAGTTGGCAACCACTACAGCTGGGCCCCCCGATAGACAGGCAGCTCACTGCCCCGGGACCGATGCCTGCTGTTTGTCAGCCATGACCTGTGGCTCGCTGTTTACATTGCCACCGGCCTTTGCACAGCAACATAGACATTTAGTAAGGCAGCAGCTTGCTTCTGGCTCCTCAACGTCAAGGACGGAAACATTTAGGATGATATATTCCCCTTCCTCCAGGTCTGCTGGAGTCCAGGGGCAGAAAACGCTCCTGAGGCATCGCACGATGCAGGTCATGTTGCCTCCAGCAAATGCTCCCGCCAAGTGAGCCTCTCCCCCGCGCGCTCTCCTTTTATAACCGCCGCCTGCTGGGCAAGCCTGGACTTGACTCCTCCCCCTCCCCCCCCCCCCCCGCTTGTTAACGTTTTGCTCCATCCTCTGCTGAGCATTGTGGTGCACCTGGGTGGGTACAATTGCTGGTTAATGTAGTGCCACGACCATAGTTCGGCTATGTAGTGCTCCCCCGACCCGCCCAATGGCAATGCTGGGCAATGTATATGCCCCCCCCTCCCCCAACCCTGCCCACTGCACAGGGTGAAATTCAGCCACATCTCACTGGTAAGTGCGGCGCGACCCAGCAGGTAAAATGGCGGCGGGTGGTTGTGTGAGGTGCACAGCAGTATCTGGTTGTGTTTCTTTCGCTGTGTCCTCCGCGGCTGCGTTACTTTAGTGGGCGGGAGGCCGGGTGTTGGGGCAGAGGCACAGCCTCAGCAGTGCAGGCAGTGTTGTGGCCACTCCTTTGGCCCCAGCTCCCCTGACAGACAGACAGAGCGGCATGTGGACGAGCTGCAGGGATTCATTGTATCTATAGAAGCCGAGGAGGAGGGATGGGACAGGGCTGCACACACACTCACCGCCTACTGGATGTATGCTGAGGTAACCGTGTGTGTTGTGTGTGTGTACATGCTAGATGTGCATGTATGTATACATGTTAATCCCTATGGGTGTGTGTGTGTGTGTGCAGTGCCCCTCCTATGTGTGTGTACATGCTAACTTCTATATTCCTGGTGTGTGTACATGTTAATCCCTGTGTTCCTGGTGTGTGTCTGTGTACATGCCAACCCCTTTGTTGTGTGTGTGTGTGTGTGTGTGTGTGTGTGTGTACATGTTAACCCTTGTGACCCTGGTATGTGTAGTTACGTTAACTTCTATATTCCTGTTGTGCGTGTATGTGCCAATCCCTGTGTTCCTGGTGTGTGCATGTGTAAATTTTAACCCTTTTGTCCCTGGTATGTGTGCGTCCACGTTAAATTGGACCAAATCCCAGGATTTTGACTATCACTGTGTGAAACCCCTCCCCCCCCATCGCTACAGCCAACTCACCTCACCGCGGCTGCTCCTCCAATCAGCACGCTCGAAGCCACTGCGCTAGGGGGCGTCTAAGCATCGTCTAAGCTCAGCGGCTCCGAGCGTGCTGGCAGTCGCATCTCGCGCTTCCCTCTAACAGGGAGCATACCTGCGGCTGCCATTCACAAATGCTAGAGGGATCGCGGGGATGCGGCCGCGGCCCGTGCATGCGCCGTTGGACCGAGAAAGAGAGTGAGTTTTTGGGTGAACTGGGGGGGGGGGGGGGGGGCTGGTGGTGGTTCACACAGCAGGCCACCCCGGCCCGATCCAGCTGGGTTTTGGTCCACTTTAAAATCTGTGTCCCTGGTGTGTATGCATTTACATGTTAACCCTTGTGTCCCTGTTATGTTTATGTACATGCTAGCGTTGGTGTGTGCATGTACATACTAAACCCTGTATGCCTGGTGTATGTGCGTACGTTCTAATCCTAGTGTGTATGTAAATGTTAACCCTTGTGTCCCTGTTATGTTTATGTACATTCTAGCGTTGGTGTGTGCATGTACATACTAAACCCTGTGTGCCTGGTGTATGTGCATACATGCTAGGAAATTTATTTTATTTCCAGGACATTTTATTTTATAATTATATATTGTTTTGTTTTCTTTTTGAAAACTTGTGTAATAGCGAATCTCAAACTGCCACTAGTAGCACCTAGAGGTTAAATCTACGGTATAGTGACACTCCCCCCATCCAGCTTGTGGAACCATGTGAAGGTGAGAAATGGAGACCAGGGTTTTAGCATTGCAGACCAAACTACCTATAGGTCTGATGATGACAAGATTTATGGCAGCCTCTTGCAATGATAAAAGGGTTTGGTTTAGCTCCCACAGTGACACCAGGGCCTTCACTAAATTATTTTCAGGCAAAGGCCTGAGGTCAAGATAAAAAGGTGAAGGCTGCCTCTAAAGATCACCACAGGATAATCCCAGGCCATTCTGTAGAAAATTCCGACATCTAGACAAGAAAACCTCCAGACAAGACTATTATGCAGCATTGCGATTACAGGGAGTCTTTCTGGTTCCTTGGTACTGTATATCTTGGCTGAGGATGCCGTTCTCATTTACAGTATGTAATCTCCTGAGAGACCTCAGTATTCTAGGACCTTGTCATAACATTATAAGGCCATCAAGGCCAGTGACTGAATTGGAGTGCCAGTTTGACCCCTAAGTCTTGTGGGTCAACTGTGCTTATTGCAATCATCTCCCATTCCCTACCCTATGCCACCAATACAAGTGTGCCCTTTCAGATAAAGCCTGCTCACACCTGTAAGGTCAAAAAGGAAACATACATCCTGAATGGCAAATTATCTTTTTGTTTTTGGGGTAGGTGAGTGTTTTTGTTACTCCGCAGGCTTTCTATAGCTTGTGTCCAGGAATCCACCTACAAAGCATAGAGAGAGAGAGAGAGTGACTATTTCAGTCCTTCATACACAAACATTTTTTGAGCACTGTTGATGGGCCACAACACCACAAAAATCCACTAGTTGTTTAATTACCGGCTACCTGAAATCTAAACCTCAAGAGTACTTGACCCTTTCCATTGTAATGGTTAAAGGGGGCGTGCCAGCAAACAGTGACTGATGGCAGGAGCCATCTCCCCTTTAGAAAAGAGATGTGTGATCCGGTGGGCGGCATGGACCATGGATCCAGCATTCAGGTAAGACCTGCAGCCCTGGAATAGGAGCGATGGTCTAAGTGGGGAAAACGTGAGTATAGCTTCTTTGTTTTATTTGCCTGCAAAAGGTCTTTGAAATGCTTTCCTACATAGGAAGTATTTTTCATTTTTTTTTTTGGTTTTCACATCACCCATGTGTTTTTACATGGTTTTTACATGCCCATATTGTGCATCCCATGTGATGGACCTTTGCAGGATGAACATTAAACAACATATTAAATAAACCACACATTTCCTATCACCATTTAAAATGTGTTTTATCTGTTTTATACTTTTTACTTTCTTTCAGTTTAGCCTGATTGAATAGTGTCATATATATATATATATATATATTTACATACACTGCATGTTTTGTTTCCCCTGATCACTGTATAAACTCACCTTTCCAGATGTCCCATTGTACATGCTCGGGCTTGTGTCCAATCAGCCGGGCATATTAATGCATGGCTTACAGCTCTGTTTGGAAGCAGAGCTCTGGCATAGAGACGGGTGAGCAGCAGCATCCCTGGTCTCCCTGTGGTCTGCAGAGCACTCCTGCTACCAGCAGAATGTCTGTGCACTGGAGCACCCCTCTGCCTTGAGATGCCGGGGGTGTGGCCTGTGCATGTGCCAAGGCATTTCCGGTTTTGTAAATATAACAATTATACCAGGGAGTTTCCCACAGCAAGACATACCAAATAGGGACGCCACAGAGGTAGGTTTTCAGCTTTTAGACTCCAGGGCCATCAGAAATGGAGTGAAGCTGGCAAGATCTGGCCACACAGAAAAACACTATATAACCCCATGCACAAGTGGGACCATCACCAAGCAAAATGGAAGAAACAACATCTCCCTTTGGTTCAGCCATAACAGATAAAAACTGGCACATCCCACTATAATAATGACAATCCTGTGCATACTAAGCAGTAAGCACT
This sequence comes from Gastrophryne carolinensis, assembly GCA_027917425.1. NCBI lineage: Eukaryota > Metazoa > Chordata > Amphibia > Anura > Microhylidae > Gastrophryne > Gastrophryne carolinensis. The sequence goes on from CM051235.1 coordinate 560,079,333, forward strand.
GCTAGAAATGCCCTGCTATTGTCAGGTTAATCCAACAACAAGACTTAAAGTAGTCTTAATCTTGTAAACATCGCAGTAGACTGGATATCCTCACCTAGTTTTTGGGCAAACAGTACCCCCCCTCACATCCCATCCCCCAATCAGCTCAGCACAGTGGGGCCAGAATTGCTAGCCGCCTATTAGCATGTTCATTTTACCCCTCCGCCTCTCCCCTCTGTAGCCTGTCCCTCTACCTTCCTGGAGAGGGAGAACATCACAGTCCAACATTAGCCTCGGGCTCCAGGAGACCTTCCACCCCACTCTCTTCCTCAGGCCGAGTAAAACAGTAACACATCCAAACACAAGGGTGAGCTTCTCCACTTCCAGGGAACACCGTCACCTCACATGACAATATTCACACCATGGGTTGACTACTTCCACGGGGCCATTAGACAGGGACAGCCACACCTTACCAAAGTCTAGTCCAGGGGTGGGCAGTTATTTTTTCCATGGGGCCACATGAGAAACTAAAAATATTGTGGAGGGTCGCTGAGCTATGGGCGTTTAAGCGACATCTAAGCTCAGCGGCTCCGAGCACGCTGGTGGCTGCATCTCGTGCTAGCCTCTAACAGGGAGCGTGCCGGCGCCGGCCATTCACAAATGGCTGACACGCACCTTGCTTGAGAGATAGCAGGGATGTGGCCATGGACCGGGAAAGAACGTGAGTTTATAGGCGACCTGGTTTCACACAGTGGGGCACTCCAATTTTGGATGCCCTGCGGGGAGGGGATCTATAAGATTCCCGGGTTTTGGTCCACTTCAAACGTTCTTTTGTGATCATTTTCCAGCCAATCAGAGAAGCCCTTGGCTTCTGGCAGTCTGGAAGGAGAGCTCAGATCAGTTGGGGGGCAAAGTGAGAGCATGGTGGGCAGCAGGTGAGAGCATAGTGGGCAGCTGGGGGTGTGACAGACTCTATGCCTTTTGGATTTTAAAGGCATTGTTTCTGCCCTTGGACTTTTGCATAGACTCATTTTCTTGAGCATGTCACAGACGATGTCATTATGCTCTTGATTACGTTACAGACAATGTCATCATGTTGTTGATTGTATTCATTGTGCTGATTGATTGTGTTACAGACTGCTATTGTTCTACTGATTGTGTTACCGGCAGAGTTGAGGGATTGTGTGGCCTGCTCCCATTGGTCTGTGCGTTTGTCATGCAGTTCTCCATCAGGTCCACGGGGGAGGTCCCCTTGCATGGGGACTTGCATATAAGGCACAGGGTGGCACTAATAAAGTTCAGTTCATCTTCACCCTCAATACTGAGTTCTGTCTCTTATTGGGGGAAACGCTATATTACAATTCACTAGCCCTTGTAAGGGCTGTTCCTGTTTTCTCACGGATGACTCTGGGATTTCTGCAGCACCTCTCACCATTGGGAAAAGGACGTCTCTGGCGGGGAAGCCCTCCGGCGATAAAGGTTATCGTTACAATTGGTGGCAGCGGTGGGATGGTCCTTTCTACCCAGAGAGAGTGCTACCCTGATGGAGAGTCAGTATGACAAGTTGAAAAGGCTGACCCTGAAGGATCTACTCGAGAGCCGGGGAAGGTCAGCTAGCAACCGCCCACGTCAGGAACTGATAGCCGAGCTGATCGAAATGGATCGTGCAGCAGTGAGGACTGAAACCAATATAGAGGCCGATGAAGACGCTGCTCTCGTTCAAGCGGTTTGGAACAGATTGTCGGTCTATGGCCTGAATCCATCACAGGAACTGATCGACTGAGTCTTCGCCGCAGCGGAGGCAGAGGCCAGTAAGCGAAGGGAAGATCGGCGACTTTCAACCCAGCAGCCTCTCAGCCTCAGTTACACTGGGGGGAGAAAGATTCCATTTGCAGCATTTAAGTCCTTCCAGGAAAGTGACAACGAGATTGACGGATTTTTGGCCGATTTTGAACAGCAGTGCGCTTTACACCGGGTACCCACGGAGGAATGGGTCACCATATTATCAGGGAAACTATCTGGGAAAGCTTCCGATGCTTTCCGGGCCATCCCTGGTGCGGACTTACCACACTACCATCTGGTAAAGGAGGCTTTGTTAGCCCGGTACGCTGTCACCCCGGAAGCCTACAGGCCACGATTTCGGGAATCCCAAAAGAAGGGAGGGGATTCTTACACGGAGTGGGCATGTCGCCTCCATCGTACAGCATCACACTGGGTCACTGGATGCCAAGCCACGACCGCGGAGGATGTACTACAGTTGTTTTTACTAGAACATTTTCTCAATGCCCTACAACCAGAGCTAAGAGAGTGGGTACATGACCGGAGGCCTCTAACGCTACCTGAGGCTGCTCATCTAGCCGACGAGTACACCGATGCTCGCCGAACAGAACAGTCCGCTCCAAAACCACCACCTCCCATCAAATTTCAAGCACCTGTGGCTTCCGCGCCAACTCGTTACTCTGGGCCACATAGGCCAGCGCAGCAACCGAACCTCTCCACAGTTCAGTGCCATAGTTGCAAACAATGGGGACATTATCGCAGGGATTGCGCCCTAGAGCCTCCCCGAAACCCGTGGAGGCAACCACAACCTTCCACCTCCCGTACTCCTGCGGCACACTGTTTGGAAGCTGAGAGCAGTTCGGAAGAGTATCTGGGGGTACTGTATGAAGCTGATCCCGTACAAGTGGCCATCCAAGACAACCGACAGCACCATCGCCAGGAGGTACGAGTCAATGGGCGCACCGCGCAAGGATTACGTGACACCGGAGCCACACTTACCTTGCTCCAACCTCATTTGGTCAAGAACAAGACCGCACCGGACACACCGTTGCAGTAAGGGTGGCAGGAGGAGCTGTGTTTCGACTCCCCACCGCCCGAGTAGATCTTGACTGGGGCGCTGGATCCGGCAGGGTACATGTGGGACTTATGGACAACTTACACGCAGAAGTACTATTGGGAAATGATCTAGGACCAATGACTTCTGCCTACGCTACCCCTGGGCCAGCCAGCATCAACCCTGTTACAACCCGGGCTCCAGCCCGAGCTGCCGACTCCAGTCCACTGGTCGGGGAGACCCAGGGGTTTCGTCTGCATCACGTCATGTCTGTTACAAGAAGCCCAGAAGAGGATCAGCCATCAGGTTACGTCCTTCCAGAAGGAAAACTTATGCTAAACGCTATTTTTGTTGGGGGCATTGACCGTCGGATTGATCAGCCTGAAATTAAGGATTTTTTTTCAAAGTATGGCGCTGTAAAGAATGTCAAAATTATTAGGGATGCCTCTGGTGTTTCTAAGGGTTATGGTTTTGTCTCCTTTTACGATGATATAGATGTGCAGAAGATTGTGGATTCTCCAATCAGCTTCCATGGAAAGAGATTGAAACTTGGACCAGCTATAAGAAAGCATAGCACCTGTGCACACATCCAACCGAGGACTTTGGTGCTGAACTCACCAACGCCACAATATCCCAGTGTTTGGACCCCACCCATGACCGATTCCTATGTACAGCCCACGTCAATGTTTAGTCCTGTTACTCACTATTTGCAGACTTGTCCTTACACAGAACTCTGCCCATAACAAGAGTCCGGACAGCCCCACGTTAACCCGAACAGGGTCAATCCGGGTCTGCCGGGTGTTCCACAAAAAGGGGGCATTGTGACAGACTCTATGCCTTTTGGATTTTAAAGGCATTGTTTCTGCCCTTGGACTTTTGCATAGACTTATTTTCTTGAGCATGTCACAGACGATGTCATTATGCTCTTGATTACGTTACAGACAATGTCATCATGTTTTTGATTGTATTCATTGTGCTGATTGATTGTGTTACAGACTGCTATTGCTCTACAGATTGTGTTACCGGCAGAGTTGAGGGATTGTGTGGCCTGCTCCCATTGGTCTGTGCGTTTGTCATGCAGTTCTCCATCAGGTCCACGGGGGAGGTCTCCTTGCATGGGGACTTGCATATAAGGCACAGGGTGGCACTAATAAAGTTCAGTTCATCTTCACCCTCAATACTGAGTTCTGTCTCTTATTGGGGGAAACGCTATATTACAATTCACTAGCCCTTGTAAGGGCTGTTCCTGTTTCCTCACGGATGACTCTGGGATTCCTGCAGCACCTCTCACCATTGGGAAAAGGACGTCTCTGGCGGGGAAGCCCTCCGGCGATAAAGGTTATCGCTACAATTGGTGGCAGCGGTGGGATGGTCCTTTCTACCCAGAGAGAGTGCTACCCTGATGGAGAGTCAGTATAACAAATTGAAAAGGCTGACCCTGAAGGATCTACTCGAGAGCCGGGGAAGGTCAGCTAGCAAATGCCCACGTCAGGAACTGATAGCCGAGCTGATCGAAATGGATCGTGCAGCAGTGAGGACCGAAACCAATATAGAGGCCGATGAAGACGGTGCTCTCGTTCAAGCGGTTCGGAACAGATTGTCGGTCTGTGGCCCGAATCCATCACAGGAACTGATCGACCGAGTCTTCGCCGCAGCGGAGGCAGAGGCCAGTAAGCGAAGGGAAGATCGGCGACTTTCAACCCAGAAGCCTCTCAGCCTCAGTTACACTGGGGGGAGAAAGATTCCATTTGCAGCATTTAAGTCCTTCCAGGAAAGTGACAACGAGATTGACGGATTTTTGGCCGATTTTGAACGGCAGTGCGCTTTACACCGGGTACCCACGGAGGAATGGGTCACCATATTATCAGGGAAACTATCTGGGAAAGCTTCCGATGCTTTCCGGGCCATCTCTGGTGCGGACTTACCACACTACCATCTGGTAAAGGAGGCTTTGTTAGCCCGGTACGCTGTCACCCCGGAAGCCTACAGGCGACGATTTCGGGAATCCCAAAAGAAGGGAGGGGATTCTTACACGGAGTGGGCATGTCGCCTCCATCGTACAGCATCACACTGGGTCACTGGATGCCAAGCCACGACCGCGGAGGATGTACTACAGTTGTTTTTACTAGAACATTTTCTCAATGCCCTGCAACCAGAGCAAAGAGAGTGGGTATGTGACCGGAGGCCTCTAACGCTACCTGAGGCTGCTCGTCTAGCCGACGAGTACACCGATGCTCGCCGGACAGAACAGTCCGCTCCAAAACCACCACCTCCCATCAAATTTCAAGCACCTGTGGCTTCCGCGCCAACTCGTTACTCTGGGCCACATAGGCCAGCACAGCAACCGAACCTCTCCACAGTTCAGTGCCATAGTTGCAAACAATGGGGACATTATCGCAGGGATTGCGCCCTAGAGCCTCCCCGAAACCCGTGGAGGCAACCACAACCTTCCACCTCCCGTACTCCTGCGGCACACTGTTTGGAAGCTGAGAGCAGTTCGGAAGAGTATCTGGGGGTACTGTATGAAGCTGATCCCGTACAAGTGGCCATCCAAGACAACCGACAGCACCATCGCCAGGAGGTACGAGTCAATGGGCGCACCGCGCAAGGATTACGTGACACCGGAGCCACACTTACCTTGCTCCAACCTCATTTGGTCAAGAACAAGACCGCACCGGACACACCGTTGCAGTAAGGGTGGCAGGAGGAGCTGTGTTTCGACTCCCCACCGCCCGAGTAGATCTTGACTGGGGCGCTGGATCCGGCAGGGTACATGTGGGACTTATGGACAACTTACACGCAGAAGTACTATTGGGAAATGATCTAGGACCAATGACTTCTGCCTACGCTACCCCTGGGCCAGCCAGCATCAACCCTGTTACAACCCGGGCTCCAGCCCGAGCTGCCGACTCCAGTCCACTGGTCGGGGAGACCCAGGGGTTTCGTCTGCATCACGTCATGTCTGTTACAAGAAGCCCAGAAGAGGATCAGCCATCAGGTTACGTCCTTCCAGAAGGAAAACTTATGCTAAACGCTATTTTTGTTGGGGGCATTGACCGTCGGATTGATCAGCCTGAAATTAAGGATTTTTTTTCAAAGTATGGCGCTGTAAAGAATGTCAAAATTATTAGGGATGCCTCTGGTGTTTCTAAGGGTTATGGTTTTGTCTCCTTTTACGATGATATAGATGTGCAGAAGATTGTGGATTCTCCAATCAGCTTCCATGGAAAGAGATTGAAACTTGGACCAGCTATAAGAAAGCATAGCACCTGTGCACACATCCAACCGAGGACTTTGGTGCTGAACTCACCAACGCCACAATATCCCAGTGTTTGGACCCCACCCATGACCGATTCCTATGTACAGCCCACGTCAATGTTTAGTCCTGTTACTCACTATTTGCAGACTTGTCCTTACACAGAACTCTGCCCATAACAAGAGTCCGGACAGCCCCACGTTAACCCGAACAGGGTCAATCCGGGTCTGCCGGGTGTTCCACAAAAAGGGGGCATTGTGACAGACTCTATGCCTTTTGGATTTTAAAGGCATTGTTTCTGCCCTTGGACTTTTGCATAGACTTATTTTCTTGAGCATGTCACAGACGATGTCATTATGCTCTTGATTACGTTACAGACAATGTCATCATGTTTTTGATTGTATTCATTGTGCTGATTGATTGTGTTACAGACTGCTATTGCTCTACAGATTGTGTTACCGGCAGAGTTGAGGGATTGTGTGGCCTGCTCCCATTGGTCTGTGCGTTTGTCATGCAGTTCTCCATCAGGTCCACGGGGGAGGTCTCCTTGCATGGGGACTTGCATATAAGGCACAGGGTGGCACTAATAAAGTTCAGTTCATCTTCACCCTCAATACTGAGTTCTGTCTCTTATTGGGGGAAACGCTATATTACAATTCACTAGCCCTTGTAAGGGCTGTTCCTGTTTCCTCACGGATGACTCTGGGATTCCTGCAGCACCTCTCACCATTGGGAAAAGGACGTCTCTGGCGGGGAAGCCCTCCGGCGATAAAGGTTATCGCTACAATTGGTGGCAGCGGTGGGATGGTCCTTTCTACCCAGAGAGAGTGCTACCCTGATGGAGAGTCAGTATAACAAATTGAAAAGGCTGACCCTGAAGGATCTACTCGAGAGCCGGGGAAGGTCAGCTAGCAAATGCCCACGTCAGGAACTGATAGCCGAGCTGATCGAAATGGATCGTGCAGCAGTGAGGACCGAAACCAATATAGAGGCCGATGAAGACGGTGCTCTCGTTCAAGCGGTTCGGAACAGATTGTCGGTCTGTGGCCCGAATCCATCACAGGAACTGATCGACCGAGTCTTCGCCGCAGCGGAGGCAGAGGCCAGTAAGCGAAGGGAAGATCGGCGACTTTCAACCCAGAAGCCTCTCAGCCTCAGTTACACTGGGGGGAGAAAGATTCCATTTGCAGCATTTAAGTCCTTCCAGGAAAGTGACAACGAGATTGACGGATTTTTGGCCGATTTTGAACGGCAGTGCGCTTTACACCGGGTACCCACGGAGGAATGGGTCACCATATTATCAGGGAAACTATCTGGGAAAGCTTCCGATGCTTTCCGGGCCATCTCTGGTGCGGACTTACCACACTACCATCTGGTAAAGGAGGCTTTGTTAGCCCGGTACGCTGTCACCCCGGAAGCCTACAGGCGACGATTTCGGGAATCCCAAAAGAAGGGAGGGGATTCTTACACGGAGTGGGCATGTCGCCTCCATCGTACAGCATCACACTGGGTCACTGGATGCCAAGCCACGACCGCGGAGGATGTACTACAGTTGTTTTTACTAGAACATTTTCTCAATGCCCTGCAACCAGAGCAAAGAGAGTGGGTATGTGACCGGAGGCCTCTAACGCTACCTGAGGCTGCTCATCTAGCCGACGAGTACACCGATGCTCGCCGGACAGAACAGTCCGCTCCAAAACCACCACCTCCCATCAAATTTCAAGCACCTGTGGCTTCCGCGCCAACTCGTTACTCTGGGCCACATAGGCCAGCGCAGCAACCGAACCTCTCCACAGTTCAGTGCCATAGTTGCAAACAATGGGGACATTATCGCAGGGATTGCGCCCTAGAGCCTCCCCGAAACCCGTGGAGGCAACCACAACCTTCCACCTCCCGTACTCCTGCGGCACACTGTTTGGAAGCTGAGAGCAGTTCGGAAGAGTATCTGGGGGTACTGTATGAAGCTGATCCCGTACAAGTGGCCATCCAAGACAACCGACAGCACCATCGCCAGGAGGTACGAGTCAATGGGCGCACCGCGCAAGGATTACGTGACACCGGAGCCACACTTACCTTGCTCCAACCTCATTTGGTCAAGAACAAGACCGCACCGGACACACCGTTGCAGTAAGGGTGGCAGGAGGAGCTGTGTTTCGACTCCCCACCGCCCGAGTAGATCTTGACTGGGGCGCTGGATCCGGCAGGGTACATGTGGGACTTATGGACAACTTACACGCAGAAGTACTATTGGGAAATGATCTAGGACCAATGACTTCTGCCTACGCTACCCCTGGGCCAGCCAGCATCAACCCTGTTACAACCCGGGCTCCAGCCCGAGCTGCCGACTCCAGTCCACTGGTCGGGGAGACCCAGGGGTTTCGTCTGCATCACGTCATGTCTGTTACAAGAAGCCCAGAAGAGGATCAGCCATCAGGTTACGTCCTTCCAGAAGGAAAACTTATGCTAAACGCTATTTTTGTTGGGGGCATTGACCGTCGGATTGATCAGCCTGAAATTAAGGATTTTTTTTCAAAGTATGGCGCTGTAAAGAATGTCAAAATTATTAGGGATGCCTCTGGTGTTTCTAAGGGTTATGGTTTTGTCTCCTTTTACGATGATATAGATGTGCAGAAGATTGTGGATTCTCCAATCAGCTTCCATGGAAAGAGATTGAAACTTGGACCAGCTATAAGAAAGCATAGCACCTGTGCACACATCCAACCGAGGACTTTGGTGCTGAACTCACCAACGCCACAATATCCCAGTGTTTGGACCCCACCCATGACCGATTCCTATGTACAGCCCACGTCAATGTTTAGTCCTGTTACTCACTATTTGCAGACTTGTCCTTACACAGAACTCTGCCCATAACAAGAGTCCGGACAGCCCCACGTTAACCCGAACAGGGTCAATCCGGGTCTGCCGGGTGTTCCACAAAAAGGGGGCATTGTGACAGACTCTATGCCTTTTGGATTTTAAAGGCATTGTTTCTGCCCTTGGACTTTTGCATAGACTTATTTTCTTGAGCATGTCACAGACGATGTCATTATGCTCTTGATTACGTTACAGACAATGTCATCATGTTTTTGATTGTATTCATTGTGCTGATTGATTGTGTTACAGACTGCTATTGCTCTACAGATTGTGTTACCGGCAGAGTTGAGGGATTGTGTGGCCTGCTCCCATTGGTCTGTGCGTTTGTCATGCAGTTCTCCATCAGGTCCACGGGGGAGGTCTCCTTGCATGGGGACTTGCATATAAGGCACAGGGTGGCACTAATAAAGTTCAGTTCATCTTCACCCTCAATACTGAGTTCTGTCTCTTATTGGGGGAAACGCTATATTACAATTCACTAGCCCTTGTAAGGGCTGTTCCTGTTTCCTCACGGATGACTCTGGGATTCCTGCAGCACCTCTCACCATTGGGAAAAGGACGTCTCTGGCGGGGAAGCCCTCCGGCGATAAAGGTTATCGCTACAATTGGTGGCAGCGGTGGGATGGTCCTTTCTACCCAGAGAGAGTGCTACCCTGATGGAGAGTCAGTATAACAAATTGAAAAGGCTGACCCTGAAGGATCTACTCGAGAGCCGGGGAAGGTCAGCTAGCAAATGCCCACGTCAGGAACTGATAGCCGAGCTGATCGAAATGGATCGTGCAGCAGTGAGGACCGAAACCAATATAGAGGCCGATGAAGACGGTGCTCTCGTTCAAGCGGTTCGGAACAGATTGTCGGTCTGTGGCCCGAATCCATCACAGGAACTGATCGACCGAGTCTTCGCCGCAGCGGAGGCAGAGGCCAGTAAGCGAAGGGAAGATCGGCGACTTTCAACCCAGAAGCCTCTCAGCCTCAGTTACACTGGGGGGAGAAAGATTCCATTTGCAGCATTTAAGTCCTTCCAGGAAAGTGACAACGAGATTGACGGATTTTTGGCCGATTTTGAACGGCAGTGCGCTTTACACCGGGTACCCACGGAGGAATGGGTCACCATATTATCAGGGAAACTATCTGGGAAAGCTTCCGATGCTTTCCGGGCCATCTCTGGTGCGGACTTACCACACTACCATCTGGTAAAGGAGGCTTTGTTAGCCCGGTACGCTGTCACCCCGGAAGCCTACAGGCGACGATTTCGGGAATCCCAAAAGAAGGGAGGGGATTCTTACACGGAGTGGGCATGTCGCCTCCATCGTACAGCATCACACTGGGTCACTGGATGCCAAGCCACGACCGCGGAGGATGTACTACAGTTGTTTTTACTAGAACATTTTCTCAATGCCCTGCAACCAGAGCAAAGAGAGTGGGTATGTGACCGGAGGCCTCTAACGCTACCTGAGGCTGCTCATCTAGCCGACGAGTACACCGATGCTCGCCGGACAGAACAGTCCGCTCCAAAACCACCACCTCCCATCAAATTTCAAGCACCTGTGGCTTCCGCGCCAACTCGTTACTCTGGGCCACATAGGCCAGCGCAGCAACCGAACCTCTCCACAGTTCAGTGCCATAGTTGCAAACAATGGGGACATTATCGCAGGGATTGCGCCCTAGAGCCTCCCCGAAACCCGTGGAGGCAACCACAACCTTCCACCTCCCGTACTCCTGCGGCACACTGTTTGGAAGCTGAGAGCAGTTCGGAAGAGTATCTGGGGGTACTGTATGAAGCTGATCCCGTACAAGTGGCCATCCAAGACAACCGACAGCACCATCGCCAGGAGGTACGAGTCAATGGGCGCACCGCGCAAGGATTACGTGACACCGGAGCCACACTTACCTTGCTCCAACCTCATTTGGTCAAGAACAAGACCGCACCGGACACACCGTTGCAGTAAGGGTGGCAGGAGGAGCTGTGTTTCGACTCCTCACCGCCCGAGTAGATCTTGACTGGGGCGCTGGATCCGGCAGGGTACATGTGGGACTTATGGACAACTTACACGCAGAAGTACTATTGGGAAATGATCTAGGACCAATGACTTCTGCCTACGCTACCCCTGGGCCAGCCAGCATCAACCCTGTTACAACCCGGGCTCCAGCCCGAGCTGCCGACTCCAGTCCACTGGTCGGGGAGACCCAGGGGTTTCGTCTGCATCACGTCATGTCTGTTACAAGAAGCCCAGAAGAGGATCAGCCATCAGGTTACGTCCTTCCAGAAGGAAAACTTATGCCAAACGCTATTTTTGTTGGGGGCATTGACCGTCGGATTGATCAGCCTGAAATTAAGGATTTTTTTTCAAAGTATGGCACTGTAAAGAATGTCAAAATGATTAGGGATGCCTCTGGTGTTTCTAAGGGTTATGGTTTTGTCTCCTTTTACGATGATATAGATGTGCAGAAGATTGTGGATTCTCCAATCAGCTTCCATGGAAAGAGATTGAAACTTGGACCAGCTATAAGAAATCATAGCACCTGTGCACACATCCAACCGAGGACTTTGGTGCTGAACTCACCAACGCCACAATATCCCAGTGTTTGGACCCCACCCATGACCGATTCCTATGTGCAGCCCACGTCAATGTTTAGTCCTGTTACTCACTATTTGCAGACTTGTCCTTACACAGAACTCTGCCCATAACAAGAGTCCGGACAGCCCCACGTTAACCCGAACAGGGTCAATCCGGGTCTGCCGGGTGTTCCACAAAAAGGGGGCATTGTGACAGACTCTATGCCTTTTGGATTTTAAAGGCATTGTTTCTGCCCTTGGACTTTTGCATAGACTCATTTTCTTGAGCATGTCACAGACGATGTCATTATGCTCTTGATTACGTTACAGACAATGTCATCATGTTGTTGATTGTATTCATTGTGCTGATTGATTGTGTTACAGACTGCTATTGCTCTACTGATTGTGTTACCGGCAGAGTTGAGGGATTGTGTGGCCTGCTCCCATTGGTCTGTGCGTTTGTCATGCAGTTCTCCATCAGGTCCACGGGGGAGGTCCCCTTGCATGGGGACTTGCATATAAGGCACAGGGTGGCACTAATAAAGTTCAGTTCATCTTCACCCTCAATACTGAGTTCTGTCTCTTATTGGGGGAAACGCTATATTACAATTCACTAGCCCTTGTAAGGGCTGTTCCTGTTTCCTCACGGATGACTCTGGGATTCCTGCAGCACCTCTCACCATTGGGAAAAGGACGTCTCTGGCGGGGAAGCCCTCCGGCGATAAAGGTTATCGCTACAGGGGGGCATGGTGAGAGCATGGTGGGCAGCAGGTGAGAGCATAGTGGGCAGCTGGGGGGCATGGTGGGCAGCTGGGGGGCATAGTGAGAGCATGGTGGGCAGCTGGGGGGCATGGTGGGCAGCTGGGCGGCATGGTGAGAGCATGGTGGGCAGCTGGGGGGCATAGTGAAAGCATGGGGGACATGGTGGGCAGCTGGGGTGCATAGTGAGAGCATGGTGGGCAGCTGGGGGGCATGGTGGACAGCTGGGGGGCATGGTGAGCAGCTGGAGGGCATGGTGAGCAGCTGGGGGACATAGTGAGAGCAAGGGGGGCAGCTGGGGGACATGGTGAGAGCATGGTGGGCAGCTGGGGGGCATAGTGAGAGCATGGTGGGCAGCTGGGGGGCATGGTGGGCAGCTGGGGGGCATAGTGAGAGCATGGTGGGCAGCTGGGGGGCATAGTGAGAGCATGGGGGGCATGGTGGGCAGCTGGGGGGCATAGTGAGAGCATGGTGGGCAGCTGGGGGGCATGGTGGGCAGCTGGGGGACATAGTGATAGCATGGTGGGCAGCTGGGGACATAGTGAGAGCATGGTGGGCAGCTGGGAGCATAGTGAGAGTATGGTGGGCAGCTGGAGGGCATGGTGGGCAGCTGGGGGACATAGTGAGAGCATGGTGGGCAGCTGGGGCATGGTGGGCAGCTGGGGGGCATAGTGAGAGCATGGTGGGCAGCTGGGGGGCATGGTGGGCAGCTGGGGGGCATGGTGAGAGCATGGTGGGCAGCTGGGGGGCATAGTGAGAGCATGGTGGGCAGCTGGGGGGCATGGTGAGAGCATGGGGGCAGCTGGGGGGCATAGTGAGAGCATGGTGGGCAGCTGGGGGGCATGGTGGGCAGCTGGGGGGCATAGTGAGAGAATAATGGGCAGCTGGGGGGTATGGTGAGAGCATGGGGGGCATAGTGAGAGCAAGGTGGGCAGCTGTGGGGGCTCAGTGGGAGCATGGTGGGCAGGTACAGGGTGGAAAAGAGACAGCAGGCAGGAAGGAATCAGAAGGGAAAGCACAAGCAAACTACATGATCTTGCTGAGCAGACTTACTGAGCACCAACGTCACAGTCCATCCCCTGCGCTGCAGGCTTCCTTTTCATTCTTCTGCAAAGCCCGGGAGACTATGGCAGCAGCTGGCTGAGCACAGTACAGCTTGCTCTGCCTGTCATGTCCTGTGGCTCAGCACGATCTCCCCTTCCCCTCCCCAACACTGTGTGAGACACTGGCAGCAGAGCAGCCCCCCTCCCTCCCACTCACCTGCAAAGAGAAACAGGCTGTGTGACAGACAGCAAACCTCCCGGCCAGACAGCCTGCACCGTGGCTACGTCTGCAATTAACCCCTGCACTATCAATGAAAGGAACTGCTACAGTCAGTGAGTGGAGACGGCTCTGGAGCCCCAACTCTGTCCTGCCCAAGTCCCCAGTCTCTATCACCTGCTCATCGGGTCTGGCTTCCTCAGAGGAAGGGAGAACGCGCAAGACCCGACGAGCCAAGCGGCCGATTGACTGCTGCTTAAAGCGGTCCTTCGCCCTGAATAAGAGCATATCTTATATGTTTCCCACACCCTGTTCATACAGATTGCTCACATTAAAAATCATCCTACCTGCATCTACTGCATGTTATGAGCCTTTAAACATCCAAGATGGCGGCTTATGGAACATCAGGCAGCCTGCTCTGCATTCTGGGATTGCTGACCTTTTCCTGACCCCAGCTCTGCTCTGTCTGAGCAAAGCACAGCTATAACCCGCCCCCTGTACTTTATCCCACTCTCCTCAGTAAGTGTGATGCTTCTGAGTCAAGATGGCGGCACCCGTATCCTAAAATCCTGAACAGAGTTGCAGCCCAGTGGGGGAAAGAATAATAAGTAAGTGACTAAAAATGTAAAATAAAAGAATTTTATATGATGGGGAATTGTTTTTAAGGGTTTGGGCTTTTCAATAAATCATGGTGAAGGTTTGGTTTAACTTAAGCCTCCCACACTGTACACAGGGGATCACCTAAGTTAAGCAGCAGCCAATCGGCCACTCGGCTCGTCAGGTCTGGCGTGTTCTCCCTTCCTCTGCGTCTCTTACCGGCCAGCTCAGCCCGGGCCGGTAAGAGCCTAGCAAAGGGCCGTACATTACCCAGGTCTGGTCTAGTCACTGCTTTCCAGTCCTACGATTCCCAAGAATCCGTCGCCTCCATAGGGGCGCTTCGTCCAATGGCCTCCCAAGACCAGACCCGGCCCGCATCTGTGGAGAATGAGACTGAGGACGGATGTACCCTGTCAAGGTACTCTCTCACTACCAACCTATGGCTACACTATACCTCCCTACTCCTTCCTCTCTCTACCCACAGACCTGGACCACCACCAGCCTGGATCTGATGGGGACACCCCGGACCACGAAGAGAAACTCTGGGACGGCGGGGGTACTTGTGAGAGGGGTCCACAGTTTCCCAGTGTGGGCACAAGTCTTCCTCCTGACACCCACCTGGTAAATGACTGTCGCTCAGATCTTGACAATTCCCTCCGGTCCCTCCATTCCCTAGATACCAGCAAGATCTGGGTCAAATTTTCTGGCATGGCATCCGCTGATACCGGCAGGTGGCATGCCAGCCAATACTTCCCTGTGAACTGTTATAAAGATGCCTTGCCCCCTTTACCAGTTCACAAACAGTTAAACTTGCCTCATCTTCCTTTATCTGACCACCTCCCACCCTGGTGTGGAGACCTCTCTGCAGTTCTGAGGGGTTGGGGGCTCCCTCCATGTCCCTCCCCTCCAGTGATGTCATTAGTCACATGTAGGGATTCCATAAAGCCTCTCAGCCCCAGTAGGCTGGGATTAGTTTGGCAGGACACCCAGGAAGAAGAAGGGGCTGCAACAGGATAGATGTGTAAAAGCCTCCCCCTCAGTAGTGACAGCCACAGTGTATTTACTAAATGTTTAAAGCTCTATATCACTAATGCACACAGTTATGAACTAAATCATGGCAATCAATTCTGAAGGTAAACTTGTGCACCTCCAGTGCAGTTACAGCATAGGCTTTAGCTTTAGTTATGCATGCAAATGGTATCACTTACTTTTACACTAATTTCCAGAAAATATGTCGTCCAATTTTTTAAAATGAACTAAAGATTTGAGGGTCTGTTATAACAAGAGGAGAAGTAGCAGCAATCTAGCACCTAGTATATAACAATAGTGACCCATATATTTGTTTTGTGCTATCAATCACAGATCACCCTCTGCAACCACATCTATGAAGCCAGATGCTGTATTTTCGGCTTTCTTTTTGAAAGGGATGTGTGCCGCCCCCGCTTGGCTAGTCAGCGGGAAGTACAATGCCTGGATTCAGGTTTTGGGAGATTTGCATTGTGGGTGCTACAGATAATCAGGGGTAGTCTGGTGCCCATATAGCACCCCTAAACTGAGGTCTACAAAAATGTACTTTAAATTTCTATGTATACTACTTGCACCATACATTAGAGGTATATTTTGAAAACTTATACCAATAGGATGAGCACCACAAATAATTTCCACAACAGGGGGTGCACCGAAAGCTCCAAAACACAATGTATAACCAAAAAAACACAGATTGGAGCTGAATTAAGGAGCACTACAACCCAAAGGTAAGAACATTCTTTTAATTATTAAAGCCACAAACATCCTTTTAAAAACATTAGCACGTGAGACAACTTAAAATCCAAAAAAGCCTGTCTATGCTGGACCCGAATCTTTAAATGTATATACAAATCAGGGCCGGATTATGAAAGGGCCGCAAGGGGCGTGCGCCCCGGGACCTCCACCACTTACCCTGCAAAGGGAGTCTCCACCAACCTTTGGGTTATGGTCTGGACCAGGAGGCTTTTCAGTCTTTGGTCTGACAGGCCGCGGGGCCGCCAACAAAGCTATTGCCCCCACGTCTGGGCAGCTAAAGCCACTACAGGGCAGGATGGAGAGTCTAGAGCAGCAAAGCCGCCGTCAGCAACGTTACAGTGATGGGTGGGTGCTGAGCTGTCAATCGGCGGCCGCTCACTGCACATACACCACCAGAGAACTGTTTTCTGCTGGACCAGCTGGGTGACTACACTACCCCCCACCCAGAATGGCAAAGCAGGAGTTCCCGAGCAGCACGCACCCGCACAAGGGTGGCACAAGGGACTCGATCTGACGTTCCAGTAAGTAGCTGGCAACCACCGATCAGTTATTTGGCTGGACTATTAGTTTAAATGAGAAAAAAATACTGTATCTGGGGCCTCCACCAGATTTGATGCCCAGGGGCCTCCACCACACTTAATCCGGCCGTGATACAAATAATGGGTATAATACCCTGGGTGGATTAATTATTTAGAGACTCCCCACAAATTCCTCACCATGAATACAGAATTAATAAACAACAACCTCCAGAAGCTGTGGGCACATAGCGGAGCGCACGGGGAAGCACCCCTGCCAATCTGGACCTTGCTTGACTTCTATTGACTGGGCGGTAGCTAGGCCATCATTAGGGCACTGACATACCAGATCGTTTATTCCTCCTGACTCCCTCCCTCTTTGTCTTCCCCCCTTGTTTCCTTCCCCCCTTCCCCTCCCTCTCCTTGTATATCAGCGTTCTTCAGCTGCTCTGACCACTGATTATGTAATTTTCACACAGCATAGTTTTGTACTGATGATTTGCACAGCATTTCTCCTGTATTTTGTTTACATATAATACTGCAATTTACTATATGTAAGATTAATTATTTAGATTATATCTCGGTCTATGAATAGCACCTTGCACTTTAATTTAACACTATCATGTATTGGTATTGTCATGTATTGGTGATTATTATGAAGACAGTTTAATTTATTTGTAATTAATTATTTTTTTATTCTTATAAAAGGGGGTTGATCATTTATTGTTGTTTATTAATTCTGTATTCATGGTGATGAATTTGTGGGGAGTCTCTAAATAAGTATATGATTAATCCACCCAGTGTATTATACCCATTATTTGTATATACATTTAAAGATTCGGGTCCAGTATAGACTTTTTTGGCTTTTAAGTTGTCTCACGTGTTAATGGTTTTAAAAGGTTGTTTGTGGCTTTAATAATTAATAATAAAAAGAATGTTCTTACCTTTGGGTTGTAGTGCCGCTTAATTCAGCTCCAATCTGTGTTTTTTTGTATATTTAGAAAAGATTTAGGACAGAAATATAAATGTTTTCCACACTGTGTGGTATTATAAGAAAATAACAGGTTTTATGTGCAGCACCTATGGGATATTCCAGCAGGTGGCGGTGTTCCCTATCAGGGAAAGTAGAACACAGGCATGTTACTGCTGGAATCATAACGAACTTGGTTTTACCATTACAAATAGGAGTAACAATAAAGTTGCTTAGATTTTACCTTTTGGACTCCAGTGATGTCCATTGTGATGATGGTGGGGATCATAGAACTGAGCACAGAGCTTACAGGCTAAAGAAACAAAGTTAGAAATATGATTAATGGTAAAGGGAGTAGTTTCAGATGATCTCAACTAGGGTTACTTTTAGTGATCATCTGAAAATCCCCCTAACATAAATCCCCCCGAAACAAACTCACCACTCCCCCGTCCTACTGCGCATGCATGGCCGCTCGTGCAATCAGCGTGCTCGGATCCACTAACGTCCCTTCATCTAAGGCGAGCGGCTCCGAGCCGCATCCCCCGCCACCCTCTAACAGGGAGCTAGCTCTGCTAGAGGGATAGCGGGGATGAAGCATGCACCGTTGGACCGAAAAAGAAGTTAAGTGTATGGGCGACCTGGTGGGTTTCACACAGCAGGGCATCCCGATTTTGGATGCAATGGGGGAAGGGATTCGATTGCCTCTGGAATCTTATAGATTCCCTTGCCAATCGCAGTGGGTTTTGGTTCACTTTAAAGCAGACTTCCAGTCAAAAAAAAAATCTGTTTAGAATTTGCTTCCCTAAACCGACCTCTGATCAGTGGCATTAGCTGTTTGGGAGGGCTTACCCCATGTAGATGTTGTGGAATAGCAGAACACCTAGAATTATTTGTGGGCAGCCATCTTGCCACACACCTGACAGTCCTGCTTTCACATATATTGTGTGTGATCATTACAGGGAGCACTGCCAGCAGCAATTAACACCAAACTGAAAGAGAAAACAGTCAGAAACACAGGGAATCGTGTTTATCATTCTAAATACACACACACACACACACACACACACACACACACACACACACACACACTGAATAAACAGCTGCTGAAGGAATTCTGAGGGGGTGAGGATGAATCTGTTACATTGTTTCTACACGCAGCTGCAAAACATTCACGCAGTGTATTTAAAGTGGACCAACACCCAGGATTTTCACTATCCTGGGTTTTGGTCCTCTTCCGCGGGGCACCCCGATCGGGGCTGCGTGAAACCCCCCCCCGATCGCCCTAAATAACTCACCTCACCCCACTCCTAC
Organism: Gastrophryne carolinensis; assembly: GCA_027917425.1. Lineage (NCBI taxonomy): Eukaryota > Metazoa > Chordata > Amphibia > Anura > Microhylidae > Gastrophryne > Gastrophryne carolinensis. The sequence goes on from CM051235.1 coordinate 560,098,026, forward strand.
GCGAGCGCTCGTCCAATCAGAGCGCTCAGAGCCGCTGTGGTATGTACGGACAAGCGTCGGACAACCACAGCGACTCTGAGCGCGCTGGAGGCCGCGTCTCGCGCTTCCTTCTAACAGGGAGTGTGCCCTGCTGAAAGGAAGCGCGAGATGCGGCCCGCGCATGTGCCGTTGGAACAGGGATAAGGTGAGGTTTCTGGCCGTCCTGGGGGATGCCCCGCGGGGAGGGATCTGATCGGCCCAGGAATCTTATAGATTCCCGGGCCGATCCCCCCTGGGTGTTGGTCCACTTTAATTAATCTAAAACTAGTTGCTCTCGACTGTGAAGAGAGCAATAATGAGTCATTACAGCTAATAGGTTTCTACTTCTGGCTAGAAATAAGGAATGATTGCACAGATATTTGAGGCAGTTTTTCAGAAGCAGGGCTCTCAGATATGAATAGCAGTCCCAATGTAGTTCAAGGACATAAAATCTGCATTCTATTCCACAACATCTACATGGGATAAAGCCCTCTCAAATACTGTATCTTATGTTACTAATTGCCAGAGCGGGGCTTTAGGGAGCGATTTAATAAACTTAAACTTTTAAACGGAGGCCTGCTTTACACAATTTTTATATTTTCAACATGAAGGTGCACATACATGGAGCAATTCTATTATCATTACAAGCTATACGATGGAGGTTATGCTAAAAATTTTGTGTGTAACAGGTGTAACTCTGGGTGCACATTTGGGTGTGAAATGTAACCTGCAGCTCTGTGAGCTTTTTAACTTTAATACACAATTCAGCGTTGCTTCGCATGTTTGCAAATGTGTGTTACTAAAAGCTGTTAGCCAGTGTAGGTTTATTTGTAAAGTTTCATACATTGCAGCAGAAATCAGCTGCAAGATGTGCAGTGGATAGGCCCCGACGCATTTCGCCAGTATGCGTCCTCTGGTGTGGAGATTCATTCTGCTGTACTGAATGAATGTAGCTGATCTGGGGAGTGGTAAAGGTTAGTATTAGGAGGCAAGACTGGGAAACAAGAAGATTCCTTGGTCCAGCATAATATGAACAGGAGTGTTGTCTTCTTATAGAGCCCGCATAAATGAGGTAAATAAGGCTTGTGGGATGTGGAAAACTTATGTGGTAAATTTGGTCATAGGTAACTTGCGAAATTGATATGATCGTTCAGGCCTGGTGGGTGGTTGGAATGTAGGGTGAGAATCCATTGTGTTTCTGGAGTAGGGTTTTGTCCGGGTCACCCCCTCTGGGGTTTGGGTTTACCCTATCGATGACTGAAAAGGTAAAAAAGATTACTAGTAGAGAAATGGGCAATCCAATTGTGTCTCGCCAACGTGCTAAGTAAATTCTGATTTGTGATCTCTTGCTTATGCTCCAGAATTCTAGTTTTGCCAATGTAAAAGGCCTCACATGTTCATTTAGCCAGATGTGACCATGTGTGATTCTCTTATTAGTGCCCTAGTCAGTCTAAGTGGACGGCCATGTCTTGAAACCTTTTCAGTTGTGTCATAAGTCTTCCAGTTATGAGCTTAGAGCTTAAGTTATTTGTGTATAACCTAACCCTACATTAATTATGGAGGTAGGTATTAGCACACCGTTTGGTATAATAGAGTAAGAAATTTGAGATTGGGTGCATTAAAATCCCCAGACACCTCTCCAAATCGCAGCCTTGAGAAAGTCGCCTCCGGCCTCGAAGCGTTGGCTACATATGTTCTCTGTACTGGTAATCAGATCATATGCTATATTGTTTCTTTCTGTAAATATGATGCACATCATGATTTCAATGAGACTATGATTGTAATACTTGTGCTACATCTGGAATGATGATTGGTTTATGGAACACATTCTGACCAGACACTATATCACTCGCTTTTGATTTTTTGATTCTGTATGCATTTACCTTAACTCTATTGGTCAGATAGTGATCCAACCAGATGAAATAGCTGAAACATTCTTCAGGACCACTCTAGCAACCCTTCATAGGTTACTATGATTACTAAGGTCATTACCTGCTTGTATATAGTCTGCTACATAGATATATAGAGATAATGCATATATCCCTATTTTTTCTGAGGTGGTCTACGATCCTGGAGACTGAGCACATAGCGAATACTTGAATACGTATACTGTATCCTTTTGTTGTATATATTCTGGAGAAGTCTGTAAACTATTAATGTGCATATTTTGAATATATATTTTTTTACTTGCAACTGAATCATGTGTGGTGTACATTAATCCATTTCCTATATTTATAAACTAACCCTGCAATACACTTGGACAACTTTATCCCTGAGTTGTATTCCTTGATTTTCATGCGGATGTTTGTTCACTAATGTTCTCTAACAAACCTCTGAGGCCTTCACAGAACTGCTGTAGTTATACGGAAAATAATTTACATACAGGTGTACTCTATGTACTAATTAGATGAATTCTGAAGATAGTTGGTCACACTGGATGTTATTTAGGGGTATCAGTGTAGCGAGTGTATGGAGCTGAATACATATACACACCACAGTTTTTTACCTCTTTGAATTGGAAAAGCATGAATCATTTTTTTTAAATTACACAAATACTTCTTTGTGTTGCTCTAACACATAAAATAGTAAAATACATTTAAATTTGTCGCTATAATTGTTAAAAATCTGGAAAATTGGGGCATGAATACTATTTCAAGGCACTGCATTCCTCTTTAAAAGGCAATGTTCACCCAAGAATGATTTACTAAGACTGGTATAGAGGAACCTATATTCATACACAGAGTTACAGGGCCACACCTCTATTGTTAGGTATGTCTCAAAATATTGATATTGGTGCCTCTATTTTTTCAGGGTCATTTTATAAGCCACATATTGATTCAGTGTCGTAATAATGTTGTAACAGTTTGTTAATATTGTGTGATGTAAATTACTGAAATATCTGCAGTATGAACAATGGTTTCACATACTACAAATGACACCACGTGAACCTGTTGTACAGAAGCCCAGTGTAATACTAGGATTCATTTCAACTACACAAATACATACATTCTCTTACAATCAAAATGGTATTTCCATATATGCAGATTAAGCTATGTGGTCTTTTGACTCCATTTCGAAATACCGTATTTTTCGCCCTATAAGACGCACTCATTTTTCCCCAAAAGTGGGGGGAAAATGTCAGTGTGTCTTATTGGGTGAATGTAAAAAAAAAAAAACAGCAAAAAAAGATATGCTTACATAAGCCTCGTGTTTTGGCCCCCAGGATGCCAGCCAATGAAAGAGAGACTAAACCCCGCCCACTGTCCTCGCTCCAGCCGCTGCTAGCACCACGGGTACTTCTCGGGCCGACGTGCGCACACGCGATCTATGCAGCCAGTGGGGGTGGCCTGCGCCTGCATCCCGGCTGCATGGATCGGTTGTGTGCACGCCGGCCCAAAAGATACCGGCGGTGCTAGCAGCAACTGGAGCGGAGACAGTGGGCGGGGTTTAGTTACCCTACCCTCTCCCTGTCCGGCGCTCTTTCATCATCTGGTGTCCCGGGGGCCGCAGCACGAGGCTGATGAGGGAGCAGTGGGCAGTGAGAGGGTAGGGTAACTGAACCCTGCCCACTGTCCCCGCACTAGCCGCTGCTGGTTTTTCACAGGCCAGCATGCGCACACACGCCGTCCATGCAGCCAGGAAGCGGGTACAAGCCGTGCCCACTGGCTGCATGGATTGTGTGTGCGCACGCCGGCCCGAGAAATACCGTTTTTGCTAGCAGCGGCTGGATCGAGGACAGTGAGCTGGATTTAGTTACCCTGCCCGCCGCTCTTTCATCGGCTGGTGGCCGCAGCGCTAGGCTTGTGTAAGTATATGTTTTTTCCCTATATCCAGTCCAGGTCGTGCCAGGAGTAATGACATGTGGGTATTCCGCCCCCAGGGGGCGCTCGACTCGAAGATCAAAAGCTGTCGCTCCTCCCGGCCCCCTATAAAAGCAGGTGTCTCACTATGATTTCCCAGTGTTCATCTTGCAGTCTGGCTGCTGAAGATTGTTGGATACTCTCTCTTGGATATTGCAGTTGAGCGGGACCTCCTAGCCCGTTGGCCGCTGCGGACCCTATTACCACTGATCCCGTGGACCCACTATTGCTTCCCAGCCACGGCTGTCGGGACTGTGGCGGTAGGGAGAACGCCGGGGTCAGGCGTTTGGCAGAGCTAGGCTCTGGGCCGCAGACCCTGACTAAAGGGTAGCCGGCCATAGGCTGATGGTGAGCCTATAGGGGGGGGAGGAACCACTTACTGCCCTCTGGCCTTTCATTTCCAAGACTCTTGTCCCACAAGCTTTATTGCTGTGTGTTATTTCACTGTGTTCACTTATTCATGTTATACGTACCTTCCTCGCTCCCTCGGGTTGTCACCTTCCTGCTCCCTTCTCCCATCCATCTTTATGCTGTACGCTGTGAGGGGGCGGGAGGGTCGGAGCCGCCTGGCGGTTTTTCGGCTGAGACCGCAGGTTTTTTCTTCTGGTGCCGCGAGCGGCCGCGTGCGCGCGCCACGCGGTGTGTACGGGGGCCCTGCCGTGGGCCGCCCGGTGGCATGCGGTGGGGGCCTTCTCTGAGGTAGTCCCCCATCTTGGGCTCTGTGAGGAGGCGGGCGCTCCTTTCACGCCATAATGGAGGCTTTTGGGGATAGTGAGCTGGGGGCCCCATCTGGGCGGTGCATCCCTCTGGGTGGATTCAGCACTGTTTGTATCACTTGCGCCAGGAGCGTCATTTTGGAGCATGACCGGGCGGGCGTACCTGCCCCTAGCCCTTTATTACCTGTGACCTCTCCAGAACCCCCGCTTCTGCATTCATCCCCCAGTGGGAAGCCAGCAGGGGGTCCCAGGTTGATTTGGCATACCGGGTGGCCAGCCTTCGAGAGACAGATCTCGTGAACGGCTCCTAAGAAGGCCTCGAGTAAGAAGCCGCACATCAAGCCCGTTTACTCGGATAATAATGATGATCTTTTTGGAGGTCTGGGCTTCGTGGAGGAAGGTGAGTTGCATGAGGGCTCCCCTTCCCCAGTGGATTATTCTGCTGGCTATGACAGCGGCTCTGGTCCTTCCTCGGATGAGGATACGTGGCTCCCTGACGATACGGAAAGTTTGCTTGCTTCAGTTTTTGAGACGTTGCACATTGTCCCCCCGAGAGCGGCTAAGAGGAAGCAGGGTGATTTGTTTTGGCCTGAGAGACAGAGACGAGTCTTTCCTGAGCAGGCCCATTTTTCTAACATGATTTTCAAGGAGTGGGAAAGGCCTAACAAGTTACCGTCGGTGCCCAAGGGCCTGGACAGGCGGTATCCCTTTCCTGAGGAGCTGGTCCGGTTATGGTCCCGTCCTCCAGAGGTGGATGCCCCCGTGTCGGGACTGTCCAACACTACGGTCATGCCTTCACCCGATACTGTTTCCCTACGTGATCCGGCTGACAAGCGTATGGATCAGGTGGTCTGTCATGCCTTCACCTTTGCGGGTGCCTGGTTTCGCCCTGTGTGTGCTGCGGCTATTCTCTCCCTAGCCATCAGAAAGAAGGTGAGACGTCTTGTGGATATCGCTAAGTCTCGCAAGTGGGTGGAGGAGTATAAAGACCTCAAGGCTTGCGTGAATTTCATTGCCTTCGTTGTTTCTGCCATGGACGATGGTGTCTGGCTCGGTGCCAGGGTTTCGGCACTGCTTGTTACGCTTCGCCGCTCGCTCTGGTTACGGCAATGGTCGGCTAATGCCGCGGCCCAAAAAGTCGCTCACTAGTATCCCCTTCGTGGGCCACAGGTTGTTCAGGGAGCGTTTGGACCTCCTGGTCAAGGACGGCACGCTTATATTACTTGGTGTGAATCCAAGAGTCTCCCTTGTCGCACATTCTCTATCTCTAGGATCTCCAGCTGAGCACCCTCAATGGCCAGGTCTTGGCCATCTTTTTCCAGAGATCCTTTGCCAATCATAGATTGATCAAGACTTTTTTCCGGGGAGTCACCCATGTACATCCACCGCGTAAGCCTGTATTACCGGTGTGGGACTTTCTGCTCTCCAGGGTCCTCCCTTTGAGCCTTTGTGCGATGCTGCATTGCCTATTTTGACTCTCAAAGTGGTCTTCTTTGTAGCGATCACCTCGGTGCATCGTGTATCAGAGCTAGCCGCCCTTTGTATGAAGCCTCCTTATTTTGAGCGGCATAAGGATAAGGTGTTTTTTTCACTTTAAACCTGATTTTTTGCCTAAGGTCAGTTCTCCCTTTCATCTTAATGAGGAAGTGGTCTTGCCTTCCTTGTGTCCAGCACCGACTAATTCTAAGGAAAAGACCCTCCATGCCTTGGATGTGGTCAGAGCCATTAAGTATTACCTGGTTGCGACTGAATCCTTCAGGAAATCGGATTTGCTCTTTGTCCTAACAGAAGGTTCTAGGAAGGGCTTGCCCCCGGCCAAGTCCACTCTTAGTAAGTGGATCAGACAGGCGGTGGTGCAAGCTTATTCTGCCAAGGGGAAGGAACCCCCTTTTCGGATCACTGCTCATTCTACCAGAGCTATTGGTGCCTCTTGGGCTTTTCAGCACCAGGCATCTGTTGAACAAGTTTGTAAGGCCACCACTTGGTCTTCAGTTCATACCTTTACCAAGTTTTACAAGGTTGATGTTAGGGCCTCAGCTGATGCTGTCTTTGGCCGAAAGGTGCATCAGGCGGTAATGAAATGAACTACATGCTGTTCCGCACTGGGGATCCCGCCCTAATGGACACTGCTTTTGGATGTCCCACATGTCATTACTTCTGGGACAACCTGGACTGGATATAGGGAAACATACAATTCTGTGAAACTCACCTGTGGAATTGTTTTTGAACATATCCAGTCCAGGTATTCCCACCCCGCCCTTGTTTCATTATCTCTTGTTTGCCTGTTATGGTGATTACCATTTTTATATTGAACCGTTGTCCTTAAGTTTTTTGTTGGAGAGAGTTCATGCTGAAGCTATGTGATGTAACATGGTTTCTCAGCCTTCTGGCCTGTCTCTTTTTCTTACTGCTTTTTAACCACTGGGAAATCATAGTGAGACACCCGCTTTTATAGGGGGCCAGGAGGAGCAACAGCTTTTGATCTTGCAGTCGAGCACCCCCTGGGGCCGGAATACCCACATGTCACTACTTCTGGGACGACCTGGACTGGATATATTCAAAAACAATTCTACAGGTGAGTTTCACAGAATTGTATTTTTTCTTATCCCCAGCATGGGGTTTGAGGGGGATATCCAGCCACATTGCATATGGGATGGGGGGGGGGGGGAGCCACACTGCATATGGGCAGTGGGATGGGGGGTGCCACATTGCATGTGGGGAATGGGATGGGGGGTTGCCACACTGTGGGATGGGGTATACCACACTGCCCATGGGGAACGGGATGACAGGAATGCCACACTGCCTATGGGACGGGGGGAATGCCACACTACCTATGGAAATAAGAGTGGGGGGTGCCACACTGCCTATGGGATGGGGGGAATGCCACACTACCTATGGAAATAAGAGTGGGGGGTGCCACACTGCCTATATGGGGGAAGGGATGGGGGCATGCCACACTGCCTATATGGGAGGGGGGAATGCCACACTACCTATATGGTGAATGGGAGGGGTAAATGCCACACTGCCCATATGGGGAATAGTGGGGTAATGCCACACTGCCTATATGGGGAATGGGAGGGGGGAATGCCACACTGCCTATATGGTGAATGGGAGGGGGGGATGTCACACTGCCTATATGGGGAATGGGAGGGGGGTAATGCCACACTGCCTATATGGTGAATGGGAGGGGGGAATGCCACACTGCCTATATGGGGAATGGGAGGGGTAAATGCCACACTGCCCATATGGGGAATGGTGGGGTAATGCCACACTGCCTATATGGGGAATGGGAGGGGGGAATGCCACACTGCCTATATGGGGAATGGGAGGGGGGGTTCCACACCGCCTATATGGGGAATGGGAGGGGGGAATGCCAAACTGCCTATAATGGGGTGTTTTAGCACAACATTTGGTTTAGAATATTTTTTTTCTTACTTTCCTCCTTCAAATCCTAGCTGCGTCTTATAGGGCGGAAAATACAGTGCATTTTCCACTTTAGAAAACAACTACTGTAGCTCCTTGGCTTTGATCATTTTATCTAAGGTACAGCAGTTCTAACCAAAACAGATACTAGATAATTGCTGGTTACTTCATACCCTCCAATAACTTTGAATTTGAAAGATTTAAATCAAATAATACAATTAGCGGCTATCTTTGAAAGGGGGGCCTAAGGGAACAACAGTAAATCAGCATCTGGTGGTCATCTTGTGTGAGGTGGTGATTTAACCAGTTTTAGGAGTGATCTCTGAAATACACAGGAGAGATCACTCACACATCATGTCTGCTTTAATTCTTATTACATTGTAACAGCAGGGTGTCTGCATAAATTTGCAGATTTGGGCTGCCCCCATTTCAGCAGGAATAATAAGTCCACTTCAAAATCTGACATGCCTCTTTCTCTGAAAAAAAAGCCATTTCAGAAATGGCAGGATATTTTTCTTTTGTTAATGAAAAAAAAAAAAAAAAAAAAAAAAAATATATATATATATATATATATATATATATATATATATATATATATATATTAATTAATAGATTAAAACTAAAATATAATTTACCAGCTCCCTAAACCAACCAGCCTGGGCACCAAGCATGGGAGCTGGTACCAAAGGACTTTAACAGCCACCCCCTTGGCCATACTGGTTCGACTGGCCACTATGCAATTTAGTAGGAGGAGGTGTGTAATCAGGTAGGGCTACCGGAATGTGACCTGCTGGTGTCGTGTCGCAGGTGACATGCTGGTCCTCTTACCCTGTAAACTGGTTTTGGAATCCCCTGGAATCCTTACCAGTTAACCAGCAGTGGTAAAAATAAACACAAGACAAAATAAGTTAGTACACGATTGACTACTTACAGGTCCTCATCTTCTACCTTCTGCTCTCACCGGATAGTGTCTTCTTTCTGGTCTGGCTGGTCCTCAGTTTCCATTGTCGAATCTTCTTGATACTTGCATTTTCAATGCCAATGGCGGCTTTTAATGTAGATACCACCGTCGCCATTTCTTGAAAGGGAAGCCCAGCGGGGAGGTTTGGATTCCCCCCTCCCCATGTAACTAAGTTTGTCAATAGAGGGGTATTTCCTGGGGTATGCCCCTCCCCTCCAGTGATGTCGAAGTCACATGGGGTAGATTCCACAGATGTTCTGCCTCTGTAGTATAAAACCTCCCCTTCTCTTGCCATTACCCTTGGCTGGATACCAAGTCAGTAGGAGGGGGGAACAGTGTTCCCCTTCACTCCAAATGGCACTTTTCATTTACTTTTTCTTGGCTGCAGTGTGTTTTCCCTTCCCTAAAGATTACCAGTCCAGCACACAAAGCATAGGAGCTGGTAATCCAGGACTCAAGTGCCAAACTGCCGGTCCCTGGCCTTAGTAATTACCAGCCCTCATGCTCTATAGCCTATGCCTGAGGGACACTCAGCTCTTCCACACACCCTGGCCATTGGGAGTGCAGGTAGTGAGGTTGGGGGTACAACAAGTCATTGACCAGTTTGTTGGGCTAGTTTGGACCCCTTGCCAGTTCAAAAGTAGTGTAGAAATGTAAAAAGTAATTGAAGAAGTTACGATTCATGTAAGGCCGGAGCAAAGCATACGCATGTAGCATCAAGTCAGATAAAAAACCTGTTAAATTGGCCTGCTTTGTTAATGCTATGAGCCTGGTCCAGAATCAGGATATCTTGCTGTGTGAAACTCTGACAGTGGCCAGTGAACTCCCCTTTACAAGTGGCTTCAATGGTCCTGTCTTCACTAGCATCAGCATCACTGGCTTCCCTGTAGCTGTGACATGCTCCCACGCCAAGCCATTTGGATGGGCAAAAGTGCTCCCCAGACTACAGGGAAACCAGGGATGCAACCAGCGGGCTGGGTCACTTCAGACGGCATTCTTGACTTCAGCCGGCATTCTTGACTTCAGCCAATTGGCAGTCTCCTAAATGCCAGGTTGGCGTGGCCTTGGCAGGGGAAACCCTGTTTTCTTTTTTTTAAAGAACAGGCCACTGCTACTCCATCTACTGCTCACGGCGCACCTTCCTGCTTGTTCGGTGGTCGGGTGAGGGGCCTGATGGCCGTCCCTATCGTTTTTTCTGTGGTTTAGCAGTTTCAATGGCTTTAAGTAGAGCATTTAGATTGGTACTGAGAGTCTAAGGTTCTAGCCTAGCTCAGAGTTATTTTTACACCTACATTTGCCTGGTGCCGTAAGTGTGTTTGTGTATTGTTCCAGGTGGATCATTGAGCATATTAATGGGGGGTTCTCCCGGTCCAGGTCCCTGGGTAAAAATTTAGCTGGCCTAAAATCCTCCCACTCGGGACTTAAAGGGGCATCCCGGGTGGCATAGTTGCGTAATTCCCAAACAAGATAATGCGCATGGTACACATTTATTGTATATACCATATTTAGTACAAAAAATCACCATATGGAGGCATCCCTGGATACTGGGCTTGTGCCCCCCTCGGGGCAATCCAGGCTGTGTTTGGGGTGTGGGGTATCCCTTTTGGGGGATGATGTGTTGTTATGTGTACCCTGTGCGCAGCGGACTGTTACGTGGCAGACCAGATCTCAGGCGTCTGGTTCTGCTCCGTCTGTCTCCACCCCCTCTCCCACTCGCCTGACACGTGCGTGTGATGTGGTCATTAGCGGGGAGTCACAATCCCAGGTGTGTGCCAGATTGACCAATCTTGAATAATTGTTTTCCGGTGCCGTCGCCAAATGGTCAAGGCAAAGAGAAAATGTTTGTATTCGGCTGCACAGGACTTTGATAGGGAGGTCTTTGACTCCCTGGATTGATCTGGTTGCTCCCTGCGTGAGGAAGGGGAGCTGTATGAGGGGTCAGGGGACTCCGACGTTCAATAGTTTGTGGGCGCTGATGCCGGCAGGGCCAGGGGGATTCCTCGGATGCCTCCAGAGTCCTGGCTCAGGTGTTCGAGGTCCTGGCTATTTCTCCCCCCGAGGCGGCTCCTCCGCTGAAGGGGGAGTTCTTTGAAGAGACGAAGCCCCGCTTGGAATTCCGTATCAAAAGCATTTTGATGGTATCATTCGCAAGGAATGGGAGGGACCGACGTGGCTTCCAGGTGTCCCGCCGGTTTGGGACAAGAGTTGTCCCTTTCCGGCGGACGCAGGAAGCACTCGTTGTCTCCTCCCGAGGTGGATGCTCCTTTTTTGGGGTTGTCCAGTTCCTCAGTCCTCCATTCTCCGGAGTGCACTACTCTCAAGGATGGTGTGGATTAACGCATTGACCAGCTAGCTTGTCATGGTTTTACCAGTGTTGGATCGGCCTCGTGGCCGGTTTGTGCTTCTGCGATTGTACTGGTTGCTGCCAGGTCGATTAGAGGATTGTTGACCTCGTCCGGGCTCGACCCGGCTAGTGAGTTATCCTTTGTACTGTCCACCCTGGACGACACTTTGGTGATGTGTAGCAGAGCTACGGCTCTGTTTGTGGCTATCTGCCGGTCGTTTTGGTTACGCCAGTGGGCGGTTGATTTTGTGTCCAAAAAAGTCGCTCACGGTCCTCCCCTTGTGGCTTCGGTGGCAAAGGGAGGTAAGTTACCTCAGCAGCATCGTCCCTTTCGGGGGGCGGCAGCCTTCTCTCAGTCCTTCGTGGGGCTAGAGTCGATAGGGGTTTCGGCTTCCCCCTCGTCTAGAAGTGATTCCTGGACCAGGGGCAGGGGTCGGGCCCGTCCAGGACTTAGTTGGGGCTCCAAGCCTAGAGTCGCTGCCAGGCCGGCTCAGCTATGAGGGGGCGCCCTCACCCTTGCAGATGGGGGGACGGCTGCAACTCTTCTCCCGGGTCTGGGTCCAAGAGGTCTCGGACAGGTGGATTCAGGGAATGGTTCCGGTTGCAAGCTGGAGTTCGAGTTCCGGCCCCCTTCCAGATTCTTTAGTTCTCGGGTGCCTTCAGATCCTCTGGTCGCCCAGGGGCTTCGGGTGGCAGTAGCAAGTCTCTTGGACATGGCTGTCATCTGCCCGGTGTCCCATTCAGACTGGGGCCTGGGCTTCTATTCCAATTTGTTCACGGTGCCCAAGAAGGACGGATCAGTTCGTCCCATTCTGGATCTGAAGTTGCCCATTTTTGGTATGTGGCTCTTCTGTTTGGTCCGCATCGTGCCTATCTGGACGATCTTCTCATCATGGCGTCTTCCCTCGGTCAGGCGCAGCTGGATACCAGGTTCGTGGTGTCCATTCTGGAGAGTTTTTGGTTGGGTGTTCATCTATCCCAAGCCCTGCCTCACTCCCTCCAGGGTGGTGGAGTTCCTGGGGATGTCGCTGGATACTTGGGATGGATGGTGGCGTTGTTCGCGGCGGTTCCATTTGCCCAGTTTCACACATGGACGCTCCTGTTCCATCTCTTGGCGGCTTGGGACGGTTCCCCGCTGTCATTGGATCTTCAGTTTCAGGGACTGTGGGGGCCTCTGGAGGCTCACGATCCCATCAATGTTCTGGAGTTGCGAGCCCTTGGGCTGGTTCTGGCTCTCTTGACTCATCAGTTGCGGGGCCTACTGGTCCAAGTTCGGTCGGACAATCGGATGGTGGTCGCCTACATCTAACACCAGGAAGGGACTCGCAGCAGGCGTGCCCTCAGGGACGTGTCCTTGATCCTTGCCTGGGCAGAGAGCAATGTCCCCTGCATCTCGGCGGTGTATATTTCGGATGTGGAGAACACGGAGGTGGACTCCCTGAGCAGGTGCTCATCTCGCCGGGGGGAATGGTCGCTCAGCCCCAAGGTGTTTCGGTCGCCTTGCCAACGGTGGGGGTCTCCAGAGGTGGTCCTCTTTGCCTCTCGTCACATTCACAAGCTTACGGCATTTGTGTCTCTCTCGTGGGATCCACTGGCTCTTGCAGTGGTTGCCATGTCTCTGAACAGGAGGGATCTGGGGTTTTCTGTATCTGTTCCCTCTGTTTCCCATGGTGGGCAGAGTGATGCGCAAGTTGGCCCTAGAGGGCGCGTCAGCAATCCTGGTGGCTCCGAGGTGGCCAAGACAGGTTTGGTTCGCAGACGTGGTAAGGTTGGCGGAGGATCAGTTAGACCTGCCCCTTCTGCCGGATCTGCTCACTCAGGGGCCGCTGCTCTGCCCCAATTTACCAACGCTGGCTTTGGCGGCGTGGTTGCTGAAACCTCCATCTTGTGGGAGGAAGGTCTTTTTGATGCTGTCATTCGGCCTCTGGTTAGGGCTAGGAAGCAGTCTTCCTCTGCCATCTATTATAGGACTTGGTGGTCTTATGTTGATTGGTGTGAGGTCAGGGCCTTGCCTTGCAGGGCGTTTTCTATCCCTAGGGTTTTTGGAATTTCTGCAACATGGTCTGGTCCAAGGTTTGCAGCTTAGTACGCTGAGGGGGCAGGTTTCTGCCCTGGCGGTTTTCTTTCAGAAGTCTTTTGCCCTTCATACTCTTATTAAGGCCTTTTTTCCAGGGGGTTACACTTGTGCGGCCTCCTAGGAAGCCTTTGTTCCCAGTTTGGGATTTGATTTTGGTTTTGTCTGCCTTGCTGGTTCCTCCTTGGATCCTTGCAGGATTTTGCACTTTCTGCGCTGACTCAGAAGGTTGTTTTTTTTCTGGTTGCCATCACCTCCGTTCGAAGTGTTTCGGAGTTGGCAGTCTTGTCTATTAATGCTCCTTCTTTTGAGAGGCATCATGACAAGGTTGTTTTCCGCTTCAAACCAGATTTCCTTTCTAAGGTGGTCTCTGCTTGTCATTTGCATCAGGTTATTGTTCTTCTCTCCTTGTGTCCTAAGCCCGGCGATGACAAGGAGAGGGTTTTGCATTCTTTGGATGTGGTTCACTGTGTGCCGTACTATTGGGTGGCTACTTTTCCTTTTCGGGGGACTGATGCCCCTTTTCGTGGTGTCCTCTGGGTCTAGGAAGGGTTTGGCTCCTGCCAAGTCCTCCATTAGTAAATGGGTTCGCCAGGCCATTGTTGGGGCCTATTCTGTCAAGGGGAAGTTTCCTCCTTTTCGTGTTACTGCTCCTTCTGCTCGTGCTGTTGGGGCGTCCTGGGCCTTCTAGCACCAGGCTTCTCTTGAGCAGGTTTGTGGGGCTGCTACTTGATCTTCGCTTCACGCTTTTCCAAGTTTTACAAGGTTGATGTGCGGGCCTCAGCGGATGCTGTTATTTTGGCCGCAAAGTTCTGCAAGCTGCAGTGGTTTAAGTTGTGCCTTGTTGTCTTGTTTTTGGATCCCCGCCCTTTATGGACACTGCTATTGGATGTCCCAAGTGTAATGAATGCTTTGAAGCGGGGTGTGTGACATATTTAGAATAATACCATTTTGTGAATACTCACCTGTAAAATGGGTATTATAAGTATGTCACACACCCCGCTTCACCCTGCCCTTTTGTATTCTGGATCTTTGTTTCGTGAACCTTTGTTAGTTGTTATTGGCTTTCCTGGTCCCTTGTTCTTACTGCTGTCTTTATACTGGGTGATGAGTGGGAGGTCCCAGGTATTTATGGGCCGGGAGGGTCTTACATTTTTTTTATATCATCTCTGCAAGATCGCCATCTACAGGACAGTATACCCAAGTGTAATGAATGCTTTGAAGCGGGGTGTGTGACATACTTATAATACCCATTTTACAGGTGAGTACTCACAAAATGGTATTTTCTCTCACTGTTTATTTAATAAATGTTAACAGGCAAGATGAAGTAAAAACAGGTAGCATATGGAAAACCTGGCCAAGCATTCACCTTGAAGGGCCAACTTTATTTGATTAGGTGCTATGGGCCAACACACGGGAGATACAGGGATGGAGGCTGCAGCAGGGTGGATATATTAGGTTGAAATGAAAAGTGTGACTGTGAAGTATTAGACTTGCCTGTTGACTACAGAATGCACACCTGATTTGCATATTAATTTATGCATGGGAGGTCTTTCCCACTCATTCTCTGCATATTCTTGGTCTTGTACTGCCTATTCATTTTTTAGGGGCATTGATGCTCATTGCACACATAGGACCACTTCCTTACCTCTAGGCCATGACTGCCCCTTATGTATATATTTGGTTTCTGTTGCATCTCTATTTAACTCAGATTACAAAGAACAGGCTGACACAACACCAATTACTTAATGACTCCTTTAATGAGTAGGGGATTTTTGGCAATATCTACCTGGAATGTGTTGTGACAGACAAAATTCTATCACCCAAGGGCCCACATGAACCTGGAGGGGGACCTGGGTCAGAGGTCAGCAATGTATAACCGTTGAGGAAAACTATTTTAATCAACCACCAAAAAATAGACAAAATTAGGCAGGTGACTATAGAAAGACATTTGATACGATCAGGAGAAGCTAAAAAAGTTATGCGTGGGTCTTATGGGTTAAATCTCCTACCAACCGATTTCTCTGATGCTCCAGATGATGAATTGGTCAGGTCAATAATACTTTTAAATGACTTCACACACAGCACATCATACAGTGGATGATTAAGATTAGTGATTTATTTAATTTAATGAAAGCAGCAGAAAAAGCATGGCTGAGTATTGATTTGGTAAGTGGTTATGAAGTGTTGGCAGTAGGCTAGATTCTTCACTTCCTGGCTCCTCCTGATGCTTGGCTCTGGCACTGGCTAGAATCTGGATAAATAGAAACAAAATGGTTTAATTGATCAGTAAGTCTCTTTTTTATCATGTACAGCAAATCACATAACTAGGGATTAGCGAAATGTCCCCAAACCGGAGCCCAGTCTCCATTGAAGTGTTCACCAGGAGGCGTGCTACTGTAGCTCACCTCGGCCCGCAATCATCTTTCTGTCAACGGCCACATTTGAAATCGCTCCCACCAGGGCTACAGGAAAATGTCCGCCAACTTCCATGAGTGTGGACAGCACTAGGAGTTTAATCACTCAATTAGAGCCAGCAGCCATCTTTTTGTAGCCCCGGCTGAGGCCAATTTTAGGTGCCGCCACTGCTGACAGCAAGAGGATCGTGGAGGTGAGTTACAGCAGCTTCCTTAGGTGAAGTGGGTTGATAGGCTTCCCAGCTTTTCCGAGTTTGGGCTGGACTCCAAACTCGAAAGCAGACTTCTGGCTGAAGTTCGTGTTCTGGTTTTGGGACCCGAACTTGCAAAGTTTGGTACGAACTCAAACTTTGTGGTTCGGGTTCACCCTTCACTACTATTAACATTTATATTTGAAACAAAATGTTGGCGGGTGGCACACTACCTAAAAAGGATTATGTATGTAATGGGTGCGCTGCCCAGAATAGGACCCTATTGCTTTTGCATACTGAATGTACTAGTGTTGGAATGTCCTCCTAACCACTCCTCCCTGGGCCCCTGGGTACTAACCCTCGCACTCCACAATAATCTATTGGTACTACCAAATTGTAAATATAATAATTTTATTCAAAATCAGAATATAAAAACATGATTAAGAACAACAATAGTTCATGGTGCAATACCGTGAATAACCACATGGGGGAGCCCGTCGGCCTAATTATACAGTGCCTAATTAAATACAGTGTGATTAGCTCTAGTCTAATCTCCTAATAAAGTGCTAAGTGCTAATAACTGTGCTACAAGTATTCAACATAGCAGGACCCTGACAAAAGCGGGCCCAGCAAAAACCATTGAGCTTTGATAAAGAGCCCCAGAGGCTCGAAACGCGTGGGCTTTGCCGTGGGGTCCCCGTCCGGCCACCAGCACAGTAAGATTATTTGTTGATGTGTTTGATGATTTTTTGTATATTGTTTCATGTTGCACTTTGCACTTTTGTCTTTTGCTGGGCCCGCTTTTGTCAGGGTCCTGCTATGTTGAATACTTGTAGCACAGTTATTAGCACTTAGCACTTTATTAGGAGATTAGACTAGAGCTAATCACACTGTATTTAATTAGGCACTGTATAATTAGGCCGACGGGCTCCCCCATGTGGTTATTCACGGTATTGCACCATGAACTATTGTTGTTCTCAACATTTATATTTGTGCATGATTTTTGTATATTTAAAATAATATTTTATTTCTTACCTGATTTGGAGCCCCCAAAGCTGCTTTGATCTTGGCAACCACCAGAACCATCTCCTAACAAGAAAAATAACCATTATTATTTTATGTAATATCAATGAACCCCATAATGTCAGGAAGCTGCTTTTATGAATGAGAGGAAAGTGGCTCAAGCTCTATGTTAATTTTAAAGCACACCTAAGCCCAAAATTGTCTTCCAGACATTCCAATTTGGCCATCTATTCAAAAACAAGTTTTATCAACCACCAAAAAATTAGACAAAATTAGGGTGACCATAGAAAACCATTGGGTATAATCAGAATGTGTAGGATCTAAAATAGTTTTGTGGGCATTATGGGCTTGATTACAGCAAAACCATCTTGTCAGTATGTTTAAAAACCTGTTATCAGTATCACTGTTTTTTTCTCTGCCTCCAGTACCTCCCCTCTGATCTGGACCACAAATTCAATCCTGGCTCGTGTGATGTTGACACCCCCTCTGTTAGCAGTAAGCTAAAATAGAGCTCTCCACGCTGTCAATCAATCCCGGCTCAGTCTAATACAATGCACACAGTGTGATTGCATGACACAGTCCTGTCAATCCTATCACAGAGGACATGAGGAACAAGAATAAAATAAGGTAAAATTACCAGGACTCAGAAACAAGTGTTATCAGCCACCAAAAAATTTGACAAAATTAGGGTGACCATAGAAAAGCATTGGGTATAATCAGAATGTGTAGGATCTAAAATAGTTGTGTGGGCATTATGAGTTAAAGTTCAGTCTCCCCTTAACCCCCCTGCCCTTCCACCTTTCCCTGGTGCCGAGGCAATGTGGGGGATGGTGTTAAAACAAGAAAAAACTAAATTCTGTGCTGTTCTCTGAGGACCATGGGTCTGCAGCACCGACAATGTGACTTCCTCCACTATGTGATCTTTGTGCATCCTGTCCAAGATGGCAGTTCCCAGGACCCAAAGCACTGGGAGAACATTGCTGGACCGCAGGTGAGGTAAGGGTTCTTTTCCTCTGTACGCCCCTCCCGCTTCAGCACCAGGGGACGATGGCAGGACGGGGTTAGCGGACTCTCTTGTATCCTTTTTACTGAGACACTTAATAATGACATTTCTTTGTGTCAGATAATGCCCTCATCCACCCTATGCCATTGCAGGACTATAATACGTTTAAATTACTTAAGGGTGAGTGAGGATGGATTAGGATAATTATTTATGTAATTTAATAAAAGCAGCAGAAAATTGGTTTTGCAAGTGGGTATGAATTAATCAGGCTTCTCATATCACTAAAAGGAATCTTGGCGATAGAGAACACAGGGGTATTTTCACTATAGAATTGGTTCAAAATTAGAATTACATGAGCTTTTACCTGACTTGATTCCACCAAAACCACCTTGTCCCTGAAACTGTCCACCACCACTTCCTGTAAAAAGTAGAACAGTATGTTTAAAAACCTGTTATCAGTACTACTGTTTTTTCTCCGCCTCCAGTAAACAAAAAATCCCGGCTCAATCTAATACAATGCACACAGTGTGCTTGCATGACCCAGTCCTGATAATCATATCACAGAGGACATGAGGTACAAGAATAAAATAAGGTAAAATTAATCTGACAATATAGCTTTGTAAAGCTTTTTAAAAATGAAAATAAGCAGAACATTCTCTACACAATGGGAATACTTTTGAATGTGCCTAGATATCATTTAAAAGGTGTTATTCCCACTTAATAAGTGCTTCATGGTTTATATCAGTCATTCTGGATGAGGTAGATAATTTCTTCTTTTGTGCTTCTGACTTTATATGCATTAAGAAGTCCTGGCACTGTTGCCAACGCATAGGCATAGCCTCAAAGCTGGCTTATTCCAATTAATTAGAACCATTTGCCACTTCTGCATTACTTGTGACTGTGATTCGCATGGGCTAGTGGCTACATAAATACCCTTTCCCAGCATCACTCGTCTGTAATAGCCTATGTCAACTGCATTCATTTTGATCGTTAGCTGGACTGACCTTTGTTTTGAATCTGACTCCCCGCCTGGATCCCCCCTTTTTGCTTGTTAGACCCAACTTTTTTATTATCCTTTGGCATTGCATTCCTTGGAATGATTATCTGTGTATAACCTATCCTGTCCCCGGACATCTTGCTCTGCTTTGTTTTCCATTAGCCCTGCACATTGAACCCCCAGAGGCTGAGCAGGGGCTTGAGTATAGGTGAAGGATGTGGAGTAGATTAGGGGTTATACTATGTACAAAATCTGGTAACTGGCTGGAACATAACACAGATTTTTAATATCACGGTAGAGCTCCTCTAAGTTGTATTTGAGCTTTAGAAGCTCTACTTTAAAGTATTAGTATTTTCTTGAATTTGTATAATGCTCAGGTTGCAGATCACATATAGCATATTACAATATCTTACTTTGTTGGAGAAGCCGTAGCGGATCGGCGGAACGCGTGGGGTCTCCTGCCTTCAATCCACTGCCTGATGATTAGTCACGTTTGACCACAAGGACAGTATGATCTTTACTTTTTCTTTCCAGTGATTGCTTACTATCTCAGCTCCCTTAAACAGCCCAGCCCTGCTCCCTTAAACAGCACTTTTGTGTATTGAGTTTGCATTGGGGGTCTCATCCAATGCTTTACTTGGTGAATACAGCCTCCTTATCTAGCATTTGCACTTTAGATTTGATTGACTGCACAGGTTTATGGTCTTGATTAATTATTTGTAGTAATTACCTTTTTATACTTATATTTTTTTTGCACAAAGTGGAGTAATTGAACACTCACTTGAGTAGAAATATATAAAAAATATATACATAATTTTTTTTTCTTGGGCAATTTGTGGAGCTATTTAATACTGATTTCTATTTGTACTTTTTGATACCTTGTGGTCTTCTATAATATGGATTGCTAAGAGGCCGATTCATCAATAGCGCCAGGTAGCGACAGATGAGCGACTGTAGCGTGATTTTTTCAGCGCCAGCCAGTATTCGCTGTGCTTGGCCGGCATTAGCTTGATGACAGCGACTCAGTCGGTGTGCGGTAATGTTGAATACGGGCTGGGGGGTCGCTGTTTCACAGGTTCAGCGTTGTATGTGAGCGCCTGACAACGAATGGCCAGAGCGAACGGCTAGCTTCATATTCATCAACAAATCACGCTCCGAATGTGCTGTCGCTGTCCATTCCTTGTTTAAACCCCAGAGCGCTGGCGGCGATCTGTATTAACTAGTGTTTAACCCCTAAACAACCATATTTTTTGAATGTAACATTATACATGTTTTTAGAATCATTTTGTAATATGAATACATTAATCTCAGACCTGTTAGATCAATTCTGCACATATTTTTTTTTTTTTTTTTTGGACTTAAAAATAAATCCTAACATTGCAGAAGTGTTCTCCGATTTTTTGACATTAAAAAAATAAAAAAAAAAATTATTACCAATTAATTATGAATAATTATAGATTGCTCCATTGAAATGCATTGGACATCGCCAGGGAGCGACAGCTCATACCTGGCGCTGTGAGGGAATTTGCAGCGGCGCTGTTCGGTCCAGGCGGCTTCATGATGAATGCCGCGCTAGCCGTCGCTCTCGCCGGCGCTAGCCTCATTTTGCTTGATAAATGCGTCATTGTGACCGCCGCCGGGCGTACTTGAGTCGGTAGTCGCCTTTAGCTGCCGCTACCTGGCGCTCGTCAGACACTACCTGGCGCTATCGCTTGATGAATAAGGGCCTAAGTATTTTAGCATCACAGGAATAGTGGATGAATTGATTTTAACTTTTGTCTTGTGTGTTTTTATTTTTGCTATAGTGTAACATTTAATAAAATATTATTATTTTATGGTATTTGTGGAGTTGTGCCCCTTTCTTATGACCCTTGTCAATTTGGTTTGGCCCATGTTCTAGTAGCTTGACGGGTTGGGCAGCATACTCAGTTATCAAAATTAAAAGCTGGGCCTGCTATTTTGTACAAGTATTATCTTACTTTGTTATTAATGTTATGCAAACAATACAATTAAATATTCAATTTCTTACCTGATTTGCTGTCCCCAAAGCCACCTTGATCTTGGCAACCACCAGAACCATCTGCTAATAAGAAAAATAACCAAAGTTACTGGGACAGCAACTGTTCATTGGCAGCCAATAACGCTCACTGAACCCCATCGGCCACCAGCAGTCATGTGGGCCAAAGTGGTGATAAGAAAGTTTTGAAGGAGTGTGATCAATTTCCACAGGGGTTTCCAGTTGGCTGGCATCCTAAAGTGGGATATCCTGAGGGTGATGAACACAGCACAGCAGTATTTTCACTATAGGGCCAGTTTAACATTTTCGATACATGATAATTTACCTGACTTGATTCCACCAAATCCGCCTTTTCCCTGAAATTGTCCACCTCCGCCACCTCCTGTAATAAAAGAATTGTATCAGCGTTTTCCAACAGTTTTCCTCTCTGGCAGCTTTGTGTCAGACAGGGTGCAAGTCTATGGCAACCTAATTAACCCCCATCGGATGCTTATAAGTCTCCCATTTAAGACAAATAATTTTCTTAGTGACCAAGGTCTTGGACACAACTGCACACTGCATTGCAAAACAGCCCCTATTGGTAAAGGGTTGTGTGCAAGTAAAAGATTAACACTTTATTACAAACGAAGCTTACGGGGGGGCAGTAGTTTTGGGTAAAGGTGCCATCAACCTGGACCCTCCTGTTGCCAAAGAATAGGTAATCTTAAAATTCCCAAATGCACAGCACTCCATATAAATAATGGCTAATTGTACGGATACTATCTTCAAGGTGTAAAGAGAAATAACTTGTCAGGGTCACAACTGCATCAACCCCACCAACTTGAAATACTCCAGAGAAAGGGATTGGGGTCCAAGCTAGCAGAAATGAAGGTATAGAATTTGAGTTATATAGCCCTGGGCTTCATTGCTTTTTTTTATTTTCCGTATTTCAGTTATTTGAATGTTGTATGGGGAGGGGCGAACTGAGCACAGATAATTTGATATTTACTTTACTTTAGTTGTAAAAAACTTCCCAACCTGCCATGGACTTGATCCCTTTCTAAAAACTTGATCAGGTACAAGGAGTTCAAAAACTTTGACGTTCACGTCTTTTGGTGAAAAAATTCTCCAAGCTTTAGTCAATTCCAGTTGAATCACATTAAAGCAGACCAGCATTTATTCTTGGCTAAATAGGTGTTGGCCACTGCTGTACTAAGCACAGGTTGAACATGATTTTCTCCAAAACATTCATACCCTACAAAGCCCAGAGCTCTGTTACGCGATTCTGTTTGCCAAAGGAAATCAGACCCTGCGGGTATGGATTTTGTGAGGGGAGCACTAGGCAGGTAATTCAAAGAGAGGTTTGCAGTGGGTGTATATCAGGAAGGGGTCCTGCCAATCGGGATGCTCCTGCACAGTATAGAAGTGACCAAGACCCACATGCACAAAGTGCATGTCATCAGCACCCAGTAAATCTGTATGTTTTGAGGCTTGTTCTTTTCATATTCATTTTTGGGTCTGCAGGATGGGTTCAGTTCACTCCTTGCCTTAAATTCTAAACATTTCTAAAAGTTGTTTCTATTTAAAGCAAGTTAAGTGCAACTAGAACTGGTGGTGTAGAATACTGACTGGGTGAAGATAGTTGAGGCTGAGTTGAGTCAATCCACTTTGCAATATCTTCCATACCAACCACATGATTTATGACCATCATATAGGGGACAGTTTGACTTGAAGTGAATGAACAATACAGTCAAACTGCCGCACAGGATTGGGTGACAGACTTTCCATTCAGCGCTGTGCTTTCTCTCTAAGCTTCTTCTCTAGGCTGTGCCTAGGACTCGAGGCGCTGGAAGAAAAGCCCTAGATCTCTGGGGGCAGGCAATACGTTTATCTTATTGTAACCAGGGTAGTGGGGTTACATGGATACTGGACTTTTCAACCGGAGGTAACCCTGAGTGAATGTCATATATTTTTTTTTTTTTCAGTTATAATGTCCTTACCTGATTTGCAGTCACCAAAACCGCCTTTGTCCTGGCACTGCTCACCACTGCCTCCTGAAATAAATAATAATATAATAATAATAAAGACCACAGGGTAAGAATGTTGGAACTGTGTATTTTATAACAGAACATGTACTGCTTGCAAATGGCATTTGACCATGATTCTACAGTGTGTCGACTGTAGATACTGAAGTATCTACTAAAGTATTTTTTGGTATGTAACAATATAAGTTTTAGTTATAGATGAGTTTCAAACTTTGTCATAAGCTGAGAAGATAAGGTGTGTATACATTTGTTGCCCACAGTTTAATGGGTAAATCCACAAGGGCCAGTGTCTCTTCCAATAAAGATTTCTCAAATTTCATCAAAATATATACTTTGTAAGACCAATTTTTCATAATTTGAAATCTAATATATTATGTAATTATGTATGATATCCACAAATGTGTATTATGTAAATAACCAAATCTTACTAATTTAACCACCATATTTGAATTATATTAGCAGTAGGCATAAATTAAGTTAATTGTAGGTCCTCAACTTGATTTCAAACTGGGCTATTCCCCAACATGATAAAAAAAGGTGTAAGCTGTATATAGGTAGTCCACCATAAATCATGGAAATGGCAAAAATAGAGCTTTTCAGATGGCAAAGTGCTGGATTGGGAGAGAGTAACATAGGTTGTGTTTCTGGTCCTTTAAGAGGCTGCCACTAAGGTGCTCCATAGAGACCTGGAGTCTGTCTAATAAAGAAAGCTGGATTGTCCTGCTTGCTAAGTAACCAAGTCCAGGGCTAGTCCACGTGGGAAAAACTATAAAGAGGGTCACAAGCCTCAGATTGCTGCTGCAGAAATTGGATGAGTCTCGGAGTTGGCTGCAGCCATGCTTCTGAGTTGACCGGAGTGCAGGGGGCGCCAGGGGCTGGGCTGTGGAGAAGCCTAATTTCAACTGTGCTTGTGTGTACAATGTATGCAGGGGCAGAAATGGCCAAAGAAAGCCAAGGAGCTGCCAGGGAAGCAGCCAGAAACTTGGAGCGATGAGCTAAGTTGGGGATGAGGCCTGAGATGTCACATATTAGAGCCTAGTCTTGGGCCAAGAGGCTGTTATCGACTACAGATTTTGTTATTCTGTTTGTTGAGGAAAGAGTATTTTATGTTCAATTGATGAAGAAAATGAACCGTTTGAAATGTAATCACATTTATGCCTGTGTCTGTGATGCTCTCTCTCTCTCTTTATATATAAATATATATATTTTTTTTTTTTTCTTGAATTGTTTGTTACCTAAGCTTCCACCACAGGATGAGCTCTGATCCTGGCACTGCCCAATGCCACCACCTTAGATCAAAAAGTAAATATTAATAAATAAGAAAAAACAATATGGGCCTTTACAAAGAAAAAAAAAAGTGAGTAATGGATAAGCAACATTAATCTTAATTCAAAGTAACTGATTACCTCCGAAGGAACCTTGGCTTTGGCATTGCTGTGTGGCACCACCAGCTGTTGTAAAGATAATATAAATGTAATCTGAATAAATTTGCTGCAACAACCCAAAACTAAAAAAATATATATAAAACATTTATATTGTGTGAAATAACAACATTACAATATTACCTCCAAAAGGACCTTGACCTTGGCCTTGACACTGCTGTCCACCGCCACCTGCTGTTTAAAAAAACATGACAATCCTTTAAACAATAGTATTATAGCTAAATATTAAATATTAATATCATTTTAAGTGATTATGATGTCTTGTGCTAACTGATCTTGAATTAAGTATAGTATTTTAATATAAAACTTACAACTTACACAATTGCTTCAAAGTGGGTTGTAATAAAAAGACTACTACACATTATACCAATTTGTTCTTGTTTAATGTGACTGAATAAATGTGATGGCCTCCGCTAGCTCAGTAAAACCTTAACTTGAAATGCAACTCGAAACATTTTTCCAGCAATGATGAGTCTGTGTGTTTCATGCTGTACCTAATTATATGACAAAATATGTTTCTTGTGTTTTTAGTAGCTGACTCTAAACATTGCCTAAACATTTAACATTTTAGAATTTTGAGGAATGTTTTAACATTTATAATAATTTTATCTTTTTATTACAGGTTCTACATTAAGGATGGATAGAAAGGATGAATCCACACTGGCAGTTTTGATCAAAATAAATGTGCCACTTCACTTCTCTGAAATGCCTTGCCCTACACAATTGGACACTCTCCAACATTTAAAACCTTTTAAAGCACCCTTAAAACCCATCTATTTAGACAAGCCTATAATCTTGCCTAACCAAACCACTTTACAGTATTGTCACCCTTTAGCGCACTTAGAGCTTTAGAGCTACCATGCTTAGTACATACTCTTTGTGACCCAACCTCTTGCCTCCACCCTTATCCTTTAGAATTAAGCCCACAAGGACAGGACTCTCTCACCTAAGTACTCAGTACTCCCACCCCCTATAATATATACTATAATACAAGGTACTAATTACAATCCAGGAGTTTAAAGAGGTAGTAAAGTCACAACAGTCTTTACTTCCTCTCCCCAGCATGGGGGCATCAGAATTTGCACCTGAGGCTGCGCACCCCCGCATCACCAAATGATTCAGACCAATCGGTTGACTCTGTTGGAAAAATGGATCAGATTTGTCCTAACCTGACTATATACTTTGCGAATCAAATTCAGAATTCAGATTTGTTACAAAAAATATATCAACATTTTTCTGTGAGATTTTTTTTCGGTCTGAATCTAATTGAACTGGCTTATATGAGTTTAAAAATGTATTACATTTGTCCATCACAACAAAGATTTGTATTTGTTTAAAAGTAAAATTTTAGAAAACCGGACCTGTATTCAGCTCTATCCAAATCAATTAGCTCAACTCTAGTCTACAGTGGAAATAAATCTATGTCTATAAAAACTGAATTTAGTTTTGATGAAACAGATAAGGGAATTTTGCTGCTTCCTACTTTTTTGGAAGGCAGGACTGGCAGCACTGCAGGTTTCTCCTCACTCCTAATATGTCTTCTGTTCTGATTTTAGTCTTCTTTTATAAATATACTGTGTATATATATATATATATATATATATTATATTGAGTATAAAAAAATACTTACTGCTTTGGTATCCACCTTGCTGGCTATCACTGCATTGACCCTGCATACCACCAAATCCACCACCAATGCCACTTTGTTGGCCTTGCTGACACTGCTGACTTTGCTGGCTTTGGCCACGTCCTCCTTTAACAGACATGGTTCTTTGTTGTTGTTT
Organism: Gastrophryne carolinensis; assembly: GCA_027917425.1. Classification (NCBI taxonomy): domain Eukaryota; kingdom Metazoa; phylum Chordata; class Amphibia; order Anura; family Microhylidae; genus Gastrophryne; species Gastrophryne carolinensis. The sequence goes on from CM051235.1 coordinate 560,124,320, forward strand.
TGGAAAGCCTGTTTTCTTCAACAATAATATTGAAATCTATGGAAGTTGTCTTTATATTGAGGGTTCCTTTTATACTTCTCAGTTGGCCTACTTGGAATTGACTCCCCATTGGATAGCTAGGCATTAATTTTCTACACATATAATGTGTATAATTTGTTTAAAAAAATGACTCTCTCAATGCATCTGACTTGATCACAGGGTGGTTCCATGGACTGAGTTTTATTCAAGTGCCATAAAATCATCATTTATATGACTCAACAGCTGTGTTGCTTCTTATGTATTATAATCTCTTAAAATCTAAAGTTATAATTTTCAGAATACTGAAGCCATTGTGTTTATTTAATATAATATTATAGAACTGTTCATTGTAGGGGAATATACTTTTAAATATACAATCTGCCAATTACACAAAAAGATATAGATATTTAGAGTCAGAATAATAGTCATGTTCTTGCTGTGGTGCATTCTATAAACCTATTGGGATACAAAAAGGCCTTTTGTGTTAGTTGGCAGGTCACATGAAGCCGTGCTATGCACTTTATGCAGCAGATCTGGCATCTTTGGATAATGGGCCAGGAGGCTCTGCACCACCAACATGAGCACACCTCAGTCCCAGCTGCCACTACATTGACCCAGTGGGCAGTTAGAGAGATGTAACATCCCTGCCCATGCTTGTCCACCTATCAGCGGTGATGTGGACACTGAAACGAATGACATTTCCCAGTGCACATCTTAATTTCTCCACAACCTGTTGGTGCAGGGCAGTGATGGCCTAGTGAGAAATGTAGAGGCTGCTGGCAATGGTGTATTGCGGGACAGCCACCTTCATCAGATTTTAAAACTGTCCATCTTCACCAGCCAGACTGGAAGCATTTCAAAGGCCAGCAATTTGGAAATGCTCACATTCAGGGCCAGGGCTCATGGGTGGGATAGGCCCAACTTCCGCTTTCTCTCCAAAGTTTGATGGAAAGTTGAACACTTCCCTGGGATGGTGTGGACAAGCTTGGTGTTGGTGTTGCTGCTGCTGGTGGTGGAAATGATGGTGGTCTCACGTCCTTCCGTTAAGGGGAGATGGGAGGCCTTGTTGTTGGGGAGGTGATGCTAGAGGCTGAGACAATTGAAGCAGCAGAGGGAGACTCAGGTGTTTCTGCCACTGTAGCTCGCTGGTCATGCAGGAGATGCTCAGATTATTAGCACTTTTCCATTGCTTCAGCGACTGTTGGCACAGCGTGCACATGACCCTTGTCTTGTTGTCTTCATTTGAACTTTGATGGCCTTTAGTACATGTTGGGTCTGGAACCTTGTCATCACCCGTGGCATCCTCTTCCCCCACTCCTCCCCGCTAGCCTCCCTCTCAGACTTAACATGTAGCAGTTGGCACTAGGGTCTCATCATCGAGGGTGTCCTGTGATGGTCCACTGGCCACATCCTCATCCTTCAACATAAATTGTAGAAGGAGGGATCAGCACCACTTCTATAATTGTTAATAATGGGGAGTGCACCGAATAGCTCCAAATCACAATACAGTCAAAACACTATGCGTAGCTAAATTAAGGGCACTACAACCTAATAGTGCAAAAAATAAATTTTATTGAAGTTACTAAGTAAAAAAAAAAGCCACCATTACAATAAAAACACAGAAACAACACACATGAGACAAAATGAAAACCTACAAAACCTGTCTACCCTGGACCCAATTTTGCTCCGCAGAGTGTGTTGACTTCAACATAAATTGGGCGCTGACTCCAGGAGGCAGGGGGATGTCATTTTTTTTTAAATACCCCCTTGTGTCCTGTCACCCAGCAGGTATAAGTGGCTTCCAGCAGCAGTATGACAGCAGAAGCCAGAGTGATTGGTGTGGGACAAGATAGATGGGGTTTAAGTATTTAAAAAAATCTAAATTGTGTGTGTTTTAGATTTAACCCTTTGTGGACTGGTAAGGGACAATTTTTTTTCTAAAACAAAAAAACAAGCCCTGCATAGCTGGTCCCCCACGCCATTTTTTTAGTTTAACCCCTTATGATGTGCATAGTAGTTGCATTTTATTTGTAAATGTTATAAAGTTCAGTACGGTTTAGTTTGGGGATCTCCTGGGCAGGAACCGATACATGTGGTACTGTTGTGATCAGGAGAAATGAGGCTTTCACATGCAGTATGATTTTCTGTAATAAAATATTTTTTTTAGGGGAACCCTGTGCAACCTAAGAAGGATTACTTCCAGGAAGATGAGCCCGCTACAACAAGCTGGGTACGCTTAGAAAGCTTAATGTGTGTACTTTCAGGGAATATATGGTTTGTTGGGGGTATTCCAAATGTAAAGGGTAGTTTTTCTTGAAAAATTACAAGGTGCGCATAGCAGTTGTATTTTATCTGAAAATCTCCTTAAGAGCTGTTTCAGGTTGGATCGATGGCGGGACAATCGCTTTAGGGGACTGTCTGTCTATATGAGGCTGTAGAACCATGTTCGAGTCCCCGCAAATTATTGTGAGCCCTCAAGCATGATTGAGCACCTCATCAAAGATGTCTGCAGAAAACTGCAGCTGGTTCACATTGGGTGCATAATAAGAAGCAACTGTGACTCGGAATCTTGTATGGCTCCTATTAGTATTAAATATCTGCCCTCTGGATAACTAATCTCAGACTTACAAGAAAATTGGACACTTCTTTTATAGCAAATAAATAGACCCCTTTGTTTAATAGCAGCACACGCCGTGTAACACTGCAGGAAGGAGGATTCAAAACACTTGAGCCTGAACTTCTGCCAGAAATGGGTTTCATGGAGGCAAAATATTTTAGTGCAAAGTGATCTAATTTTTCTCAATGCCAAACAGCTTTTTTGAGGAGAATTAAACCCCTGAACATTAAGTGAAAAGTGTACAAGCCATGTGGAACCTAAGGAAAGGTGTATGGGGAAGAAGGGAAAAGACGTGAGAAAGGGAAGAAGAAATAAAAAAAGACTAAAATTAACACTGGCCTATCTACACAATGGTAGCGATATTACTTGGCTGACCACCCTGACTTAAAATGCAGTGCTAAAAGTTCATCTTTAAAATACTCCAAAAAACAGATTTTTCCCTATATCCAGTCCAGGTCGTCCCAGTAATGACATGTGGGTATTCCGCCCCCAAGGGGCGCTCGACTGCAAGATCAAAAGCTGATGCTCCTCCCGGCCCCCTATAAAGGCAGGTGTCCCTCTATCACTCCCCAGTGTTCATCTTGCAGTCTGGCTGCTGAAGATCGTTGGATACTCTCTCTCGGATTCTGACAGCAGAGGGGGGCCCCCTAGCCCACCAGCTGCTGTGGGCCCTATTCCCATTGATCCCGTGAGACCCACTCTTGCCTCCCAGCCGCTGGCTGTCTCGGGATCGTGATGGTAGGGAGAACGCCGGGGTCAGGCATTTATGGCAGAGCTATGCTCTGGGCCGCAGACCCTGTTTAATGGGTAGCCAGCCATAGGCTGATGGTGAGCCTAACTGGGGGAACCACGTGTACAGGCTAGTTGGTGCCTTTATATCCCCCCCCATCCCACAAGCTTTATTATTGTGTATGCTGTGCAACGTTACTTGGGATGTGAAGTAACATGGTTTCTTGCTGCTTTTTGAGCTTCATCTTTACCTCCCTCGCTCCCTCTCGAGCTGCTGTTCTACCCTCCCCTCCATCTTGTCTCATCACGTACGCTGTGAGGGGAGGGGGTGTTAGACGGCGCTTGCGCGGCTCTGCTTTGACCGGCAGCTGCCCGGGGGTTATGCGCGCTGCGCAGAGTGGATTGCCGCGGTGCTCCCGCGGCCGGGTCGCCTTGCTTCTGGCGCCCATTTTTCGGTGGGGCCCATGTCTGGCCACCGCGGCCTTGGTGCACTTTTGATGGGCGGGCACGTCCTTCGCCCCTCTCCTTTTTCTGTTTAGGTTGGGCCTAGTGATTGAGGGTTGTTGTTCCTCCCGGTCCCCCATTCCTTATTAAGAGGGATCATATAGGTTTGGGCCGTTAGCGCCTTGTAACCTTTATTGACAATTCTAATCACCATAATGGAGGCATCTGGGGATAGTGAGCTAGGGGCCCCTTGTGTAGTGCTAGTCCTCTGGGCGGTTTCAGCACCGTTTGCACCACTTGCACCAAGAGCATCTTTTTGGACCATGACGGGGCGGGCATCCCTGCCTCTAGCCCTTCACTGCCTGAGGCCTCGCCAGATCCTCCGCTGCTGCACTGAGCTCTCAGTGAGGGGGAAGCTAGCCGGGGGTCCCAGGCTGATTTGGTGCATAGGGTGGCCAGTCTCGAGAGACAGATCTCGCGAACGGCCCCTGAAAAAGCCACGAGTAAAAGGCGGCACATCGAGCCTGTTTACTCGGATAATGATGATCTTTTTGATGATCTGGGCTCTGTGGAGGAAGGTGAGTTGCCAGATGATGCCCGTTCCACTGCGGACTATTCTGCTGGCGATGACAGTTTGTCTGGTTCTTCCTCGGATGAGGATGCGTGGCTCCCTGATGATACGGAGAGGTTGCTTGCCTCAGTTTTTGAGACCTTACACATTGTCCCTCCCAGAGCGACTAAGAGGAAGCAGGTGAATTGTTTAGGTCTGAAAGACAGAGGCGAGTCTTTCAGGAGCAGGCCCATTTTTTGAATATGATTTTCAAGGAATGGGAAAGGCCTAACAAGCTACCATCTGTGCCTAAGGGCCTGGATAGGCGGTATCCCTTCCCTGAGGAGCTGGTCCGGCTATGGTCTCGTCCTCCCGAAGTGGATTCCCCTGTGTCGGGGTTGTCCAACACTACTATTATGCCTTCACCTGATACTGCTTCCTTACGTGACCCAGCTGACAGACGCATGGATCAACTGGTCTGTCATGCTTTCACCTTTGCTGGTGCCTTGTTTCGCCCTGTGTGCGTCACGGCTATTGTCTCTTTGGCCATCAGAAAGAAGGTGAGATGCCTTGTGGATAGTGCTAAGTCTCTCAAGCGGGCGGAGGAGTATAAGGACCTCAAGGCCTGTGTGAAATTCATTGCCTTTGTGGTCTCTGCCATGGATGATGGTGTCCGGCTTGGTGCCAGGATTTCGGCCCTGCTTGTTGCACTTCGTCGCTCGCTCTGGCTGCGGCAAAGGTCGGCTGATGCCGCGGCCAAAAAGTTGCTTACTAGTATCCCCTTCGTGGGGCACAGGTTGTTCAGGGAGCGTCTGGACCTCCTGGTCAAGGATGGTAGACTCCCTCAGAGACGGAAGCCTGCTCGGTCCTTTCGGAACTCATCTGCCTATCGCCCCTTTCGAGGAGGAAGAGGCTTTTCATTTCCAGGTGGCCGCAGGGATACCTGGGGTAGAGGTAGGTCCCGCGGCCAACCCAATCCCGCCTGGGGAGCCAAGTCTAAACCCCCTGCCAAGTCCCCTCAGGCATGAGGAGGCGCCCTCACCCATTCAGGTGGGGGGACGGCTTCTGCTATTTGCTCATATCTAGAGATGGCACGTCTCAGATCGGTGGATTCAGGAGGGGGTGTCCTCCAGTTACAAAATAGAGCTGGCAGTCAGGCCTCCCACAAAATGTCTTCGATCTCGGATATCACAAAACCCATTGAAGGCACAGGGTTTGAGAATGGCCGTGCAACACCTCCTGCGGTTAGGTGTGATTTTTCCTGTACCTCTTCAGGAACAGGGTCAAGGTTTTTACTCCAACCTGTTCACGGTTCCCAAGAAGGACGGAACGCTAAGACCTATCCTGGACCTGAAGGGTCTCAACAGGTTTGTCAGAGTCAGACATTTTCGCATGGAAACCTTACGGTCTGCGGTGAGCTCGCTTCGCCCCGGCGACATCAAACCACGGTGGACATCAGGGATGCTTATCTGCACATCCCGATTTTCCTGGGGCATCAGAAGTTCCTGAGGTTTGCTCTGGAGGATCAGCACTACCAGTTTGTGGCAATTCCATTTGGGATCTCCTCAGCCCCCCGTGTCTTCACCAAGGTGCTGGCAGGCATCATGGCTATCTTGAGGAACCAGGGCATTCGTGTGCTGCCTTATCTGGACGACTTGCTGATTGCTGCCCAGTCCTTGCAGCAGGCCGAGAGCAATACTCGGACGGTGTTGTCAACCCTGGAGGCCTTCGGCTGGGTAATCAATTACCCAAAGTCCCTTGTCTCTCCCTCAACAGTGAGATCCTTCCTGGGGATGACTATAGACACCACTCAGGTAAAGGTTTTTCTGCCACAGCAGAAGGTCTCTGGTCTCTAGACACAGGTGTAGGCCTTGCTGGCCTGTCATGCTTCAAGGCGGCGCCCTTCGCCCAATTTCACATGAGACCTCTTCAACTGAACCTGCTGACCGGCTGAGACCGGATTCAGGAGTCGTTGGAACAGGAATTTTCGCTGTCCCCCCCTGGCCAGACAGTCCCTCTTGTGGCTTCTTCTCTTGACTCCCCATTTTAGGGATCGTGCGATCCAGGTTTGCTCGGACAATCAGATGGCTGTCGCCTACATCAATCACCAGGGCGGAACTCGGAGCAGGCGAGCCCTCAAGGAGGTGACCCAGATTCTGACTTGGGCAAAGGAGAATGATCCCTGCATCTCGGCATTTTACATTCCCGGGGTAGAAAACCCGGAGGCAGACTCCCTGAGCAGGAGCGCCTCACGCCTGGGGGAATGGTACCTCAGCAACAAGATCTTTCACGCTCTTTGTCTCCGCAGACACAATCACAAGCTCCCAAGGTTCGTCTCCCTCTCAAGGGATCATCTGGCCATTGCCACAGATGCTCTGGCAATTCCCTGGACGGAGTTCAGTTTCCTTTATGCTTTCCCTCCGTTTCCACTCCTGGGCAGAGTGCTGCGCAAGATAACCCAGGAAGGGGTACCGACAATCCTGGTGGCTCCTCGCTGGCTGAGAAGGAGTTAGTTTGCGGACATAGTTCAGATGTCAATAGATCGCTACATCATGCCCGACGACCCAGGGTTTCTCACACAGGCCGCACGTTTTCTATTTCTAGGATTCAGGAGTTTTTACAACAAGGCTTAGACTTGGGTCTCCAGCTGAGCACCCTCAAGGGCCAGGTTTCAGCCCTAGCCATCTTCTTCTAGAGATCCATTGCCAACCATAGGTTGATCAAGATTTTATTCCAGGGAGTCACCCATGTCCGTCCACCGGTGTGGGACTTGAATTTAGTTCTTTCTGCTCTTCAGGGTCCTCCCTTCGAACCATTGTGCGATGCTGCATTGTCTATTTTGACTCTCAAAGTGGTCTTTTTGGTAGCGATCACCTCGGTGCGTTGCGTGTCAGAGCTGGCCGCGCTTTGTATGAAGCCTCCCTATTTTGAGCGGCATAAGGATAAGGTGGTTTTTCGCTTTAAACCTGATTTTTTGCCTAAGGTCATTTCTCCCTTTCACCTTAATGAGGAAGTGGTCTTGCCTTCCTTATGTGCAGCACCGACTAATTCTAAGGAAAGTACCCTCCATGCCTTGGATGTGGTCAGAGCCATTAAGTATTACCTGGTTGCGACTGAATCCTTCAGGAAATCGTATTTGCTCTTTGTCCTAACAGAGGGCTCTAGGAAGGGTTTGCCACCAGCCAAGTCCACTCTCAGTAAGTGGATCAGACAGGCAGTGGTGCAAGCTTATTCTGCCAAGGGGAAGGAAACTCCTTTTCAGATCACAGCTCATTCTACCAGAACTATTGGTGCCTCCTGGGCTTTTCAGCACCAGGCATCGGTTGAATAAGTTTGTAAGGCTGCCACTTGGTCTTCTGTTTATACGTTTACAAAGTTCTACAAGGTTGATGTTGGGGCCTCAGCTGACGCTGTCTTTGGCCGAAAGGTGCTTCAGGTGGTAGTGAAATGAACTACATGCTGTTCCGCACTGGGAATCCTGCCCTATTTGGACACTGCTTTTGGATGTCCCACATGTCATTACTGGGACGACCTGGACTGGATATAGGGAAAAATACAATTCTGTGAAACTCACCTGTAGAATTTTTTTGGAGTGTATCCAGTCCAGGTCGTCCCACCCCGCCCTTGTTCATTATCTCTGTTTTCCTGTTATGGTGATTACCATTTTTTATTCTTGGACTGAGTCCTTAAGCTTTGTTTAGAGAGAGTACAAGCTGAAGCTATGTGAAGTAAATGGAGAATACTAAGAAAAAAAGTTGAAAAATATGTTTTACTACCTGCTGGTAATATACTCCAAAAGTAGCTGTTGGTGCAACTAAAATAGGCCCTCAGGCGGATGAGGCCCATACTAAAAACTCAGCTAATACAAAGGCTTAGAAACAATATTAAGAATGAAAAACTATCTCAACTAGCTCAAGAGGCACTCGGGGACCCAAAACCGGATCTCTCTGCCCCTTGCCCCACTATGCATACTCTAATAAACTATAAAACATGCAACCACAAAACTTCCTGCATCATGATATACTATGAGGGGAAAAGCAACGGAAACAAGAGAGTAATACAATATATATATATATATATATATATATATATATATATATATATATAACAAACCTGGATCTAAACAAAATAAATAATATAAAAGAAAGGACAAAACAATGATATGGTTCTCTCGTGCAGAAGTTCGCAAAGGCACCAAGTCTTCAGCTGGTGTCCATCCAGCTTTGAATAAGATAGCAGGACAAAAGTGGTGATGAATCATTAGCAGAGCAAAACTTGCATCGAATTTAACAGAGATGTATATATACAAAAGATACAGAAACATTCAAAGTGTGGAGGTAAATCCCAGGAAGAACCAACAAAAACAGGTAAGCAAAACTTCAAGTGTCCATCAATGTAGAAGGAGGACTGGCTTGTATGTGCTCCTCCTCTGATGTTTCCCAGCCCTCTGCTCCCTAAGGAATCCCTCTAGTCTAAGGGATCTCCGAGTTGCCGAACCAGAAGACTTCTCCCCCGCAGGACCAACTATTACCATGACTATTCTTAGATCTGTAATCAATTACTGGGGGAGGGGGGGGGGCAGTATAGTGGACAGGCTTCTAGAATATTTATTCGCTCAGCAATGCTATGCCCATACATGGTGTATTGCCTATATATTTTTGAACTTTGGAAGAACTGGATGATAGCAGCCTTGATATAATTGTCTTGAAATTAAATGAAATCTGTAACACAATGAGAATATCAGAAGGGGGACCAGACCTTGCAGGGTAAGGGTACATTTCTTTTAAATGTAATTATATTTATGGCAACCTGCCCAATTGTAAAGGACAGGGCAAGATTAAAGGTGTAAATGGTACAAAGCAGTGGCTTTATACCCCCTCCCACCAACATCACAAGGACTTTTCTGGAAGTAGGTATGTTGATAAGGCTGGAGACTCCTGTGGGCCTTAAACTGCATACTGATTGTATGCCCCCTAGGATATATAGATTAAAAAACAAATGTCCTGCTTTTTTATTTTTGGTCCACTTTAAAGCTGATCAAAACCCACGAGTGGCAGCTGGTTTTCCTCCGAGACATCCCGAATCAGGATGCCCCAGCAAACGGCCCTGATTGGCTGTGCGTCTGTACAAGTACCATAAGAACAAGGAGGAGGTGAGTTGTAATGGACATTCTGGGGGGGTTCACACATCAGGGCATCCCAATTCTGGATGCCCACAGGGAATAGAACAAGGCACGCTGACACAGACAAAGACAGACACACAAACACACACTGACATAAGAGACAGACACACAAACACACACTGTCGCAGAAAGAGACAGACACGCAAACACACACTGAAACAGAAAGAGGCAGACACACCAACATACACTGACACAAAGAGACAGACACACACACTGACACAAAAAGAGACAGACACACAAACACACACTGACATAAGAGACAGACACACAAACACACACTGTCGCAGAAAGAGACAGACACGCAAACACACACTGAAACAGAAAGAGGCAGACACACAAACATACACTGACACAAAGAGACAGACACACACACTGACACAAAAAGAGACAGACACACAAACACACACTGACATAAGAGACAGACACACAAACACACACTGTTCCAGAAAGAGACAGACACGCAAACACACACTGAAAGAGGCAGACACACAAACATACAATGGCATAAAGAGACAGACACACACACTGACACAAAAAGAGATAGACACACACAATGACACAAAAAGAGACAGACACATACACTGACACAGAAAAAGACTGACATAGAAAGAGACAGACACACACTGACAGAGAAAGAGACTGACACGCACACTGACAGAGAAAGAGACTGACACGCACACTGACACAGAAAGAGACAGACACACACAGTGACACAGAAAGAGACAGACACAAACGTACACTGACACAAAAAGAGAGACACACACTGACACAGAAAGAGACAGATACACACTGACACAGAGACAGAAACACATTGACACGCACACTGACACCGAAAGAGACTGACATGCACACTGACACAGAAAGACTGACACGCACACTGACACAGAAAGAGACTGACACACACACACACACACACACACACACACACACACACACACACACACACTGACACAGAAAGGCAGACACACACAGTGTCACAGAAAGGCAAGCACACACAGTGACACAGAAAGGCAAGCACACACACAGTGACACAGAAAGGCAAGCACACACAGTGACACAGAAAGAGACTGACACACACACAGTGACACAGAAAGGCAAGCACACACAGTGACACAGAAAGAGACTGACACACACACAGTGACACAGAAAGGCAAGCACACACAGTGACACAGAAAGGCAAGCACACACAGTGACACAGAAAGGCAGGCACACACAGTGACACAGAAAGGCAAGCACACACAGTGTCACAGAAAGGCAAGCACACACAGTGACACAGAAAAAGACAGACACACACTGACACAAAAGAGACATATGTCTTCTCTGTTAGCAAGATGGGTGAAAGGGGCTCTAGCAGCAGCACAGGGTCATTGTGTCCCTAACCTGACCACAGGGATTACAGCAGCAGTGATAGACTGCAGAGTCCACATACCAGCTCCTTGCAGCTCTCTAAACCTCTATCCTCTGCAGGCTTTGAGGAGACACATAGCACCCATCTCACAGGTCTTGCAATTGTGCCCCCCGTGCCAATGATAATCCGGCCGTGGTGATAGACACTGAATGATCATCTGGCCATGGTATAATGCATGCTGATTAAAAAGCATCTATATTTCATAAAAAAATAAGCAAAATAACATCTTGTTCAACCAGATGTACTTTTATTTCAATTGCAGCAATATTTTCACAGCGTGTCACATATATTGTAATTTATGGGCATAAACATGTATAAAGATTCAGCTTATGTTCAACCATTAAGGTCTACATAAAGTTTAATTTTATTTATCATTTCTTGGCACAACCTCCATAACCTCCTCCAGCTACTTGTCCTCCTCCTCCACTGATTGGTCCTCCACTACCAATGCCTCCTCCAGCGACTTGGCCTAGGCCTCCTCCAATGGTTTGCCCCCCAATGCCTAGGCCTCCTCCAGCAACTTGTACTCCAATGCCTGGGCCTCCTCCAGCAACTTGTGCTCCAATGCCTGGGCCTCCTCCAGCAACTTGTACTCCAATGCCTGGGCCTCCTCCAGCAACTTGTGCTCCAATGCCTGGGCCTCCTCCAATGCCTTTCCCTCCAATGTCTAGGCCTCCTCCAGTGACTTGTACTCCACTTCCTAGGCCTCCTCCTCCGATAAATCCACCACTGCCTTGGCCACCGGCACCCCCAACACTTTGGCATGGGTCAACTCCTGTGAAAAGGAATAAAATGCACAAACACATGAAAAAAATACAAGAATACTATTACAGAGAATGCAACATTTACAACACACAGTTAAACTTTTACCCAGTTTTCTTAAACCGGACCTTCACCATGATTTAATGAAAAGCCCAAACTCTTAAAAAACAATTCCTCAGCATCTAAAATTAATATATTTTACATGTTTAGTCACTAATTTATTATACTTTTCCCCACTGGGCTGCAACTCTGTTCGGGAATTTAGGATACGGGCGCCGCCATCTTGACTCAGAAGCATCACACTTACTGAGGAGAGGAGAGTGGGATAAGGTACAGGGGGCGGGTTATAGCTGTGCTTTGCTCAGACAGAGCAGAGCTGGGGTCAGGGAAAGGTCAGCAGTCCCAGAATGCAGAGCAGCACAGTCACTTCCTGTTTGCAGGCACTTCCTGTTTGCAGGCTGCCTGCAAAAATGGCAGCTTCCATAAGCCGCCATCTTGGATGTTTAAAGGCTTATAAAATGCAGTAGATGCAGGTAGGATGATTTTTAATGTGAGCAATCTGTATGTACAGGGTGTGGGAAACATATAAGATAGACTCTTATTTAGAGTGAAGGACCGCTTTAAGTTTTGGTAACAGATTAATTTCTTCCACTGTAGATTAAGATGGCCCTGGACTTGGTCGCATAGAGAATCTAATTCATTTGCCTCTTTTCTTTTATCTAGTTTTGTGCATCGATGTGCAAAGCTATAACATATGAAAACGAGGGCTTGATTAAAAAAGGGGCAAACCAGGGCTCCCACCCAGGGGCCTCTACCCCTTGTTAACAAGGACAGATCTACAGTTACAGGGGCCTACACTAGACTTTTTGCTCAGGGGCCTCCACCCTACTTAATCTAGTCCTGATTATAGCACACCACTCGTCTATGAATGACTACTGTGGTAAAGGGTAAAAAAATAAATAAATAAAACTAGAGAATTGTTTCTCAACAATGAACTATAATCTATTATTTTGTAATTATAACCCAATGTGTAGCCACCTTGTACCCCATGATACCTTAAAAAGTGCTGATAACAGAATAAAATTTGGACTATTCCATCATTACATGTGAATACAGCTTATGAATGACACCAACTACGCAGTTACCTATACTCAACTGGTCCAGCCCAAGTCTCCATGAGATGGGAGAACTAAATCTGCAGACAAAAGAAAGTACCAGCTGTTGCGGTTTGTGTTTTAGTCCCTTGTCTTACAGGAACTCTACATATACCCGTCATACCTGAACTCATGACCGGGGGGGTGCAAGAGAGTGATTTAAGTTTTGAGGGAAAGTCTGTAACACTTTAAAGTGAGCCTACACCCTTGTAGATGTAGGTTCACCCTGTGACTGACCCCTTGACCTTCCGGGGACTAAAACACAAATTACATCACCTCGTCCTGAATTTCCTGGTCTCCCACTAGGTAGCGGACTACAGAAGTGGGGGTAAGGTAGCTTTTCATTACTATTAATAGCTAAAGTTAGAATTACATGTATCATATCAGGTTAAAATGATTTTAACATTGTTGGAAGTGATTTATGTTAACATTAGAGGAACATCTTTAAATCTGCTCTTAATATGCTCTTCATTGTGGGTAGTATCACATCACATGCTTCCAAGATTGAAAGATGGATATACCTAGGAGACTGGCAAGGGACTGCAAATGATTGCAAAATAATAATCATCATCATTCCTCTAAAGATCATCGACATACAATGATCTTAACATACCAGGTAATCAGGTAAGGCCAACATAGCTTGTATTCTATCATGTTCAGTTAAGGTCTGGGTAGCTAACCATCAAATATTTCACTGAGAAAACTGTTTGACTTTGAGAGTGATTTAAAGACAACCATAACCGTCCCTAGAGTCTGGGACTAACCTGATTTGGGGTGCCCCATCACGTGAAACTCTTTGATTTGCCAGGGATCTTACCTTTATAATGATTCCACAGCACATGTAGGGGCTGCTGGAGACACCCCCTGTGTTTCTCTGGTTTCTGTGCGCACCTGCACCAGGTATATCTGAATGGCTGGTGTGAGTACACACAGCCAAAGGGGAGCGGTCTGAAGCTAGCCTTCTAGCTAAGAATGCTGATTAGAGAGGTGCCCATGCATGTGCCATGGGATTGCCAGTGAGGCAAGTGAACCGGTATCACAGAGCAGGACATCCCAAATCAGGAACTAAGATTGTTAAAAAATGTTTATCCTCTTTAAGAACGTCTATAAATTTATAACATAAGAATGACCCAACATTTCAATAATTCCACCAAGAAATATCTGGAGAATAGAAGTTTCTGGAGTGGCCAAATTAATGAAAATTCATATTCCAATGCCAATTTATTAAGAAACCATCAAACCATAGATAGATAGATAGATAGATAATAAAGACAATGGCCTTGATTTAATAAGAATTGAAAAACATTCTCACGGTAGTAAAAAATTCAATTCATGAGAAAAAAACCTGAGAATGTAACTGTTACTGAATCACCAGATAAAAATACAATGAAAGTCAAAGGCAGCTTTTACTACAGCATAGAAAGGAGTAAACAGTTCTCTACTTTTCTTAGGAGTAAAAAGTGCCATTGACTTTCATTGTTTTCCTAGCTGGTGATTCAGCAACAGTGAAATTCTCAGGCTTTTTTTCATGAACTGAATGTTTTACTACCATGAGAATTTTTTTCAACTCTAATTGAATCAAGGCCATTATCAGGCATTAGAGCAAAGACTTTCCATATTGGCCAGTTTAACTTATTGCATTATGCATTATTTTAATTATCTGTCTTATAAGGACCAAACAAAAGTTTTGATGAACTGTTAGCTATTACTGTAGATTGCAAATGCCCAGATATATATGCAAAATGTAACAACAAATAGCTGATGATATCGGTCCTGTTTTGTTAGTTAACCATTTAATTATATTTTATTGATCTTGATGAAGTGTTGATTGTTGCAATATGTTAATTTTTTTTCTGTTACACTCCTTATACATATTTATAGGAACATAATATATATATAATATGTACTGAAACAATGATTTCATACCTTCACATGCCTGCACTGGGTTTGGGTTAACGCCCTGGCATGGGTCAACTGGTACAGCTGGAAAGTTTGAGATAAAAAAGGTTATTAGAATATTAAACAAACAATGATATGTCTAAGAATTTTGTAACATGTAAAATTTAATAAATTACATTTACTATTTAAAAGCTAGGTTGAGTACAAAAAACGACAACTATTGCATATTGTCTGCTGCATATATTTACTCTTTTCTCATGATATGTGTTGTATTTTATTCTATTAAATGGCATGTAAAATTGCTCCTGGTTCACTGTGTAACAATGCACAGGTCTTCATCCAGGTCTTCTTCTGCAGCATCACATTTAGAAACAGAGTGAGCATACTGAGGTTATACCTGTCAGGATCCTTACAAACATTTTTTGGAACCTTTAGTACCTGGAATGTGGCAACAGCAGATGGAGGTTTTCTAGGTTTTAGCAGACTGTGGCCAGGCCATTCGTGAAAGTGGAGTTTTGGCTTAAGACTGAAGTAGTGATCTCCAGAATTAAAGTGGACTAACACCCAGGGGGGATCGGGCCGGGAATCTATAAGATTCCCAGGCCGATCAGATCCCTCCCCGCGGGGCATCCGAAATCGGGATGTCCCACGGGGTGAATCCCCCCAGGACGCCCACAAACCTTACCTTAACCCCGTTCCAACGGCGCATGCGCGGGCCGCGGCCGCGTCTCGCGCTTCCCTCTAGCAGGGCGCGCACCCGCGCCGGCCGCTTGTGAATAGCCGGCGCGGGCGCGCTCCCTGTTAGAAGGAAGTGCGAGACGCGGCCTCCAGCGCTCAGAGCCGCTGTGGTTGAATGCCGCTTGTATGTGCATACCACAGCGGCTCTGAGCTCTCTGATTGGACGAGCGCCCGCGTAGGAGCGTGGGGAGTTCTGGGGGGTTTCACACAGCGGGGTACCCCCGATCGGGGTGCCCCACCGAAGTGGACCAAAACCCAGGATAGTCAAAATCCTGGGTGTTGGTCCACTTTAATGATTATCTATTCAGCATACCATATACAGTTACAGCAAGTAGAATTGTTTTCCTACAGACGATCCAGTTTTAATAGATAAATTAAACTGTATTAACGACTGGCCATATACTAAGGCAATGTAGCATGAAGACCCATCCAAAAGTGCTATTAAATAAATCATTTTTCAAACAATTGAATTGATTTGATCAGCTGTTAATGTTCGTTTCACCTAGATTGCCCATTGGCTGGTTAAAAAAAAAGTCCTGCCCAAGGGAATTGACCTTCAAAACTTATATTATTGATGTACCTTTCATACCCCAGTCAGACACACTCAAGTTACCAATACACAGGATATAAATAATAAGCATAAAGCAGCATTAATCAATCATTAAACAATGGCCTTGGTGGAGAGAGTTTGTTTGCCTCCCCTTCTCATAGTCCTGTATTAAGGGTTCAGTCTGCACAATTTATTATAAGAAAGGCATTTTAGCAGGCTTCACCATACTACAATGTGCCTGATATTGTAATATTGGAAGTTTGTCTAAAATAATAGCAATTTCCCCATAGTAAATGCCTCATCCAGTAGACATCTACCATGAATATTCCAGCCACTTTAAAATAGGTAAATGATATACATTATACAGTAAAATAAGCCTATACTTACGGTCACAGCCTCCTTGAACACCACCCTTGCCTCCAACAGCAATACCTCCACCACCTATACCACCAGCACCACCAGCACCACCGCTGCCACCTCCAACTTTTCTACCCTTAACTCCATCCATGACTGCTCTCTCTGATCTACAGGTGAGATTATGCTTGCACCTGTCCTCTGAGGTTCCTTTTATACATGATCCTGTTTTTTATTCTTTTTTTGCAGTGGCCAATAAGATGTGTACTTTTGTTCTCTATTGTTTGCTAAACTAGGGTTGGGTGCATATCATTAGTACACCTTGTCTCTAATTTAGAAAATATGATTGTTGATGTGTTACAAATCAATGTGATGACTCATTTTAGGGATAATCCATCGATCACTGTCAAAACAAATTCCCTCCTGACCTTAAGGAAGCAGTATCTCAAATGCACATGTAAAATAAATTGGCCATATTATAACTCCTGCCAGTTCTAAGAACTTTCCTACCTTGTCTGCAGTGCAACATATTAGTGTGGGTTCCTAAAAGTCAGTTATTGCCCATTTATGAATATTCATGATGCCCGTTTATAAATGTATCATGTTTATGGTAAAGAAAAAATGAGGGAATAGAACAAAGCAAAATGGATGAAGAAATTGTAATGCCTTGGCATAGTGGAAATGTTTAAACCAAAACCAGAGTTTCAACAGAGTTGAAAAAAATTCTCTTGGTATTAAAAAAAAATCACCTTTTGTTAAACTGGACCTTCAGTATGATTTAATGAAAATACCAAACCCCTAAAAAACTATTCCCCAGCATCTAAAATTAATATATTTTGAGTTTTTAGTCGCTTACTTATTATTCTTTCCCCCACCGGGCTGCAACTCTGTTCAGGACTCTAGGGTATGGGTGCCGCCATCTTGACTCAAAAGCATCATAAAACTGAGGAGAGGAGAGTGGGATAAAGTGAAGGTGGGCGGGGTTAAAGCTGTGCTTTGTACAGACAGAACAGAGCTGGGGTCAGGGAAAGGACCGCAATCCCAGAATGCGGAGCAACACAGTCAGAAGACACTTCCTGTTTGCAAGCTGCCTGTTGCTCCATGAGCCGCCATTTTGGATGTTTAAAGGCTCATAACATGCAGTAGATGCAGGATAATTTTTTAATGTGAGCAATCTGTATGTACAGGCTGGGATAAACATATAAGATAGACTCTTATTCAGTGTGAAGGTCCGCTTTAATACATGAGAATTTTCCTGCTGCTGAATCACCAGCTAGGAAGACTATGGAGGGTCATGCTAATTATTTGGTGAAGCCAGTGTGACTTGCAGCGTGCATTATGGTGTGGATTTCAACCTTCATGTCATTGAGCTTTTTAGCGTTTAGACACAAAAAGTGCAAAAGAAATGTTTTTTCAACCTTTTTTCCCCAAAAATGACTTGTACCTATGATGGGGCATTTTTACCGGTGAGGTACGGGGAGGTTGATTCATTACTAGCGCCAGCTATCGGCAGATGAGCATCTGTACAGAGGCGCTAAGAGCGACCGCTAGTATACGCTGTGATCGGCTATCTGGCACTGTAACAGAGCGCCTCATTTGCTGAGGCCACGCTGTAGGAATCATTTAGCAATGTTAAATGTCATGTATGTGAGTCACTGACAAGTCATTCACCCTCATTCAATGCAGCGCCTGAGTGTTACAATGCTGCTCTAACACCACCATTGTTTAGAATGTGATTGTTTCAATGTTTTATTTTTTTTGTACTTTTTTTTCTTTTTTTTATTTCTTTTTTTTTTTTTGTGCTTCTTTTTTTCTTTTTTTTGTACTTTTTTTCTTTTTTGTGTATTTTTTTTCTTTTTTAACATTAAATTTCAGATGTGTTTTTTGTGTCTGTGTGTGGAGTCAGACAATACTAATCTAAATAAAAAACAAACACAAATGTATGTATAAACAAATAAATATTTTTTTATTATAAATAGGCCCCAACATGGCCAACAATAACAAAAATCTGCTTAGTGGCAAACTTCTCCCACCCTGGCTTTTATTCTGCATCTCCAGCAGCATTCTTCTCAACTCCATGACATATTGCCACAGTCTGAAATGCTCCTCTCTGCAAGCTGTGGGAAAGAAAATACAAAATTAAGTACCACAGTTCTAAAAATATTAGGAAAAAATGTTAGTTTACACATAATTAATTACCAATATATTTAAACATACACAACAGGCCAAACTTTCTGAATACTAGATGGCAAAATTAAATAACCTGTTTAGCCAATCTACATAACCACCCTAGTATAACATCACAAAGGACATAACCTAACCAAATAAGGCCTACTTGACCACAGGAATAATGTACTTAATGTAGTGGTCAATTACACCTGAGGCAATATGATCTACATACATAGACCTATTAAATTTCAATTTTTGGGGATCTAATAATTAGTGAATGGGCTGTTACAATAAAAACAAGCATTGAAACCCAGCACATATCCAACTGCTGTATTTATCATGTATTTATCATGTAGGGTTAAGTTACATCAGCAGGGGCAGGAAACTACCATGCTTTGAGACATCCGTAGAAACATCTGTATAGAGAAAAAACACAGCAGAAACAATCATAAGAACATTGTATTTTGAATTGTAAAAAAAACAAATGTATCTGTATGGAATAGTTTAATCTAATTATTGGGACACACTTGGCCATCTGTTAGCTAATAGTAATCTACTTTGCCAAACACATGATCAACCAACATAATCTTTTGAAGTTGGGGTACAGCAGAAGAGAGGTTACTGTGATAGAGGCCACATGCCCACTTCACAACAATAGCAGGTCTTATTTCCAAATAAAATTATATAGGCCCAAAACAATGGATGCATATAGTTATCTAAATACATTAATGTCATTCTTACCTCGACTATGCCCGAGTGCCGAAACTGCAGCATATGTGGAGGAGGTTTCAGCTCTATGATGCCCTGAAAATAAATGTAAACATGAAAAAGTTCAGACCAAACAAATTAACAATTGAACTACAATCTAAAAATAAGAAGTACACTCACCAGGCGCTCTGAGTTAAAGGCGGGGAGCCTCCACTCCTTAAAATGGGACCAACAGAGCCCAAACCTGAGGGGCCACCCTCCTCCCTCTCACTCCCTGATCCCTCAGGGAGTGTGGTGGAGTCCCTTCCCTCCTCCCCATTGGGACTCCCCACTTGAGAGTGGCCCCCAGGTTGTTGAGACTCTGCTGAGTCCGAATTGGAGGAGCTGAGGCTCCCCACTGCCCTCATCCCAGCAGCAGACTCCACTGGGGCATCATCCCCTTCCTCCCATGGGTCCTCAATTTGGGATCTGCGAGAGGGCCTCCCCCGCAGACTCATTTGACCCAACCACTCGTCTGTGCGGGAGGATACCCTTCCCATGCTTACCCAGGGGAGGACGCTTATCTGTGGAGAGGGAGAAAAGCAAAGGAGAAATTGGACACCCTCTCTGGGCCCCTCTGCCCTCCCCAGTTACCCCCCGATCTCTCTGTTCCCTTTCTCATCCAAGCTTCTTGAACAGCATTTCCACACAGAACTGGCTAACTATCTGTCTGCAAACTCCCTCCTAGATAGGTTTCCGCTAATGTCACTCCACCGAAACTGCACTCACCAAAGTCACCACTGGTCTACTGACTGCCAAATCCAAAGGCCACTACTCTGCTCTCATTCTTCTCAACCTATCCTCTGCTTTTGACACAGTCGACCATGCTCTGCTTCTCAATATTCTTTCTTCTTCTACATCAGCAGTTTAATGTGTAAATATGTAAGAATAGTGTATGTGTATGTCTGTTAAACTTACCAGAAGCATAGGCGCTCTATTCTGGGCTCTGTGGACAAAGATTGATTTGCACGCTACAGAACGCTGATTGCACGAGAGTTTGAACATGGTTGGTGGGAACGCTGGTGAGGTGAGTGTAGTGTGAATCCTCTCATGAGGATTCACATAGTGGGGCATCCCAAATCAGGATGTCCAGGGGACATGGACCAAAAGAGTAATGGTCAAAATGCAACTTTAAAATAAACCTAAAGGTAGGGAAACTTTAAAAATTAGAATCCTAAAAGTCCATTATAAGACACCCTGTTTGTGATACCTGAAGGTCTAAACAAGGCACTGGAGACATAAGGTTCACCAACCATCCAGACCATAAGTTTAGTTTGTAACAGAGCTGGTAGCCAAGGAGGACTGTTGCAAAATTAAAGGAGCACTATCACGAAAAAATGGCCCAATGATAAAAATCCATATAAATATGCTGGATGGCGAGAAGAGGGGTCACTTATACACCCGTCATCAAGATGTATCCAGCCAGGCTTGTTTCTTTTATTTTAAAGTATGGAAGAGGAAATCAGGGTTCTGTCACCCCTCATAGACTTACCCCTGGATTTTATTCCTACCATGTGAGAATATACCACAAGCTTGGCGGGAGTTTTAATCACTTCGGGTTTATAAGTGAGCTCTGTTATCAATAGCCAACATGTTTATATGGATTTTTAACATTACACAATTTTGCGATAGTGCTCCTTTAAGCACCCACCCTTTCTTTTCAATAATTCCATATTTTATAATGGAAGCTTGTGGGGTCTTTTGCAAGCAAGCTTTTGTGGACTAGACCTAGAAAAGCTACCCCAAGGAAACCCTACCTATAAGAATAGGAACAGTGGTCTCCTTCTTTATAGGGCATCCTGATTTGGGATGCCCTGATGTGTGACATAGTATGCTGATAAAATTAGACAAAAAAAATACTTTAAGCAGACTTGCAAATCAGGTGTTTAGACATACTACAGATTTTTCTGCTCAGTGGCTACATGCTTGTCCTCTAGCAATGAAACTGGAAAATCTGCATACTAGGCAAGCAACTAGCTTTTCAAAGAAAAGTGTGAGCTATGGCAACCTCCCTGCTTCATGAATACAATGTTTTATTCATAAAGAGAAGGTATTTGCATGTCATCATAAATCTCATAAATTAAGAATAATTGGATTAAATTATTATTTAGACATAGTGGACAGTAGAGTCATGTATTTGTAGAGAAATCAGCAGCCAGGGCTTAAGGGGCGTGGGGAGGGGGGCTTGCAACCTGCATCTGTCAACAAAATGCATATTCATCTTTTGTTCCCTACAGCTGATTGGTGCTACTCTGGCTGGTGGGAACCTACAGTTCCAGATTGTGTGATTGTGTGACTTATCATCTCCTGCTCTTTAACCCGTTCACCGCCAGCCACTTTGGGTCTGCATGAGGGTATGTCCCCTGGGCACAAGGACTTATCTGCTGATAAGGACTTGTAACTTCTCCCAGTGGTCACACACCTCATAGCCTGGGTTTTGGTCCTTTTCA
This sequence comes from Gastrophryne carolinensis, assembly GCA_027917425.1. Taxonomy (NCBI): domain Eukaryota; kingdom Metazoa; phylum Chordata; class Amphibia; order Anura; family Microhylidae; genus Gastrophryne; species Gastrophryne carolinensis. Next base: position 560,146,091 of record CM051235.1, read on the forward strand.
TGTATTATGGCACATCTTTATATGCTTATGTATTGTCCAACATGGTTTGCAATATGATTCTGTGTTGTACCATGGCCCTGTTTAGCGACCCCCTAGCTCCCCCTCCTGATAACCTCACCTGACCAACTTTATTGCCTTATGTCCCACCCACCCCCAGCTGCTTTCACTGAGCTGATCAAGGCCCCTCACAAATGGTATATGTTAGATTAGAATGGCTGCAGGTCAGCCTGGCTGCAGTTCTGGATTTCTGAAGTCCGGGATTTTTTAGGTCCATCGAAGAATTAGGCCGGAATTGAACCTGAAGTGACCAGAAGGGAATAGGCTTGTCTGAAGAACTCTCATCCTCCAACAATGCTCCTCTGATATTTCACAGTCCTGCTTCCTCTCACTCTAAAATTCCTGAACTCACAGCATCCCCCTGCACCTGATAGGTCTCTCTATATCTCTCCATCACGGCTCTCAATTCCCTACCTGTCCCCAATGAGTTTATCTCGCTGTCTAAATCTCTCTCCCTCTCTCCATGCACCCGCAAAACACACTCTTTTAATTCCACAGTCACCTCTTCTCCCTTTCTCTACTCTTACTTCCCGGGCGTGACATCCCTCAAAACCCAGGCCCATTTCCTTCACTTCCTTGCTCCTCTACACCCCCCAACTCATCACAGATAAACCTTCACCGTGGTATCAAGCCAACAAACACACGGAACCTAGCCAACCTCAGAACAAAACTCATATGGGCGCTTGCCGTTCGGCCACACCCCAAAATCAAGCAACAAACAGGGTGGAGGTGTTGGCATCCTTCTGTCTGAACACTGCTCATTTAACCCAACCTCTGCTCTACCCTCCCTTTACTTCTCTTCTTTTGAAGTTCACTGTGTCCATCTCTACTCTGCCTGTCACCTAAACATTGCCACTACCTATCGCCCTCCTGGACCTGCCACTCTCTTCCTGGACCACTTCTCCACTTGGCTTCTCCACTTCCTGTCCTCTGACATCCCGGCTATAATCATGGGCGACTTCAACATACCCGTTGACACCAACAACCCTGCAACCACCAAACTACTATCCCTAACCACCTCCTTTGGCCTCGAACAATGGTCTGCTAGCCTTACCCACAAGGATGGTCATACACTTGACCTACACTTTACTCACCTCTCCTCTGTATCCAGTCTTTCCTCATCCCCACTTCCCCTCTCTGCCTCAGGCCAAAAAAAGACTTGGCTTAATACTAACACTGTAACATTGAAACGGCATTCTCGAGTTGCTGAATGGCAATGGAGGAGATCCAAAACCAAGGAGGACTTCCTGTTATACAAGAAATTCCCCATCCTCACAGCTAACAGCAGAGCAATTTACCACATACTTTAAAGATAAAATTGACATGATTCGAAGCGGCTTCACCCCTCAGAATACTTCTCCCCTACCAACTCCCCACCTGCCACACTCATCAACTCATTTCACGCGGTTAACTGCACAAGGTCACTCCTCTCTAGTCTCAAAGGCCCACCTGACCACCTGTATCCTTGATCCCATTCCATCCCACCTTATCCCTCAACTGTCTATATCTGTCATTCCTGCCCTACCATCTTTATTCAACCTCTCCCTCTCCACTGGTACCTTTCCTTCTGCCTATAAGCATGCTGTTATAACTCCCCTTATCAAAAAACCCTCTCTGGACCCCTCTGCCTTCCCCAGTTATCCCCCGATCTCTCTGTTCCCTTTCTCATCCAAGCTTCTTGAACAGCATTTCCACACAGAACTGGCTAACTATCTGTCTGCAAACTCCCTCCTAGATCCCCTCCAGTCTGGTTTCCGCTCATGTCACTCCACCGAAACTGCACTCACCAAAGTCACCACTGGTCTACTGACTGCCAAATCCAAAGGCCACTACTCTGCTCTCATTCTTCTCAACCTATCCTCTGCTTTTGACACAGTCGACCATGCTCTGCTTCTCAATATTCTTCTCTTGGAATCCAAGGACTCACACTCTATTGGCTCTCCTCCTATCCCTCTGATCGCACATTTAGTGAATCCTACTCAAACACCATTTCCTCTCCCTGACCTCTGTCTGTTGGTCTTCAAGCTCGATGCCTGGGTGTCACTCTGGACTCCTCTCTCTCATTCACACCTCAAATTCACTCCCTAGCCACCTCCTGTTGTCTCCAACTCAAAAATATCTCCCGCATCTGTCCCTTTCTCTCACCTGACACCACTAAAATATTAGTGCACACCCTGGTCATATCCCGACTGGACTACTGTAACACCCTCCTCTGTGGTTTGCCACTAAACAGACTGGCTCCCCTCCAATCTATTCTAAACCCTGCTGTTTGCCTCATCCACCTTTCCTCTCGCTTCTCCAGCACTGCTCCCCTCTGTCAATCCCTACACTGGTCTTCCAGAGAGTTCAGTTCAAACTTCTAACACTTACCTACAAAGCTCATGGTATCTAGTTTTGTATTGTTCCCTGTACTATTTGTTTTATCTTGTCTGTAATTGCTACCTTGTAAAGTGCTACAGAAGATGATGGCGCTATATAAATAAACAATAATAATAATAATTATTGTGTCCTGCATAGTCCAGGCTTGAACTCCTGTTATCCTAGAGCAGGTGAATTCTTTATAGACCGGGTGCCCATACTGCAACCCAAAACACAATTATTTATCACAGGTTTTAGTTTAGAAAAAGCAAATGGTGTTACCGTCTCCTACATACTGCCCCTGCAAGCCCAATGCTGCTGGTTAATACCTACTATTTCCTGGACCGCCACCTTTTGGCAGCCAGGAGGCAGAAGCTAACCCCACATGACTGACAGCAGAATATCGCATTTTGGTCACATGAGGTCAGTTCCCGCCAAAAGCTAGAGGCCCCAAAAATCCAATCCTCCATTAACCCCCTCCCCTGGGGGTGTGATTACAGGCATGTAGCAACAGCCTAATAGAAGGTGATATTGTGGGCCGCTAAATAACCAGCGATAATAAAAATAATATCCCGACTGGATAACTGCAACGCCCTCCTCTGTGGTTTGCCAACAAACAGACTGGCACCCCTCCAATCTATTCTAAACTCTGCTGCTCCCCTCATCCACCTCTCCTCTCGCTTCTTCAGCGCTGCCCCCTCTGTCAATCCTACCACTAGTTACCTCTCAGAGTTCAGTTCTTACACTAACCTGCAAAGCTCTCTCCAGCCAGGCCCCTCCCTACATTTCATCTCTGATCCAATGTTACCAACTCAAGCGCAACCTCCGCTCTGTCTCTGACCTTCTCCTGTCTTCCTCCTTGGTCACCTCCTTCGCCCTCCCGCATTCAAGACTTCTCCAGTGCCTCCCCACTTCTCTGGAATGCACTCCCCCGCTCAATCCATCACTCTCCATCACTTCAAGCCTTTAAATGTGCGCTCAAAACTCACTTCTTCAGACAAGCATGTAACCTGGCTTAACCCTTTAAACGCCAGCTACGTAAAATTCATGTAGCTGCCTCTCCTGTCGTTAAACGCCAGCTACATAAATTTTAAGTACCTGCCTTTCCCCCCTGCTAACTGGCAAAAAAAAAAAAGACACTCACCTGACCCCTCGTTTGATTCGGCCGGGTCTCCTCTTTAAGACGGTGCCCTCCGATCGTCCGTCGGACCTCCTGCAGCTGCAGGGAAGGGCCCGGAATAGGGTGCCCCCCCCCCCCCATTTCAGCTGCCACTGGCTTTCCTGTAAAAAAAATATAAAAAAATAAAAATGACATTTACTTACCTGCGTGTGCGCTGGCTCCCGCCAACCCTCCTATTCACCTGGGGGGCCTCCGATCCCCCCCCCCAGGACTTACCGATCTTCAGGAGAGAGCCCGGGAGGCTCTCTCCCCTTTCCTCCTCGATGGCGGCCGCCATCTTGCCGCTAAGCCCCGCCCCCTTTGGGGGGGGACATCATCCAGTCCCGATCACCGGCTTCAGCCTTCTCAGCTGTCAGATGCCGGTGATCGGTGCCCGGGGAAGGAGTGGGCAGGAAATCCTCTGATCTCCTGCCTCCCCCTTCTCTGGATGCGATCACCGGCATCTGTCAGCACATCGGCGAGGGACAAGAGCTTACAATCGGAGGTAAGTACAGTAATAAATTTTTTTTTTTTTTTAATAAAATAATTTTGTGTGGTGTTTTTTTTTTTTTTTTTTTTTCAGTTAACCCTTTGTGAGCTGTTACCAGCTCACAAGGCTCTGGGTCTGGCAAGTCACCTGCGGCTAGTGGGTGACTTGCCATTAACCCCCAGCCCCCCCATTACCTGCCTCCCCAACGGCCGGGGGGGGGCAGAAGGGCCCGGGCCACTTGGTGGCTATGTGGGCTAGTAGCCTGCAGGGCCAGGGGCCACCGACGCTGGCCCCTGCGCCATGTTCTACAGGCCCCCTTAGCTGGCCCGGGTTGGTAACGCTGGGTAGGGGGGACCCTACGTCATTTTTTGGGGGGATTTTTAAGGGTTTTTAACCCTTAAAATTCTAAAAAAAAATGGGGTTTCCCCCCCCCCGGTCAATTTTTTTTTTAATTAACCCCTTATGTCCTGTTACCCAGCAGGAATAAAATGCTTCCAGCATTTTGTGGTGTGTTTGTGTTTTTTTTACATTTAAAGTGGACTAGCACCCAGGATTTTGACTATCCTGGGTATTGGTCCTTTCCAAACCCCCCGATCGGCCACAATAACTCACCTCAGCCCGGTCCTACGGTGCATGCGCGGCCGCTCGTCCAATCAGCGCGCTCAGAGCGGCTGAGTTATGGGCGTCTAAGAGACGTCTAAGCTCAGCCACTCTGAGCGTGCTGGAGACCGCATCCCCCACTTCCCTCTAACAGGGAGCGTGCCCGCACCGGCCATTCATAAATAGCCAGCACGGGCACGCGCCCTATTAGAGGGATAGCGGGGATGCGTCCCGCGCATGCGCCGTAGGACCGGGATTCAGGTAAGTGATAGTGAGTGTTCCGGAGGGTTTCACACAGAGGGGCATCCCGATTTTGGATGCCCCGGGGGGAGGGAATAGAATGGTCTGGGAATCTTATAGATTCCCGGGCTGATCAGCCCTGGGTCTTGGTCCACTTTAACCAAATTGTAAATTTGTAAGGAGTCCATGAAACCCCTATACCAGTTCACAAGGCTGGGGGGCTGTCAAGTCACCTGCGGCTAGTGGGTGATTTGCCATTAACCCCGACCCCCCTATTACCTGCCTCCCCGAAGCCCAGGGGGGGGGCAGAAGGGCCCGGGCTGATTTAGGCGGTGCGGGCTTGTACCTGGCAGGGCGGGGGCCACCAAAGCTGGCCCCTGCGCCCTGTTCTACAAGCCCTGCATAGCTGATCCCCGGGCTGGTTATGCTGGGTAGGGGGGACCCCATGTCATTTGTATGGGAATTTTTAAGGGTTTTTAACCCTTAAAATAAAAAAAAAATGGGGATTACCCCCCCCCCCTGGAAGGGGAACCCCACGCCAATGTTTTTCTTGATTTAACCTTTTATAGTGTGGATTGTAGTAGTATTTTATTTTTACATGTTATAAAGTGTTCTTTTCAGTTTGGGGGGGTCTTCTGAACAGTAACGGGGGGCTACCGATACATATGTGGTACCGTTGTAATCGGGAGAAATGGGGCTTTCACATGCAATATAGTTTTCTTTAAAAAAAAAAAGGTTTTATTTGAAATAAAGGAGACAATTTTCTAAAATATTTTTTTTATTTTGTTTTGTTTAATTTACTCAAAAATATATAAAAAAACAGTAAAAAAATTACAAACAAGACATTTCATGTTAAAGCCTAAACTCTGCCGCAAAAATAAAATATATCATTTTCCTGGAAATTCCTGCAAAAATCCCAGTTAAGCCTAGCGCAAAATGGTGAAAAATTACCTGTCAAGAGAGGGTGACAAAACCTCAAGTAGGCTGGCAGTTAAAAGGGTTAATAGTACCTATGCATGTTGGGTATCATTCTGCTCGGGAGACCTTGCGCTTGTCTTTTCTAGTTTTCATATTGATATTTTAGGAAAACACATTTTTTATTCTGCTTTATTATACATTTTTTTAAGGAAACCCTGTGTGACCAAAGAATTCTTTGAGGGATTACTTTCAGAAAGATGGGCCCAATACATCATGCTGGGTATGCTTAGAAAGCTTATCATGTGTACTTTCAGGGAATATATGGTTTGTGGGGGGTATTCAAAATGTAAAGGGTTGTTTTGGTAGAAAAAGCGCAAGGTGCGCACTTTGCAGAGCTGAAATCTTCAAGCAAAATTACCATTGTGCACATGCTTTACTTTTTGGTGTTTGGCAACTCTTCTTTTGACAGTAGCTATGCATGTTGGGTATTGTTCGGTTCGGGGGATGTTGCTTTTTCAGATTAACTTGTTAGTAGCTAAGCATACAGTACGTCCTGCTCCAATATAATACTTACACATGGGTAATCCTCCGCCAGAGGGCGCTGTTCACTGCAGACTTGCAAAAACAGGCTCCTCCCGGCCCTTCATATACCCAGGGACCTCCCACAAATCCCCAGATTTCTCTGCAGTGCTGACTGCAAAGACATGAAGTATCACTCTCTCGCAGGTGAGCGGGGCTTTTACAGCCTGCGGCCCTGCAGGACTATTACCACCCGTCCTCTTCGATAAGATGTGCCTCCCAGCCTGGGCTGCGCTGGTCGGGTGAAGGTAGGCAGAACCTCGTGTGCTCACGGAGCTACGCTCCACTGCAATCCCCCACCATAGGGTAGGCGGTTTAGGCCAATGGTGAGCCTCCAATAGATGCCCGCATGTTGCCCGTGCCCCTCATAGCGATGAACTCTGGGTGCAGGTCCGCTTCTCCCTCGCTTCCTCCCGTAGCTCGGGGGAAAAGAAGGGCGGGTATATGTGTGGCGGTCCCAGCGTAATGTTAACACGTTTGTGGCCGTTGACTTTTTATTTAAACTTGGGTGTCAGTGGCGCGCTCCTTGCTCCACATAAACCTTGTCTGGTTGTGCGCGTGTGTGTCCTTTCTTTACAAGAAGTCTGCCCAAGCGGCAGCATTATTCTCTAGTGTCGAGAGCAATCTCCTTAATTACACTCGGTATGTGTGTCCTAGCCACTTCTGTCATTGACGTTGCGCTGGTTAGAGCTTCACGCTTTTTGGGGGAGGCAGGGACTTGGCATGACGCACCCCGCATCACCGCCAGATCAGGCCCGCCCCTTGAGGTTCGCTTGGCGCCATTTTGACGGTCTTCGCGCGCGCATGGTTGCGGTCCGCCTCCTCCGTTGTTTTTTTTTTTTTTTTTTTTGGTTCCTATGATTTTTTATTCAGCTGCGCATGGCACTGACACCTCCCTCTTATCCCCTTTATGTCTTTCAGACGCCAAGATTTCACTGGCTTCTCCCGGCCTGACATATGTTATAGCGGGTTCACATAAAAACTTCTCCCACATTCCTAGCGGGGCTTGGGGCATCCAGGGTTGCCTATTGCGTAAATCTCTGCGGGCATACTGCTCAGATAATCACCATATGGAGGCATCTCAGAATTATGTACCCGGGGTCCCTCTGGGACAAGACCGACTGTGTACAGTGTGTGGTCAGCCCCATGCTGATGCTGACAGAGCACGGGTCTGCGGACCGTGTGCTGAACAGGCACTGACCCTGCAATCAGGTTTGCCAGTGGCTGCACCTCACTTCAATACACCCGTCTCCCTGGACCTAAATCTCACTCCGGATGAGTCTCACTTGAGCGGGGATGACCAGCAAGCTGTGCCGCGCAGGCTGCCTACGGCTGCCTACGGCTGAGCAGGTGCTGTTTGGCGGAGCGATTGGGTCCTGGAAAGAAGCGGTCCCTGCCGTCTCCTGGTTCTCCGGTTCCTAATGATACTGATGAGTCTGCTGCTATGCAGGACCTTGATCCTTCTGATGAACGTGAGCTATTCTCCGATTCGGGCTCCTCGGATGGGATGCCCTGGAGCCGTGATGAGTCTGGGCCCGGTTCTTGGGGCCTGTGTGACACAGATGAACTACTTATTAAGATCTTTGAGGTTTTGTCAATCTCCCCTCCTGGAGAGGCTCCCAAGCCTAAGAAGGAGAGTTTCCACACAGCGCTGCCGCACTTGGAATTCCTGGAACAGGAGCATTTCCAGAATCTTATATCCAAAGAATGGGGATCGCCTTGTAAACTTAAAGGGGTCCTGGGGGTCTGGGATTGGAAGTACCCTTTCCCTCCTGATGTAGTTAACTTTTGGTCGGCACCTCCTGTGGTGGATGCACCGATTATAGGGGTTACTAACCCCCCCTTCATGACTGCTCCTCATTACCATACCCTTCGGGATGCTGAGGACCGGCGCATTGACAGACTGGCTTCCCACGCCTTTTCGTGTGTAGGGACGGCTCTGCGCCCGGTCTGTGCCGCGGCCATCACTGCGGTGGCCGCCAGGACTCTCATTAGAAAACTACTTGATCACCGACCTGAGGACCTCCCTTGGGAGGTCTTTAATGCACTCTCAGATTGTGATGTGTTTGTGAGGTTTATCCTCTCAGCGCTGGATGACACCATTAAGATGTGTGCTAGAACCTCTGCCCTTGTGGTAGCTATTCGCCGCCTGGTCTGGCTGCGACAGTGGGGTGCTGACAATGATACGAAAAAGGCTCTCACTGGCCTTCCTTTCAGAGGACGGTGTCTATTTGGGGCCTATTTAGTGTCAAACGCGAACCTGAGGTGTGCTTCCAACTTTTCGGAGTGGATTTCCACCACGGGGTGGGCAGGCAACGCCCTGGGCCCTCTGGCAGGGCTAAGTCCAAATCTGCCAAGACTTCCCAAGCATGAAGGGACGCCCTCACCCTTCTGGGCAAGGGGACTGCCACAGCACCTGACTCCTATCTGGGAGTGTATCTTCTCCTTCTGGTGGTTCCAGGAGGTAGTTCCCCTGGACACAGGATAGAATTTGCTGGGCGGTCCCTCTCAGAGGTTGCCAGGGTGCTTCTGGCCCCTGATTTTCCCCTCAGGAGTTGGTGCAGGCCATACTCGGCCTACAGAGTCTGGGATTACTTACCGGTTGCCCTTAACAGAATGGGGCTATGGCCTCTATGTTAACTTTCCTCTTTCCCTAAAAATGATGAGGCGGTCTGGGCCATGCTGGCCTATGGTAGGCTTGGCAATTCTACACTCACAGGTAGTCCCTGCATGATATCTCTGTCTTGGGACACAGGTGCCCTGTGCAAAAGGGGGCTTCTGGCCTCCTGGGGAGATCTAGATCCCTAGAGTTCCCCCTGTGTCTTCTGGACACCAAGACCTTTACTAGTCAGTGTTGAAGGACCAACCCTGCGGATTGGGGCCTTAATTTTGGCCTTTCTTTTGCGCCCAAGCTTTTCGCCAAGGTGTGGATGGGGGTTATGTCTCTGACATGCCGGTGGGGCGTCTGCACTAGGACCTACCGGATCGTCCTTCCTTACTTCCCAATCTCTACGTCAGGCCGCGTAGGTTAGTCAGCCGGCGGTGTCCCCTGGTAGTTACTGGATGGGTGCTCAGTCACCTCAATCCCTCATGGTTCCTTATCCGCTATCTCCATTCCTTGGATTCAGTTCAGGCTTGAGCCTTCTTCCTTGGCAACAAGTGGACTCCTGGTTACGGGGGCTCTGTCCCTCTTTGCTGACATCTTACTTTCACCAGGCAGGATTGCAGCTGGTGGGCCCGTTGGTGGTGTATCAGATGATGTCCCTTATATACAGAGCCTTTGGGCTCTTCAGCACAGTAGGTTATTGATCCTAGATGGGGTTCCAGCACCCCGGGAGCTAGGTCTGTGCTCATTCCCCTTTGGTACGGTGGTTCCTCTTGAGCTGGTTATATTCAAGGACCCTGTCAGGGGGCACCCCCTTCTTTGCTTGCATCTTCCTGTGAATGGTCACCTTGGGTACCAAGTCTCGCAGGTTGGCGGGGGGGGGGGGGGGATTTCCCTTAGAGGGTCCATCTTACCTACTGGCTTTGTTAAAACAATGAGCCGTCAGTTGTCTCTATACTGCTGGACTTCTCCTCTTCAGGACCTGTCTATTTGGGGACTCTTGGCCTGTTGGAAGACAATGGCCTGTTTTATTATTGGTCTGGAGCTTGAAGCAGGATGATTCTCCTGGAAGGTTCCTGATCCTGATCTGGGTGGGGGTCTATGTCCCCTGCTCCTCAGTGGTATTTGCTCCAATGGATGTCTTTCAGTGGCAGGTTGTGCTATCCTGGTGTCCCTCTGAGAGCCAACTAGGGTGGCTCTGTTGGGTCTCGCTAATATCACAGGGGCTCTGCCCTTGTTTTTACTGCCCCAGAATATTCTGACTCTGGTCATGGGGGCTTAGTAAATTATGTATAGACTTCCTATTTTATATGTCTTCTCTTCATTCACCCTGCTATGTGGGGTTCTGCGCACGGTTGTGCTGATAAAGAGACCCGTGAGATTGTTGGCCCCTGGGTGGCGTAGTGAACTGTGGTTCGCAGATGCTTCTGCTGAGGTCAGCGGACCTGTACGCTCTCTCAGGAGTGCGGTTCTGCCCTTGTCAGGCTCCTTCTTATGTCGTCCCAATCTACAGACTCTTGTCTGAGGGCTTGGCAGCTGATTCATTCACCCCTTTGGAGACGGGTTTATCTTCTGGGTGACTTGGTCTATGGGGGGCTAGGAGCAAGCTTCTTTGGCTTCTTCTTCCTCCGTCTATTGTGGGTTCTGGTGTACCCATATTGATTGGCATGAGTCTTGGTCTCTCCCCTGTTGGACGTTCTCGGTTCCCAGGGTTCTAGAGTTGTTACAGCATAGGTTGGGGTTGGCTCCCCATCTAGGTACTCTGTTCTGTCTGCCTTCCTGTAGAAGTCTGGTTCAGTCTTCCTTGTTAGGAGTTCTCTTGGGGATTGCTCAGGGGCATCTGCCAAGTAGTTCTATGGTCCTTGTTGGGATCAATTTTCATTCTGTTGCCCTGCGGATTGTTTCCTTGGGACTTATTCTGGATGCTGTCTGAGCTGTTTTGTAGTTCAAGTAGCCCCTCCAGGGGCTGTTGCTTCAGTCAGACGTGTGCCTGAGAAGGTGGCTCTGGTTACTTAGCCCTCTTTCATTATATATATATATATATATATATATATATATATATATATATATATATACCATGATGTGGTGATATTCCATCTTACGCCGGACCCTTTTGTCCAAGGTGGTGTTTTATGATCATTATTTAAGTTACTTTTAGTCTGCCTATGGGCCTTATTCTTAGTAATGCTGAAGTAAGGGGTCTACATTCCCTCAACAGTTCTTGAAATTTTCCTGGTTGTTTTTTTTTTGTCCCTTAGGGGGACTGATGCCCTTTGGGGTCTGCGGGCGCCTCCATAGGTATGCGCGCCTGATCTCGTTTGCTTACAGGGCCTATGCACCCTTTGGACTGATCTTACTTGGATGGTTTGCCTTCCTGGTCTTGAGGTTAGTGAAGGGGTCAGTATCCCCGCCTGTCTGGCGGGAGACCAGTTTTCAATTCCCCGTTGGGGAGAGTTCTAAGTTTTACCGAGGCTTCTGTTGCCTTTGGGCTGGTTAGGCCATTACACTGGCCTATTCCTTTAAGGGGGAAGAATCTCCCTCTCTTTTTATTCTGTTCTACTGGTGTTTGGGTACCTTTGGCCCTTCAGCACCAGGTTTTCTGTTTAACAGGTTTGCTAGACCGCTGCTTGTTTTCTGTTCATACCTTTTTAAAAGGTTTTGTTTTGAGATTGACGTTAGAGCCTTTGCTCATGTCGTACTTGGTAGCAAGGTTTGCAGGTGACAGCGCCTTTAATGTCTGCTGTGCCTTTTTTTGTTGGGGATCCCACCCTACTTTATGGACACTGCTATTGGATGTCCCATGTGTAAGTATTATATTGGAGCAGGACATACTGTATGCTTAGAATAATACAATTCTGTGAAATACTCACCTGTAGAATTGGTATTATATGCATACAGTACGTCCTGCTCCACCCCACCCTGGTTTTACATTTTCTGGATCCCCTGTATGGTGATTGTTATCATTGCCATTGTTACCAGTTTGGTGGTTGGTTTCTTCCGGCTTCTTTTCTCACTGCTTTTCAATGCTGGGGATTTGTGGGAGTATGGGTATATGAAGGGCCGGGAGGAGCCTATTTTTGCATGTCTGCAGTGAACAGCGCCCTCTGGCGGAGGATTACCCATGTGTAAGTATTATATTGGAGCATTTTTTTATTAAAAAACTGCAAGGCGCACATAGCACTTAGCATAGCTTGTGTTGTGCTGTTTCAGTTTGGGGGGGTCTCCTGGGCAGGAAAGGGTGTCTACCTATACATATGTGGTACTGTAGTAACCTGGAGAAATTGGGATTTCACACGCAATAAGGTTTTTACTGACAAACTTACATTTGTTTATTACAAAAAAAACACTACAAATTGTTAAAAATTGATTTTTTTTATTTTTTTTTCAAATATTTCACCCCAAAATATTAAGAATACACTTGACAAATGACAAACAAGACATTTCATGTTAAAACCCAGACTCTGCTAAAAAACAATATATAATTTTCCTGGGAAATCCCTGGAAATCCCTTCAAAAATCACAGTTGAACATGCATAGTGCAAAATAGTGAAAAATGGTCTGGCAACAAAGCGTAACAAAAACTCCAGGTAGGCTGGCAGTTAAAGGGTTAAGCTGTGCCCATGCCCGTCAGCAGACTATAAGGTCAGCTTCATAAATTAGTATGCACATCACAGAAAGCTAATATCCTGATAAAAATGTAATTGTCATGTTGGATCTGGTTGAAAGGACAAGTATCATTATTCATTCATGAAAATTAAATGCCGTAGAAAAGTAAATATTTAGCTAACTGTATTTTTCACCCTGTAATTGCACCAATTTTTCCACAAAAGTGGGGCGAAAATGTCAGTGCGTCTTATTGGAAGAATGTAAAAAAAAAAAAGTAAAAAAATAAAAAAAATGCTTACACAAGTCTTGCGCTGTGGCCACCAGGACCCCAGCCGGTGAAAGAGCGGCGGGCATGGAGTCGCTAGCCGCTGCCGGTACCGCCACTAATTCTAGGGTTGGCATGCACACACACACACTCGGTCCATGCAGCCGGTGGGCATGGCCTGCATCCCGGCTGCATGTGGGGGGGGGGGATTCAGCCACACTGCATATGGGAATAGGATGGGAGGTGCATATGGGGAATGGGATGGGTGAATGCCACACTGTCTATGGAAATGAGAGGGGGGAATGCCACACTGCCTATGGGAATGGGATGGGTGAATGCCACACTGTCTATGGAAATGAGAGGGGGGAATGCCACACTGCCTATGGGAATGGGATGGGTGAATGCCACACTGCATATGGGGAATGGGATAGGGGAATGCCACACTGCCTATGGGAATGGGATGAGGGAATGCCACACTGCCTATGGGAATGGGATAGGGGAATGCCACACTGCCTATGGGAATGGGATAGGGGAATGCCACACTGCCTATGGGAATGGGATGAGGGAATGCCACACTGCCTATGGGAATGGGAGGGTGGAATAATGGGGTGTTTTAGCACAACATTTGGTTTAGAATATTTGTTTCTTATTTCCCTCCTCCAAATCCTGGCTGCGTCTGATGAGTAGGGTATGTCTTAAAAAATACCGTATTTATTTTGTTTTTAAAAAAATCTTCCCTCTGTACTTTTTCCCCACTTGAATTTTGAAAAAAAGTGATAAATATCACTAGAAAATGACATCATAACATTTAATTTTCACAGGTGAAATGTTCAGCCCCCTTCTGGGGGTTGCCACCCAGAGCAGCGTCACATATAACAACAGGACAACACTGCAGCGAATGATAGGTAGCGCCAGTTAAGTGCGTCCGACGCTCTGGGCTGAAGCCCATATTTAACAAAAAAAAACACAAAGCCAGCATCGGTGCTCTAAAACTGAGCACTCTAGCGCCGAACGTTGGATGCTAGATGAAAAAAGTCTCTTTCTCAACACATATCCACCAGCACCAGAGCAAAAACACGTGGAATAACATTGTTTTAACACTATTATAATAACAATTCTGCATAAAAAAATATATATATAAAAGTGGTTGCTGGGCAGGAGAGGTCACATAATCACTTGATCCTAAAATTGGGAAAAATAATGCATTAAAGCGCTATTTAAATACAATTGAAATGTATGGGATAACACTGCTGAGCGACAGGAACACACAGCGCTGGCGCTTTACACTGAGCCACCACTAGTAATACATGTGATACTACATGAGGCTATTAGAGGTGCTTCACCTGACTTTCATATATATAGTTTTCACATTCTTCACCCGGCTTTGAGCTGACGCTACAAGGTACTACAAGGCGTTAGCGTTTCTTAAATAACCCCCCTAATTTGTTTTTAGCCAGCACCTGATTACTTTTAAGTTAAGTGGCCCGTGTTCATCAAAAGGTTTAACTCCCTTGTTTCAGGACTTCTTGAACTGTCATTTAGACACGTAAACTGGTCCAATAGCCTTGCACAGGGGGGCGGCGTATGACAGGAGGGAGGCATATAAGCACTGTTTCTTGTAAGGGCGATGGTCCAGTTTAAAGAGGAAGCCAAATCAAAAACTTCCTCTAAACAATGCAGCACAGGGGGGTCCCAATGTGTAAGCCATGCTACTCACTGGTTCAGCAACAAGTGCAGAGGCAGATACTTCTACATTCGGTCGCATCACAGCCATACACATGACCCGTAAGGTGATTAATAAAAGACAGATTTAAAATAAATGCACTGTACTGTATGTACTCTACTTTATATATAGAAGTAAAATGTGAACAAAATAGTGTCCATGGATAATGGGGATACACAAGGCTGATGCTGGAGCAAAGGAGAAATTGCCACCAACACCAATTTCACTAGTTGCTAAGAAAACAACTTGACTTTAGCTCGAGTCTTGATAAATCTTTCCCAATATTCTGTCTTTTTTATTAATGTTTCTGGACCCAACTGATCTGCAGATTGATGTTGTGCCAGTTTAGCAGTGTCTTCAGCTGTCGCCAGATATAACTTTAAACCAAAACCTGCAGCCAGACCTTTATTCTACCTCTAAGTGACTGCAACGTATATTTTTTACTGCATTTTCTTTTTATATTTAAATCTTTTTAAATGTATGTCTTGGAAGACCATGAGGCTATCAATACAGCCATCATAAAATGGAAAAAACATACATGAATAGATGGAAAAATGATCTGTCCTTCCATACTGCATCCTTCTGTTTAAATTGCAATGGGTCACAGGCTAAAAATAAATGTACTCAGCCTAGAACATATACACATATTACTGGAAATGCTAAAAATAGAATGTCCACAGCCCTGGCCTGCTATGAACTAAGAGGATGCAAAGATGCATTTGCCCTGGGAGTTTGCTAATATAGAGGGATCTTATTCATCATTATCCCATTGAAGCCTACAAGAAATCAGGATCTAGATGCCCAAAGCTAATTTTGCAGTTTTGCTTTATTTATATAGTTTACTTAGCAATACCTTTGTAACCAATTGTCATATCTTAAAGAGATCCAAAAGTCACAAATGATAGGCCAGATTGGATCCTGAACTTTACAATAAAACAAACAGCCTGCGTGTGGCTGGCCCAGACAGATTCTATATACTTAATTTTGCTAATATGACTGGAACATGACACAAAGCATGTGGAGGCTGATTTAAGACTAGCGCCATCTATTGCCATTTGTGCGTCTATTTAGCTGCGCTCATTGTGTCCGGGGGTGGATGCTGCAAACGGGGCTCTGGCACTGTGACCTAGCTTTGGCGCTGGACAAGTGATGCTGTAGTATCCTGTCCAGCATTGAAAAATGTGTCTGGAGCACCTGAGCGTACCAATGCTGCTATTGTTTCATGCAGCGCCCAGAGGGAAACCGAACAACGCCACATATAACAGGACAACACTGCAGCGAACGATAGGGAGACAGCACCAGTGAAGAGCAACCAACCCTCGGCGCTAAAGCCCATATTTAAGATCACAAAACACCAACGTCTGCCCTCTAAAACTGGACGCTTTGTCGCTGAGCGTTTGACACTATTTGAAAACAGTCAGTTTTTTACAATAAAAACACAAGCCACATAGCAAAAACACATGGAATGACATTGTTAACACACTGGCGCTGCAATGGCGAAACACAAAATACAATTCTGCAGCCTAAACCTAAAGTGCGAGGATTTCTACAAAACCAAAATATACACCATTGAATTGTACCAAGAACGCAACTGAGCGCCAGGCACTATGTCGCGGAGCAGGACATAAAGCGCCTGCGCTTTACACTGATCTTCCGCTAGTGATACATGTGACGGTTCATGATGCTATTATAGGCGCACACCAGTTTGACTTTTATATATATAGTTTTCTCATACTGCGCCCGACATTCACCCGATGCTATGTGGTACTATGTGGCGTTAGTGCTTCTTCAATAAGGCCCTTAAAGTGGACCAAAACCCGTGGCGATTCGATTCCCTCCCCCCGGAACATCCAAAATCAGAATGCCCAGCTGAGTGAAATCCCCCAGATCGTCCCATACACTTACCTTGCTTCCCGGTCCAACGGCGCATGCGCGAGCCGCGGCCACATCCCCACTATTCCTCTAGCAGGGCGAAAGCTTGTGTCATGCATTTGTGAATGGCTGGTGCGGGCACGCTCCCTGTTAGAGGGAAGCAGGGGATGCGGCTGCCAGAACGCTCTGAGCCGCTGGCCTTAGAGGAAAGCTGAAATGTCGTGATGTCAGCGGCTCCTAGTTCGCTGATTGGTTGACTGGGAAGAGATGAGTTAACTTTGCCGATCTGGGGTGTTTCATGCAGGACCAAAAACTAGTATAGTCAAAATCCTGGGTTTAGGTCCACTTTAATACCTTTTGAGTCACCCTCTTGGATTGTAAGCTTGTGAGCAGGGCCCTCATGCCTTTGGTTTCACTTAGTTACCCCATTTTGTTACTATGTAATGTATTATTCTGTTTGTACATGAACCCTCTGAGAGTAAAGCGATGCAGAATGCGATGTCATATAATAAGTCAGCAGCTATGATATGAACAGACTTTACAGCAGTGGGAATTCCTTTTATATTATATTTCCAATAAAATCACCAAAACCTTTGACTCAGGCCTCATCTACAAGCTCATATGATGTACACTTGTATTACTGTCATCATAGCAATGTATGGTACCCGCTATTATACTTTAATAAACAGTTATAAAAAGTATGCCTGGCGTTTGTGCAACCACACAAAAGGCGTCCATGTTACAGCCTGTGCTGAATCAAGGTGATCGGGAATATTTTTCCAATTCTGCAGACCTAAGTGGTATAGTGCCTATTGTCATAGTAATGTTTAATGCTGATATCCTGCCCACATTTAGTACTATTTGCCAGGTATGACTTGGTGACCTGGGTGAACCAGTCTATTGGCTCCAAGAGTTTATGTAATAAAGCCCTGGACCTAAGCTGACACTGTAAAAATATGAAGCCGGCATATGCATATGACCACCTCTGGAAGCCTGTGTGTAAAAGGACGGATGGAATTTGGGGCAGTGGCTCATGATGACAGGCTTCCTTGTGTATACATTGTGGCTGCATTTCTGCACCTGAAGCCTTTTTTCTAAGTAGGGGAAAAGGTGGTGTTATCTGGAAACCTGTATGGTTTGGGTGAGGTCGGGGTTAGTGTCAGATTTTCATTTCAGCCCCTTGTCTGCATCAAAGCTTAATGAAAAAATACTAGTTCTAGGTACAGTTGGCCTCCTTGGCTGTGCCTGGTGGCTTTTAAGGAGCAGATATGCCACTGCAGGTGCCCATCCAGAATTTAACTACAGAGGCTCCTGAAGAGGTGAGTATGTGGATCAGGCCAGGAAGGAGGTCACAGAGTAGCTCCCTATTTGTGGGGCATCCCAAATCTCCAGATCAATATAAAATTTTTACTTTTGGTCTGGTTTATGGCAAGTATTGTCTGATTTTACATTTGACTACAGATGCCAAAATGCACCATTGCTGATATGTACTCGTCGGAAGTTAGATTATAGTGGGCAAGTAATATTGCAGATTGATATGTTTTCTAAAGATCAAGGTATTAGTGATACAGTTGTATTACATTTTAATATTATCCTATCATGGTAAATTTATTTCCATTTACTTACTTACATGTACAGTTTATTTATTTTATACTTATATACTGACATACTGTAGTGAATCAAAGCATGCAACCACAAACATCCTTGGGTGAGGCAACAGGTCTGTAAAAGCATGTAAATGGCTGGGCGGAACTCGTTGGGGCAGCATTCACTCTAAAACTTCTGTCAGATTCTTGCTGTCAAAGTGAATCATATATTTTGATATATTTTATAATAGCTTCAGATCTTTCCTATAAGATACACATGGAACTCGATCGATCAGTATGTTGCAGTTTCAATGTAATTACATTAAGATGGATCCTAGTGTCATGATCTAATTTAGGAGTCAGCATTTTGTATGAACGGCAAGGGTGGAGAGGAATATGACAAAGCCAATCTTTCCTACAATATTACAAAACATTTCATTTGTTGCAAGTCTTGTTCTGTAGCCTCATTTATTTTCCACACCCTTAACATTATTTTTGAACTAGAGAATGTTGCTACTGTGTACTTTTTTATTTGCTGTTTCTAGAAGCTTAAGTTAACAAGAAAAGTGTTGTATAAACTTCAGTAAAACCTACACAGGGATATGGCATCACCTGGGATTATTTATTGTGGTCTTAATACATATATCCAGAAGAAGAAGGGCAGCATTTATAATATCGTATTTGTGATTTGGTGCATACAATGCCTTTAAATATTCATACCCCTTGATTCTCACTGCTATTACAGCTGTTATGTGAAGGCCTCAGAGGTTTGTTAGAAAAATATTAGTGAACCACATCATGAAAATGAAAGAACACACCAGTCAGCTTAGGGATAAAGAAGTGGTGAAGTTTATTGCAGAGTTAGGTTATATAAAAATAGCCGAAGCTATGAACATCTCATGGAGCCATGTTCAATTCATCAACCGTATATGGAAGGAGTATAGCTGGAATCAGAATCATATTCTTTACCAAGTGCAACTGTACATACGGAATTCTGGCTGGTTACAATCAGAGATAAGCAACAGGTTGGTCTGAATGGAACTTTCACGAACTTGTTCAAAACAATAAAAAAATAAGCTTATCTCCATCCCAGTTTCAGTGCTGGGGGATGTTCGCATGCTCCCATGTCACCAGGTCTCCGAGGGAAAGAGAACACAGATTCTCTGTTCCACACTGGGCTTCCGGCATCTCGCTCCCTGTCACAGAGTAGGGCTTTTATACCGGCGAGCGAGTTGACATCAGTTGAAATGTCCCCAAGGAAGCCAGGCTTATGTTATTATTCAGGCCATAAAGGAAATGGAAATGGATAATGAGACTGGGGGCCAGCCATCCCATTGTATATTATAAAGAGGCCAGGTATATATATATATATATATATATATATATATATATATTATAAGCTCTGCCCCCCTCTGTAGCCTTTATGTAATGGCTTGGCCCCTAGCTTGAAATGTGCAACAGTATCCATACCATATAGGAAACCTATATGCCATAACTTATATATGATGGCAAGGTCCCTAATTTCAATTGGGCCACAAGGCAAACCAGCCTGGGGGGGGGCAGACCTTCTTATTTATCATCAATGCCATTAGGGCCCCCTGTCAAAGGCCCTTTCTTAGTTAGGCCCCTTGGAGTCTTGGTGCTCTTGGCCTTGGGGCTATCCTGACCCTAAATAAACAGGCTGTTTGCCAATAATTTTTTAATTTGCAAAGGGTGAGTGTAGACGCCACACCTTAGGTGTTCCTGGAAAAAAATACATTAACTCCCTTCACCACGGTGGACAATAATTCCCTTTATTCAGGGTAAAGAGTAGGGGGAGTATGTGGGAAGGGGGGAGGGGTGGTGGTGAGGTCAGTGTGGAATTGGTGGATAAGGGAGTGCTGTGGGGGCAAGTGGCAGAGCAGTGGGTCTGTGTCAGGTGCCAGGTGAAGTGGAGGGGTAGGTATTCCTAAACAGAAGGGGAAGAAAGGTTAGCAAAATGATTTGAAACAAAGGGAAAACTGCAGGCTTAATCCTTGGCACCCGGAATACTTACCCCATATAATGCCCAGGGAAGAAAAGTTGCCACTAGTTCATTATTGTCCCCAGTACCAGGTATAGTTTGAGCTACATATAAATGGTGGGTTTGGAGCTCCTCTGGTGCCTCATCCTCTAGAAGATTACCTGGATGGAAGGAAGGATGGAGACCCCATGTTTAGGGGGGCATCTTTGTAATAAATATATGCAGGTAAGGGAAGGATAGGATAGGACACTTACCTTGGTCCCTGGTAACTTCCTTGGTGTCTCTGGATAAGGGATGGCCCATCCATTGCCGGGGGATCAGGAGAACCAGGCCCCCAATATCGGCCTCAAGGTGGTAGGCCCCAAAGTGGAAATGGGGGTGCCCATGGATTGACTTCCAATGAGGGAGGGAAGTGGTCCGGCGACTCCCGGGGAACTATAAGTTTGAATTGCTGAATAACAAAATATATGTTTCTTTCATTACCTATTTGTTTTCCTGTTTTATTTAGCTGTCTTTGGTTAGTGCTTCCCTTATCACCAAGCTTTCCCCCACATATTTATACTATATTTAGCTCATACTGCTATGTTTACTGCTATCATGTCTATCCCAGCACATCTGCGTGTGGGAAAAATCCTGTGCATTGAATCCATTGTACACAGTGGGATGGAGGTGCCTTCAACGTGTGGGACTTGGCTTCTTTGCTATGCACATGACTGCCAGCTCAGCTACTTGAATGACTGACAAAGAATGCACACATGACCGAGGAGTGAAAATTCCAAATCCATGCAGAACCATGTCTTTGAATGCTAAGATAAGTATGTTCAAAAGTGCATACAAATAAATGTACAATCTATATAAATTTTTTCTCCTATCAGAGTATTCAGTGTACAGAAAATTGCCTTAGAGATCAGAGAAACCAAGCTTTGGTTTATGCCATCTTGATAAATGAGCTGCAGAGTTGCTATATAATACATGTACTGGGCAATACAGAAAAATGTAGCCCGAGTAAAGAATCACCTAGAAACAATTGAAAATGATTATTCAGAGTAAATATATACAAAAAACAGAGAGCAAAGGCCGACAAAGATCAGGAAAAGCTAAGTAGATACTTTACAGCAACAGGCAGAACTGGACCCAGCATTTCTGACCCACAAGGGGTCCTTCCTTGTCCTTTCTTACCTACTTATCTACTTACCTTTTTGGGTTCAAGTCAGCTTTTGCTACATCAGCTACAAAATCCTTGGATTAACTGTGAGGTATGGTCCTTGCTGTGTGTCTTTACCACTGCATTTGTTTTTGGAGATGCTGATGTCTACAAAAAGACCAGGTATGACTTACATAGGGCCATTAAGGACCCCAGGAGACAATACAGATTGAAGCTTTAACAGCACTGACACTCAATGCATGTGGCAGGGATTGTAACATATCACTGGCTACTAGCCATTCCCCACTGCCAAATGAGCTAAATTATTTCTATGCCAGCTTTGAAGCTCTCAATTCAAAGCCACAATGTAGTAGTAGTATTGGGGAGCTCACCAGTCAAAGTCTCAGCAGCAGATGTGAGCGAGACCCCAAGCAGGTTAAATCCATGCAAAGCACCTGGCCCAGACAATATCTCCAGACAGGCACTCAGGGCTTGCTCACTGGAACTGGCTGATGTCTTTGCAGACATATTAAACACCTCCCTTGCACAAGCCATAGTATCTACCTGCTTCAAGACAACCACTATCATCTCCCTCTCCAGTGACTTGTCTCAATGACTATCGGCCAATTTCACTGACTCCAATCCTGATGAAGTGGTTTGGGAGCCAAGTAATGCCTTCGTTCAGAAGATTATATCGGACAGATTAGGCTCTCTGCAGTTTTCTTATCATCAGAATAGGTCCACAGAGGATGTTGTGAATACTGCCATCCACACAGCCCCTCACACTTGGAAACCAAGGATAGTTATTAAGGGTATCTGGTCGTTGATTACAGCTCAGCATCCAAAACAGTTTTACATTCTACATTGGCCACAAAGCTTCACACAGTCAGTCTGTCACCTAACATCTGCAACTGCATACTGGACTTTCTAACAGCCAAGTCCACAATTTGTCAGAATTGGCAAACACACCTCCAGCATGAGAACCATAATACAGGGGCCCCTCAGGGCTGTGTGCAGTGCCCAATGCTACACGTTCTTTACATACGACTGTGTAGCGTCCCAGACCAACACCAGTTATATCAAATTTGCTCATGTTACTACAGTCATTGAAATGATCACTGTTAGGGCGAGCGCTGCGTGCCCATCTCGCAGCACTCCCCTCACCTCCGTTGCTGCTCCCACTGCCCGGGTGAGCGCAGCCCATCTCGCAGCGCTCCCCAGTCCCTCTCCTTACCTGCTCCTGCCGGCGGGTCCGCGGCTTCCGACACGGTGGCTGACCGTGTGCCGTCTGCTCCCAGCCGTCTTCCTCCTCCTCGTGCTGCTTCCTTGCATGGTTCGGTGCGCGCACGCCCCCATCCACTAGAGGGCGTGCGCACCGGATTCCTGAAATTTAAAGGGCCTGTACACCACTGATTGGTGCCTGGTCATCCAATCCTGCACCCACTTCCCCTATTTAAGGGGCCCTTCCTTTTCCATCAGTGCCGGATCTTGGTCTTCCTTTGTATGCAGAAAGTCTGTTGTTTCCAGTATTGCTCACCCGTGTACCCACCTTTGCCTGTCCCCGACTCTGAACCTGTGCTGCCAGCCCTGACCTCTGCTTGAACTTTGACTTCATCCTGTGCCTGCCTCCTTTGAACCACGCATTACCTCGGCTGACTGTGTGGCTGAGCCACTGTTGGGGGGTAGCGACATGGGGGTCACTCGCCGCTGCAAGACCAACCTGCTTTGCGGTGGGCTCTGGTGAATACCGGTGGCCTCTTAGACTCCGCTTCTATGACGCGGCACTCACTATCAGTAACACGGTCACAGCGGATCCACACCTGTGCCGCCACACCCGGTACGTGACAGTAAGATCCGCCCATGGATCCCGCTGCGGTGCCACTGCCTGATGCCCCTGAATTACCTGCAATAGTGGTTATGCAGTGTCGTTAAATTAACCAGCTCTCTGTCATGGTTCAGCAGCTCTTATCTATTCAGCAACAGCAATTGCCACCAGCTGCCCCAGTATTGCCGCCACAGCCTCCAGTAGCATCAACTTCTAGAATCCGTCTCTCCTTTCTGGCTAAGTTTGACGGGGATGCCAAGTTATGCCGAGGCTTCCTTACCCAGTGTTCTATGCATTTGGAAATGTTGGCAGACCAATTCCCCACTGAACGTGCTAATGTGGCCTTCGTTATTAGTCTGCTCTCAGGAAAGGCTCTGGCCTGGGCTACCCCATTATGGGATCGTGAGGATCCAGTCACTTCCAATATACTTTTGTCTCCGAGTTCCGCCAGGCCTTGGAGGAACCAGCCCTGGCCTCGTCTGCAGAAACGGCCCTTTTGAACTTGGTCCAGGGCAACCTGTCCGTTGGTGAATACTCCATTCAGTTCCGTACCCTGGCATCTGAACTGTCTTGGAATAATGAGGACTTATGTGCCTCCTTCAAGAAGGGACTGTCTAGCAATATTAAAGATGCTCTAGCCGCACGTGATTTGCCTTCATCTTTGACTGATCACATCCATTTGGCCACACGCATCGATATGCGTTTTTCCGAAAGACGTGAGGAACTCCGCCTGGAAAGAGACTCTCAGCGCCCTAGGAGGGCATCCTGTTTGGCTCCTGTGTTTCAACATCCTTTGACCGCACAAGCGCCCTCCAGTGAGGAGGCCATGCAGGTGGACCGATCCCACTTAACCCAGCTGGAGAGAACTCGCAGGAGGAATGAGAATCTTTGTTTGTATTGTGCTGGCTCAGAGCACTTCCTGAAAGACTGTCCTATTTGCCCGCCACGACAGGGAAACGGGCGCACCTAGTGAATGTGGAAGAGGCGTCCCTAGGTGTGTGTGCTACCTCTCCACGGCTTAGGGTTCCTGTGCAACTCACCATTGCAGCTACCATCTCCTTGAACCTGACTGCCTTTGTGGATTCTGGCTCTGCAGGAAACTTTATCGAGGCCTCCTTAATTAAATAATATAACATCTCTGTGAACCGCCTCGCAAAGCCTCTATTCATCGCTTCGGTTAATGGTGACAGGCTTGATTGCACTGTGCGTACACAGTACCCTGTATCGCACAGTACCCCTCCTTTTAAAGATTGGACTTTTTCACCAAGAGAATATTGAGTTCTACGTGCTCCCTCATTTGGGTCGATTCAAAGAAACATGTAACAGCTTGGATTTTGGTGCCGATCATCCTATTTTTCCCGTCCGCTCGTGCTCTCGTATGAACTTGCGAGTGATTCTATAAGCAAATACGTTTCTATCCTAAAATGTCCGTCCGTTCGTATGGCAGTTCGGGAATCAGACCTATGTCAGTTTCCATCCTGAATTTTCCGTTTCATTTCTCAGGTTGCAACATTGGTTTTGCCCTTTTTCCTTTTTTGTCTGGACGTAAATCCTTCTGATCTTGCGGCTGCGCACTACAAACTTACCTCATTAAAGTGCATTCTAAATATTTGGTCTTATTTTTCTTTATTTCATTCATTTTGTAGTAACCAACCATTAATGAATGCATTTGCATAAGTAAATCTTACTTTGTTTAATTTTTAGTTAACTTGCATTTTTTACTTGTGGATGTAATTTTAATATTTTGGCTTCAAATGGTACAACTTTAAATTTTGTGTGTGGTTACCCACACCCTCTCCATACAGATTGCTCTCAAATATAAAAAAAAACCCAGCAACTTCTGCATGTTATGAGTCTAGAAACAGCCAAGATGGCGGCTCAGGTATTATCGGGCAGCCTGCAAACAGAAAGGGCCTTGTGACTGTGTTGCTCTGCATTCTTTGATTTCTGACCTTTCCGTGCCCCCCACATCCTGCATCCAGTAAGTGTGATGCATCTGACCAAAGATGTGCTTAAATAATTAAACAAAGCAAAGGTAAACAACTACACCAATAAATGCAATCTAAAAATATTATTCTAGTACATCAATTTAAAAATAAATAACAAAGGACATAAGTTTATTTAAATAACGCAAATATATGGATGTATTGCAAAAATAAAGGTTTACATGCAAAGGACTAATTAAGGTCCACATTAAAATGCTTTTATAAGGCATACATGAATCAGGTATGCATTGCCATACAATTTATGGCCTCGGCCATGCTGATACATGCAGTTCATTGGAGCTTAAGACGCGCAGACTCCTCCACATAGCCAAAAAACCTGTTCAAGAACAGCAATCCGACTGCTAAAAGGTGTCGGCAGTGGCTTTCTTTTAAAACGTATTTAGAGGTTTGAAAACTGTTCTCTGAATCACACCTAAACACATTCGATTATCCTAAGTTTTACGTTTTGATCCTAAGTTTTAGGATTTGATCCTAAGTTTTACGTTTTGATCCTAAAATTTAGGAACGAACTTGCGATGATCGTAAGAGCATATACGCATTCGTACGTAGGCTCGTGTGAGTCGGAAATGGCCAAAAAAACAGGAAAAAATGACTAACACCCACCCAAACTTACGATTCTCGATCCGAAATCAATTAACTTTTGCTCTTTGAATCAAGGGGATTGTCCCTCTCAGATTCTCCTCGGCCTACCCTGGCTTCAACGTCACGACTCCACTCTTGACTGGAATATCGGCGATATCAAGAGTTGGGGTGCAGGCTGCTACAAGAGGTGTTTGAAGTCCGTTCCGGCCAGACCTGTTCCTGCCTCTGCTCCACTTCCTGGCCTGCCTGCGATTTATCAGGCCTTCTCTGATGTTTTCTGCAAAAAGCAAGCGGAGGTTCTTCCGCCTCATCGATCTTATGATTGTCCTATCGACCTCTTGCCGGGTACTACTCCACCTCGTGGCAGAATCTATCCTCTCTCGGCTCCTGAGACACAGGCTATGTCAGAGTATATACAGGAGAATCTCTAAAGAGGCTTCATACGGAAATCTTCCTCTCCTGCAGGCGCAGACTTCTTTGTGGCCAAGAAAGATGGCTCTCTTCACCCTTGCATTGACTACCGTGGCCTCAACAAGATTACCGCCAAAAATCGTTACCCTTTACCTTTGATTTCTGAATTATTTGATCGACTTCGTGGTGCCAGGATCTTCACTAAACTCGACCTGAGAGGGGCCTATAATCTGATACGTGAGGGCGATGAGTGGAAGACAGCCTTTAACACCCGCGATGGCCACTTTGAATACTTCGTGATGCCCTTTGGACTTTGCAATGCACCCGCCGTATTCCAGGAATACGTGAACGACATATTCCGGGACTTGCTTTACTCCTGCGTGGTAGTGTATCTGGATGATATACTCATCTTCTCTTCTAATCCCGAAAAACATCACCGCCACGTCCGGCAAGTCCTGTCCTGCCAAATTGGAGAAGTGCATATTTGATCAGACCTCTCTACCATTTCTTGGGTACATAGTTTCTGGTCAAGGTCTCCAGGTGGACCCCAGCAAGTTAAAGGCAGCGTTGGACTGGCCACGTCCTTCTGGCCTACGGGCTATCCTACGCTTTTTGGGCTTTGCTAATTATTATTGCCAGTTTATTCCCCACTTTCTGATTGTAGTTGCGCCTATTGTGGCTCTCACGAAGAAGAATGCTAATGCTAAGTCGTGGCCTCCTCAGGCTGAAGAGGCCTTTAATACTCTTAAAAATGCCTTCTCTTCTGCTCCGGTGCTTTCAAGATCAGATCCAGCTAGACCCTTTGCCCTTGAGGTAGATGCCTCCTCCATTGGAGTTGGAGCCGTGCTTACTCAAAAATCCGCTACTGGCAGGACTCTCACCTGCGGATTCTTTTCTAAAACGTTTTCTCCGGCATAGAGGAATTACTCCATTGGAGATCGGGAATTACTCGCCATCAAGTTGGCATTGGAGGAGTGGAGACATCTCTTGGAAGGTTCTGCCCACCTTGTTACCATCTTTACCGACCACAAGAATCTGTCTTACTTAAAAACTGCCCAGCGGTTAAACCCTCGACAAGCCCGATGGTCGTTATTTTTTGCCCGTTTCTACTTTCAAATCCACTTCCGTCCAGCCGTCAAGAACATCAGGGCGGACGCCCTTTCTTGCTCTTCAGACGTCTCCGGGTCGGAATCCACTCCACAGCATATTATCCCTCCTGAATGCCTAGTCCACTCTGCTCCCGCAACCCTGGTACAGGCACCACCTGGAAAGACGTTCGTGCCTCCTCGCCAGCGTTACAGAATAATAAAATGGGGACATTCTTCTCATGTAGCTGGCCATGCAGGTATCAGAAAATCTTGTTGTCTCATTTCCAGATATTATTGGTGGCCCTCTCTAGAGAAGGATGTGACGGAATTCATTCAGGCTTGTACCATCTGTGCATGTGACAAGACTCGCCAAAGACCTGCAGGCTTACTTCTTCCCCTACCTATTCCAGACACTTCATGGTCACACATTGCTATGGACTTCATTTCTGACCTCCCTCCTTTACATTGCAACACCGTTATTTGGGTGGTAGTAGATAGGTTTTCTAAGATGGCACATTTTACACCTTTGCCTGGTCTTCCTTCGGTTCCTCAGCTGGCGAAACACTTCCTTATGCATATCTTTCGACTTTATGGGCTGCCTGCACACATCGTGTCTGACAGAGGAGTGCAATTTGTTTCTAAGTTCTGGCTCTTTGTAAACAAATGAAGATTAAATTGGACTTTTCCTCTGCTTTTCATCCCCAGTCAAATGGCCAAGTGGAAAGAGTAAACCAAGTCCTCGGTCATTATCTTCGCCATTTTGTTTCCGCGCGTCAAGATGATTGGGTCGACCTTCTGCCCTGGGCGGAGTTCTCATATAACTTTAAGGATTCTGAATCTACGAGAAAATCCCCGTTCTTTGTGGTGTACGGTCATCATCCTCTTCTGCCACTGCCCTTGTCCACGTCTTCTGAAGTACCCTCCGTAGAAGAACTCGCACGGGATTTTTTCACCATCTGGCAAGAGACGTGCTCTTTTTCAAGCTTCCGCTCGTATGAAAATTAGCGCTGATAAAAAGAGAAGAGCTCCTCCTGTTTAGTCTCCTGGAAATAAGTGGGTTGATTCAAAGAAACATGTAACAGCTTGGATTTGGGTCACGATCATCCTATTTTTCACGTCCGCTCGTGCGTTCGTATGAACTTGCGAGTGATTCAATAAGCAAATACGTTTCTATCCTAAAATATACGTCCGTTCGTATGATATCTCCCGAACTTGCCTCAGTCAGTTGGCAATCGTAAAAATCACGTTCATGTGCTCACCTGTTGCGGCGGCAGCCTGTTTTTTCTGCTGCTTCCATCGTCCACCTCTTCCAATTACTTGCGTTTGCCTCTGGTTTTCATTGGTTTTTGGCCTCTTAGATTCGTGCGTTCGTATGTTTATAAGATCTTGCGCATGCGCACCCTCAACCAGAAACTTACCTAAACCCCTTAGCGCTTGCATCCAACTTCATTTCTCGGTCCCTCAAACTTACCTAAACCCCTTAGCGCCTGCATCCAACTTCATTTCTCGGTCCCTCAAACTTACCTAAACCCCTTAGCGCCTGCATCCAACTTCATTTCTCGGTCCCTAAAACTTACCTAAACCCCTTAGCGGCTGCATCCAACTTCATTTCTCGGTCCCTCAAACTTACCTAAACCCCTTAGCGCCTGCATCCAACTTCATTTCTCGGTCCCTCAAACTTACCTAAACCCCTTAGCGCCTGCATCCAACTTCATTTCTCGGTCCCTAAAACTTACCTAAACCCCTTAGCGCCTGCATCCAACTTCATTTCTCGGTCCCTAAAACTTACCTAAACCCCTTAGCGCCTGCATTCAACTTCATTTCTCGGTCCCTCAAACTTACCTAAACCCCTTAGCGGCTGCATCCAACTTCATTTCTCGGTCC